>CANXME010000418.1:495000-1095000 GCA_948144175.1 Closterium sp. NIES-65
TTCTTCCCCGCCCCCCCTCCTCAGTAACTCTTCCCCCCGAGGCACTTCCGCCCGTGGCGCTTCCGCCCGTGGCCCTTCCCCCCGCGGCCCTTCCCTAACCGGCTCTCCTCCCCGCGGCCCTTCCCCCCGCGTCCCTTCCGCCCGCGCAGCCGCCTTGCGCTGCTCCTTGATCTGCCGGCGCTTCTCAAGAATCGCCTGAATCACTGTCCTAGCCTCGCCCGTTCCCTGCCCGCTCCCGTGCGCCTCCTCACTCAATGCTATCGACTCCTCACTCGAGTCGCTCCCCCTCTCCGCCCCCACCGCCCTTTCCGCCCTCTCTGCTCTCTCCGGTCTCTCCGCCCTCTCCGCCCTCTCCGCCCTCTCCGCTCTCTCCGCTCTCTCTGCTCTGCCCAGCCTACCCTCGCAGTCTGCCTCACCTTCCGCCATCCCCCTTTCCGCATCCCCTTCCGCCTTCCTCTCCCCCTTCCGCCCTCCGCCCGCCCCAACGCCCCCTTCCCCGCCACTGCTCCGCAGCGCCTTCCGCTCTTCCCGCCGCAGCTGCAGACTGTGCAGACGGTGAACGCGCTCGCGAATCTCCTCTCCTTGTAACGCGTCAGCCATTGTCGGGGACAGGGGCGGAAAAAAACACCCTTTCAAAGACCCCCCTCGGGCCTTAAGCCGCTGCGCCAGCTCCCCTTTCCCATACGCCCGCGCCAGCTCTTCCCTCTCCCATTCCCCATCTACCCCGGTTACTCCCCCCATTGCTCCCCCTTCGCCCCCGCGTTCCCCCTCCCCGCTCGCCCCGTTCCGCCCCTGGGGGAGCTTCAGCGATAGCCCGAGCCTGCGGCTGAGCGCCCGCTTCGGCGAGGCGGCGTTGGTTCGGATCCGAGGCAGGGCAGGCACGGGGAGAACCTCGTGCATATCCTCTCCTCCCTCTGACACCTGTAACGAATCAGACGAGCTATCCTCGTTACAGCCCTCCGGTTTCTTGCCGCTGCTGCCGCTGTTGGCGTTGGCGTGGCTAATGCTGATGCTGTTGCTGCTACTGCTGCTGCCGTAACCGCTGCTCTTGTTCCGCGAGGTGAGGCTGCTACTAGAGCGCCTCATCATGCCCCCCCCTCCGCTCTGACCCAACCCGGCCCCCCCGCTTCTGCTACTCTCGCCGCTGCTACCCACCTTCCCGCCACCACCGCCGCCGCCGCCGCTGCTGCTGCTGCGAGAAGCGATGCTACTGCTGCGGGAGAACACGCCCCTGATCCCCCCCAGCCCCCCCTCCCCGCGCGCCTTCGCCTGCCGTTTCTTCTCCGCTGCGATGGCGGCCGCGCGCGACGGCGGGGGAAAGAAGTCTGCCTGGCGGCTGGAGCCGCCGGAAGAGAACGACTCAGACATGGCCTTTCTCTCCGGGAACTGCGGCTTCTCTGGAGTTTTCGGGCGCGCGTGGCGGAACATGCTGGGTCTGCGCGCGGGCTCCGGGTCCGTGCTTCCGCGGTGGTCATTATCCGGAGACGCGGAATGCGCGGAGTTTTTCCTGCTTCCGCTTCCGCCGCTGGCGGGGCCATTACTGCTACTGCCGCTGCGGTGGATATTTCTCTCCTCCTCTTCGAAGCTCCTCCTCCTTTCGCTCACATACCCGAACGATGCGGAATAAAACGGCCGCCGATGCGGAACCTCAGGGCCGGCATCCGAGCCTGCCGAAACTTGGCCCTTCCGAGGCTCTGGAACGGGCTCGTCCGGGCCTCCGTCGTCCCTCCCATTGGTGCTGTGCCGCCTCCGGAGGCTCGGCATGCGCCACGTCCGGCCTTTTTTATCCTCCTTAAAAGACCCTCCGTCACCGTCATCTCCTTGCTTCACCAACGCTCTCCGCCTCCTTCCACCGGGACTCTTAACCACATTCAAGCTCGTGGTTTCTGCTTCTAAATCTGCCGGATAAGGCCCGCCAGACCCGCCGTGAGAGTCGGTGGTAGATAGACTACTCTCTGAAGGAAGGAAACTATGGCTGATGACATCATTAGGTGAATTAGTCCCTTTCGACCCACGATACGAAGACTCCTCTTCATAGGTCGTAATCACCGTCCTGCCGGAATTTGTGGAAGCCTTTACACCCGACGCGCGACTCCTGCCTTCTACCCGTGCCGCTGCAATCCGCGCTTCGAAGTTAATCTCCTCGCACGGGTCGGTTCTAGACTGCGGGATGTACTTCGGATGCGCTGCGGGTCCTACAGTTGAGTTAGGGTTCGCTGTACGAGGCCTGCTGACGTCACCCTGCTGATTCTGCTGCGTGTTCCACGTCACAGACCTCGGGACTGCCGAGCGTGGGACTAAAACTGTCTCATGGTAGGTATTTGACGACGCCACGTGGCCCGTTTTGACAGGCCCGCCGGAGTATGCTCTGTCAAGCTCAGTATTGGATGGCATTGTCGATTTTTTTCTAGGCGCATCGCGGCGCGACGCCTCGTGCTGCGATGCTAGCTGCTGTCGGGATGTCTGGTGCGGCGATGGTGAGCCTTGGTGCTGTGCATGAAGGAATGACGGCGATGGCAGCTCAAACGGTAACACCGATGTCCCGCTGTTCTTCGCCATCGCATGTCCCAGCAACTACTGAGCTCATGGGAGAAAATGAGTTAATAAAACCTAATCTATCACTTTCTAACTGCTTTAGGAACCTAGTTTGGCACCGACTGACGAGGTAATCTCCATCCTCATTCCTCACCCAAGAATATCCATTCCCAAGGTCCAGCAAAACATCAGCACGAAACAGTTTCCTGGTTTGGTTGGTCTGGAGAAATTGGCTCTATCCTGTGCCGTACGTACAGTACGCACACACACAGACACACACCTGTTGCTGGTTGGTTCGGTTCGGTCTGTCTGCTTGCATGCACACACAACAGCCCTGGCTTTTAGGGGGGAGGTTCCGCGGAAAGGTGGAAGACTGCTCTGCCAGTGCCGAGCGCATGGTGCGGGAGGGAGCCCAGCCGTGGTGCACCTCGCCTCGACTCGACCCTCGGTGGTTTCGCGGGAGGAGGGATTGGGGGAGAATGGTGCGGGGGAAGGGGGCAAAAAGACATCAAGAATTGCTGCGTTGGCGGAACGGTTGGGGAGGAGGAGATACTACTGAAACGAAAGGGCAAGGAGGCTCGGGAAGCGAGGCTCGGACGGGTCGCGGAAGAACCCATCTGCGCAATTCGTTGTGCTGCGCGGGAAAGCACTACTGGGAAAGACCAGGCAGGGAACGAAAAAAATCCCGCGACCAGGAGCGCAAGCGCATGCTTGCGCCAGCGAAGTTTGGTGAAGGGGGTGTTCAGCTTTCGCAAGAACATGTCTTTCTGCACGCCAGCTCATGGAAATGCAGGTACACGAGTAGGACAAACTGGCTGATGAAACGAACTACAGTGTCCATAGGCTAGGCTTGGGTTGGGTATGCTGTGGGGAATCGGTGGGTTGGGGGTGCGTTCCCATCTGTACGGCCATTATTCATGTAGCGAGTATCGACGGTCGAGAGTGCAGTCATTGGGTTTGACGAGCCAATCTCCTTCCTTTTGTGTATGGAGGGAATCGCCTTCCAAGGCTCGAGAGAGTGCTTGTCTGTTCAATAGCTCATCAGAATCCTGAAGTGCTTGTTTCAAGCAAAGTAACTGTAGTCCATGAAGGCATGATACCGTAACCTCAGACTAAATCTACAATAACATCTGGGTAGATGCTAGAGAGTAGTGCACCACTGAGTACATTTGCAATATTTTGTTCCAAAATGGTCTAGCTACATAGAGGATAGATGGAAACAAATCACCCCGTTAACAGGGCCAAAAGTCCCCACAACTTCCTCATCAGCCAACTCTTCACATGTTACAGCACGTAATAATTGCGAAGGTAGGTCATCACAAACAAAGGCATTGGAAGGCATGCACCAATAAATTACCGCAGGCTCACAGCCCACATGCAATATACACAACATCAAGTGAGTAGAACAACACAAGTTTACAGGCAGCACAGCACGATAAATAATCAAGAAATCCCATGCGTATGGACCAATGGGGAAAACTGAAATCAAGAGGAAATACAATAAGAGCAACAGTTGCAAACCTGCAGCTGTAAGAGCTTCAAATTCAAATGGAGCCTCCACTCAGGTGCCGAGAGCAAATGGGGCGATGCAGTATACCATAGCAAAGGAGGTATCTCAAAGCAATCTCATAGCAGCACTAAGAGGAAAAGTTGCAGACGTTGCAGTTGATGGTGCTGTTTGCCGGCTCCCCGCAGGTGCCGGAGAGGGGTGCAATGCGGTAGTTGCACTTCTCGCTCAGCCTGCCAAAGCACGTGACCTGCTTCCACATGGCCGGGCGCGGGTTCAGATAGCAGCAGCCGTCGCACTCCAGATCTGCACGCATCAACATTGGAGTGCGGAAAAAGGGAGGGGGGGAAAGAGAGGGGAGGGAAGGGAAGAGTGGGGAAAGGGGGGAAAGAGAGTTTGGAGATGACAAGCGTGTAGAACAGATGGGGAAGGGGATAGCAGGTGCGGAGAGATGGGGCATCAACAGGTAGAGGGATAAAAGTGTCAGCTGGAAGGGAAACGGAGAAACCACGAGAGGGTGGGAAAATTGCCAAGGGATGGTGAAGGGAGAAGGATGAGTTCCATGGAGGGGGATGCTGGACGGAGAGCATCAGCGGCAATGCGTAAGGAACAACGAGGCGACTATTATCCAAGCCCACGAGAGAGAGAAAGATAGAGATGGAGAGAGAGAGAGAGAGAGAGAGAGAGAGAGAGATGGAGAGAGAGAGATGGAGAGAGAGAGATGGAGAGAGAGAGATATGGAGAGGGAGAGAGAGGGAGGGAGGGCGAGAGGTGGGAGACAGAGGGAGGGGGGAAAATAGGGAGAGAGAGAGAAAGAGAGAGAGAGAGAGAGAGAGAGAGAGAGAGAGAGAGAGAGAGAGAGAGAGAGGGGGGGGGGGGGGGGGGGCGGCGGGGGAGAAAGGCCGGGAGGGGAGGGGGGTGCGGGGAAGTGATATGCATATTGTGTTTGAAGTCGATTGCAAGGCCACCCAAGAAGAGAGACAAGGGTGACCCGAAAAGCGTTGAATGGGGCCAGGTCGGGGCAGGAGTACAGGGAAGCTAGGGTCGAGAAATGGAAGTGACGATTTGAGGCGCGTAAAAAGCAATGACAGACAGAAACGGTGTGTAACACACGCACAAGACAGGCGAATGACGAGCAGTGCTAGGCACATCCACGACACGCGGGCAGCGAACAGCGTAGCACACATCGGTGACAAATCAGGCATGCGGTCGCAAAGCAAGAAAAACCTATCTAGACGGACAGTGCTACAGGAGGAATCGACAATGCCTCGCGGTTCCTCACGGCATGGACTCCCAGCGGTTACAGCGGCGAATCTACACGGCACGCCGCCAATCAGAAGCAGAATCAGGGGAACAAAGTAACGCGAACACTAACCTTTTTGCACGATGTTGCACGAGGAGTCAACCATGTACTCGCAGTTCCCGTTCACGGCGTAGAATCCGAGAGGCGGCAGCGCAGCATCCATGGGACTCGGGAAGTCCTCCTGGAATCCGTTGAACCAGAACGGGGTGAAAGAAACTTCGCCCGTATCCGCGTCCTCGTTATAAGTGCACAGCCAGAAGACGAACCAGCCGTTGTGAAGCGAGTACGGGGATGCGAGAGTATTGGCAGCAGGCAGAACGCCGCCGTAAGTGGTAGCGGCGGAGATGAGCGGGGAATGGTGGAGGAGGAGCAGGAGCGAGAGGATGAGAGGGGTCGCGAGTTTACTCAACCGAGGCGAAGACGGGGGACGGGACAGCGCTAGCTGCGGTTGTGAGAAAGCCATAATGCTGACAAGGATATGGCGGATAAGATTCTATAAATGACGAGAACTGAGAGTTTCTAAGAATGCGTTGGACAAGTTACGAAGGGGGTTGCGAGAGCAGGGAATGTTGGGAGTAAAAACGAACACGCGACTAACAGGCACAAGAAGTACCAGAGGATAATGTTTCACCGCTCAACCGAAAGATCCAGGGATGCACTACGCAAGGCTAGCGCGGCTCAGACGACTAACCGGCCTTCAAAAAGGAAGAAAGGGACCAATAGTCGCTTGCGGACCACTAATCTCAAAGACGATTTGACGTTCTGTGGGTGGGAAGGTAAAGTAGAATTCCTAGGGTTCGTTGGAACTCCATCAACCAAGCTCTGTGCAATTCAGCATGGGTGTCTGGACTGGAGTCTGGCTGGACCCTGGACTCTGCTTGCTCTGTTCTGCACTGTCCTGTCTGTGCGCACCCAGCCCCCTCCGTGCTGCTTGTTTATGCTGCGCCTGAGCATGCTAGTTCCGCCAAGGAGGGGTCACCTCACCACCGCGCATCGGCGGAGCTGTCTTGGGTAGGGTGGTTCACTGGGGTCGGGGACTCGGGGTTGTGGGGGTTGCGGCGGAGTGGTGCGCGGCGCAGGTGGTGGCGGATTCGGGGGAGGTGCCCCTGCAACCACACGGTAACTTTGTCGTTTAGCGCTCGATGGTCTCGAGGATAGAGGATACACATTGTTGTCACACCGTGTCCGACCTTTCCACACCGTACAATCCCCCACTGCTTGTTATTCAGGATACTACTTATGTTGTTATCACTTCACTACCTCCACTTCAAAAGCCTTTTGAACATTCCTTCCTCCTACCAGTATTCACCTGTATCGGTCTGTGGGTACTTAGGCACATCAGCGATTCTGATTTGAGGTGAAGCATCTGAATTTCAACATCCATCACCTACACAGAGCTATATCATACCACAATGCCCACTACACAAACTCTCCATAAGGCTCCCTTTTGGCTTATGCAAGAGCTGGAACAACAAGAGCCTCAGCCTCCTTGCCAATAACGGGCTTGAAAAGAGCATCGTCCTCGTCCTTGGGCGTGTGAATGGTAACCTGCGTTGTATACACATTGTAGAAAATGAAAAAAAAAATGGCATTTATCACATAGGATACTCCATGTATGCACCATAGTCACCAAAATGGGGTGATAATCGGTAAAAGGGAGACAAGTGCAAATGCGCCACGGCACTCACCTGGTCAGGCAGAGGGCGGACAACACCGGCCTTGCCACTGGCGTCGTGAGGAAGCATGATCTTCACCTTGATGCCCAGCACTCCCTGATGGATAGAGAGAACGCAAGGGGGGGAGGCGGGAAGCGGGGAAATGTGGGAAGGTTGGGAGGGAAGGATTGCGGAATGGAGGGGGGAGGAGAAGGGGAACTCTGCCTGGGCTACAATGGAAATGCAGCATTCTCACCTTGACAGCCAGCACTCCCTAGGCAGAGAAGGGGAGGCGCAGAGGTGAGGAGAGGGCGGAGGGGAAGCATGGCGCACACCTTGCTGGCCGGCTCTCCCTGAGCAAGCTCACCTGGCGCAGCACCTGAGCGCGCTCACCTGGCGCAGCACCTGAGCGCGCAAGCTCACCTGGCGCAGCATGACGTGGCGCACGGCGGAGTCGATGTACTCGCGCACGGGCCCACCGGACGAGATCATGTACCCGTCCTTGAACTTCATCGCCTTGGCCCTCTGCGCGCGCAGCTTCCCGCTCACAATCACCTGCGCGAAATGGGGGAAGAAGGGAGAAATGGAGCGCGGGGAATGAGGGGGAGAGGAGGAGGAGGAGGGGGGGGGGGGGGGGGGGGGGGGGGGTGGAGTGGGGAAGGGAGGCGAGGGAAACACTTGAGCATTCTGCCTTTTAGGTCACGGAGAACAACCTCTTGGTATCAGTCCCGTCGCCACTCGCCACTCCCGCCAACCTAGGCTTTGCTCAATTTCTTCCAACACGCCCCTCGCTAACACCATTCTGCAGCCCTCGACGCCGTTCGTCCCTCGCAGCCCCCACCTGCGTCGCACCCCTCTCGACTGGAGATAACCGCGTCAACCCCTCGAAAACCGCTCAACCGCTACCAACCCCTCCAGCACCACCCAGCACCGCTTTCCATTCCCACCTCGCAGCCCTTGGCGTTGCTCTCCATGATGAAGCGCAGCACACCGTAGCACGCGCGGCGCACGGCGAGCCCGCCGAGCAGCTTGTAGCGCAGCGACTCCGCCTGCGCGACGGCGCAGAGGCCCTTGTTGGCAACCTTCTCGGCGTAGAGCTCCACCGTGCCCTCCTTGAACTTGAACCGCTTCTGCACCACCGACGTCAACTCGCGAATGCGCCGCCCCTTCTCGCCTGGAGCAGCAAAGGCGGGGGGCCGGGGGGAGGGGGAGGGGGAGGGGGCGGGGGGAGGGGCCCGGGGGCGGGGGCGGGGGGAAGGAAAAAGACGGGGAATGGGGGGACGAAGGGGGGGAAATGAGCGCAGGAAAAGTGGAGGGACGGAAGGGCATGGTGATGCGGGCGGGGAGCGCAGAGGCCCTTGTTGGCAACCTTCTCGGCGTAGAGTTCCACCGTGCCCTCCTTGAACTTTAACCGTTTCTGCACCACCGACGTCAACTCGTGAACGCGCCGCCCCTTCTCGCCTGCCGCGGAGCGGGTAGGGGTATGGCAAGGCGAAACGTGAAATGTCGAAACTGCGAAAGGCGCCATAATCAATCGTATCATCTTACGAGATTCGACAACCTTTAGGTGAATACCGATTGTCCGTGGCGCGGAGATTCGAGAAACGCGCGGCTTGCCGAGATTTCCGCCGAGAGTTGAACAACAATTTCTTGCCCAGCGCCGAGGCTTACTGAGCACTGCGGCTTACCGAGGACGTTCTGCGTGCGCGTGGCGCGGATGATGATCTCGACGCGCATGGGCGTGTTGCGCACCTCCACGCCCGAGTACCCCTCCTCCGCCAGCTCGCGCGTGAGCAGCTCGTTCAGCTCCGCGTAGAACACGCCGTCCGCCACAAACTGTCATGAGGTTACACGGGGACACGCAATATCGAGTACAGTTGGTGAATGAGAGGAAGAATGAGAACTCGCGCGTCGACCGCTCCGCGTAAAACACGCTGTCCGCCACAAACTGTTGGTAGGGCATAACGGGACGTGCTATAGAGAGTACAGATGCATTAGGGTTCGCGCGAAAGCAGCTAATAAAGCTGGAATCGACGTGCTTCGGAATCTGTCAGTAAAATGACAGCGCAACGATGAGATGCGATACGAGACAAGCAAGGAACATAGGGTTGCATGAATTGCGTAGAAAGGAAGAGCGGGGAAAAAGGGTCGTGAATTTGCGAAAAAACGCAGAGATCCGCGACGCCTCAATGAAACAGGGGGGGGGGGGGCTGCGACGGCTGGGATCGATCGTGTGACGACGACAAGATGGTGACCTAACGGCAAAACTCGAAGCGCCACTAACGTGCCGAGCGAATGCTAAAGGAGGAGAGTCGACGCTTATCGGGTACGAGGACGAAAAGGCAACCCAATGCACTCCTTTATGACCCTAGTTCTCAGATACGTCAAAAGAGAAACAAAAACTCGTCCAGTATTAATTTCAAATCTTGCGCAATGACTAACGCACAAAGCTCCTCGAATCCAGGACACGAAGTACGCTGAGCGTAGACTAGCGGGTAACGAACCTTCTTCTTCTTGTTCATGGTGGTAGCCATGATGTCTGGAGTACGACTAGACAAGAGGAACAGCGACCCAAGGGAGGAGGAAAAGATCCTAGGCGAGGAGGCGTAGGGTTTATAACGCTGGAGGCAGGAGGACGAGAGAAAGGGGAGCGAGAGAAAGGGAGAGAGGACGAAGTGGGGAGGTGCGATAAACGAGACTAGCGTGGGTCGGGAGAAGGAGGGAGGAAGAGGATGACCACAGCAACACGCAACGAAAGCCGACGAAGGAGTAAACCCCCTCGCAGCGTAACCAAATTTCTTGCTTATAGTATATATTTAAAAAATGATTTCCATCTTACACACGTCAGTAGTCCAATGGTTAGGATATTTGCCTTCCAAGCAAAAGATCCGGGTTCGATTCCCGGCTGACGTAATCATACCCCCGGCACCGCTTTATGTTGACGTGTTCTCCCATTTGGCCACAATTCCTAAGTCTTGCTCACCGTCGCCATCTGATCTAAGGGCTACATCAGGTTGCACAACTTCTGTACGCTCACTGCGATCGAGTTCGTTTTGTCATGTTCGCTTTCCACTGGCCCTGTTCGCCACGTCCTTTGTGGGCCGACGAAGGCATGAGGAGGGGATCAAGAATCCCACCTGCACCTTTTTGAAGGGCTGAAATCAGGGTTTAAGGACAGTCAGCCAGACAAAATCCCGTCGAGCCTGACGATCCCCTCCAAACCTCGGTGGGCTCGCTGTCCTAGCGAACACCCACCTTTTTCGGTTAGGGCTGGGGATCGGATATGCGCAATGCAGTTTCCTGCACTGCTAGCTGGGAATCCCCTCCCCTCCCTCGTGGCTCCCTCGTGCATACCACCTTTTTTGGAGGTGTGCGATGGCATGGATGAGTGATTTTCCTGTAGAAAGGAGGGAGGAAGGTGATCAATCCCCTCGTTTTCCTTCCTGATCCCACGGCAAAAAATCAATCCCGGGGCGAGCCCCCGGACACAATCTGCAACTTCCGTCGCACCTTCTGAATCCCCTCATCCATCCCCTGCCCCTCGCGTTCGCGTGGTTGTGGCGAACAGGGCCCACCATGTGAGACATAAACCACGATACAAGAGCTGTAAATGTGTTAGAAACGTGCAACATGGCATCGGCCTACGAGTGATGTGATAGCGCCGCGAACCAATCTAGACACTCCATGTTATTCCATTCATGTATGTATGTTATTTTAATGAACTTTTAGGGGGGTGGTTTGCCTTGGATACGTAACTAAGACTTGAGAAAACGGAAACGAGAGTGGAATGAACTATGAATGAAGTGGGTACAAGTACTAACCCTAATTGGGTTGTACCCCTTATGGGATACCCCACAACAGCCTACACAAAAGCATAAGCTATAATGTTCTGACACACCCCCATAGGCAAAGTGGGGGAGAACAGGGGGTCACAAGACCAGTCAAGCAAAGCAAAACAAAGCAAAGCAAAACAAAGCAAAGCTCAGGGTGGATCACAAAGTCACCACACATTCCGAGCACAAGTTCAAGGCCACAAGGCCAGTTCACATGCAGGAGTACATATATATATAAGGCTAGACAAGCAAGAGCAGGCATATATATATGTAACAGTACAAGCAAGGTCAAGAGGTGAGCAAGTGAGGCAAGACAAGGACAAGACCCAACTGAGTGCAGAAGCGCTGATGATCACAAGGCGGAAGTGCCTTGGTGAAAACATTAGCAGTGTTGGCCTCAGAGGCCACGTACGCAAGCCGCAACTGTCCACGCTGCTGTAGCTCACGAGCAAGGAAGTAGCGGAGAGCAATGTGCTTCGTTCTGTGCTCCAGTCGCTGCTCGCGACACAAGGCCAGCATGGCCTTGTTGTCTACGTACAGCACTGGAGGAGAACGAGGCGGCTCTCCTAGGTCAGTCAGCAGGTAGGTGAGCCAGCGAAGCTCCTGTGCAGCCATGGCCTCAGCGTAGATCTCAGCCTCACAACTGGAGCCGAGAACAGAAGACGAGCTAGTAGCCCGCCACGAGACAGAGCCGGATACAAGGCTGAAGGTGTAACCCTGTGACGACCGCTGCGTAGCCTGGTCGTCAGCCCAAGAAGCGTCTGCGTGCCCAGTGAGGACCACTGGACTGCGCCCTCCAAGCACTAGCCCCATGCCCGACGTACTGCACAAGTAGCGCAACACCCTCTTCGCTGCAGCCATGTGCTCTGGTCGGTGTCTCCCAGGAGCAACATAGCGTGCAAGAATGCTAAGAGGGTATGCAAGGTCAGGTCGTGTGCAGGTCATCAGGTACATGAGGCAGCCAACAAGCTCTGGATACGGGCCACTCGACTCTACGGACTCATCCGAAGGCAGAGCTGAGAGCGAGTGGCGAGTAGGCAGAGGAGTGGCCTGAGGCGAGGAGTACGTGAAGCCGAAGCGCTGAAGGACCTGCTGCACCATGTGTGACTGAGTCAGGGTAATGGTGCGGCGTGCTCTGTCCCGGGTGATCTGCAAGCCAAGGTAGCTGCGCAGTTCACCCAGGTCTGTGCACGTGTGTCTCTTCTGCAGCTCGGACTTCACGTAGGCGAGTCCAGCAGTGTCAGCTATGGCAAAGACCAAGTCGTCGACGTACACGAGGATGTAGAACGGCGACAGAGAGGTGTCGGTGCGTAGAAACAGCGACGGGTCGGCAGTAGAAGGAGCAAACCCAAGAGCCGCAAGTGTAGTCCTCAGTGTGTCGTGCCACTCACGTGGCGCCTGGCGGAGACCGTAAACTGGACGCCGGAGGCTCCACTGGGTACCAGGAGGGAACGACCTAGTGAAGCCAGGTGGGCGGCGCAGCCAGATCTCATCGTGCAGGCTGCCCTACAAGAAAGCTGTGCTAAAGTCGAGAGAGTGCAGCTCGTAGTCACGGTGAGCAGCAACGTGCAGCAGTAGCCGAAGAGTGGTCATCTTCAGGGTGGGAGAGAAGGTCTGAAAGTAGTCAACTCCCTGCCGCTGACTGAAGCCACGAGCCACGTAACGTGCCTTGAAGACAGGCGGAGAACCCGGCGGCCGCTTCACTCTGAAGATCCACATGCCACTGACGATGTTCGCCCCAGGCGGGGGAACCTCGTCAACGTAGGTGCCTGTGGACTTCCAGGAAGCCATCTCTGTGTCCATAGCTGCCTGCCACTGAGAGGAGTAGGGACCCTCTATTGCCTCCGCGTAGGAGCGCGGAGTCGAGATGTCAAGTGCATCCGGGTCTCCCTCAGGGGTAAGCAGTACCGACACGAGATGAGGTGAAGCTGCTGCCAGACACTGGAACTCCTCCTGCCTGTCCTCAAGGACGTCCGTGCCAAGGGCACACTCACCCCCGACGGACGGAGGAAAGACAGACTCAGACTCAGCGACAAGACTAGCAGCGTAGTCTAGGCGAGAGCGAGCAGCAAAGTCGACGAGCTCAGCAACTAGGGCAGACGCAGCAGTGGACTCGAAAGAAGGGTCAGTGACGACAGTAGCCAGGAGACGCGTGACAGTAGGAGTGGCAGCACAAAGAGAGTCCGACTCCGGGCCGGCAAGAGCAGGAAGAGAGGACTCAGGAGGAGAAGGCAAAGGGGCACGCAGAGGAGCAGTGGACGGACGCGGAGACATCCGGTGCGTGCCAGGGATAGGAGGAGGACGCTGACGCGAACCACGACCACTAGCGCGAGCAGGTTGGACAGGCGACGTAGGGCGAGACGCAGGCTCACGTCGCTCAGCAAGACCTCCAGTAGGACCAGTGTAGGGAGAAGGAGCAGGCAAAGGGGAGGTAGGCTGCAACTGTAACTATGACAGGACAGGCTGTGGACACTCTAAGGGAAAAGGAGGACCAGTAGAAGGTGGAAGACCAAGAACCTGCTGCAGGAGTGGAACGAAGTATAGTCGAGGCCGCGTGGCGACGCCAGACACAGCAGGGACAGCACCAGTACCCCCAGCAAGAGCACCCGCTCCAGCAGCACCTCCAGTAGCTCCAGAACCTCCAGCAGCACCAGGAGTAACCCCAGCAGGACCGCCAGCGGTAGTCTCAGCGCCAACACCCTCAGCAGCACCAGCTCCACTCGAACCCGCAGGCCCAGCAGCTCCAGTACTCCCAGTACGAGCACCTCCGGGACCCACGACAGCAGCACCCTCAGTAGCCGAAGAACCTCCAGCACCAGCAGCACGGCTCCAGCGCCGAGCAAACCACCCGCGCAGCTCCTGTGGAGAGAGTGGCTCCCGCAGAGACGAAGCAACCGGAGAACCTCCAGGCGTAGCACCTCCAAGCTCAGCACCCCCAGGCTCAGCACCCCAAGGTGTAGCACTCCCAGACACAGCACCCCCAGGCGTAGCACCCCCAGGCACAGCACCCCCACGCTCAACACCCCCAGGCTCAGCACCCTCAGGCTCAGCACCCCCAGGCTCAGCACTCCCAGGCTCAGCACCCCCAGGCTCAGCACCCCGAGTCTCAGCACCCCCATGCTCAGTACCCTCAGCAGCACCAGAGTCACCAGTAACCTCGACAGGCTCGACTGCGTCTACCTGGGACACACCTGAAGGGGCAGGACCCTGAGGGGGGAGGGGGTCTACCGGGGGGGGACCTGGCACAAGGAAGAGCGGGGGGGGGGGGGAGGGACGGAGTGCGGTAGGGGAAGAGGCGGTAGTAGGGGACCGACTCGTCAAACGTGACGTCCTGGGAGGACAGAACACGGCGAGAGGTGGGGTGGTAGAACTGCCACCCAGGCGCGTCAGGGGGGAACCCCAGGAAGACGCAAGGAGCAGCACGAGGGGACAGCTTGTCCGCAGACAAGTCGCGGAAAAACACCCATCCCCAGACCCGGAACGCCGACGCATCGCCAACCTTCCCCGTCCATAGCAAGGCTGGGGAGGTCTCCGGCCTGGAGACCCTAGGGTGTAGGTTGATCTGATGCGCCGCGTACCTCACCGCAAACGGCCACAGAAAATGGGGAGTAGCCGCATGCATCATAGACGTACGAGCGACGTCCATGACCATGCCAATGCGGCGCTCAGCAATCCCATTTTGCTGCAGGGAGTCCGGAAGCGTGAAGGTCTGACGGATGGCTCGTGCATGACAGTAGGCTCTCAGAAGGCCAGAGGAAAACTCTCTGCTTCTGTCCGAGTGCAAACGCAGAACAGGAAAGTCAGAGCCAAAGCTCTGCCTGAGCTGGAGACGAGCTGCGCGGATCTAGTCGATCAACACCTCAGTGACATCACCCTTGCTGCGCAAGGGGAAGACCGCGGTGTAACGCGAGTAGTCGTCAACAACGAGCAGGAAGTAGCACTCGTGACCCTGTCCACGGACGCGGGCTGGGCCCCACACGTCCATGTGAAGCGTCTGCAGCGGGGCCTCTGTCGGAGGAAACTGGGAGGAGTGAGGGGCAGCCCGCTGGCGCCCCTCAACACAGGGGACACAGGTAGGGCCAGGGCCCTGAGGAAGGGGAGGGAGGGACCGGGGGAGACCAGAAACAAGAAGACGGGAGGCCATGCCTCTGAGCCGAAGCAGAGAGGGGTGACCAAGGCGGTGGTGCCAGAGGAGAGTCTCGTGAGACAGGAGACGACACAAACAGGGGGCAGACTCAGGACCAGACCTGGACGCTGCAGCAAACACCTGACCTGACGCAGCTACCCTACCAGACTCAGCAACTGGAGGAGACGCAGTGGTCAGTGTGTACAGGCTCGATCCCGGCTGACGGGTAAACGTAGCCAGGTGTCGGCCTGTGCTAGCCTCTGTGCAGTGCGTCACCCGCTGACGCGCAGGAGTGAACTGGTGTACTCCCCCATCCTTTAGGTCAGCACCACTCACCAGGTTCGTAGAGAACGAGGGGAGGTAGAGACTAGACAGGGTGCCAGAGGGAGCCGCCGGACACGGGAGGACTGTGGAGAAGTGAGACAGGACAGGACCCCCAGAGGGGTCAGCCAGAGACACCGCAACCGGCCGACTAAGCGGCGTGAGTGTGGTGCGGTCCCGAAAGAAGGAGCAAGAGGCCCCAGAGTCAAGGGTGAAGGTGAGGGAGGCCGAAGCCGACGCAGTACCTGAGAGCGCAGACTCACCAGTACCTGAGGACGCAGACGCACTAGCACCTAGAGCAGCAGCGTCGCAAGCACCTAGGGCAGCAGCCTCACCAGTACCTAGAGCAGCAGTCTTAATGCCCGGATCGGGCGGGAAACACCGGTAACAGTCACCCTCATCACTAATAGACACAGCATACATGGCAGAAAGGATACCATCAAAATCAAGATCATAGATGGCAACTCCCGCCCTAGACAGCTCGCCCCAACGAGGGATCTCTGTGGCCTTCGGGAACAGGTGACGCCACGCGTCCGTCAGGCGGCCAAAGCAGCGCTGGGTGGGGTGCGCACCCCCACACTGCTCACCCGCACGGTCGCCGGTGCGCAGGACGTAGGTGCACGGACCAAAACCCCCACCCCGCTGGCGTGCAGTGTACCACTCACGGAGCTGCTGAGGGGACAGGGTCTCACGACCGCGCTGCTGCTACTGGCGCGGACCACCACCGGAGCCACTCCTCTACGTAGACCCGCGACCAGCTCCACCGCCACCCCCGCCGCCTCCGCCGCCTCCGCCGCCTTCGCTACTGCCGCCGCCTCCGCCGCCTCCTCCACCGCCACCACCTTCGCCACCTCCGCTCCCACCGCCACCGCCTCCGCCTCCACTGCCGCCACCGACACCTCCACCCCCACCTCCACTCCCACCGCCACCCCCACTCCCCCCGCCGCCTCCACCTCCACCGCCCCCGCTCGCTCCTCCAGTGCCCTTGCCCCCCTTGCCCTTGCCAGAGCGGCGTCTCCCGCTAGGGGCAGACGCCGCACCGACCGACTCAAGACCAAGGAGGTCGGCCGCAGCAGCAGAGGCAACAGAGGGCAGAAGGGAGGAGGGGGAACACCCCTCAAAGATGGGGGTGCGCGGGTCACCACGAGAGGCCCCTACAGCGACTATGCTCTTCTCGGCCGCTAGGAGGGACTTCTCGAGGAGGTCAACAGTGAGAGTGGTGGGACAGACTGAGAGGAAGTGGTCCCTGACTACGCGAAGGGAGTCATGGAGGCGATTGACTATGTAGTAGAGAGTGATGTACATGGGGGGGGGGTTCTTGGCGCAGAAGTCAGCAGGAAGCGCAGCGCGGTAGCGAGTGTCACTAGTGCGGAGGTGCGTAATTAGGTCAGCGACTGTGGGAAAGGCAGCAAGGTGAGGGAAGAGGTACGGTAGCATGAGACGGCTCAGTGCAGCAGTGGCAGGGGAGGAGTAGCGTGCAACTACAGCGTCGTACAAGGTCTGAGCACTCTTGTACTGACTAAAGTGCGCACGCTCAGAGGTAGGGAGGTGGCGACGCACAGCAAGACGTGCAGCAGCATCGCGCGTGGCCCACTGGGAGCGAACAGTGGCGTCAGCATCAGCAGCAGGAGCAGGAGAGGCACCAGAGGTGAGGTCAAAGAGGGAGAGACCGTCTGCCCTATCGCACTGTAAGAACAGCTGCAGGTCATCTACCCAGACGTCAAAGTCAATGGCTCGACCCTCGGCATCAAAAGCGAGGACACTAGGGGTAGCCATGACAACAGTAGACTAGCAGCGCACACAGTAGGGAAAGGGCAGTGCAGTGACAGAGGCGCTGTGCTTACCGGACGGGGCTGCTCGGGCGGCTCGGAGGTAGGGCGGCTCGGCAGCTCGGTGGCTCGGCTGCACGGCGGTGTCAGAATATTATCTTATGTTCTAGCCTGTAGTGGGGTGCTCTATAGCGAGTACAACCCTTCTAGGGTTTGCTATTTGTATCCTCATTCTTGCTAGTTCATTCCTCTTTCTTTCTTCAAACTTTGTCAGGCGGCTCGGCTGCAGGGCGGCTCGGCTGCTGGGCGGCTCGGCTGCAGGGCGGCTCGGCTGCTCGGCTGCTGGGCGGCTCGGCTGCAGGGCGGCTCGGCTGCTCGGCTGTCCGGCTGCTCAGCTGCTGGGCGGCTCGGCTGTGCTGCTGCACGGCGGCGCGGCGGTCGGCTGCTCGGCTAGGTGAGGCGGCTCGGGCGGCTCGGGTGGCGGGCGGCGCTGCAGCAGGTGACGAGGCCGTAGGGAAGGCGGCGGGGCCGCAAGTGAGGGCGGCGTGGACCGCAAGTAAGGGCGGCGGGGACCGCAGGTAAGGGCGGCGGGGACCGCAGGTGAGGGCGGCGGGGCCGCAAGTAGGGCGACGGGGCCGGGTCGAAGGTAGGGCGACGGGGCCGGTACGCAGGTAGGGCGATGGGGCCGGGGCGCAGGTAGGGCGACGGGGCCGGGGCCGGGGCCGGGGCCGGGGCCGGGGCCGGGGCGCAGGTAGGGCGACGGGGCCGAGGTCGCAAGCAGGGCGACGGGGCCGGGGCCGGGGCGCAGGTAGGGCGACGGGGCTAGGGCCGGGGCTGCAGGTATGGCGACGGGGCCAGGGTTGCAGGTGGGGCGACGGGGCCTGGGTCGCAGGTAGGGCGACGGTGCCGGGGCGCAGGTAGGGCGACGGGGCTGGGGCGCAGGTAGGGCGACGGGGCCGGGGCGCAGGTAGGGCGACGGGGCCGAGGCGCAGGTAGGGCGACGGGGCCGGGGCCGTAGGTAGGGCGACGGGGTCGCTAGGGTGACGAATCAGGGGCCGCTAAGGCGGCGCGACTTGGCCGCTAGGGCGGCTCGACGAAGTCAGAGAGGGGAGCGCGACTCGGGCTGAGCGCGCTCCGGGCTGGAAAAAAAAAAAACTTTCGACTTGGTGGGCCCTAGGCACAGTTCCCACGAGGGAACCTGCTCGATACCATGAGAAAACTGAAACGAGAGTGGAATGAACTATGAATGAAGTGGGTACAAGTACTAACCCTAATTGGGTTGTACCCCTTATGGAATACCCCACTACAGCCTACACAAAAGCATAAGCTATAATGTTCTGACAAGACTGTGTTACATTTTTATAATTGATGCTTGCATCTGTCCTGCTCTCCTTGTCTCCTCCGCAATCTCACTCTAATTACAAAGGGGTGTCAACCTAGATTAGGAGGAAGACAATATACTCGTTTAACAAGTCCATGAGCTCAGTGTAGCAATAGATTTAGTGGCTTATTGGTGTAAGTTCATGTTTAGGGTTTAGGGTTGTACCCCTACTTACCGTACATGTCTTTTGTCAATATCGTCCATTCCATATGCTCACTATTCCTTGTTCTTATGACAGGGTTATGTTCGTGGGCTTACAGCAGAAGTAATTGTGTTTGCACATATATATTTTTGTTTCCTTCGACCCCAATCATTGTCGTCTAGAGGAGGTTAACTTCAGTAGTGTGCTAACTTTCATCGTCGACTTGCGATCGTTCTGTCGGCAATGCTATAGGTGTGTGTAGGGCGGCAATATGTGTTGGGCTGAAAAAGCCCTTAGGATCTTTGCAGGACTAAACTCTGAGTAGAACAATGTAATATCGGAAGCGTTTAGTGAAAGGTTCGTGAACCACCTTGCGTTTAGTTAATAACCGTTTTACTATTGCTGTTGCGATTCGATGCAGTGACGACTTGGGCAACTGCTTCAATAACGAGTCAGTTGCTTGTCCTTGCTGTCGCGCTTTATTTGTCAGGTGAAAGGTCGTTGACCTTCGACTTTCGCGTAACCTCCAGCAGTTGTTCAACCTCCGAGGGTTGTCTCGCCAATGCTTCGTTGTGTTTCGCTTTGTTTACAGCTTAGTGCTTTGACACGCTAGAGGCGCTTAAATCACTTGTTTCCAACACTCCCCTTCACTTCTGGAGTGTCGCTGCTGGTGACGTGGCTCTGTCCAGTCAGCAGCATGCAGTACTCGAACTTCTGCTTTCCGAGTTGCTTGGTCAAGTAATTAGCTGCCATCTCGGATGTGGGACAGTCATACAGTTCGAGTCTCCCCTTCTCGATCTCGTCCTTCACAAAGAAATATCGCAGGGCGATATGCTTCGTCCTGTTCGCGAATCCATTCTTGTTGGCTATGCGAATTGCTGACTGGTTGTCGCAGAACAAGGAGAAGCTGGGTAACTGAGCCAACTTCGCTTCTTCTAGGAGTTCGCGGAGGTACAGTCCTTCCTTGGTGGCTGAGCAGAGTGCGATATATTCTGCTTAAGCTGAGGAGAGGGCGATTAACTCTTGTTTGCTCGACTGCCACGAGATAGGTCCGATAGGTTCGAAGCGATAGATGTAGCCGGTGCGTGAGCGTCTGTTGTCGGAGTCGCCGGCGTGATCGGCGTCAACGTAGCCGATTAACTTAGGTATCGACGTTCCGTTCTTGTGATAAGGCAGGCCGATCGTCGGAGTGCTAACGAGGTAGTGAAGGGCGTGGTCGAGCTCCGCCATGTGTTATGCCTCGGGTCTTTTGAGGTAGGTGGCGAGTTGACTTGCATAGTACGATAGATCCGGGCGGCAGGTGACGGCTGTGAAGAGGAGGCACCCCAGCTTTCTCTGGTAGTCGCGTATGCCTGCGGGCTTGAGCGGAGCGGAGCTTTCCTTGTTATTTCCTGCGGTGTAGCGGTATGGCGTGGAGATGGTGATCGGGGTGAGTTCAAAGCGTTTGGCGATAGTGTCGGCATATTTCGCGGCGTTGAGATAGATCGCGTCTTCTTCCTCTTGAATGTTAAGGCCGAGATACTGCGTGACGGTAGACGAGACCGTGAGCGTGAGATCTTGTTGTAGCTCCCCTTCGAACCAGGTAGTGACGTCGTCGGTCGAGCCGATGTAGAGCAGGTCATCTACGTAGACGATGAGTAGAATGTAGTCGTTGCCTTTTGTGAGTTGGTACATGCCCTGGTTGTGCGGTAGCTGGCAGAATCCGATGCGAATAAGTATGGCGTGCAGATACTGCTGCCACAATTTCTGTGAGGATCTAGGATCGAGCTCATAAAAGAGAATTGTAATTGAATGATTCACCTGGGTACAACACGAGTCTATATATAGTCTCGACACAAGGCCAGTTACCCAAGTGTTACGCGAATGTTGTCGGAGTTACCGCTATGCTCTTCTCTGCCTTGATTCTCCTGCTCTGCCTCTCCTTCGTTCCTTCTGCTGCCTCAGCCACTCTCTATGAAAGTGTGGTAACTCTCACCTCAAAGGTCCTCTCTGAGTGGTGTGCCACCTGTAGGCAAATCTGAGGTAACAACTGTCCACTATACGAAAGGATAACAAACAGAAAGCATTGTGTGTGTGTGTGAGAGTGAACTTACCTGTCCCTGGCTCGAGCCGTGCATTTCTCAATGTGCGGCTTGAGCCTGGGTTGGGTTTGTTCCCATTGGTCGCGAGGATTTCACCCCCTGGTGTTCTCCTACCAACTTCGCGTCAATTTCCCAGCCTCCCACCTACCCATCCTTGAGCCTGCATACAACAAATACAACACATTACTACACCCTTTCTACACCACAATCATACTGGCACCTTATATGCACAAACGTACATATTCGGTGACAGCTGTCGGAGTTACCGCTATGCTCTTCTCTGCCTTGATTCTCCTGCTCTACCTCTCCTTCGTTCCTTCTGCTGCCTCAGCCACTCTCTGCCCCCTCCTGTGCCCGTGCTCGCGCAGCTTGAGCGCGGGTCACAGGACCGTTGCGCTGAGGCCCGCTGCCTCTGATCACGGCAGTGTTCGTTTGATGCTCCTTCACTTGCGCCCCCGTGTCATTCTCCAGGACCAGCACCCCTGAAGGGCGCACCTCCTTGACCTTCCAGCGGACCGTACCCAGCCCCACATCCAGGGTGTCTTGCTTTGCCCTCTTGAGGTACACCTCCTGCCCTTCACAGACGCCTCTTGCCACTCGCCCCTCTCCCTTGCGCTGCCTCTGTTCGTACCTCCTTGCGTCCCTCAGCTGTGCAGTGTGCAGGTTCTCCAGTGCCGCTGGCAGCATGTAGCGCATGTAGCGCGCTCTCACCTCGGACAGGGCCACCCAGTTCTTGATCGTGCCTGCTGTCACCGTGTCTGTCAGTACCCGTGGTGCCTCCACTGGCAGGATTGGCTCTCTTCCGTAAAGGAGGCTGTACGGGGAGTGGTCCTTGAGTGCTGCCTGCTTCCCAAACCTGTACCCTGCGGCTATCCAATCCAGCTCCTCATCCCAGTCCCTCTTCCTCTGCTCCCCATAGGCCCGCAGCCCCCGCTTGAAGGTCTGCACCGCTCGCTCGGTCAGCCCGTCGCTTTGTGGGTGGTAGCGGGAGGTTTTTCTGTGCGCTATGCCGGATTCCTTCAGCAGCTTCTCAAATTCCCCCAGAAACTCCGTCCCCTGATCCGTGAGTACCTCCCCGCACGCTCCAAAGCGACACACCACCTGCGCCTTGAAGGCTGCTGCTATGTGCCTCGCGCTCTTGCTGGGGATGGCTTTCACCTCCAACCACTTGCTCGCATGCTCCACCATGAACACGATGTACCGATTTCCGCTCCTGCTGAGCGGCAGCTCTCCCGCGAGGTCCAAGGACCATCGGAATCCCAACCCGCAAATCGGCAGTGAATGCAGTTCTGCTTTGGCCTGCGTTAAGTTTGCCTTGCTCCTCTGACACGCCTCACACCCCTCCACCCACTCTTTCACTTGCTTGCGCATCCCTTCCCACCACCAGCCTGTCTTCAGCAGGTGTACAGTCCTCTCGTGCCCGAAGTGTCCCAGCTTCGTGTGCACCTCCTTGATCACTGCTTCACGGTCCGTGGGTGCAGGCACTAGCTTCCACCCGTCCTCTGTCTTGATCTGCAGCTGCCGCTGATACCACCTGTAGTGGTGCCCCCGTGCCCGCACTCTTTCTGACACTGTCTCGTCTTCCTCTGTTTCTCCTTTCACCCACCGCATTGCCTTCTCGTCCTGCCAGATGTCAGCTGGTCCCTTGCTCCCCTTGGCTCCGACCTCTTCCGCTTCTCTCGCCAGCATGATCAAGGTGTGTGCTGGCTCCAGCTCCGTCCCTTCCGTCCCCTGTGTTCTCTGTCCTGATTCCAGCGGTGGTGGGTTGCGAGAGAGACCGTCGACGTGCTGCAGCGTCTTCCCCGGCCTATGCCTGATCTGGAAATCATATTCTTGCAGCTTCACTGCCCACCTTGCGTTTCTTCCCGTAAGCCCTGGTGTGGTCATCAGCCAAGTGAGGGGCTGATGGTCAGTGACCAGTGTGAACTCGCGGCCCTGCAGGTACACCCTGAAATGCCCCACCGCCCACACGGCCGCCAGCCCCTCCCCTATGTATGAGCTATACTGCGCCTCTGCGGGGTTGCAGCTCCTGCTGGCGTAGGCTACCACTTTTTCCACTCCCTCCACTTCCTGGCACAGGATTGCCCCCATCCCCTGGCTGCTCCAATCGGTGTAGAGGACGAAGGGCTGGTCTGCTGCTGGCAGCCGCAGCACGGTTGCTGTCTTCACGGCTGTCATGAGGTCTTGCAGTGCTTCCCTCTGCTGTTCTCCCCACTCCCATACCTTGTCCTCTCGCAGCATCCCGTTCAGCACTGCCGCCCGCTTACTGAAGTTAGGCACGAAGCGCCTGTAGTAGCTGAGGAAGCCCAAGACTGCGCGCAGCCCTGTCTTGTCCCTGGGTTCCCTCAGCCTGTCCAGCACCTGCACCTTTGCTTGCTGAATCCCGATCTGTCCTCCTGTCACTTCATACCCCAGGTACTGCACTGTCCGCTCCCCCCACCTGCACTTGTTGGGATGACAGGTGAGCCCTGCCTCCTCTATTGCACTCAGGGTCCGCTCCACGTCCTCAAGGTGCTGCTGCTCTGTCTGGCTGAAGATGACCACATCATCAATGTAGCATGCTGCATGTTCAATCCCCCGCAGCACCGCATCCATAACTCTCTGAAACACTGCCGAGGCATTCCGCAGGCCGAAGGGCATGTATAACCACTCATACAGCCCGTCCGGTCCGTGGAAGGCTGTCTTCTTCACATCTTCCTCTCTGATTTTTATCTGATTGAATCCCTGGCGCAGGTCCAGCGTCGTGAAGTATACTCCGTCGGCCAGCTTGTCGAAGAGTTCTTCCGCCATTGGCATGGGGTACCTATCCGGCACGGTGATCTTGTTAAGATCTCTGTAATCACCGCACATTCTGCGGCTCAGCACCTCGCCTGTCAAATCCTTCCTGGCTGCCACCACGGTCGGGGTTGCGTACTCTGACTCTGACCTTCTGATCAGTCCTGCTTCCAGCAACTCCTGTACTTTCTCCTTGCAGATCGCCTCATCCCCTGGTGGCATCTTTCTTCTGCGATGGAACACCGGCTCTTCACTGTTCAGCTTCAATGCCATCTCCTTGATCTTGCACTTCCCCAACTCCTGCAGGGTGAAAGCGAAGCCTTTCCTGTGCTTGACCAGTAGTGCCAGCATCGCTGTCTTCCCTCCCTCGCTCATGCTCTCTCCTATCTTCCACTCAGGCTCTGCTGTTGGCAGGCAGGTCCACACCCCTTGTCTCACCGTTGCCTCTGTATTTTCTCCCTCCTTCAGTCCCCAGTGCAGCACCGTTTCTCTCCACATCCGCTGCACCAACCACCTCATCACGTATCCATCCATTGCATTCCCCATCGCCCGCCTCCTTTCCTGCTCTGTCACGCCCGGGGCTGCTGTGATGTTCTCCTTGTACCCCATAGCCAGCTCCCTCTCCAGGGCCGTGGGCTCTTCCCATCTTCCCTTCCTATGATCGAGCACTAGTCCTGGGCCTGGCTGCTTCCCCTCCATCTGGTACCCTGCTGCCCCTTCATATGACACGAGCGTCGGCAGTGCTTGCCTCTCTTGCCCCACTGTGTTGCAAGGGTAATGTCGGCTGTAGCTCCTCTTGCTTACTGGTGCTGGTGTTCGCCCAGGCTCGAGTATATCGCTCAGCTTCCGCCCCCCTGCTCTTCTCACCCCCTCTATCTCCCTCTGCAGGTCTTCTGCTGGCACCACGTTTTGCCAATACATTCTGAGCCTGTGTGAGTAGGCTCCCATCCGTGTTGCGTCGCAGCTTACCCCTTTTCCCACCTGTATGGTCACTCGCTCCCTTACCAGCCGTATGGGCTCACGCACATCTCCTTCCATGTCTAAATGCTCCAGCAGGTACGCCACCCTGCCTTGTTGAGCCTGCAGCCATTCCATCACTCTGAACAAGTCCTCCATCAGCTGTGTTCGCAGGTCTTGCTCACCCTTGCCTTTCCCAGCCCATGATACCCCTTGGCACTCCCACCCAGCCACTAACAGGTCCACGTGCCCCCAGCTTGCCACCTCAGCTTCTGTGATGGCCCTGACGTCGTTGACTCCTCTGCTCATTGCTGCCCTGATCACCTCTTCCTTCAACAGCTCCGGGAACTCGCTGTGCAGCTGCCATGCATGATGCTCCGCCATTTTCCTTGCTTCTGCCGCCTTCTCTACGTAAATCCACTGCTTCACTGCTATCCCGTTCCGTACCACCGCTGCCAAACCCGCCCCTATGCCCCCGAAGAGTTCCACCAGGCGGATAGGTTGCTGCCAATCGGATTGTTGGCTGGGCTCGTCCATGAAGTGCATCCTCGGCTGTCCACCCTGTTCCTTGTTCCTCGCGGTCTCCTGTGCCCCCTGCTTCGCTGCCCCCTCCTTCAGATCCGCCCTGTAAGCCCGCTTTGGCTCTGTCTTGACGAACTGCACCGGCAGCTGTCCCAGTGGCTCACCCTTCTTCCACCACCTGGTTCTGAATTCTACCGTCTCCTTCCAAAAGCAGATGGTCATGCCCAGTGCAAAGATCATCTCCGTGCCCACCAAAACGTCGAAATCTTCAGATTCTGAGATCCCACACCTGATCCTCACCGGTGTTTTGTGCTTCTCTCCTTTGAGCACCGTCAGTACTATTGGAGTCCTTGTGCATGGCATCCACTTTGACTCTCCTCCCTCTGCTGTCATCACCAGCATTCCCTTCACTACATGTCTGTCCGGCGCCCACAGTCCCAGTTTTTCTGCCATTCCCCTCCCTAGTATCACGCTCTGCGCGCCCGTGTCTATAATAGCCGTCTTCGCCTTCTCCCCTTCCACTGACAGCGCACCTCCTTGCATCAGCAGCACTGAAGTCTGGCACGCCAGCCGCTCCTGTGGATGCCGTGCCGCTGTACACCTCTCTTCCTTCTCCTCCGGTTTCTGTCCTCTCTCTCGCTCCTTCCTTACCTGGTCCTTCCGTGCATCCTTTCCTCCGCTGCGTAGCCCCATCTCCTCCCTTCCTCTCCATGCCATGTATGCTGGCTGCTCCTCGTGTTCCACCTCATCCTTCGCTTTGCCTGCCCAGCTCATGAAAGCGGCCTCCTCATCTTGCTCTACATCCTCTTCCTTTTCCTTCCCCGCGTACATCCCCGCTTCTGCCTCGCGTCGTGGTCCCATTGCCTGCAGCTGAGCCTGCAGCTTGCCAATCTGCTTTTCCAGGTCCTCTGGTGTCCTCTTCGCCGCTCCTTCCCGCTGATAACACTCCCTTGCTGCATGCCCTCCCTTCCCACAGATTTCGCACTTCGGAGCTGTTGGGCATTCCCGCCGCCGGTGCCCTGGCTTACCACAGGAGTCGCAGTTCTTGCAGTCTCTGCGCAGGTGCCCTGGCTGCCCGCATCGGTGGCACGTTCGTGCGTCAGTCCTGCTATCCCCTCTTCCCCCTGCCCTTTCCTTTTCCTCTGGTATCATGGCTGCTGCCCATGTAGGTCCTCTGCCACGCTCCGCTGGTCGTTGCCGGTAGGCTTCAAGCTTCCTCTGGGCCATCTCCATCTTCTCAGCTAGCTCAAACACTTCATCAAGTGTCACTTCAGCCCCCATCTCATATACTTTCAGTCTCAGCCCGCTTCCCAAGGTACCCTCCAGGCCGTCCAGGAACTTGCTCACAAGCAGGCCCATGTCCGCACAGCTCACGTCCTCCGCTATGTTGACCAGCCGATTGTAGTAGGTGAGTAGTGACTCTCCCCGCCCCTTCCTAAAGTCTTGAAACTCTCTGATCTTCTCTGCAGTGTGGCCTGGGAACTGCCGCTTCAGCCGCCTCAGAAATTCTTCGGTTGGGTCCTCCCCATACCTTCCTGCCCTCTCCAGCAGCTCATTCATCTTCATCCTGTATAACGTTTCTGCCTCCCCCTCCAGTGTGTTTGGCAGGCTCAGAAAGAAGTCCACTGCATCCATGCCGCCCCTCTCGCATCTGTACCGCACGTTGCCCACTTGCATGAGATAATTCTTCAGTGTGGGCCCCAATCGCTGGTCCCCAGAGAAGCGTGCTGGTACTTCCACCCTTGTGACCATGGCTGTACTTCCCTTTCCTTCTCCCCACGCCTCACTATATCTCTCTGCTGTCCTGCCTGCTGTTCCCCTCTCTCCCGCCCGCCGTATTCCCTCCCTCGCCTCTCTGGCTCGCTCCAGGCTGTCCATCAGCCCGCTGCCTCCCACTCTGCTGCTGCGCAGATCTTGTCCTCCTTCGCCGGCACGCCTCTCGTCATGTTGCCGATAACGCTCTGGCGAACGTGCCCCACCGCTTTGCCTTATATCCCTGCTCCGCTGCCGCGGTGGCGAGCGATGTCTGCCCCCGTGACTCTCCTCAAGCTGCTGCCGCCAATCCGGCGAGCGCGCCTCGCCTCTCCACCCTCCTCCAGGATACCGTTGCGCGTCAGGCGAGCGCTGGACATCTCTGCTCCTCCCATCATGATAGCGCTGCAGATCTGGTGAGCGTGAGCCCCTCTCGCTCCTCCCGCCGTGATACCTCCGCGGATCTGGTGAACGCGTGCTGTCTCCGCGCTCCTCCCCACGACGCTGCCGTGGATCTGGCAAGTGGTGACCACTTCCGCGCATTTCGTCGTGCCACTGCCGCACATCAGTCGAGCGGTAGCCGCCGTCGCGCCTGTCCTCACGCTGCTGCCGCGAATCTGGCGAGCGGTTGCCGCCGTCACGTCTGTCCTCGCGCTGCCGCCGCGGATCTGGCGAGCGGTAGCCGCCGCCGCGCCTCTCGTCACGCCGCAGCCGCGGATCTGGCGAGCGATGGTCGCCGCCGCGCCTCTCGTCACGCTGCAGCCGCGGATCTGGCGAGCGATGGTCGCCGCCACGCCTCTCGTCACGCTGCCGCCGCGGATCTGGCGAGCGATGGTCGCCGCCGCGCCTCTCGTCACGCTGCAGCCGCGGATCTGGCGAGCGATGCCCGCCGTCGCGCCTCTTGTCTTGCTGCAGCCGCGGATCTGACGCATGCCTCTCGCCACCATGATTCTGGTCGTGGTGCTGATGGGGGGTCGGCGAGCGCGATCCACGGCTACGCCTCCTGTCGTCGTTGCCTTCTTCACCACGCGTCTGGTTCCGCGCACCATCCTTCCCGCCTATTTCTGCCGCGCCTGGCGCAGCCTCCTCGCTCGCCAGCATCGGACTGGCTTCCTTGACTTCGGCGTGCATATCGCGCTGCTCGCCCGCGCCTTCCTCATGGGCCTCGTCATCGCCCTTCGCTTCACTCTCGAGATCCATTTCATGCGGCTTCTCCGCCATATCAACCTCGCCCTCCCCATCCACATCGAGATCTCCTTGCCGACCAGAGAATAGCTCCTCCAGGCCACGCCCGCGACTGCGATCTTCGCGACGGCGGTAACCTTCGTCCGGCGAGCGATACGCTCCCGTGTCGTGGCGATGTCCGCATTCGCCACCAGCCCCGTGGTGCGTATTCGTCCGCCACGGGTCACTTCCCATCCTGACGGACTCGGATCCGCCTCTTCCTTCGCGCTCTGCACCTTCTTCACGGCGATCTGGCGCGAGAGGGACCAGATCGGCGCGAAAAGCCGGCCTCCGCGGCGAGCGCTCAGGCCTCCGCGGCGAGCGGTCAGGCCTCCGCGGCGACCTCTCTAGCGAACGCCCGCGCTCTCGTGAGCGCTCCCGCCGCGAGCGATCACCCTCACGACGATCGTACTTCCTGCCATAACGCAACTCGTGCACATCCATGCTTGCACGCGCACCTTTCTGTTTGTTATGAAAGTGTGGTAACTCTCACCTCAAAGGTCCTCTCTGAGTGGTGTGCCACCTGTAGGCAAATCTGAGGTAACAACTGTCCACTATACGAAAGGATAACAAACAGAAAGCATTGTGTGTGTGTGTGAGAGTGAACTTACCTGTCCCTGGCTCGAGCCGTGCATTTCTCAATGTGCGGCTTGAGCCTGGGTTGGGTTTGTTCCCATTGGTCGCGAGGATTTCACCCCCTGGTGTTCTCCTACCAACTTCGCGTCAATTTCCCAGCCTCCCACCTACCCATCCTTGAGCCTGCATACAACAAATACAACACATTACTACACCCTTTCTACACCACAATCATACTGGCACCTTATATGCACAAACGTACATATTCGGTGACAATGTTATGAGGGTCGCGAAGCGTCCCGAACAGAATCTTCCCGAACTCAGTAGAAAGCAATTCGGTGGAAACCGAATAGGCTTGAGTTCGGTACACGTAACCTGGTTCGGTGCTGTAACTATAATAAAATATAGGAATGCACCTAACCTAGGAAATCAAGCATATCTTTGCATGATAAATAAAACCCAAGCTAGATATAGCGTAATAAAGTCTAGGCAAGCTAGCAAAGCCAGCATAAGCCGTCGTACTCTCACAGTTTCGGCGCCTGTTTGATGCCGTACATGGACTTCAGCAGCTGACAGATCTTGTTAGGTTCTCCGTTTGACCCGTGCGGTAGTTCAACGAAGATCTCTGCATCAACGGGTGCATAGAGGAAGGCATTGGCGACGTCAATTTGTCGTAGCTTCCTTTTCTTCATGGCGGCGATTGCAAGGAGAATTCGTAGTGAAGTGTGTCGACTGGCCGGCGCGAATGTTTCAGAGAAGTCGCGTCCGTGTTCTTGGTCGAAGCCACGTACGACCCAGCGCGCTTTGAGCTTATCGATGGTGCCATCTGCCTTTGTCTTCACACGGAAGACCCATTTCCCGGTGAGTATTGTCTTGTTTTGTGCCACACTGATGGGAACAACTTTCCAAGTGTTGCGTTCCTCCAGTGCTTTCAGCTCCCTATCCATGGCTTCGCACCATTTCTCCCCATGCTCCCCCCCCAGAGCCTGCTGAACCGTGGAAGGCTCCTTAGGAAGCTTGACGCCGTGGACCGCGGTGACGAGGCCGAGTATCTGGAGTCCACTCGGTGTGTAGCGGGGAAGTGTAGTATCCTCGGAATAAACTGCCTCGTCACCCGCTTCTGGTGTTGGGTTGAAATTTGGTCCTATGCGTTCTCCTTCATCGGTGTTGACCTGTGCGGGTGTAACGTAACCATTGTCGGCGAAGTGATAGTAGACTTCGGCGTTGATGCTGTCGCGTGGATTTTCGTCGTCCATCGGAACATCGACTGAATAGTAGGGAAGAGGTCCGGCCTCCTCCGAGGCTCCTTCCACGTTCTGCTCGTCCCAGTCAGCTTCATCTTCTGCAGAAGCCAAGGTTCGGGTGCCAAGGAATCCGCCCGAGAGGTCTGGATTGTTTTCTTCCACGTTGGCAAGGTACGTCCGCGGGATGAGGTTCTCGTAGAAGATGACATCACATGCTGCTACTGTTTCCTTTGTGTCGATGTCGAAAATCTTCCATGCGTTGTAGTGTTTTTCGATCCCTAAGAGTAGTCCCCACTGTGCGCGTTGGGAGAATCGACCAGCTCGTGCAGATGGGGGTCGGTACTATATCATGCACCCGAAAACTCGTAACATTTTTGTGCTGCCCAGTTTTCCTGTCCACAACAGATGCGGTGACGCATTGTTCGGGAGCGATGATGACGAGAGCAAGTTGTGCAGCATCACAGCGTGGTCCATTGCCTCGGGCCACTGGTGGTTGGGTAAGTGCATGCCACGTAACAGATCGCGCATGGTGTTCTGGAGGGTCCTGTTCATTCTTTCTGCTACGCCTTGCTGTTGATGGGCGTAGGGAAGGGAGATGAGCCGCTTGATCCCCCTCTCTGCCAGGTACTGCTTCAACCTCTGTGAGGTGTATTATCCTCCTCCATCTGATTGGAAGCTCTTTAGTTACACGCCTGATTCTCGTTCTGCTACTGGAAGCCAAGCCACGAAAGCCTCAAAAGCCATGTCCTTGCTCGGAAGGTTGAGGTGCCAAATGTAACGTGTGGCGGCATCGATGAACATGATGACATAGTTGTACGCTCCTTGTCCAGGTTCGCGGTTGTACAAGATGTCGCTGTACACTTTCTCAAGTGGTGCGTAAGCTGGTGCGCTCGGGTTGTGGTGAGAGACGAACGGCTGATGCGGTAAGTCGGCTTCAGGACAAGTGAAGCATGTTCCGCGGACTGGCTGGAGTTCTCTGCCGTCAGTTAGAAGTAGGGAATCTTTGTCGAGCACGCCTGATCTTATTGTGTTATTTAACACCGTGTTGCTTGGATGTCCCATTCTTGCGTGCCAGGTTCCTTTGGTGGCGCGATGTCCAGATGAGCGTCGATACAGATCGGAGTTGGAGTAAAAGCTGGCGGTGAAGTTGGCGCTTCGATTCATTTCTCGTTGAGTCGGATTCAGCTGCTGCGCAGGAGTCAATGGAGTGTCGTTGATGAAGATCGGTGCCGTTGAAGGACCCGCGATTGGTGCCGATGGTGTTTCTCCTGCTGCCGATGTTGCCTCTGGTGCTGCCGATGTTGTTTCTGCTGCTGTCGATGTTGTTTCTGCTGCTGCCGGTTGAATTGTTGCTAATGCTCTTGTTCATTCTGCCTCAGGAATGGTGTACGAGTACCAAAATCCTTCGGGGCTGAAGTCTGGATCAAGATCCGGTGGGTGTGTCCAGGAGGTGAAGGTGACGATTCCGTCGCTCTCGGCGGTGCCTAAATCTGGAACAAAGTCAAGGACGAACACGTTATTCGGTACAGCCTTGCCGATGTAGAGACCTCCTCTCCCGTGGTACAGCTTGAACTTCTGTGTTGTGCTGTCTGCTTCGAGATGGATGCCTTTCGCCATCAGTTGACTGACACTCAGTAAGTTGTAGCCGAGTCCCTCCGCAATTAACACTTTTGACATTTGCATTATATGTCAAATTATAATGATGTCTAGGCTTTAGTGGGGTAGCCCATATGGGGTACACATTTCTAGGGTTGCATATTTGTATCACTTTCATTCCATAGTCACTCCATTCTCGTTCTAATTTCCTCATGGTATCGGAGCAGGTTCCCCCATGGGAACTGTGCCTAGGGCCCACCACATCGAGTTTTTTTTTTTTTCCTGCCCGAAGCGCGCTCAGCCCGAGTCGCGCTCCGGGCTCTCACTTCGTCGAGCCGCCCTAGCGGCCCCAACGCCCTAGCGGCCCCGCAGCCCGTCGATTCGGCCCCGCCGCCCTTCGCTGCGGCCCCGCCGCCCTTCGCTGCGGCTCTGTCGCCCTTCGCTGCGGCCCCGCAGCCCTTCAGTGCGGCCCCGCCGCCCGTCTCAGCGGCCCCGCCGCCCTTTGCTGCGGCCCCGCCGCCCTTTGCTGCGGCCCCGCCGCCTCTCTCGCTGCGGCCCCGCCGCCCTTCTCAGCGGCCCCGCCGCCCTTCGCTGCGGCCCCGCCGCCCGTCTCAGCGGCCCCGCCGCCCTTCGCTGCGGCCCCACCGCCCTTCGCTGCGGCCCCGCCGCCTCACATTGCAGCCCCGCCGCCCTTCCCTGCGGCCCCGCTGCCTCACACTGAGGCCCCGCCGCCCTTCGCTGCAGCCCCGCCACCCGTCTCAGCGGCCCCGCCGCCCTTCGCTGCGGCCCCGCCGCCTCTCTCGCTGCGGCCCCGCCGCCCTTCTCAGCGGCCCCGCCGCCCTTCTCTACGGCCCCGCCGCCTATCTCACTGTGGCCCCGCCGCCCTTCTCAGCGGCCCCGCCGCCCTTCACGGCGGCCTCGCCGCCCTTCACTCCGGCCCCGCCGCCCCTCCCACTGCGGCCCCGCCACCTACCTTTCGTCGTGTTCTGTCCTCCCAGGACGTCACGTTTGACGAGTCGGTCCCCTACTACCGTCTCTTCCCCTACCGCACTCCTTCCCTCCCCCCGCCGCCGCACTTCCTTGTGCAAGGTCCCCCCCAGGTAGACCCCCTCCCCCCTCAGGGTCCTGCCCCTTCAGGTGTGTCCCAGGTAGACGCAGTCGGGCCGGTCGAGGTTGCTGGTGACTCTGGTACTACTGCGGGTGCTGAGCCTGGGGGTGCTGACTCTAAGGGTGCTGCGCGAGTGAGTGCTGAGCCTGGGGGTACTAAGCCTGGGGGTGCTACGACTGGGGGTGCTGAGCCTGGGGGCCCTTCGCCTGGGGGTGCTGCGTCTGGAGCTACTGAGCCTGGGGGTGCTGCGTCTGTAGCTGCTGAGCCTGGGGGTACTGAGTCTGGAGCTGCTGAGCCTGGGGGTGCGGAGCCCGCGGCCGCTGGACCTGCTCGTGTGGCGTCTGGCGGTGCTGGGCTTGGTGGTTCTCCGGGTGCTTCGTCTCGGCGGGAGCCACTCTCTCCACAGGAGCTGCGCGAGTGGTTTGCCCGGTGCTGGAGGCGTACTACTGGAGCTGGTGCTTCTTCGGCTGCTGAGGGTGCTGGTGCCGCCGGTCTCGGAGGTGTTAGCCCTGGGAGTGCTGGAGCTGCTGGGCCTGCGAGTGCGACTGGATTCGGAGCTGCTGAGGGTGTTGGCGCTAAGGCTACTGCTGTCAGTCCTAGCGGCGGTCCTGCTGCGGGTTCTGCTGGTGCTACTGGAGGTGCTGGAGCTGGAGGTGCTGTTGGCGCTGGTGCTGCCACTAGGGGTGCTGGTGCTGTCCCTGCTGTGTCTGGAGTCGCCGCGCGGCCTCGGCCGTACTTTGTTCCGCTCCTTCAGCAGGTTCTTGGTCTTCCTCCTCCCTTAGAGTGTCCACCGCCTGTCCAGTCACGGTCACAGTTACCGCCGGCCTCCCCACTGCCTGCTCCTTCTCCCTACACTGGTCCTACTTGAGGTCTTGCTGAGCGTCGTGAGCCTGCGTCTCGTCCTGCGTCGCCTGTTCGTGCTGCTCGCGCTAGTGGTCGCGGTTCGCGTCAGCGTCCTCCTCCTGTCCCTGGCACGCACCGGATGTCTCTGCGTCCGTCCACTGCTCCTCTGCGTGCCCCTTTGCCTTCTCCTCCTGAGTCCTCTCTTCCTGCCCTTGCCGACCCGGAGTCGGACTCTCTTCGTGCTGCCAGTCCTACTGTCACGCGTCTCCTTGCTACTGTCGTCACTGACCCCTCTTTTGAGTCCACTACTGCGTCTGCTCTAGTTGTTGAGCTCGTCGACTTTGCTGCTCGCTGTCGTCTAGACTACGCTGCTAGTCTCGTTGCTCAGTCTGCGTCTGTCTGTCCTCCGTCAGTCGGGGGTGAGTGTGCTCTTGGCACGGACGTCCTTGAGGACAGGCAAGAGGAGTTCCAGTGTCTGGCTGCTGCTCCACCTCATCTCGTGTCCGTACTGCTTACCCCTGAGGGAGACCCGGATGCACTTGACATCCCGACTCCGCGCTCTTACGCGGAGGCTGTAGAGGGTCCCTACTCCTCTAAGTGGCAGGCAGCACCCGCAGCACCCGCAACGTACACGACTACGTTGACGACTTGGTCTTTGCCACTGTTGACACTGCTGGACTCGCCCACGTGAAGTCCGAGCTGCAGAAGAGACACACGTGCACAGACCTGGGTGAACTACGCAGCTACCTTGGCTTGCAGATCACCCGGGACAGAGCACGCCGCACCATTACCCTGACTCAGTCACACATGGTGCAGCAGGTCCTTCAGCGCTTCGGCTTCACGTACTCCTCGCCTCAGGCCACTCCTCTGCCTACTCGCCACTCGCTCTCAGCTCTGCCTTCAGATGAGTCCGTAGAGTCGAGTGGCCCGTACCCAGAGCTTGTTGGCTGCCTCATGTACCTGATGACCTGCACACGACCTGACCTTGCATACCCTCTTAGGATTCTTGCACGCTATGTTGCTCCTGGGAGACACAGACCAGAGCACATGGCTGCAGCGAAGAGGGTGTTGCGCTACTTGTGCAGTACGTCGGGCATGGGGCTAGTGCTTGGAGGGCAGAGTCCAGTGGTCCTCACTGGGCACGCGGACGCTTCTTGGGCTGACGACTAGGCTACGCAGCGGTCGTCACAGGGTTACACCTTCAGCCTTGGTTCCGGCTCTATTTCATGGCGGGCTACTCGCTCGTCTTCTGTTCTCGGCTCCAGTTGTGAGGCCGAGATCTACGCCGGGGCCATGGCTGCACAGGAGCTTCGCTGGCTCACCTACCTGTTGACCGACCTTGGAGAGCCGCCTCGTTCTCCTCCAGTCCTGTACGTAGACAACAAGGTCATGCTGGCCTTGTGTCGAGAGCAGAGACTGGAGCACAGAACAAAGCACATTGCTCTTCGCTTCTTCCTTGCTCGTGAGCTACAGCAGCGTGGTCAGTTGCGGCTTGCGTACGTGGCCTCTGAGGCCAACACTGCTGATTGTTTCACCAAGGCACTTGCGCCTTGTGATCATCAGCGCTTCTGTACTCAGCTTGGTCTTGTGCCTGTCTTGCCTCACTTGCTCACTTCTTGACCTTGCTTGTACTGTCACATATATATACACCTGCTCTTGCTTGCTTAGCCTCTTATATATATATATAAATGTGCTCCTGCATGTGAACTGGCCTTCTGGCCTTGAACTTGTGCTCGGAATGTGTGGTGACTTTGTGATCCACCCTGAGCTTTGCTTTGCTTTGCTTGACTGGTCTTGTGACCCCTTGTTCTCCCCCACTTTGCCTATGGGGGTGTGTCAAATTATAATGATGTCTAGGCTTTAGTGGGGTAGCCCATATGGGGTACACATTTCTAGGGTTGCATATTTGTATCACTTTCATTCCATAGTCACTCCATTCTCGTTCTAATTTCCTCATTATAACGTTTGTCTCTCGTGACTGAAGTTGCACCACGCCTTGTCGTCGTGTGCGCATGTTCTGGTTGTTGGCGACGGTGATGACGACTTCGCGTTGAAGTTGGTGTTCGCGTTGAACGAACCGTCCTGAAGAGCACATGTGCTGTCCGCAGCAAGTGTCCAAGAACCAGGCATCTTTCCCGGACGGCTCGCTTTGAACGATGGCTGCATATGTCAGATTTGGTTGAAGTGACTCGCGGCGAGGGGTACTGTTGTCGAGTTGTTCTTCCGGTGAGTAGTGTGGTGGTGACTCGGTGATGCAGGAGTCAGTCAGTCTTGCCATGCAACTGACGATGTTCCTTGCTCATTGTGCAGATTGTGCTGACGACGTCGTTGAAGGCTGCAGTTGATTCGTGGGGTGTGCTTGCGTCGACGCCACTTGACTGCTTGAAGGACGAAGTTGGCGTTGCGAGGTTTACTGCTGTCGATTCGGGCAGTGTGTGCGAGGGTGTCCTGAGGTCTTGCAGAGATGGCAGAACGGAGGTACAGGTTTTGGTTGATGCCGGTTGTTATTGTTGTTGTAGCGCCGTTGAGTGTGGAACGCAAATTCAGGTGCTGATGTTTTCTTCTTGTGTCGTTCTTCTTGCAGGTCCATGTCTTGCTGCTCAGCGTGGATTTCGGCGCAGAATGCTGCTTCAAAGATCTTCTCGTGGGCTCAGAGTATGGCGCGAGTGGAGCGCCAATGAGGACCAAGGCCCCCAATAACGACTGTGACGAAGGCGTCTTCCGATATCGATCCTCCGCATCGAAAGAATTTGTCGCTCAATTCGCGGCAGCGGCTGATATACGCCATCCCTTTTTCGCCCGGTTTCATTTCCACTGTTGTCAGTTGTGCCATTAACCGACTCTGATTGACGCTGTCTGTTGCCTGATACAGGTTCTTCAGGTGATTGTACGCGAGCTCGGCGGAGTTCCCGTATCCTCGGTAAGACCGAATGTTCTGCTGCTGGTTCGGTGTGACGTTGCGCAGTAGGATTGTGTACGCCATCATGAATTGATAGGTATACTGCTGCTTGTCGTATTGCGTCCCGTGCAGGGACCCGTCGTATCATCAGCTCGAATTCAAATGACCAGGTAAAGAAGTCCTTTTCGACGAACGGTCTTGACGTCTGCAGTTTTAAGACGTGCGCAAACTGCGACTGAACTTGAAGTGCATCTAATGTCTTCTCTCGCTCAGGTGAAGGCTGTTGGCGCGGCATGAAGCTGACGGAACCGCGCTGAGTTTCGTACGGGGCGAAGGTAGGTTGTTGTTGCTGATTGCCTCGTGCGTAGGATGAACCATCGAGGCTCATCGGTGTTGCGATGTTGTTGTTGCTGTTGTTTGACTGCGCAGGTGCCCCTTGCTGGTTTTGTTCGTAGAAGGACATGAAGGAGACGAATTTCTCCATCATGTCTGGGTCGAAGGCCGCAGCTTGATTTGCGGGAGTTTCGGTAGACCCAGCTGCCGGTCTTTTTGTTGTGCCCTCCTCTGTCTGTAGACCAGAGGCAGGAGGTGGAGTAGGAGTAGTACCGGGAGAGCCGTTAGAGGAGCTTCTCTCCTTCTTCGTTGCCATGCCTTGTGATGTTGTAGGTGTCTTGATTGTAGTTGAATTTGTCCTGATAGCTCTCATACCATGTTGGGCTGAAAAAGCCCTTAGGATCTTTGCAGGACTAAACTCTGAGTAGAACAATGTAATAGTGGAAGCGTTTAGTGAAAGGTTCGTGAACCACCTTGCGCTGGTATGTGAGGGCAAAGTCGATTGACTAAAACAAAGAGATACAAGCTTTTATAAGAGTACAAGGTGAGAAAATGAACGAGAATGAATTGACTAAGGGAAAGTTGGGTACAAGTACAAACCCTAGAAGGTTGTACCCCACATGTGCTACCCCACTACAGCCTACAACAGCTATGTCATATAAATCTGACACACCCCCATAGGCAAAGTGGGGGAGAACAAGGGGTCACAAGACCAGTCAAGCAAAGCAAAGCAAGCTCAGGGTGGATCACAAAGTCACCACACATTCCGAGCACAAGTTCAAGGCCATAAGGCCAGTTCACACGCAGGATTACACATATATATATAAGGCTAGACAAGCAAGAGCAAGTGTATATATATATGTAACAGTACAAACAAGGTCAAGTGGTGAGCAAGTGAGGCAAGGCAGGCACAAGACCCGGCTGAGAACAGAAGCGCTGATGATCACAAGGCACAAGCGCCTTGGTGAAGATATCAGCAGTCTTGGCCTCAGAGGCCACGTACGCAAGGCGCAGCTGACCACGCTGCTGTAGCTGACGAGCAAGGAAGTAGCGAAGAGCAATGTGCTTCGTTCTGTGCTCCAGCCTCTGCTCCCGACACAAGGCCAGCATGGCCTTGTTGTCTACGTACAGCACTGGAGGAGAACGAGGCGGCTCTCCGAGGTCAGTCAGCAGGTAGGTGAGCCAGCGTAGCTCCTGTGCAGCCATGGCTCCTGCGTAGATCTCAGCCTCACAACTGGAGCCGAGAACAGAAGACGAGCGGGTAGCCCGCCACGAAACAGAGCCGGAACCAAGGCTGAAGGTGTAACCCTGTGACGACCGCTGCGTAGCCTGGTCGTAAGCCCAAGAAGCGTTTGCGTGCCCACTGAGGACCACTGGACTGTGCCCTCCAAACACAAGCCCCATGCCCGACGTACTGCACAAGTAGCGCAACACCCTCTTCGCTGCAGCCATGTGCTCTGGTCGGTGTCTCCCAGGAGCAATATAGGCCAAGATGCTAAGAGGGTATGCAAGGTCAGGTCGTGTGCAGGTCATCAGGTACATGAGGCAGCCAACAAGCTCTGAGTACGGGCCACTCGGCTCTACGGACTCATCCGAAGGCAGAGCTGAGAGCGAGTGGCGAGTAGACAGAGGAGTGGCCTGAGGCGAGGTGAAGCCGAAGCGCTGAAGGACCTGCTGCACCATGTGTGACTGAGTCAGGGTAATGGTGCGGCGTGCTCTGTCCCGGGTGATCTGCAGGCCAAGGTAGCTACGCAGTTCACCCAGGTCTGTGCACGTGTGTCTCTTTTGCAGCTCGGACTTCACGTGGGCGAGTCCAGCAGTGTCAGCTATGGCAAAGACCAAGTCGTCGACGTACACGAGGATGTAGAACGGCGGCAAAGAAGTGTCGGTGCGCAGAAAGAGCGACGGGTCGGTAGTAGAGGGAGCAAACCCAAGAGCCGCAAGTGTAGTTCTCAGTGTGTTGTGCCACTCACGCGGTGCCTGGCGGAAACCGTAGACTGGCCCCCGGAGGCTCCACTGAGTGCCAAGAGGAAAAGACCCTGTGAAGCCAGGTGGGCGACGCAGCCAGATCTCCTCGTGCAGGCTGCCCTGCAAGAAAGCAGTGCTGAAGTCAAGAGAGTGCAGCTCGTAGTCACGGTGAGCAGCTATGTGCAGCACTACCCGAAGAGTGGTCATCTTCGGGGTGGGAGAGAAGGTCTGAAAGTAGTCAACTCCCTGCCGCTGACTGAAACCACGAGCCACGTAACGCGCCTTGAAGACAGGCGGAGAACCCGGCGGCCGCTTCACCCTGAAAATCCACATGCCACTAACGATGTTCGCCCCAGGCGGGGGAACCTCGTCAACGTAGGTGCCTGTGGACTTCCAGGAAGCCATCTCTGCGTCCATAGCTGCCTGCCACTGAGAGGAGTAGGGACCCTCTATCGCCTCCGCGTAAGAGCGCGGAGTCGGGATGTCAAGTGCATCCGGGTCTCCCTCAGGGGTAAGTAGTACCGACACGAGATGAGGTGAAGCAGCACCCAAACACTGGAACTCCTCCTGCCTGTCCTCAAGGACGTCCGTGCCAAGGGCACACTCACCCCCGACGGACGGAGGACAGACAGACTCAGACTCAGCGATAAGACTAGCAGCGTAGTCTAGACGATAGCGAGCAGCAAAGTCGACGAGCTCAGCAACTAGGGTAGACGCAGCAGTGGACTCGAAAGAAGGGTCAGTGACGACAGTAGCCAGGAGACGCGTGACAGTAGGACTGGCAGCACGAAGAGAGTCCGACTCCGGGTCGGCAAGAGCAGGAAGAGAGGACTCAGGAGGAGAAGGCAAAGGGGCACGCAGAGGAGCAGTGGACGGACGCAGAGACATCCGGTGCGTGCTAGGGACAGGAGGAGGACGCTGACGCGAACCACGACCACTAGTGCGAGCAGGACGGACAGGCGACGCAGGGCGAGACGCAGGCTCACGACGCTCAGCAAGACCTCTAGTAGGACCAGTGTAGGGAGAAGGAGCAGGCAGTGGGGAGGCCGGCTGTAGATGGAACTGTGACGGGAAAGGCTGTGGACACTCTAAGGGAGGAGGAGGACCAGTAGAAGGCGAAAGACCAAGAACCTGCTGAAGGAGCGGAACGAAGTACGGCCGAGGCCGCGCGGCGACTCTAGACACAGCAGGGACAGCACCAGTACCCCCAGTGGTAGCACCAGTGCCAGCACCACCTCCAGCTCCAGCACCCCCAGCAGCTCCAGTAGCTCTAGGACCTTCAGCAGTACCAGTAGCACCCCCAGCAGGACTGCCGCCAGGACCGAGAGCAGTAGCCTCAGCGCCAACACCCGCAGCAGCTCCAGCTCCAGTCGTACCCGCAGGCCCACCAGCTCCAGTATTCCTAGTACGAGCACCTCCGGGACCCGCGACACCAGCACCCTCAGTAGCCGAAGAACCTCCAGCTCAAGCAGCACGCCTCCAGCGCCGGGCAAACCACTCGCGCAGCTCCTGTGGAGAGAATGGCTCCCGCCGAGACGAAGCACCCAGAGAACCTCCAGGCAGAGTACCGCCAGACGCAATACGAGCAGGCACAACTCCCTCAGGCTCCGCACCCCCAGGCTCAGCACCTCCAGGCGTAGCGCCCCCAGGCTCAGCACTCCCAGTTGTAGCACCCCCAGGCTCAGCACCCCCAGGCGTAGCACCCACAGGCTCAGCACCCCCAGGCTCAGCACCCCCAGTAGTAGCACCCTCAGGCTTAGTACCCACAGGCGTAGCACCCACACGCTCAGCACCCCCAGAGTCAGCACCCCCAGGCTCTGCACCCTCAGCAACACCAGAGTCACCAGCAACCTCGACAGGCTCGACTGCGTCTACCTGGTACACACCTGAAGGGGCAGGACCCTGAGGGGGGAGGGGGTCTACCGGGGGGGGACCTGGCACAAGGAAGAGCGGTGGCAGGGGGAGGGACGGAGTGCGGTAGGGGAAGAGGCGGTAGTAGGGGACCGACTCGTCAAGCGTGACGTCCTGGGAGGACAGAACACGTCGAGAGGTGGGGTGGTAGAACTGGCACCCAGGCGCGTCAGGGGGGAAGCCAAGGAAGACGCAAGGAGTAGCACGAGGGGACAGCTTGTCCGCAGACAAGTCGCGGACAAACGCCCGAGATCCCCAGACACGGAACGCAGACGCATCGCCAACCTTCCCGGTCCACAGCAAAGCTGGGAAGGTCTCCAACATGGATACCCTGGGCTGAAGGTTGATCTGATGCGCTGTGTACCGAACCGCAAACGGCCACAGAAAATGGGGGGCAGCCGCATGCATCATGGACGTACGGGCGACGTCCATGACCATGCCAATGTGGCGCTCAGCAATCTTATTTTGCTGTGGAGAGTCCGTAAGCGTGAAGGTCTGGCGGATGCCTCATGCACGACAGTAGGCTCGCAAAAGGCCAGAGGAGAACTCTCCGCCTCTGTCAGAGTGCAGACGCAGAACAGGAAAGTCCGAGCCGAAGCTCTGCCTGAGCTGGAGACGAGCTGCGCGGATCTTGTCGATCAACACCTCAGTGACATCACCCTTGCTGCGCAAGGGGAAGACTGTGGTGTAACGCGAGTAGTCGTCAACCACTAGCAGGAAGTAGCGCTCGTGACCCTGTCCACGGACGCGGGCTGGGCCCCACACGTCCATGTGAAGCGTCTGCAGCGGGGCCTCTGTCGGAGGAAACTGGGAGGAGTGAGGGGCAGCCCGCTGGCGCCCCTCGACACAGGGGACACAGGTAGGGCCAGGGCCCTGAGGAAGGGGAGGGAGGGACCGGGGGAGACCAGGAACAAGAAGACGGGAGGCCATGCCTCTGAGCCAAAGCAGAGAGGGGTGACCAAGGCGGTGGTGCCAGAGGAGAGTCTCGTGAGACAGGAGACGACACGAACAGGGGGCAGACTCAGGACCAGACCTGGACGCTGCAGCAAACACCTGACCCGACGCAGCTACCCTACCAGACTCAGCAACTGGAGGAGACGCAGTGGTCAATGTGTACAGGCTCGACCCCGGCTGACGGGTAAACGTAGCCAGGTGTCGGCCTGTGCTAGCCTCTGTGCTGTGCGTCACCCGCTGACGCGCAGGAGTGAACTGGTGTACTCCCCCATCCTGTAGGTCAGCACCACTCACCAGGTTCGTAGAGAACGAGGGGAGGTAGAGACCAGACAGGGTGCTAGAGGGAGCCGCCGGACACGGGAGGACTGTGGAGAAGTGAGACAGGACAGGACCCCCAGAGGGGTCAGCCAGAGACACCGCAACCGGCCGACTAAGTGGCGTGAGTGTGGTGCGATCCCGAAAGAAGGAGCGAGAAGCCCCAGAGTCAAGGGTGAAGGTGAGGGAGGCCGAAGCCGGCGCAGTACCTGAGAGCGCAGACTCACCAGTACCTGAGGACGCAGACGCACTAGCACCTAGAGCAGCAGCGTCGCAAGCACCTAGGGCAGCAGCCTCACCAGTACCTAGAGCAGCAGTCTCAATGCCCGGATCGGGCGGGAAACATCGGTAACAATCACCCTCATCACTAATAGACACAGCATACATGGCAGAAAGGATAGCATCAAAATCAAGATCATAGATGGCAACTCCCGCCCTAGACAGCTCGCCCCAATGAGGGATCTCTGTGGCCTCCGGGAACTGGTGACGCCACGCGTCCGTCAGGCGGCCAAAGCAGCGCTGGGTGGGGTGCGCACCCCCACACTGCTCACCCGCACAGTCGCCAGTGCGCAGGACGTAGGTGGACGGACCAAAACCCCCACCTAGCTGGCGTGCAGCGTACCACTCACGGAGTTGCTGAGGGGGGGGGGATGTCACGAGTGCACTGCTGCTGCTGGCGCTGACCACCACCGGAGCCGACCCTCTACGCAGCGCCACCCCGACCAGCTCCGCCGCCTCCGCCGCCGCCTCCTCCTCCGCCGCCACCTCCGCCACCTCCGCCCCGACCGCCACCGCCGCCTCCACCTCCGCCTCCACTGCCGCCACCGACACCTCCACCCCCGCCACCACTCCCACCATCACCCCCACCCCCTCCACTGCCGCCACCACCACCTCCGCCACCCCCTCCAGCCCCTTCAGCGCCCTTGCCCCCCTTGCCCTTACCGCCGGTGCGGCGTCTCCCGCTCGGGGCAGACGCAGCGCCGACCGACTCGAAACCAACGAGGTCGGCCGCAGCAGCAGAAGCAACAGAGGGCAAAAGGGGGGAGTGGGAACACCCCTCAAAGACGGGGGTGCGAGGGTCACCACGAGAGGCTTCTACAGCAACTATGCGCTTCTCTGCCGCTAGGAGGGCCTTCTCGAGGAGGTCAACGGTGAGAGTGGTGGGGCAAACTGAGAGGAAGTGGTCCCTAACTACGCGGAGAGAGTCAGGGAGCCGAGTGACTATATAGTAGAGGGTGATGTACATGGGGGGGGGGGGGGTTCTTGGCGCAGAACTCAGCAGGAAGCGTAGCGCGGTAGCGAGTGTCACTAGTGCGGAGGTGCGTAATGAGGTCAGCGACTGTGGGAAAGGCAGCAAGGTCAGGGAAGAGGTACGGTAGCATGAGGCGGCTCAGTGCAGCAGTGGCAGGGGAGGAGTAGCGTGCAACTACAGCGTCGTACAAGGTCTGAGCACTCTTGTAGTGGCTAAAGTGTGCACGCTCAGAGGTAGGCAGGTGGCGACGCGTGTGGCCCACTGTGAGCGAACAGTGGCGTCAGCATCAGCAGTAGGGGCAGGAGAGGCACCAGAAGTGAGGTCAAAGAGGGAGAGACCGTCTGCCATATCGCACTGTAGGAAAAGCTGCAGGTCATCTACCCAGACGTCAAAGTCAATGGCCCGACCCTCAGCGTCAAAAGCGAGGACACTAGGGGTAGCCATGACAGCAGTAGACTAGCAGCGCGAACAGTAGGGTAAGGGCAGTGCAGTGATAGAGGCGCTGCTCTTACCGAACAGGGCAGCTCGGGCGGCTCGGCAGGAAATGCAGCTCGGCGACTCGGCGGCTCTGGCGGTTCGGGCGACTCGGCGGTACGGCGGCTCGGCAGCAACTACGGCTCGGCGACTCGGCGGCTCTGGCGGCTCGGGCGGCTCGGCGGTACGGCGGCTCGTTAGCTCGGCGACACGGCGGCTCGGGCGGCTCGGGTGGCTTGGGCGGCTCGGCAGTAGCTCGGCGGCGCCGGCGGCCGCGTGGGGACGGCGGCGGGGCCGGTAGAAGCGGCGCCGGGGCCGGGAAGGGTAGCGCCGGGGCCGCAGGGTAGGCGCCGGGGCCGCAGGGTAGGCGCCGGGGCCGCAGGGTAGGCGCCGGGGCCAGCAGAGGCGGCGCCGAGGCCGGTAAGGGGGGCGCCGGGGCCGGAAAGGGCGGTGCCGGGGCCGCTAGGGCGGCTAGGAGGGGGGGTTGCGAGGGCGGCTTGAAGAGGCCCCGAGGGCGGCACGAAAGGGCCGCTATGGCGGCGCGAACGGGCCGCGAGGGCGGCGCGACGCGACGGAGCCGCGAGGGCGGCGCGACGGGGCCGCGAGGGCGACGCGACGCGGCCGCTAGGGCGGCGCGACGTGACGGGGCCGCGAGGGCGACGCGACGGGGCCGCAAGCGCGACGCGACGGGGCCGAAAGAGGGGAGCGCGACTCGGGCAGAGTAGAGCGCGCTCCGGGCAGGAAAAAAAAAGGTGGTGGGCCCTAGGAACAGTTCCCACAGGGGAACCTGCTCGATACCATGAGAAAATGAACGAGAATGAATTGACTAAGGGAAAGTTGGGTACAAGTACAAACCCTAGAAAGTGGTACCCCATATGTGCTACCCCACTATAGCCTACAGCAGCTATGTCACATAAATCTGACACAAGGAATACGATGTGATACAGTTAATAACCGTTTTACTATTGCTGTTGCGGTTCGATACAGTGACGACTCGGGCAACTGCTACAATAACGAGTCAGTTGTTTGTCCTTGCTGTCGCGCTGTATTTGTCAGGTCAAAGGTCGCTGACCTTTGACTTTCGCGTAACCTCCAACAGTTTTTCAACCTCCGAGGGTTGACTCGCCGATGCTTCGTTGTGTTTCGCTTCGTTTATAGCTTAGTGCTTTGACACGACAGAGGCGCTTAAATCACTTGTTTCCAAAAAGATGTGCCGCCGCAAGGTAATCTTGAAGTACTTTGCTGCGGATTATATTGCGCCCGTCGGTGTGCCGAATCTTTAGTTTCTATCCTGTATGTCGTTGCGCCTGAATAAGCAAAGCCAAAAAAACTTCGTATGCACTGCTTCAAAACATAATAGTGGCCACCCAGGAATATCGGGTGTTGGTGTCGACGAAGGTGAGAGTGTATGTTTTGTAATTGATCTCGTTGGAGCCAACAACAATGAAGACTGCATAGACCTTTTGTAATCTCGAATAACGGTAAATGCCATGTCAATGTAACGGGGCGAGTTGATGGGTAAGCGTGGTTCCGGGACAAACGATCGAGACGTAGAGTTGGCTGGTGGACTTTAGTTGCGTGCCATCCTGGCGTAGCATGGACCGGGAATGAAGATTTCAGCATCTAGCGGTCTTTTTAGCATCTTTGTAGCACTTGTACTGCTTCCCAAGTGTTTGATGGATTCTGATGCCGTGTTCTTGGTGAATTTTGGTGCCTTTGGTGTGGCACGACCCTTCTAGTTCAGACTCCGATCGAAAGAGAATGAGCGAATTCGGTCCTTAAATGTTCTCCGAGACTAGCCGTTTGTTGTTATAACAAACACGAACATAGTCTGGATCATAGGTTGTTGGTGTGAGAAAATACAGACTGGTCGGATTGGAACCATAGGCAATCGCACGGGATTGTTATCGCTAGGGTCATTGGTGATTCTTTAGGTTGTGGTATTGCTTGCGGTGGAGGGAGACCAAGTGCAGCAATAGCATGTTTAGTTGCCTCTGCAATTCCCCCCCCCTTTGTCCTTCACGGTTGTCTGCGGAGCCCCGTGTGTTAAAGTTGGGGCCTTGATTTGTGTTGCCTCCTCCCGAGCCTCCTAAATCTGACCCTCAACCTTAGTCGATGTCTATCCTCCTACCTTCATACCTTCCTCAGCTACCGCCTGTGTTGTTGCCCCAACCCGTGTCACTTGGGGTGATGCGACGGCGACGTTCGTCACTTTCTTAGCGCAATTCTCCTGCTTCTTGGCGCGCTTATTCTTCTGCTTCTTGGCGTGCTTATTTTTTTCCCTTCTGTAGGATGAATATTATGCCTTGGTCGTGCTAGTGGGAGTACAACAAGTGGAGGTCAACTAGTCATATGGGTGTGTCAGAATCCCAACCATTAGACCATTGGGATAAAAGGGCTTGTTTCAGTAGCGGGTCAGTGCGTCCATAACCCCCCAGGCGAATGCGCCTGTAACCCTCTCAAGGATCAATCGGGCATCCACAGTGCAGATCTACTTACACCCCCCCATACTGGGAGGCCGAGGACTAAGCACAGCGGCAACGGCCTACATGTGCATACACCGGGAATCGAACCCGAGACCGCTCTGATACCATGTCAGAATCCCAACCATTAGACCATTGGGATAAAAGGGCTTGTTTCAGTGGCGGGTTAGTGCGCCCATAACCCCCTAGGCGAATGCGCCTATAACCCTCTCCAGGATCAATCGGGCATCCACAGTGCAGATCTACTGACAGGGTGATGTTGGTTTTGTTTGTTGAATGCCACACAGTTTCGTGTGGCTACGGAAAATAGTTGTGTGCGTTCGGAATCGGTTTTGTGGTGATTGTGGATGGCGGTACTCATTATTGAGACCACGGCGGTGCGGAGTTTATTCCAAAGCATCCTTCTTCGAGCAGTCTTTGCCCCTGTGTCTTTCCGATTGTCTTCAGTCATGTGCTGGCGACATTGCTTATTGATGCTTTAAAGTGTGTGGCAACCACGACAAATTCCATCTGGTATAGGATTGTGAATATTAGCCACGTGAGGGTAAGCATGATGCGGCACCCAAGGTCTGCCGTCTGGGTGAGTCGAATCGAACTGCATTTTCTCGCGGAAGCGCAGCGGGACGAGACCGATTAGCTCGTTGGCATCTCCGTTGCAATCGGGTGCACGTAAACCCATTTTGGGCTTAGTGCATCGGAGCTATCGTCGTGCTGGGTTGACGGCACTGTGATAGAGTTTGGTGTTGCATTACGGAAGGTTGTTGCTATATTATACTCCGTAGTCGATCGGTTGAGAGGGGCTGGCTTTAGGTTGACGCACGGGCTGCGGATGATCAACACGACATATAACTGATGAAATATACGAGAGAATGAGTGAGTTTTAACTAGGGCCTAGGCTTAGTAGCCTAGGCCCAAATAGGATGTCGAGTGAGTTGAGCCAAGGGTGAGGTTCGAGTGAGTTGAGGAAGAATGAGTTTCACTATAGTTTCGAAGAACATATAGCAAAGGAAAACAAGTGAAGAGGTGCACCACCTACAGATTTAAATAACTACACTAACTACAGCTACAGGCAGTTACATAATATAAGTTCTGACACTCCCCCATAACTGCCTGCAGCAGGAGTTTGTGTAGAATACAACCTGCAGGTGTACACATGCAAAATAATAAAGAAAAAAAGCAACAGCAGGAACTGCAGGCGAGCTGACACAAGTAGGTCACCCCCTCCATCTTCTCACCCTCCTCCTTCCCCTCCCCCACACTGCTGCAGGAGCAGCAGAGAGGGGGGGAAGAGAGGAGAGGTGGAGGGACGGCTGCTGGTTGCCTCACACCCGCCACCCCGGTGCCTCTCCCCCTGCTCCCCCACACCCTCACACCCTCCCCCCCAGCGGCAGCTGCAGCAGTGGGAACAAAAGGAGGAGGAGGGGAAGGGAAGGATACGACCCAAGACTCCAACACCCGCCACCCCCATACCCTCCCCCCCACGGCTGCAGGGAGACGAAGGAGGGGGTGGGCGGGAAGAAAGCCGCAGAGCGGCTAAACAGGGTCGATGCAGGTAGGTCAGGGGCAGCTGCAGGGAATGCAGGTGCGGAGAGCACCGTCGCAGGCGCCAAGGGCGGGTCCGCGGCGGCTCAAGGGCACCGCCGCGGGCGCCAGGGGCGGGTCCGCGATGGCGCAGTGCACCGCCGCGGGCGCCAGAGGCGGGTCCGCGACGGCTAAGGTCACCGCCGCGGGCGCCAGAGGCGGGTCCGCGACGGCTCAGGGCACCGCCGCAGGCGCCAGAGGCGGGTCCGCGACGGCTAAGGGCACCGCCGCAGGCGCCAGAGGCGGGTCCGCGACGGCTAAGGGCACCGCCGCGGGCGCCAGAGGCGGGTCCGCGACGGCTAAGAGCGCCATCGCGGGCGCCAGGGGCGGGTCTGCGACGGGTAGAAAAGAAAGACGTCACGCGCCCGAGGCGCGCGACCAGAAATACAGCAGCGGAAGCATTAGGCGGGCCCACAGGCCAAGTCGTAACGCGCTCTGATACCATGATGAAATATACGAGAGAATGAGTGAGTTTTAACTAGGGCCTAGGCTTAGTAGCCTAGGCCCAAATAGGATGTCGAGTGCGTTGAGCCAAGGGTGAGGTTCGAGTGAGTTGAGGAAGAATGAGTTTCACTATAGTTTCGAAGAACATATAGCAAAGGAAAACAAGTGAAGAGGTGCACCACCTACAGATTTAAATAACTACACTTACTACAGCTACAGGCAGTTACATAATATAAGTTATGACAATAACGCCTTTAGTATCACAATGCATTGCGCGCTCGCCGATTCTTGTTGTTTGTTACGGTAATGTAAGATATTGCGAACGTTGGGATGGCATTCCATATAAACTGCCGTGACCAGACCATGTGTTGTCTGCAGCATCTTTCAAGGTACCAGTTCTTTACATTGTCGTCACTGTCGCTAGGTGTAGAGTGGCGAGTTGTTGGATTTTGCCCCTGTTTAAAAAACCCTATTGCGTGTTCCGGTTCGCAATACATATATATGATGGAAATTGTGAAAATAAAAGTTTGTACATTGAACTGTACATGGATGTAATATGAATGATGAACATTTTGCAAGGGACTATTTTATTGCAATTAGGTAGTATTCAGGAGCTCATACGAGTATACGCATCAGCTCACTGAGGTTCTTCGTACAGAGTATGTGCATAACGAAGACAGCCCAGATGTCCTTGCACCTTGACAGTTTCGGTGGGGAAGTTTCAGAATCAGGCTCGGCAAGCGGCGGCACGTACGCGGAGGCGCAGATCATGGGTCAAGGGCCAACATCCCATCCGCTCCTATCGGACGGTCCGTCAAGCCTAACCGTTTGAGGGATAAGGCAGATTGTGTCTGTGATTGGCTGCCGCCAATTGCCGCGAGAAATTCCTGTCACATAAACAGCACCGGGACTGCCGCCGACAATCCGTCCCGTCAGTCGGGGACAGAGGTGGAGGGTCTGCGAAGGTGGAGCCCGGCAAACGCCCCTCGTTATTGTATCACCCACGGCGGAAGCTAGCAGCGGTGCGCAGCAGCCGAGCCTACAGGTTGGTCGAACAGCGGAGCAAGATTCGCAAATGGGAAGAACCAAGGTGGAATCCAACGAACCAGATTGCAGGACTACAAAATGCGGAGTTTCCGAGGAGAGTCGCTGAAACCAAGGCGAGGAGGTAAAACGAAAAGCGGAGTTCCCCAGCAGAGTTATTTTTTTGTCAGCGGATTCAAGTTCCAGTAGTAGAGTTCAGGGAGGGAGTTTCGGAAGGTGAAACCAGAAGCAATTCCAGCTTCGTTCTCTGGGATGCGTAGGTTGGTAGGCAGGCAACCATCACTTGTAGGCGGTTCTGTCCCATCCATCGTCAGGGAGTTCTCTCGTTCTGCTGGTTTCCTTAGTTCCGGTTGACCGAAGCGACCGAATTTTGTGTTGCTGTAATCAGGATGCCACATTAGTTACTCGAGCAAAGCCTTTCCGAAGTTCACGTAATAGCTGTTTGGCATGGGTATACCCCGCCGGTCAGCATACACGAGGTTCGTAGACCAATCAGACAGCGACAGCTCTCCAGGCTCCTCCAATCCCTCCTCCCCATTATGCCAGAGCAATCCCTATCGGTTCACCTCCGCGAACCTACACACCCCAGAGGACGCCAAATCGCTCCAAACCGAATGGAACCTGTATCAGATGCAATCCCCATCCCCGCCCATGCCCCACGCCCTAGCTCCCGTAGTTGAAGCCGAGAATGACGCGCAAGAGCTTGAGCTCGGGGGAGAACAAGGGGAGGCGCAAGCCCTTTGCAACGATAGAGAGGATGGCGGAGGGGAGGCGGAAGGCGTGGGCGGAAGCGGGAGTGGCGGAGGATGGGGGGAGCGGAGAGCGCAGCTGCTGCAGCTCGGAGCGGCCAGCTGGGACAGGCTGGTGCCGCGGCGAGTGCGGAGAATCTTCGGGCAGGGAATCATGCCGCGCGCGTGGGGGTCGCAAGGGCCGATATTCGGGCTCGTGGACCGGCAAACCACGCCCGCATCGGCATGGGAGTGGTGCGTGCTCGTGCGGTGGCTGCGGTTAATTAGCTGGGAAAATCAGTCGTATGCTGTTGCGCTTGTAACACGTTCATTCGGAACGAATTTGGTTGCCGCGACGCCTCATTGCCGTTTTCCCACGCGCGCTGCCGTTCCCAGCAAACGAGTCAACTCGTGGAAGTTTCGTCGCATGGGGAAGTTGACTTTCCGCCGCCATCCGCTCTTACGACTGGTGGTTCAGCGACCATAAGAGCATTCCTTTTTTCCCTTCTCCCCTCACACAGACTATTAGATACGTGGAAGTCTCGCCGCGTGGGCAGTTGGACTTCTTCCGCTCGTGCGGGCAGTGGTTCAGCTACCATACGAGCATTTCCTTTCCCCTCCTCGCCCCTTTTTTTCCCTCACACAGGCTAGTTGACACGTGGAAGTCTCGCCGCGTGGGGCGGTTGGATTTCCTCCGCCACCCGCTCGTGCGGCCGGTGGTGCAGCTGCCGACGGAGGCGTTCGTGGGGCTGCTGTTCTGGACGAGCCTCATGGCTTTCGTGCGCTCCGTGTACTGGTTCATGCTCGCCGCGCAGGGCCTCACGTCACACATCCTCCTGCTTGGTTACCTGCTCGTCCCAGGTAGGGCTCCATTCAGTCAGGTGCTCCCCGCGCAGCGTGTACTGGTTCATGCTCGCCGCGCAGGGCCTCACGTCACACATCCTCCTGCTTACCTGCTCGTCCCAGGTAGGGCTCCATTCAGTCAGGTGCTCCCCGCGCAGCGTGTATTGGTTCATGCTCGCCGCGCAGGGCCTCACGTCGCACATCCTCCTGCTTGGTTACCTGCTCGTCCCAGGTAGGGCTCCATTCAGTTAGGTGCTCCCCGCGCAGCGTGTACTGGTTCATGCTCGCCACGCAGGGCCTCACGTCGCACATCCTCCTTCTCGGCTTTCTGCTCGTCCCAGGTAGGTTTCCATTCGATTTGATGCTCGTCGCACAGGGCCCCACGTCGCACACCCCCCGCCTCGTCTACTTGCTCGTTCCAGGTAGGTTGTCGCAGTCGAATAGATACTCGTCGCAGAGAGGTCGTCGCAGTCGCCTGCAGCTCGTTCCAGGTAGGCCGTCGCAGCGACAAACTGCTTGATTCTGGTGCTGTGCTGGCCGTTGACGCGACTTCATGGATGTCGAATCCCTACCGTCCATCGAGTTCGCGCGTCGCCCAATTGCCGGCGCCTCTTCCCCAACCCGTCTCATGCCTCGCTCTACCCGTTGCCAACGCGCCTTCGTCCCGTTGTTCCTCTCCACTAATCTTTTCCCTCCTGCCTCTTCCCCCCTAACCCTTCCCCCTGCGCTTCCCCGTCGCCACATTCCCCTCTCTTAGGTCTCGTGCTAGGTCACGAGTTTCTCCACCAGCTGCTCTCCACCAATCCCGTGCTCCGAGCGCTGCTCGTCTTAGGCGGCGTGGTCGGCGTGGGCGGCAGCAGGGAGGGCGTCGAAACCACTATATGGGGGGTTGCTCTTAGCGGAGCAGGAGTTGCCATGGTAGGGTTATACATAGGGGAGGGGCTGTGGCTTGCGCCCCCTGCGCGCAGGCGGAGGGTCGGGTTCGGGCTCGCGGGGGGGCTGCTGCTGCTGCAGGCGCTGCAGTTGGCGTTCGGCGGGCGGAACCCGCTGCTCGCGCGCTGGTGGGGGCTGCTGCTGCTGGCGGTGCTCCCCGGCGCGTGGGTGGCGGCGCTGCTGCTGTATGAAGAGTTGCGGGACTGGGAAGGGGAGGAGGAGGAGGGTCGGCGGATGGTGGGCGGGAGCGGGAGCGCGGAGGGCGCGCAGGGGTACTGGCCGGCTGGGCGCGGTGGGCAGAGGTTGGAAGGGACTGTGTTGAGTGAGGATGACTGGAGTGTGGAGTCGGAGGGAGGGTGGCGGGCGGCAGAGGAGGCGGGGTTGAAGCAGTGGGATTCTGTGAACGTGTTGAATGAGGGAGGTGTTAAGAGCGGTGAGCGGTGCATGGAGATGGTTGGAGACGGTCAGGAAAGGGCGGAGTTGAGGGCAGCAAATGCAAGTTTCGTAGCAGTTACGGTTGATGGGGCCCAAGAAGAGATGCAGCAGCAGCAGCAGCAGATGGGACAGCAACAACGGGAGGTCATTCCAGCATCAGTAAAAGCCCAAGCTGCCGAACCTGCTGCTGCCCGCCCATTCAGCACAGGCTCGGGATGCCTTGGAACGTCCTCCGAGCCTAACAGCCAGGGCTGGGGGGGCAGCGTGGACGAATCGCACGACGCCTCGTCATCGGCCTATGACAGATCACGCACTGTATCCGCCTCGGCAGCAGCAGGTGCGGGAGGGAATGCTGCCACAGGACCTGTCTGGGTGGCTGATATGCTGGGGGGGTTTATGGAGGAAGAGGAGGAGGTGGAGAACGGTGGGGAGGGCGGGACTGTGGTGATGAGTGAAAGTGATAATGACAGTAACGCTGGGGCGAGTGGAGTGGCGTGTGCGTGTCATTCCCCACACGGGTGTGAGTGTATAGGAGTGCTCTGTGCGGACGGGACGCTTGGGGGTAAATGCAATTCCGAGGTAGAGGAAAGGGGAGTACCAGTGGAAAGAGCGGCTGTGAGAGAAGGGGAGGGGAGGGAGTGTACAGGATATGGAGGGAAGGCGGGAGCTGAGGTGCAGGGGAATGGGGAGTCAGGTCGGCAGGGAGCAGCAGGGCATGACTCGGAAGAGCAGATCGAGGGACATGGGCCAGAGCAGCAAGACGGGCGCTGCAGCGAGGGTACGCCTAAATGTAACGAGGGTTCTCTAGAAGGCAATGAGGGATACCCTGAGTGGCGGGAGCCTGCGCGGGGAGTGCTGGGGTACTTTGGCCTCGAGATTGGTTCTGTGGAGACGTCTGAAGGGAAGCTCAGAGCTGAGTGGCGCAGCAGCCGGCAGTGGGAGACGACTGTGGAGCTTAGCGAGTGCGACAGTATGGGGTACAGGGCCGACGGCCGTGTGGAGGGGTATGGGGCAGGGAACGGAGGAGGAAGAAGGGGAGAGGGGGGACGGGCAGAGGGAGGGGGAGGGGGAGGTGAAGGGGGGATGGAGACGGTTGACGGAGCAGGAGGAGGTTGTGAAGGGTTGTGTGTGGTTCGGGTGCGCAGCAGAGAACGCAAGTGCTACAACGCTTGCCAGAACCTACCTCATACCGGCCAGAGTGCGGCATGGAAGGCAGCAGCATCACTGCCGTGGGAGGGTCCGTGGGACAGACTAGGCAGTTTGGACAGAGCAGCTCTGACTCGAGAGGACGAAGAAATGCTCCCTTTTCGGCAGAAACGCGCTCACTGGACGAAGCACGGGTGCCTGCGCACGTGTCAAGCCGCCATTGGCCACGGCAGCCTCATGTTCCTCTGCCATTGGCTGCTCTCCTCGCCCTACCTGATCCCCAGATGGCTCTCTGCTCCCCCTGCCTGGGGTTTCATCTCTGTAGTGTCACTCGCTTTAGGTATAGTGCTTGCTGCAGAAGTTCTCAGAATGCATATCCCTAAGCGCGTGCATGCTATAGTGGCGTTGGCTCTTGCTGTTTCTGGGTGCATCTGGTTGCTTCTCTCCGGACCGTTCCATCCCATTCCTGCGCTTCAGGCTCGGCACGAGCCTGGGTCACGCTTCTGGCTGTCGTTTTCCCAAGCCAGTGGGTATGTGTCAGACGAGCCTCAGGATCTGGTCTACCTTCCTGGGCCTGTTACCGGACCTGTGGCCGGACCTGTTGCCGGACCTCCTGCTGCTGCCTCGACATCGCAAGTTAGCACATCCACATTCTCCGAACCAGCAGCGGTTGCAGCCAGAGCAGCAGCAGCAGCCGAAGCTGCAGGTTTCCGATCCTATCTTCTTGGTGCTCCGCTCCTAGCCATGGCAATCCCGAGCCTGTGGGTTGTGCTGGCACAAAATATGGGTGGGGCGTATCCGGGCCTAGGAGCAGCAGGTTCGGCAATCTGGTATGTTGTCCTGCTGGTTTGGAGTGCAGCCTTGGTGGCATACGAAAAGCTCGGACCTCTTGGCTTGCTTCGGGGGAGCTTGCCGGTCCTAATGGTGGTGGCGATGGGAGGAGTGGCTTGGGGAATATGGCGGGCCCCTGAACCTAAAGGCGAGGGACGGCGGGGCGACCTGGCGGTTCGGACGGAGTGGTGGAGGCTCGGGCGGCTCGCGTGGGGCAGCGGCGTCCCGGATCGAATGGTTAGGCTCGGTGCCCTTATCCTTGTTGCTTTCCTCATGTCTCTCTCACAGGGGACCTTGTCATTTCGGTCTAAATAACAGGGAGAGCTGGGAAACAGAGGAAGGTAAAACCAGGGGAAACAGGCAGCACGAGCTGCAAACATGCATGGATTTTAGCCCAAGGGAGGGTTCCTTCATGTCAAGGGACGGAGGGAGGGGCTCCCTTTGACGGTTGACCTCATCTCTTCCTCTCTTTCTGCTCAAAGCCCCTTCTCCTGGTCCATTCAAGCAAGGCCTGTGTGGCCTCAGATTCACTTGTTGTAAGAGTCTGTAGCGGGCACTGCTCGTGCCCATGCTTTGCCACTTCTTGAGTTTATATCTTGCCTCTGCTCCTGCGACATGCATGCTCGTGAGTGTTACAGTGGCATCAGAATTGACCTGTACATACCCTGTGAGTTGAGCCTTGGTTTGGTCTAGGCGCAATAGCCTGCTGCGTTTCGTCTGGGCTGTCTAGCTGCTCCTTGCTTGTGTGGGCCTTGTTGTATTCATCCATTCATACATATACTGGCTTCATCACTATTTTTCACAAATTCTCACAAATTTACCCCGGTTTCTTTCCGTCTCTTGGAACTGATTTCCGGAATTTCACCCCTTGACGAACCTGCACCACAGAATGCTACTCTTCCATGCACCACTTGCATCACTCACATGCATCACATGCACCACATGCACCACATGCACCACTTGCATCACATGCACCACATGCACCACATGCACCATATGCACCACATGCATCACATGCACCACATGCGTCACATGCATCACATGCATCACATGCACCACACGCACCACCATCGCCTTTGGTCCTCTCTTTCTGCCTCCTCCTCAGTCCAACTCCCCTCAATTTCTTCCTCCGCCTGCCTCTCCTCCCCCTCCTTCTTGGCCCTCATTCACCTCCTCCTAATCCTTCCTCTCCCTCACCTCTTCTCCGCTTTGTTTCCCCGTCCTGTTCCCCCTACCCCTTTTCCTGCCGGGACTCCCTACCACAACAGGCGCTATTAGCTCTTCTGCTGATTCTCCTCCTCCTCCTCCCCTTCCCCCTCCTCCTTCAATACGCCTACGCCCCTTCCTCCTCCCCAACCTTCGTCAGCAGCTTCGGCAGCAGCAGCAGCAGCACCAGCTCCGGCAGTTCTGGCAGTGCCGAGCCTGGCTCGGAGGCTTGGGTGCAGCTTCGGGTGCTCAACTTCAATGTGCAGCAGGGGTTCAGCCGTGCAGGTTCAGTGAACCTGGACGCCATCGAGCATGTCATATGGCAGCAGAAGCCGGACATTGTACTGTAAGTGGACAATGCAAATGTACTGTGAAAATAGGGCCCTACTCTGTACAATTCAGCCGTGCAGGTTCAGTGAACCTGGACGCCATCGAGCATGTGATCCGGCAGCAGAAGCCGGACATTGTATTGTAAGTATTGTACTGTACGCGCCACCGTGCAAAACGTAATGTTGGTATGGGCCCCTACAGTGTACAGTTCAGCCGTGCAAGTTCAGTGAATCTGGACGCCGTTGAGCGTATGATCTGGCAGCAGAAGCCGGACATTGTATTGTGAGTACACATAGGTCACCATGCTGACTGTGCTTTATTCAGCTTGACGATTGGCGATGGTGACCCTGATTTACTGTCGTTCACCATTCTTTCCACGTGGGTCACCATGCACATGACCCATGCACATTATTGGCACACGGCAATGCTGGAGTCGATGACTCGCATTCTTTCAACGCGGCTCAGCGTGCTCTCCTGATTGGCACATTTGTTTTCATTCTAATATTTCGACACCGCCCCCCCATGGCAGGCTGCAGGAGTCGGACACCATGCACATGATCCGCGGCAGTGTTGACTCTGTCTGACTATGTTTGACCATGTTTGACTGACCTTGACCTTGACGTACCGCCTCTTTCCACGTGCCCCCATGGCAGGCAGGCTGCAGGAGTCGGACACCATGCACATGATCCGCGGCAATGTTGACTCGGTTAGACCATGTTTGACTGACCTTGACCTTTTTTTGCCTTCTCCTTCTCCATTCTTGTCCCCCATGGCAGGCTACAGGAGTCGGACACAATGCACATGATCCACGGCAATGTTGACATGGTGCAGTACCTCGCAACATGGCTGGGCATGCACGCGTGGTCCGCCCCTCCCGCCCGCCACCAGTCCTGGGGCTGTGCCATCCTCTCGCGCTTCCCCCTCCTCTCCGCCTCGCCCTCCCAGTCCCTCCCCTCCCCTCATGGCGAGCTCGCCTGCTTTCAGCACGCAGTGATTCTCCTAGGCGCTGGTAACATGCTTCCCGGAGGTGGTAACATGGTTACCAACAGGGGCGCAGCTGGGTGGGGTAACCAGACGAGTGGGGTCGTGTCTGGTTACCCTGTTCACATCATGAACGCGCATTTCAGCGATCTTGAGGTGGATATTCGGTTGGAGGCTGAGCGGGCGGCGTCGCTTGTCCGTAGTGTGCTGCAGGCGGGAAAGGGCGGGGAGCATGGTGCGGGAGGGGAGGGTGAGAAGGAGGATAAAGCGGAGAGAGAGGAGAGGAGGACTCAAGAAGTGGGATTCCCAAGGGGAATGGGAACAGCAGGTGAACTGTCAGGTGGATTGGCAGGTGAACTCCCAGGGGAACCGTCAGGTGAATTTTCAGGTGAAGCAGACGATGGAACAGCAGATTTTGCTTCACATTCCCCCGTGCATGATGTGGTGGAAGCAGAGTCAATGGCAGCAGAGTCAGGGACGGCAGCCGTGCCAGGGGCAGCAGTAGCTGCTGGAGCAGTACCAAAGAGCAGCTCATTCAGTGGCATGCAAGCAACAAGCAGTGCAGCCGCGGATGAAACTGAGGAAGATGCAGGAGGGGAAGAGGCTTTGCAGGATCCTGTTTCAGGGGCAGACGGCGAGACAGCAACAGTGGCAGCAGCGGCAGCAGCAGCAGGGGCAGAGGGAGCAGCAGGTTCGGTGGCAGCACCAGCGTCAATAGCAGCTTCAGACGCACAAGCAGCATCAGCATCACACGAAGATTCGGGCTCACAAGCAGCATCAGCATCACAAGCAGCACCAGCCCCTACATCCACCACCAGCCACCCACTCGCTTCATCCCTCCCCTCCACCCCCACTCCCCCACCAACACCCTCCCCTTCTCACTCTCCCACCCCCACCGCCCTCATCTTTGGAGGAGACTTCAATCTTCCCCCGCTCTCTCCGCCCTACCTCACTCTCCTCGCCCCGGGTCTCGTAGACTCAGAGGCTGAGAGGATGGGCGCGTGGAAGAGCATGGGGGACCGGGACCCGGGGGCAGGGTATGTGTTTGTGTCGCGGGGGAACGTGGAGTGTGAGGCGTGGGCAGAGCCGAGGTATGACCAGAGGAAGACGTCTGATGGGTACCCTGTTGTGGTGGATGTGAGGGTCACTCTCCCTGCTGCTGCTGTGTGAGAAGGGGCAGTAGGAGTGTGGTTTCTGGCACAGGATGCGGAGTATGGAAGGTGGTTTTAGGGGAGAAGAGGGGGAACGTGGAGTGTGAGGCGTGGGCAGAGCCGAGGTATGACCAGAGGAAGACTTCTGATGGGTACCCCGTTGTGGTGGATGTGAGGGTCACTCTCCCTGCTGCTGCTGCTGTGTGAAAGTCCTGTGTGAAAGAAACAGCAGGAGTGTGCAAGGTGGTTTCCAAGGGAGGGGCTGGGTGGAGTGTGAGGCGTGGCGGGGTGACTTTTGAGTCGACTCAAAAGTGTGCAAGGTGGTTTCCAAGGGAGGGGCTGGGTGGAGTGTGAGGCGTGGCGGGGTGACTTTTGAGTCGACTCAAAAGTGTGCAAGGCGGTTTCCAAGGGAGGGGCTGGGTGGAGTGTGAGGCGTGGCGGGGTGACTTTTGAGTCGACTCAAAAGTGTGCAAGGTGGTTTCCAAGGGAGGGGCTGGGTGGAGTGTGAGGTGTGGCGGGAACCGAGGTACGACCAGAGGAAGATGTCTGATGGGTTTCCTGCGGTGGTGAATGTGCGGGTGTCGCTCCGTGCTGCTGTACGAGGGGGGAGGACACCCGAGGGCAATCAAACACACTCCCTGCTGGTGTGGCGTGGTGTCTTGGCTAAGAAAGGAGTGGGAGAAGAGAAGGAGGCAGAATAAGGCCGGAACGGGTTTTTTTGTCATCCCTGCGCTCGCTGGGTGACTGATGATGGGTGATGCGGTGGTGTGTGGGTGTACACTTTCCAGGCAATGACTGGTGTGTGGGTGTGAACTTTCCAGACAATGACTGGTGTGTGGGTGTACACTTTCCAGGCAATGGGGCTTACTGCAAGCAAGTAAGCAAGCGAGTGGTGGCAGTTGGAGGCGGGTACTCATGCTTGAGAGAAGCATTGGATCAGAGTGGAGTGGAGCAGAGAGGGGGCTTTCTTTCGTTGCTTCAAAGAAGCATCAACCACCTTCTTTGCGATAGTGTGATGAAGAAAATGTTGAGACAGTGAAGGTATGCAAGCTGGGAATGAGAGCAGAGCACTCTGTGTTGCACGCAGGGAGGCGAACTGTTGGGAAGTTAGCAGGGATTCTGACACCTGTCAACCACCTGCTTTGCGATAGTGTGATGAAGACAATGCACACAAGACGGGATTAGAGAGCAGGCAGGCGGACTGTTGGCTGGGAAGTTAGAAGGCTGCTAGAGATTCCGGTCAAGTGCAAACTAATCTTTACCAATCTTTATCGGGGTGGGAGGAGAGCTAGGCAGAGTGCTCTGCTCTATGGCAGACAGAGTCACTTAGCACTAGAAGCTGTTAAAGCTTCACACTTCAGGTTTAGGTCCGTGCTTGTTTGTTCTCACATCACAAACCGCTTGTTTAATTCCTCCCCTCCCCTTCCCCACTCCTCCCCCCCTCCCTTTCCCACCTCCCTTTCCCCCTCCCCACCTTTCGCCCCACTCTTACCCCTCTTATCCTTGTCTCAACTACCTAATAACCCAACTCCCCTGTAAGCAGGGGTTCTATAGTAGGTGTGTTTGTCAGGGTGTATACGGTATGAAGCAAATCTTTTCTGAAAAGGCACCTGTGCGTATCTGATTTGATCTGACTTTCACAGCTGTCATAAAACAGCCTTCCAAACACCATCTGCAAGGAATACGGTGGTACCTACTGAATTAGGCATCTGGTCTGGTCCGCTTACATCACACATAAGGATTGGAACACAGAGTGAATACCGTAATAATGTTTTGATGTCATACATACAAACCGGAGTCTCACATCTTACGTACGGGTTACGGAATATGATCCACCCGTATGCTAAAAGTCACCCGCTTGGCTGCAATCTGAATGAACCGGCCCTTCAGAAACTTGTACAGATGCTTTTATGTAGACCCATGCGCACTCCCATGCGCATTCCCATTCCCACGCGCATTCCCATTCCCATGCGCATTTCACGAGCGTACGGGTGTTGATCTTGATGCTGATCACGAAGCCGGGACCATTGCTCCTCCTCCTCAAGTGGCTGCTCGGGACGAGGATCACGTGTTGTGTTGACTGTCCATCATTCTACACACCACCATCTATGCCACCATGCGCGGCCATGCCACCATGCGCGCGAATGGCAGCATGGGCCTTCTCCGGCCCCACAGGAGCTTCCAAGAAGGGGTACCTACGAAATTTCGGCTGCTTCCCAAGGGCGGCGTTGCTCATATTCCTCTCTCCTCAGACCCTCTTCTCCACCAGATTCCTTTTCCTCACACTCTGTCTCGCACACTCTCTCACACACCCTCTCGCACTCTCTCTCTCTCTCTCTCTCTCTCTCTCTCTCTCTCTCTCTCTCTCTCTCTCTCTCTCTCTCTCTCTCTCTCTCACGCATCTCTCTCAAACTCCTCTCTGTCTGAGTTTCCTGTCTTCGTCCGCCCCCCCCACCTCAAAAACCCCACACTCACGCACTCGCGCTCTGCCGGATTTGCTAGTAACGCTAGCAGTGGCTGTATTCCTTGCACCACCACTGACCCTCTCACGCACTCGATCTCTGCCAGATCTGCTAGTAACGCTGGCAGGTGCTGCTCGCAATGCTGCTGAAGCTGAAGCTGGTGCTGTAGTCCTTGCACCACCACTGACCCTCTCACGCACCCTCCCACTCAATCTCTTAATCACCCTCTCACTGGTAGTGGCACTGGTACTGTCACCGTCAGTGGAATACCAGGGGAACCCACTGCTGATGCTGCTCGCAATGCTGCTGAAGCTGAAACTGCTGCTTCTTCTCCACGCCCCACCCTTGCTTCTCTGCTCCTCCTCCTCCTCCTCCTCCTCCTCCTCCTCCTCACTCACTTCTTCTCCTCCCTCTCTCAACTCCTCCTTGTCTGAAGGCTGACCATTCCCAGGTGCCTCATCGCTCAACCCACTGCCACTCGCACAACCACTGCCTTGCTGCAGCGCCTCAAGAGATGCTACTGCCTCATCGCCCTTCCCTCTGCCACTCCCCCTGCTGGAGCTTCTCTGAAGCTGCCTGCTCCATCGACCACTGAGCCTGCTACCGATGCTGCCACCGACGCTGCTACCGATGCTGCTACCGATGCTGCTGCTGATGCTGGTTCGGAGGCCGCTCTTGATAGAGCTGGTAAGGGATATGCTTCTCCTCATGACCGTGCTGCTACTGCTACTCCGGTTGCGGCTCGCTTGCACGTTACCTCGAGTGTTGCTCTCCTGCTTCTTTTCCTCCTGCGCTACTCCCTCCTTCCTCTCCTTACGCTCTTCCGTTCTCCCCTCCTTCATTTCCTCCTTCATTTCATTCCTCTCCTCCTCCCTCTCCTCCCTCTCCTTCCTCTCCTTCCTCTCCTGACATATAATCTCAGAGTTGAGCTCTTCCCACCATCCGAATGATATTACCCTAGGCAGATCAGTGTAAGATTTGCACCCGATAACGCTCGGGCTCTTTCTCCCTTCCTTCCCCCCATTCGTATCCCCATCGACAGCATAAGGAGCGGGTGCACGACAAGGCGGAACGGCATGCGGCTGGGCGGGATGGGGGGGGGAGGCACAAGGGCTCGGCAATTTGGGAGTGGCGATGGCGGAAGAGCGGGGAGAAGCACGCGGGCTGAGTGGCTTGGGAGTGGGGACGGTAGCAGAGCGGGGAAAAGCATGGGGGCTGAGTGGCATGAGAGTGGCGAGGGCAGCAGAGCGGGGAGAAGCACGCGGGCTGAGTGGTTTCGTAGTGGTGAGGTCAGCAGTGCACAAGCTTCTCAACCCATTTTCGTTGCTCAGCTGACTGTTGCTGCTTGGCTGGTTGCCGCTGTTACTCTGCTCCCTGCTGTTACTCTGCTCCCTGCTGCTACTCTGCTCCCTGCTGTTACTCTGCTCCCTGCTGTTACTCTGCTCCCTGCTGCTACTCTGCTCCCTGCTGTTACTCTGCTCCCTGCTGCTACTATGCTCCTTGCTGTTACCCACGTTGCTGGTACTGCTGCTCGCGTGGTGGTTGCGAACCCGCCTGTTGCTGATGGTACGACTGCGCAGCACAGCGCCATACAGCCCGATGAAATCATCGTCTGAGTCATCCTCTTCGCTTTCCGTCCCCTTCCCATGTTTCTGCTGCTGCTGCTGCTGCTGCTGCTGCTGCTGCTGCTGGAGTTGGTTTCGGTGTGGCTGTTGATCTCGCCGTTGCTTTTGCTGCCGATCCGGAGGACTGAAATCAACATAGAGATTCTGACTGCTGCAGAGGCTAGCATCCCCGTTATAGAGCTCCAAACGCAAGCTCCTGCTGCCCCACTTGCCGGACCAATCAGGCTCAGACGCATGAGAGGTAGCAGCAGAGGCAGTGGGGGAGGCGGAGAGAGGCGAGCAGGGCGCACAGGAGGAGCGCAGGGAGAGAGAGCCTACGCGTGTGTGGCGCGGGTGGTGGGACGAGAGCGGGGAGAAGGCGGAGGGGTCGGAGGGAGCTAGTGCAGAGGAGTGTTGAGTCGACTCGAGGCATGCGTCTGGTCCAAGGGAGAGGGACCATGCGCGCTTGTGACGCGCGTGGGATGAGGAGCCAGCGGAGGGGGAGACGGCGGAGAGGGCGGAGAGGGCGGAGTATGGCGATATGGGGGAGTCTTGAGTTGACTCGAGACGCGGGTGGGATTGCGGGGAGAGAGATTTAGCGTGCTTGTGACGCGGGTGGGATGAGGGGTCAGAGTGGGGGGAGACGGGGGAGTGAGCTGATGCGGGGGAGTGAAGGGAACGGGAAGGGCGCTGGGCGGAGTGGGCGGAGATGGGGGAGCGGGCGGAGAGGGGGGATTGGGCGGAGTGGGCGGAGAGGGCGGGGGGGGATTGGGAGGAGTGGGGGGGGTGGGTAGAGGGGGCCCAGAAGGGGGGGGATCGGGGGTAAGTCATGCTTCTGCTGCCAAAACCGGAGGGAGAGAAGCGGAAGTTGTCTGAAGGGTGGTGATGGTAAGTGTTGGAGCTCATTCTGCTGGGGAGCTGGTTCTCTGGCCTGCCACGTGGACTTCTCTCTGTTGGTGCTACTGCTTCTGCGGAACCCGATGCAGAAACGTGTGCATCGACCTCCTCGAAATGTGCTGTCCCATATAGGTCCGCTTCCATCCTCTCATCAGACCCTATACTACTAGAACCTGCTGCAGCGCTTGAGTTTAGAGACGTCTCAACACTACCAGAAACGTGTGCATGGAGCTCCTCTAAATGCTCTGCCCCATACAGATCCGCTTCCATCCTGTCACCAGAACCTATACTACTACAACCTGCTGCAACGGCATTTTGTGCCGTGATAGAATTAACTGTAGCTCGTGCGGCTTTACTGTGTGCTGAGCTGGCGCTCTCTGCTGCTACCTTGCCATGATAAGAGCCCCCTTTATAAGAGTCCTCATTATAAGATTCACCATTATAAAAGTCCCCATGGTAAGAGTCCCCGTTGTAAGAATCCCCATTGAGAGAGTCGCCATTGAATGAGTCCCCGTTATAAGAGTCCCTGTGATAAGAGTCCATTCTTGAGCCAGCTGCGAAGTGCCCTTGTGTTCTGCCGTTTAGGCAGTCGATGGGCGGATTGCTTTGGGTGCTCTGGCTGTGACGGGGGGTGCTGTGGCTGCGGTTGCTGTAGCAGCCGCTGCCGGGTCGGGGACTGCTGTGGCTGACCCGGGGACTGCTGTGACTGACACGGGGACTGCTGTGACTGCGGTGATTGGGCCGAGGGCTGCTGTGACTGAAACGGGGGCTGTTGTTAATACTCTCAGCACCATCCCAAGCAGCAGCTGGAGCAGTGAAGGCATACCCCGTTATAGTGGACTCGACATTGATACTAGGCGGTGTCTGGGCAGAGCTGAGCTGATGGTTGAAAGTGCGGCAACGCGGCATGGTGAGGGCGCGTCCAGATTCAACGTCCTTGCTTTTGCACCTCGGACTGCTGTTAACGCCGGTGGCTCCGTTGCTGACGCCTCTGTTGGCGCCGCTGCTTAAGCCGCCGCCGCTCGTGTCAACGCTGCTGACGCAGCGGCGGTGGGTCGGGCGACGATTATTCTTAGCAGCTGGTGCCGACGAAGTTGCTGCTGCTGCTGCCGCGGGCGGAGCAGGCGTGCTCGGCACTGCTGCTTCCTGGCGATGATGCGAGTATGATCGGGGAAAAGGCTCGGAAAAATCATCGGCCGGCATGACACTGCCAGTGGTTGTAGACCCACATGATGGAGACGGCATGGCAGCAGCGGCACCAATGGTGAAGCTACGATGACGACGATGGTGCGTTTTCTTGGGCGTTTCGGAAGCGAGCAACGTTACTAAGTGGCTCGAGTCGGGCGATCGTGGGGGCGTTCTGATAAATCCACCACCAGTGGCAGTGGTGGATAACTGGAGCTCCCAAGGGTTTGAGAATGTCATTCTGAGAGCCACGAGCTTCGACTAAAAGTCAGAAAGTCACCCGGTCACGGACAGACTCACAAAAAGGGTCTTGTCTTACGGCGATCATGAGAGGCCTCAGCTGCTGGTCGTATGGCGAGTTTCCCCACGGACCTGCACGCAGCTCGGATGAACAGTCGTGCTACTAATCACTGGGAACAGTCGGTCTGGTACTCTCAGCAACCGTCGAAATTCGGAGCGGCAAGAGTAGCATGTCCCGAGGAGCTAGATGGGTTTCCGAGTAGCGGTAACTTCCTTCTGGTCACATTCGGAGCTTCGACGACTTTTTTTTTTTTTTTTTTTTTTTTTTTTTTTTTTTTTTTTTTTTTTTTTTTTTTTTCAGGCTGATCATTCGTGCTGCCCCCTGCCAGACCAATTATCAGAGCACTGGTCGGTAACTTGCCGTACACTTTTCTTTTCCGCCGCCCACTTTTGCTGACTTGCCGCCTCTCGCGAAGGCGGTGAATGGACGCGCCGCAGAAACCCAAGCAGGCAGCTCAAAGTCCCCAAGATCTTTGGGCGGGAATCCCAGCAGCCTGCCCGAGCAGTTTATTTCCGTTCCGTCAGCCTACGAAGCACGGAAAACCCGGAAGAATACTCTCAGTCATTTTAGTTGGCTACTGACGAGATTTGAGCGATAGTGATTACAAACAGCTGCCACATTGGGAGTTTCAAGCAGAGACGACGGCTCCGCGTGAAGGGGACAGTGTGGTTGTGTAAAGCTTAGAAGCAAGTGCGAGCAATTACAAGCTGCTTTAATCAATTACTAAGTTAGTCTACCGCCTAGTTTACAAGCCACCCACACTTACGGACAGCTGTACAGTACTCTAATCTAATCCAACACAACACTTGCTGGCTATCCTGTGGGTCAGCTTGCCGTGTGCTGCGAACAGTTATCGCCTCGCCACCTGTTGTACACCCTGTTTCTCGACCCTCTCACCTTGCGCGATTCGCTGCTACAGTGCGGTCAGGTGCCATAAACCGTATGGCTGAAACCTGCGGGCAAAGCCGCACCAGCTGACGGAGTGGTACTGGGGGCAAAAATTTTCTTTATCGCTGTATACCCTTTTAAACCGCTTTGAAACGCTTGGTTAATGTTCTTTACCATGCAGCATCCTAGCTAACCGCTTTCTTGTGAATGTGCTTGTACCGTCGGTGATAAGACCATTTCAAACGTGGTGACGTTCTACAACCAGCGCATGTTCTGCAACCAGATGCTCTGCTAGCGCGAAACAGGGTGTACCTTCTACACCTGCGAAACAGTTATCGCCCCGCTCACCCGGTTATTCGTTTATCTCACCAAGCGCGTTTCGGTCGGAGGTGCTTGTCCTTTTTGCCAGGTGCTTTTAACGTCTGCGAGTCACATTTCCCTGCGTATTGCCGTCCCTTGCTCCCAAAATGTGGCTATAAATACGTTTTTGCAACTCTAGGCCGGCCTGACCTAATCATGACTAATAAATTTGGCCTCGTCTTTAGCGCGAATGCATGTAACTGTAGTGTTCTGCCACCAATTTTCTTCGACGTTTAGCAATTCAATGCTGAACTGATCACGCGTGTGAATCGATTCTATGTGACATAAACGCATCGCTCCCAACCTTCTATGTGAGCGTACCGAGCCGATAGCACAATCGCGGGTGCATCAAACGAACACTTGGGTGTAGTAGCAACTTTTGTGTTTCAATGGCGTTCATCACGTGCGTTGGTGAACGGGGAAACCTCCACCTTGTAGGCAAGGTTGGTGACTGCTGGCAGCTGGCTTGGCTATCTCGAAGCGGGCTTATCTCGACGAACTGCAGGCTGAGATATAGTGTACTGAGGGCGTGTAACTTTGCTTAGACCAAGCCCGAAATCCGACCGAATGGCCGGATCTGGCGAGAGCGAAACTTGTAACGATTTGACGAGCCCCGCCAAACATTACGAGCACAACGACCATTCTGTTCGCCAGGACGCGGAACAACCACCCTAAACCACCCTTGAAATTGGTCGGAAAAGGTTTGATCCCAGTTCCAGCATCGAACTGGGTGTGGAAAATAGTAGGCGCGGGTATTTTGACTGTTCAGCAAAATAACGGTGGTCTGAAAACGCGTTCGGGGGCGAAAACCGAATGTCAAACATGATCTCCTGCTAAGTAGAGTCCCGACTAGCTTGGTTGGCAGGTTTATACGAAAGAATACCTTCCTATCTCTGTCGAGTCAGGGTGACTACAGACTGTTTGGGTAACCCTACAGACTTCGCAATCGTCAGAACCGCTCATACGGTCGACCATTTTTTTTGGTCGGAGAAAAGTTACACGCCCTAAGGCCTCTCTGTTCACTCCCCTCCACTTTGTAAAGCCTCCCTTCGGGGCATTTTTGAAAACGTTCGATGTTGCCAGGCTGGAGGGTGACATCCAACTGTACAAATGGACCCAACCCTTAGCGGGAAAGTATCAAACCGGACTGATTAGATTTAAGACTTAAGATTTCATTTCGCGACCCGTGGGCGGATACACGGGGAAATAGCACACGGATGAGCAAACTAGGGCGTGGAAACCGAGCCTCGTACGTTCCTGGCTCGTGTCAACTTCCGGTCTTCTGGGGATGACACGAAGCCGCCCCACAGGTGGCCCCACTTTGGGTCATCCGCGACCCACTTCGGGTCTTCCGGCTAAAATTCGCCCCTGGTCTCGGAAAACACAAATTTGACTGGAAGTTTGACACGAGCCAGGAATGCACCCTCAAGCCCCAGGCCCGCTTGACCCCCACGCGCTATAATTGTTATTTGGGAGGGGCCTTAACGTGTTTTCCTATGACATTCCAGAAATATATACTCTGTTCGTGGTAATTCGTGTTTTGTTATCAAGAACATGATTGAGTATGTTCTTGTGACATTTAGCTAATTTCTATGTAAAACAAGAGATGAGAAAGCTGACATGCAGAGTGTTGCTGTGGAGTCTTGCAAGCATCGTCCAACCTGATGGAACACAACACAAGCTAGTTGAACACTTGGTTATTCTAGCAGAGAAAAAGGCATGCACTTGTAGTACACACTTGTGATACTAGAGCACCATACCCTCGTTACCCAAAAAAGGCAATGCATTTATTGGTAAGTTTAACTTAAGGATTACGGAATGTGGTCCACCCGTATACTAAAAGACACCCTCTTGGCCGCAATCTGAATAAACCGTTCCTTTAGAAACATGTACGAATGCTTTGATGTGGACCCACGCGCATGCTCGTATTGATCTGGACTCAACACATGATCGTGATCTCCATGTTCACGTGTTGACTTCTCTTCACCATCCATGCCACCACGCATGGCCCCATCCGTGCCACCATCCATGCCAACACGCATGGCCCCATGCATGACCCCATGCATTTCACCATGAACGGGTATCACACCATGCACCGCCTCCTCTGGCCCAGCAGAAGAAGCTTCCCGGAAGGGGTACGAGATGCCGGCTGCTTCCCAGGGGCAACGTGGCTGGCTCCTCTCCCTCCTCACATCCTCCTCTTCCTCACACACACCTCCATCCGAATCCCCTCCCTCTACCCCCCCACACACCTCCCTACACACGCTCGACCTCACTCCTGCGGCCGCAGCATCAGTGCCCCGGCGATCAGACATGCCGCTTCCGGTGCTGCTGGCGCTGCTACCAAAGAATTGAACATTGCTGGTTTTACTGGTACTGCTGGCAACTGTCGCGACCTTGTCTCTCATGCTAACCCTGTCTTTAACAGTAGCAATGGCACTAGTGCTCTCACTGGCAATGGTGCTGGGGCTGTCACTGTCAGTGGAATACCACGGGAACCCGCTGCTAATGCTGCTCGCGATGCTGCTAATGCTGAAGCTCGCACTCCTCCTTCGCACTTCACCCTTCCTCCTCTGCTGCTCCTCCTTCTCATTCACTCCTTTCCCTCCCACATCCACACCTCTCGCCTTCGACTTCTCCTTGTTTGAAGGCTGACAAATCTCTGGTGCCTTATCGCCCTTCGCGCTGCCATTCAAGCAGCTAGTGCCTGTAAGAGGACTGGCAGTACTCTCACGAACTGCCTCTCCCTCCTTCTCTCCGCCATTCGCGCTGCTGGCGCTTCTCTGTAGCTGCCGGCTCCACTTGCTACCGAGCCTGCCGCCGATGCTGCTACCGATGCTGCTGCTGATGCTGGTTCGGATGCCACTCCTGAAGCTGCTGGTGAGGGATATGCTTCTCCGCATGACCGCGCCGCTGCTGCTGCGCTGGTTGCAGCTCACATGCATGTTACCTTGAGTGTTCCTCTCCTGCTTCGATTCCTCCTTCAATTCTCTTTTGTTCTCCTCCTTCCACTCTTTCCTCGCTTCATTTCTCTCCTCCTTCCTCTCCTCTTTCCTTTCCTTCCTTTCTTCCTTCCCCTCTTTCTTGGCCCCCTTACTCTCCTTCCTTTCCTCCTCCTCCTTCCTCTCCTCCTTCCTCTCCTTCCTCCCCTCCTTCCTCCTTTCCCTCATCCCCATTGTCTCTGCGACGGGAGCAACAGGAGAAGGAATAGGACGGGGTGGAATGGCGTGGGGGTGGCTGGGATGTGGGGAAGAAGCATGGAGGCTGAGAGGTCCGGGAGAGGCGAGTGCAGTCTTGCGGCCACCCCGCTGCTGGTTACTGTTACCATTACTCAGATGGTTACCATTACTCAGATGGTTACCATTACTCAGCTGGTTACCATTACTCAGCTGATTACTGTTACTCAGCTGGTTACTGTTACTCAGCTGGTCACCGTTGCACGGGTGGTTACTGTTACTCAGCTGGTTACCGTTAAGCAGGTGGTTACTGTTACTCAGCTGGCTGCTGCTGCTACTGCTGCTGCTGCTATTGCTGCTCAGCTGCTTGTGCGTCCACCGGTTGCTGCCGCCACGGCTGTGGAACACAGCGCCATACAGCCCGATAAAGTCATCGTCCGAGTTGGCAGCATCTTCTTCCCCTTGCTGCTCTTGCTGTTGCACTTGCTGCTGCTGCTGCTGTCGCAGTTGGTGCTGCTGGTGCTGCTGCTGCTGTTGCTGATGCTGTTGCATTTGCTGCTGATGCATCAACCCAACAGCACCATAGAGGCCAAAGGCATGATCGACTAACTCATTGCATGCATCTCCTTCCCGGTCCGCCAGCTCTTTCCGACAACCATGGGGCTGCAAAGAACCTTGGGAATGGGTCTGCTGCTGCTGCTGCTGCTGCTGCTGCTGCTGCTGCTGCTGCTGCTGCTGCTGTTGCTGCTGCTGGGGTTGGTTTTGGTAATGATTTCGCTGCTGCCGTGGATCTTGCAGTTGCTTCTGCTTCTGCTTCTGATCCAGAGCATCAAAATCATAGGGATGCTGCGAGCTGCAGGGGCTAGCATCCGCGTTATAGAGCTCCATGTGAAAGCTCCTGCTGCCCCACCTGCGCGACCACCCAGGCTCAGAAGCCGGGGACGGAGCAGCAGAGGCACCACCGGGGGAAGCGAAGAGAGGCGAGCAGGGCATATGGGAGGGTCGCAGGGCGAGAGAGCCTGTGCGAGTGTGGTGCGGCCTTGATGAAGGGGCGGGGACAGCAGAGAGGGGGGAGAAGAGGGCGGAGTGTGTGGAGAGGTGGGAGAGCGCGGAGTGAGCTGACAAGGGGGAGTCGTGAGTTGATTCAAGACTGGCAGTTGATTGCAGGGAGAGAGAGTGCATGCGCGCATGGCGCGGCTGTGACGAGGGGCTGGGGAAGGGGGAGAGGGCGGAGTGAGCTGATGTGGGGGAGAGGAGGGAATGGGAAGGAGACTGGGGGGAGTGGGCGGAGATGGGGGAGTGGGCGGAATGAGTGGAGATGGGGGAGTGGGCGGAGGGGGCCCAGAACGGGGGAGATGGGGGGGAAGGAAAGCTTCTGCTGCCAGGAATGGAATGCGGGAAGCGGAAGTTGTTGGAGGGGTGAAACTGGTAACCGTTGGAGCTGCTTCTGGGCGGCGGGTGCTTCTCTGACCTGCCATGTGGACTGCTCCCTGGCATGCAACGTGGATTGCTCTCAGGCATGCCACGTGGAGAAGCTGTGCTGGCAGTTGATGGGATCGGCAGGGGGGCGATGTCCGTGGCTTCAGATGCAACAACGAGTGATGGAATCTTACCCAACTGCTGCCAACGCTGCTCCAGCTGCTGGTGCTGCTGCTGCTGCTGATGATGATGATGATGATGGTCGTGCTTCTGCTGCTGCTGCTGGTAGTGATACTGCTGCTGTGGCTGCTGGTGGTGCTGGTGCTCGGTTGGTCGTCTTGATGCAGCGAGTGAGGCAGATAACACGGAAGTCGACGAATACGAGGAGAGCGATACACGTGCTGCTCCTGTTTCTGTCGGTACTACCGCTTCTGCTGGACCCGGCGCACGTGCCGCCTGTTGACCAATCGACTGCATGCGAGATTGTCGCACGACGGTACGCGCTGCTCCAATCGGCCATCTCCCGCCCAGCAAATGCTGCGACACCCCTGGATTATCACCAGAAGTCCCACCTGACTTTCCACCTGAACCCCCAACTGAAGCTGCACCTGAAATCTCAGCTGCAGTAGAATCATTAGTACCTCGTGCGGCTTTATGTGCAGGGCTGGAGCTTGCTGACGGTATCTTGCCATTATAGGAGTCCCCATGATAACTGTCCGTACGGGAACCTGTTGCCACGTGTCCTTGCTTTCTGCCAGCCTGGCAGCTACTGGAAGGGCTGCTTTGGGTGCTGTGGCGGTGCTGTGGGCTGCTGCGGTTGCTGTAGCGGCCGCTCCCGTGTTGGGGACTGCTGAGCTTGAGCCCGGGCCTGCGGCTGTGACTACAGCGGGGGCTGTTGTTACTCTCAGCACCAGCCCAAGCAGCAGCTGGAGCGGTGAACGCATACCCCGTTATAGTGGACCCGACATTGACATTAGGAGATGTGTTCTCGCCAGAGCTGAACTGCTGGCTGAAAGTGCGACGCGGCGCCACGATGGCGCCGCGCTCTGACGCAACGTCCTTGCTTCCCCACCTCGGACTGCTGTTACCCGCGCCGCTCTTGACGCCGTTGCTGACGCCGCTGTTGACGCTGCTGCACGTGGGAACGCTGCTGACACGGCGGCGGTGGAACGGGGGACGATAATTCTTAGCAGCTGATGCCGACGTTGCCGCTGTTGCTGGGGGCGGAGCAGGTAGGCTGGGCGCAGACCGGGGTGGTCGGGTCGGAAACGACGTCGAAGATTCGCGTGCTGCTTCTTTGGGATGCGAATAGCGGGGGAAAAGCTCGGAAAAATCGTCGACTGGCATGACACTGCGGGCGGTAGTAGAAGTAGGTCCAGAATTTGGAAACGCCATCATCGCGGCAGCATTGCCAATGCTGGAGCTATGATGACGACGATAAGCGTCTTCTTGGCCAATTCGGAAGCAAGCGATGTGAAGTGGCTTGAATCGGACGACTGTGAGAGCATTCCGATGGATCTTGTGGGTAGCTGGAGCTCCCAAGGGTTTGAGAATGTCATTCTTATAGCCCGAGCTTCGACTCAGAAAGTCGCGTCACGGACCGACTCACGGAATCCGAATAAGTACTGGAACGAGAGGCCTGCTAGGGCAGGATTTCGCACGACCCGTGACCTGTACGGAACTGCTGCAGGTCATAATAGTAGTGGTAAGTATCACTGAAAACGGTTTTTACCCCAGCGTCGAAGCCCGAAGAGAGAGCAAGTGCAGTATGTCCTGTAGAGCTAGATAGTTCTCGGAATATCAGACTAAGGTGATGTCGCAGCGCGCGGCAGGCCCGATTCGGCGGTTCGGCGATTTCGAGGCTTGCTAAATTTCATCCTGCCCCCTCGACCGCCCAATCATAGGAGCACATTTCCCATTTTGCCGTGCTTTCTACCCTGCCCGCTGACTTGCCACATATCACATCTGATCCGACGTGTACAAAGGCGGTGAACCGACGCGTCGCAGCAGCCATCGCAACAGTCCCCACAGTCCCCGAGATTTACGCGCGGGAAGCTTTGTTGGCCACTCAGCCCGACCAATTCAGTGCAGTCGTCCTACGAAGGCTCGGGAAACCCGGAAGATTATATTCTCGCTCGCTTCGATTGGCGAATATTTAACGGACGAGATTTGAGCGATAGTGGTTACACCGGGAGTTTCAAGGGATGAAGGCTCCGCGTGAAGGGACTATGGCGGCCTGTGTTAGGGCTAGGGGGAAGCTAAGATTCAGATATGCAACCTCTTCTGTTCCCCCAGTTTGACATGCCGCCCACAAGGCTAGTCCGCCCTTGAAGAACTGTAGCTCGTGCAAGCGAGCCTATGGATCTGCTTGCCGTGTGCTGCGAACAGTTCACGCCTCCTGGCAGTTTCGCTGGCGGTACACGTGAGTCAGAGAAACCTGGGGAAGAGAACGCCAGATTGCATGCAAGGTTGGCGGATGATGCCATGCCACCTGGCTGGATGGTTGAGTTCGACTTTGCACACTCTCCCGGCGGTTTGCTCATCCCATCCCATTTAAAACGCCGCTGCTGGAGGGTCACATGACATCATACCTCTGGTCCAAGCACATGTACGACGATAACGCGTATACGTAGCGAAAAATTGAAGGGATATTCACTCGCACACCATTTCAGCGAACCACGTTCATGTTTTAGGAAAGCTCTTCTATAAGATTACCACAAAAGAAAAGCCAGAGTTATGGCACTGTTACGAGGGCAATTGAGTGAGCGAGCGAGAATTGCACTATCGAAGCAAGAGTACAATGAGCGAAGGCATGAGCGAAGAATATATAGCGAAACTACAGAGGTAACGGTAATGGACTGTGGTTGTCGCACGACGGGCCTGGGACTGAGGTTTGGGGGAATGTCGAAGCAGAGGCCCGGAGCGCGGGTTACCCGCCGAGCCGTGAGGTCGGGGTGCGACGTGCGAAGGTGGCGGGAGGATCGTCGATGCGAGGGTTGCGAGTGGTAACGGTGCTGACTGTGGTGCTACAATGGTGTACGCGCTGAGCGGGGATGCGAAGTAAGGAAAAAAATGAATTTTCGTTAAACTAAACCCTCCCCCCCCCCCCTAAGGAGGTCCTCCTTACGAAAGCGCGTGTACATCCCTGAAGTTTCGGCTGCGCAAATACTGTGTGGGGACAGGGTGGTTTTCGACTCTGTCCAGGGGAACCCAGTTGTCTTCGGTGGGTGTACGGTCTTTCTAGCGGATCAGGAACTCGATCCTTCGGGCTCCTCGAGGGTCACGAACTCTGTGGCTCAGGATTTTCTCGGGTGTGATGATTGGTTCAGTCGACGATCGTGTCATGCTACCTGGGCGATTACGTGCCAGTTGGCTTGTAGACCGTATGTAGGGGCGAAGTAGGCTGACATGGAAGGACGTGCTGACGTACCAGTCAGCGGGGAGGAGGAGATGGGCAGTGACGGGCGTAATCATGTGGCTGATGCGGAATGGTCCACAGTATCGGGGGCGAAGTTTTGGGGTGATGGGCAGGCGGAGTTTCTAAGTGTCAAGTAAAACTAGGTCGTCGGGCTAGTAAGTAACAGGTCGGCGGTGGCGGTCGTCGTTACGTTTAGCGAGGATGTTGGATTTTTTTATTGCGTCTGCTGCCCAGGTCCGTGCTGCTTGTAAAATTTCAGCGAACTGTTCTGCTCATGGCACCGGGTTGTCAGGATTCGGAGTCATGGGTACTGTCGGGTCTTGTCCGTAGTTCAGGTAAAACGGCGACTGTTGGGTTGTGCGGAGGGTGAGTTATTGTACGCGAATTCGATGAGCGGCAGTTGCTATTCCCAACTGGTTGGGTTATCGCACGTGGATCGAATGAGTTGTTCCATTGTCGGATTTGTCCTCTCTGTCTGTCCGTCGGTCTTGGGGTGGTATGAAGAGCTAAACTGTAGTTGCGTGCCGAATTGTTGCCACAGGTTCCGCCAGAAGTTGCTAGTGAATTTCGTGTCTTGGTCGCTGATGATCGCCGCTAGTATCCCGTGTAGTCGAACGACGGTGGAGATGAAGAGGCGTGCGGTTTCTTCGGCTGTGATTGATTTTTTGCAAGCTGCGAAGTGTGCCATTTTGTCAGTCGGTCGACGACGACCAGGATCGCTTCGTTCCCATTTGCCCCAGCTGGTAACCTCGTGACGAAATCCATCGTCACCTGCTTCCAAGCACGCTCTAGGGGTGGTATCGGCTGGAATTCTCCTGCCGGCCGCTTCCGTGATGATTTCATGAGCTAGGAAGTGGGACACAATGCCACGTGTCGTTGTACGTTGGTCAACATCTCAGGCCAATAATATTACCGCTGCAGCTGCTGCCGTGTTTTCTCTACCCCGAAATGCCCTGAGGTAACTCCGTTGTGTGCCTCCTGTAACAATAACTCCCGTAGCAGTGTCTATCCTGGTACCCAGATGCGGTCGGTCCCGACTTTTACGTAATAGACTCCCTTTGCTGCTACGAACTGCTGCGAATTTCCTCCTATGAAGGATGGGTCCGTTTGGTACCCGTGGGTAAATAGGCCTGTCAGTAGTGGATTTCTCTGGGCGAGTATTATTGCGTGTGAGAAAACTGAAACGAGAATGAATGTGCACTAAGGAATGGAATGTGGTACAAAAATGCAACCCTAGAAATGTGTACCCCATATAGGCTACCCTACTACAACCTACAGAACATTATGATTTGACACACCCCCATAGGCAAAGTGGGGGAGAACAAGGGGTCACAAGACCAGTCAAGCAAAACAAAGCAAAGCTCAGGGTGGATCACAAAGTCACCACACATTCCGAGCACAAGTTCAAGGTCAGAAGGCCAAATCTCATGCAGGAGCACATATATATATAAAAGGCTAAACAAGCAAGAGCAGGAGTATATATATGTGACAGTACAAGCAAGGTCAAGAAGTGAGCAAGTGAGGCAAGGCAGGCACAAGACCAAGCTGAGTACAGAAGCGGTGATGATCACAAGGCGCAAGTGCCTTAGTGAAGATATCAGCAGTGTTGGCCTCAAAGGCCACGTACGCAAGTCGCAACTGACCACGCTGCTGCAGCTCACAAGCAAGAAAGTAGCGGAGAGCAATGTGCTTCGTTCTGTGCTCCAGGCGCTGCTCCCGACAAAAGGCCAGCATGGCCTTGTTGTCTACGTACAGCACAGGAGGAGAGCGAGGCGGCTCTCCGAGGTCAGTCAACAGGTAGGTGAGCCAGCGAAGCTCCTGTGTAGCCATGGCTCCTGCGTAGATCTCAGCCTCACAAATGGAGCCGAGAACGGAAGACGAGTGAGTAGACCGCCACGAAACAGAGCCGTAACCAAGGCTGAAGGTGTAACCCTGTGACGATCGCTGCGTAGCCTGGTCGTCAGCCCAAGAAGCGTCTGCGTGCCCAGTGAGGACCACTGGACTCTGCCCTCCAAGCACTAGCCCCATGCCCGACGTACTGCACAAGTAGCGCAACACCCTCTTCGCTGCAGCCATGTGCTCCGGTCTGTGTCTCCCAGGAGCAACATAGCGTGCAAGAATGCTAAGAGGGTATGCAAGGTCAGGTCGTGTGCATGTCATCAGGTACATGAGGCAGCCAACAAGCTCTGGGTATGGGCCACTCGACTCTACGGACTCATCCGAAGGCAGAGCTGAGAGCGAGTGCCGAGTAGGCAGAGGAGTGGCCTGAGGCGAGGAGTACGTGAAGCCGAAGCGCTGAAGGACCTGCTGCACCATGTGTGACTGAGTCAGGGTAATGGTGCGGCGTGCTCTGTCCCGGGTGATCTGCAAGCCAAGGTAGATGCGCAATTCACCCAGGTCTGTGCACGTGTGTCTCTTCTGCAGCTCGGACTTCACGTGGGCGAGTCCACCAGTGTCAGCAGTGGCAAAGACCAAGTCGTCGACGTACACGAGGATGTAGAACGGCGGCAAAGAGGTGTCGCTGCGCAAAAACTGCGACGGGTCGGCACTAGAGGGAGCAAACCCGAGAGCCGCAAGCGTAGTCCTCAGTGTGTCGTGCCACTCACGCGGTGCCTGGCGGAGACCATAGACTGGCCGCCGGAGGCTCCACTGGGTGCCAGGAGGAAAAGTCCCAGTGAAGCAAGGTGGGCGGCACAGCCAAATCTCCTCGTGCAGGCTACCCTGCAAGAAAGCAGTGCTGAAGTCAAGAGAGTGAAGCTCATAGTCGCGCTGAGCGGCTATGTGCAGCCGCACCCGAAGAGTGGTCATCTTCGAGGTGGGAGAGAAGGTCTGAAAGTAGTCAACTCCCTGCCGCTGACTGAAGCCACGAGCCACGTACCGCACCTTGAAGACAGGTGGAGAACCTGGCGGCCGCTTCACCCTGAAGATCCACATGCCATTGACGATGTTCGCCCCAGGTGGGGGAACCGCGTCAACGTAGGTGCCTGTGGACTTCTAGGAAGCCATCTCTGCATCCATAGCTGCCTGCCACTGAGAGGAGTAGGGACCCTCTACGGCCTCCGCGTAAGAGCGCGGAGTCGGGATGTCAAGTGCATCCGGGTCTCCCTCAGGGGTCAGCAGTACGGACACGAGATGAGGTGAAGCAGCAGCCAAACACTTGAACACCTCCTGCCTGTCCTCAAGGACGTCCGTGCCAAGAGCACACTCACCCCCGACGGACGGAGGACAGACAGACGCAGACTCAGCAACAAGACTAGCAGCGTAGTCTAGACGACAGCGAGCAGCAAAGTCGACGAGCTCAGCGACTAGAGCAGACGCAGAAGTGGACTCAAAGGAGGGGTCAGTGACGACAGTAGCAAGGAGACGTGTGAAAGTAGGACTAGGAGCATGAAGAGAGTCCGACTCCAGGTCGGCAAGAGCAGGAAGAGAGGACTCCGGAGGAGAAGGCAAAGGGGCACGCAGAGGAGCAGTGGACGGACGTAGAGACATCCGGTGCGTGCTAGGGACAGGAGGAGGACGCTAACGCGAACCGCGACCACTAGTGCGAGTAGTACGGACAGGCGACGCAGGGCGAGACGCAGGCTCACGACGCTCAGCAAGACCTTTAGTAGGACCAGTCTAGGGAGACGGAGCAGGCAGTGGGGAGGCCGGCTGTAACTGTAGCTGTGACGAGTCAGGCAGTGGACACTCTAAGGGAGGAGGAGGACTAGTAGAAGGCGGGAGACCAAGAACCTGCTGAAGGAGCGGAACGAAGTACGACCGAGGCCGCGCGGCGACTCCAGACACAACAAGGACAGCACCAGCACCCCCAGGGGCAGCACCAGCTCCAACAGCACCTCCAGCCGCAGTACCTCCAGCAGCACCAGCAGCACCCGCAGCAGGACCGCCGCCAGGACTGACAGCAGTAGCCTCAGCGCTAACACCCTCAGCAGCTCCAGCTCCAGTCGTACCCGCAGACCCAGCAGCTCCAGCACTCCCAGTACGAGCACCTCCGGGACCGGCGGCACTAGCACCCTCAGCAGTCGAAGAAGCTCCAGCTCCAGCAGAACGCCTCCAGCGCCGGGCAAACCACTCGCGCAGCTCCTGTGACGAGAGTGGCTCCGGCTGAGACGAAGCACCTGCAGGACTTCCAGGCCCAGCACCGCTAGACGCCACACGAGCAGGCCCAGCGGCCGCCGGCTCCGCACCCCCAGGCTCAGCAGCTCCAGACGTGGCACCCCCAGGCTCAGCACCCCCAGGTTCAGCACCCCCAGGCGTAGCACCCCCAGGCTCAGCACCCCCAGTCTCAGCACCCTAAAGCTCAGCACCCCCAGTAGTACCACCCGAAGACCCGGCACCCCCAGGCTCAGCACCCACACGCTCAGCACCCCCAGAGTCAGCAACGGCAGCAGCACCAGAGTCACCAGTAACCTCGACAGGCTCGACTGCGTCTACCTGGGACACACCTGAAGGGGTAGGACCCTGAGGGGGGAGGGGGTCTACCGGGGGGGGACCTGGCACAAGGAAGAGCGGTGGCGGGGGGAGGGAAGGAGTGCGGTAGGGGAAGAGGCGGTAGTAGGGGACCGTCTCGTCAAACGTGACGTCCTCGGAGGACAGAAAACGACGAGAGGTGGGGTGGTAGAACTGCCACCCTGGCGCGTCAGGGGGGAAGCCAAGGAAGATGCAAGGAGCAGCACGAGGGGACAGCTTGTCCGCAGACAAGTCGCGGACAAACGCCCGAGATCCCCAGACACGGAACGCAGACGCATCGCCTACCTTCCCCGTCCACAGCAAAGTTGGGGAGGTCTCCGGCATGGAGACCCTGGGGTGAAGGTTGATCTGATGCGCCGCGTACCGAACCGCAAACGGCCACAGAAAATGGGGGGTAGCCGCATGCATCATGGACGTACGGGCGACGTCCATGACCATGCCTATGCGGCGCTCAGCAATCCCATTTTGTTGTGGAGAGTTCGGAAGCGTAAAGGTCTGGCGGATGCCTCGCGCACGACAGTAGGCTCGCAGAAGGCCAGAGGAGAACTCTCCGCCTCGGTCAGAGTGCAGACGCAGAACAGGAAAGTCCGAGCCGAAGCTCCTCCTGAGCTGGAGACAAGCTGCGCGGATCCAGTCGATCAACACCTCAGTGACATCACCCTTGCTGCGCAAAGGGAAGACTGTGGTGTAACGCGAGTAGTCGTCAACCACCAGCAGGAAGTAGCGCTCGTGACCCTGTCCACGGACGCGGGCCGGGCCCCACACGTCCATGTGAAGCGTCTGCAGCAGGGCCGCTGTCGAGGGAAACTGAGAGGAGTGAGGGGCAGCCCGCAGCCGCCCCTCGACATAGGGGACGCAGGTAGGGCCAGGCCCCGGAGGAAGGGGAGGGAGGGACCGGGGAAGACCAGAGACAAGGACACGGGAGGCCATGCCTCGGAGACGAGGCAGGGAGGGGTGACCAAGGCGGTGGTGCCACAGGAGAGTCTCGTGAGACAGGAGGCGACACGAGCAGGGGGCGGACTCAGGACCAGACCTGGACGCTGCAGCAAACACCTGACCCGATGCAGCTACCCGACCAGACGCAGGGACAGGAGGAGACTCAGTGGTCAGGGTGTAGAGGCTCGACCACGGCCGACGCGCAAACGTGGCCATGTGCTGGCCTGTGCGAGCGTCCGAACATTGGGTCACCCGCTGACTCGCAGGAGTAAACTGGTGAACCCCGGCATCATGTAGGTCAGCACCACTCACCAGGTTCGTAGAGAACGAGGGGAGCTAAAGACCAGACAAGGTGCCAGAGGGGGCCGCCGGACACGGGAGGACATTGGAGAAGTGAGAGAGGACAGGACCCCCAGAGGAGTCTGCCAGGGAGACGGCAACTGGGCGACCAAGCGACGTGAGTGTGGTGCGGTCTCGAAAGAAGGAGCGAGAAGCCCCAAAGTCAAGTGTGAAGGTGAGGGAGGCCAAAGTCGACGCGGTACCTGCGAGCGCAGACTCACCAACACCTGAGGACGCAGACGCACTGGCACCTAGAGCAGCAGCCTCACCAGTACCTAGAGCAGCAGTCTCAATGCCTGGGTCGGTTGGGAAACACCGGTAACAGTCACCCTCATCACTAATAGTCACAGCATACATGGCAGCAAGAATAGCATCAAAGTCAAGATCAAAGATAGCTACACCCGCCCTAGTCAGCTCACCCCAGCGGGGGATCTCAGTGGCCTCCGGGAACTGATGACGCCAAGCGTCCGTCAGGCGGCCAAAGCAGCGCTGGGTGGGGTGTGCACCCCCACTTTGCTCACCCGCGCGGTAGCCGGTACGGAGGACGTAGGTGCAGGGACCAGTACCCCCACCTCGCTGACGCCCAGCGTACCACTCACGAAGCTGCTGAGGGGGGGGGATGTCCCGAGAACGCTGCTGCTGCTGCTGGCGCTGACCACCACCGGAGCCACCCCGCTGCGTAGCGCCACCCCGACCAGCTCCACCTCTTCCACCACCGCCTCCTCCACCTCCGCCACCACTGCAGCCTCCGCTCCCACCGCTACCGCCTCCGCCTCCACTCCCGCCACCGACACCTCCACCCCCGCCACCACTCCCACCGCCACCCCCACTCCCTCCGCCGCCTCCACCGCCGCCCCCACCACCCCCTCCAGCTCCTCCAGCGCCCCTGCCCCCCTTGCCCTTGCCAGAGCGGCGTCTCTCGCTGGGGGTAGACGCCGCACCGACCGACTCAAGACCAATGAGGTCGGTCGCAGCAGCAGAGGCGACAAAGGGCAAAAGGGGGGAGGGGGAACACCCCTCAAAGATGGGGGTGCGAGGGTCACCACGAGAGGCTCCTACAGCGACTATGCTCTTCTCCGCTGCTAAGAGGGCCTTCTCGAGGAGGTCAACAGTGAGAGTGGTGGGACAGACTGAGAGGAAGTGGTCTCTGACTACACGAAGGGAGTCAGGGAGGCGGGTGACTATGTAGTAGAGAGTGATGGACATGGGGGGGGGGGTTCCTGGCGCAGAACTCAGCAGGAAGCGCAGCGCGGTAGCGAGTGTCACTAGTGCGGAGGTGCGTAATGAGGTCAGCAACTGTGGGAAAGGCAGCAAGGTGAGGGAAGAGGTACGGTAGCATGAAGCGGCTCAGTGCAGCAGTGGCAGGGGAAGAGTAGCGCGCAACTACAGCGTCGTACAAGGTTTGAGCACTCTTGTACTAACTAAAGTGAGCGCGCTCAGTGGTAGGCATGTGGCCACGCACAGCAAGACGTGCAGCAGCATCGCGAGTAGCCCACTGTAAGCGAACAGTGGCGTCGGCATCGACACCAGGGGCAGGGGAAGCACCAGAGGTGAGGTCAAAGAGGAAGAGACCGTCTGCCCTATCGCACTCTAGGAAAAGCTGCAGGTCATCTACCCAGACGTCAAAGTCAATGGCCCAACCCTCAGCGTCAAAAGTGAGAACACTGGGGGTAGCCATGACAGCAGTAGACTAGCAGCGCTAACTGTAGAGTAGGGGCAGTGCAGTGACGAAGGCGCTGCTCTCACCAGACAGGGCGGTTCGGGCAGCTCGGGCGGCTCGGCAGCAACTGTGGCTCGGCGGCACCCGCGGCTCGGCTCCTCAGCTGCTGAGGCGGCTCGGGCGGCTCGGGCAGAACGGGCGGCTCGGGCTGCTTAGCGGCTCGGGCGGCTCGGCTGCGTAGGCGGCTCGGGCGGTAGGGGACGAGGCCGGGACCGCAGGTAGTGCGCCGGGGCCGCAGGTAGGGCGGCGAGGCCGTTGGTAGGGCGGCGGGGCCGCAGGTGGGGCGGCGGGGCCGGAGGTAGGGCGGCGGGGCCGCAGGTAGGGCGGCTGGGCTGCAGGTAGGGCGGCTGGGCCGCAGGTAGGGCGGCGGGGCCGCAGGTAGGGCGGCTGGGCCGCAGGTAGGGCGGCGGGGCGGGGCCGTAGGTAGGGCGACGGGGCCGGGTCGAAGGTAGGGCGACGGAGCCGGTACGCAGGTAGGGCGACGGGGCCGGGGCCGGGGCGCAGGTAGGGCGACGGGGCCGGGGTCGGAGGTGGGGCGACGGGGCCGGGGTCGCAAGTAGGGCGACGGGGCGGGGGCCGGGGCGCAGGTAGGGCGACGGGACCGGGGTCGCAGGTAGGGCGACGGGGCCGGGGCGCAGGTAGGGCGACGGGGCCGGGGCGCAGGTAGGGCGACGGGGCCGGGGCGCAGGTAGGGCGACGAGGCCGAGGCGCAGGTAGGGCGACGGGGCCGGGGCCGTAGGTAGGGCGACGGGGTCGCTAGGGCGACGAATCAGGGGCCGCTAAGGCGGCGCGACTTGGCCGCTAGGGCGGATGGACGAAGTCAGAGAGGGGAGCGCGACTCGGGCTGAGCGCGCTCCGGGCAGGAAAAAAAATTTCCGACTTGGTGGGCCCTAGGCACAGTTCCCACGAGGGAACCTGCTCGATACCATGAGAAAATTGAAACGAGAATGAATGTGCTCTAAGGAATGGAATGTGGTACAAATATGCAACCCTAGAAATGTGTACCCCATATAGGCTACCCCACTACAGCCTACAGAACATTATGATTTGACAGCGTGGATCTGGGCAGTGGGGCGGGTCAGGGCGTCAGCGATGTTCGATGCCCCCTTTTTGTAGGTGACTGTGTAGTAGAAATTTGACTCGAGGAAATCGAGCCAGCGGATCTGTCGTGGGTTGAGGTGTGGCTGTTGTGGAAACAAAGAACGAGTATGAAATGACTATGAACGAAGTGAGTACAAATAGGAAACCCTAATTGGGTTGTACCCCCTATGGGATACCCCACTATAGCCTACAGAAACAAGTAAGCTATAAGTTCTGACACACCCCCATAGGCAAAGTGGGGGAGAACAAGGGGTCACAAGACCAGTCAAGCAAAGCAAAGCAAAGCTCAGGGTGGATCACAAAGTCACCACGCATTCCGAGCACAAGTTCAAAGGCCACAAGGCCAGTTCACATGCAAGATCATATATAGAGATATACAAGAACAAGAGTATATATATGCGAAAGTACAAGCAAGGTCAAGAGGAGAGCAAGTGAGGCAAGACAGGCACAAGACCCAACTGCGTGCAGCAACGCTGATGATCACAAGGCGCAAGTGCCTTGGTGAAGACATCAGCAGTGTTGGCCTCAGAGGCCACGTACGCAAGTCGCAACTGTCCACGCTGCTGTAGCTCACGAGCAAGAAAGTAACGAAGAGCAATGTGCTTCGTTCTGTGCTCCAGTCGCTGCTCTCGACACAAGGCCAGCATGGCCTTGTTGTCTACGTACAGGACTGGAGGAGAACGAGGCTGCTCTCCAAGGTCGGTCAGCAGGTAGGTGAGCCAGCGTAACTCCTGTGCAGCCATAGCCCCAGCGTAGATCTCAGCCTCACAACTGGAGCCGAGAACAGAAGACGAGCGGGTAGCCCGCCACGAGACAGAGCCGGAACCAAGGCTGAAGGTGTAACCCTGTGACGACCGCTGCGTAGCCTGGTCGTCAGCCCAAGAAGCGTCTGCGTGCCCAGTGAGGACCACTGGACTGCGCCCTCCAAGCACTAGCCCCATGCCCGACGTACTGCACAAGTAGCGCAACACCCTCTTCGCTGCAGCCATGTGCTCTGGTCGGTGTCTCCCAGGAGCAACAAAGCGTGCGAGAATGCTAAGAGGGTATGCGAGGTCAGGTCGTGTGCAGGTCATCAGGTACATGAGGCAGCCAACAAGCTCTGCAAACGGGCCACTCGACTCTACGGACTCATCCGAAGGCAGAGCTGAGAGCGAGTGGCGAGTAGGCAGAGGAGTGGCCTGAGGCGAGGAGTACGTGAAGCCGAAGCGCTGAAGGACCTGCTGCACCATGTGTGACTGAGTCAGGGTAATGGTGCGGCGTGCTCTGTCCCGGGTGATCTGCAAGCCAAGGTAGCTGCGCAGTTCACCCAGGTCAGTACACGTGTGTCTCTTCTGCAGCTCGGACTTCACGTAGGCGAGTCCAGCAGTGTCAGCTGTGGCAAAGACCAAGTCGTCGACGTACACGAGGATGTAGAACGGCGGCAGAGAGGTGTCGGTGCGCAGAAACAGCGACGGGTCGGCAGTGGAAGGAGCAAACCCAAGTGCCGCGAGCGTAGTCCTCAGTGTGTCGTGCCACTCACGTGGCGCCTGGCGGAGACCGTAGACTGGACGCCGGAGACTCCACTGGGTACCAGGAGGGAAAGACCCAGTGAAGCCAGGTGGGCGACGCAGCCAGATCTCCTCGTGCAGGTTGCCCTGCAAGAAAGCTGTGCTGAAGTCGAGAGAGTGCAGCTCGTAGTCACGGTGAGCAGCAACGTGTAGCAGAACCCGAAGAGTGGTCATCTTCGGGGTGGGGGAGAAGGTCTGAAAGTAGTCAACCCCCTGCCGCTGACTGAAGCCACGAGCCACGTAACGCGCCTTGAAGACAGGCGGAGAACCCGGCGGCCGCTTCACCCTGAAAATCCACATGCCACTGACGATGTTCGCCCCAGGAGGGGGAACAGCGTCAACGTAGGTGCCTGTGGACTTCCAGGAAGCCATCTCTGCATCCATAGCTGCCTGCCACTGAGAGGAGTAGGGACCCTCTATCGCCTCCGCGTAAGAGCGCGGAGTCGGGATGTCTGGTGCATCCGGGTCTCCCTCAGGGGCTAGCAGTACAGACGCGAGACGAGGTGAAGCGGCGGCCAGACACTGGAACTCCTCCTGCCTGTCCTCAAGGACGTCCGTGCCAAGGGCACACTCACCCCCGACGGACGGAGGACAGGCGGACTCAGACTCAGTGACAAGACGAGCAGCGTAGTCTAGACGACAGCGCGCAGCAAAGTCGACAAGCTCAGTGACAAGGGCAGACGCAGCAGACGACTCGAAGGAGGGGTCAGTGACAGCAGTAGCCAGGAGACGCGTGACAGTAGGACTGGCAGCACGAAGGGCGTCCGACTCCGGGTCGGCAAGAGCAGGAAGAGAGGAAGCAGGAGGAGAAGGCAAAGGGGCACGCAGAGGAGCAGTGGACGGACGCAGTGACATCCGGTGCGTGCCAGGGACAGGAGGAGGACGCTGACGCGACCCGCGACCACTAGCGCGCTCAGTACGAACAGGCGACACAGGACGAGACGCAGGCTCACGACGCTCAGTAAGACCTCCAGTCGGACCAGCGTAGGGAGAAGGAGCAGGCAAAGGGGAGGCAGGCTGTAGCTGTGGCTGTGACCGGACAGGCTGCGGACCCTCGAAGGGAGGAGGAGGAGGTGTAAGACCAAGAACCTGCTGCAGGAGCGGAACGAAGTACGGTCGGGGCCGCGCGGCGACGCTAGAAACAGCAGGAACAGCACCAGCAGCCCCGGCAGGAGCACCCACTCCAGTAGCACCTCCAGCAGCACCACCAGAAGCTCCAGAACCTCCAGCCGCAGCACCAGGAGCACTGTCAGTCGGGCCGCCAACGGCAGGCTCAGCGCCAACACCCTCAGCAGGACCAGCTCCAGGAGAACTCTCAGACTCAGCAGCTCCAGCACCCACAGTACGAGCGCCGGCGGGGCGCGCAGCAGCAGTACCCTCTGCAGCCGAAGAACCACCAGCACCAGCAGCACGCCTCCAGCGCCCGGCAAACCACTCACGCAGCTCCTGTGGGGAGAGTGGCTCCCGGCGAGACGAAGCACCCCCAGGCACAGCACCTCCAGGCTCAGCACCCCTAGACACAGCACCCCCAGGCACGTCACCCCCAGGCTCAGCAACCCCAGGCTCAGCACCCCCAGACTCGGCACCCCCAGGCTCAGCACCCCCAGGCTCAGCACCCCCAGACTCGGCACCTCCAGGCTCAGCACCCGCAGCAGCACCAGAGTCACCAGTGACCTCGACAGGCTCGACCGCGTCTACCTGGGACACACCTGAAGGGGCAGGACCCTGAGGGGGGAGGGGGACTACCGGGGGGGGACCTGGTACCAAGAAGAGCGGGGGCGGGGGGAGGGACGGAGTGCGGTAGGGGAAGAGGCGGTAGTAGGGTACCGACTCGTCGAACGTGACGTCCTGGGAGGACAGAACACGTCGAGAGGTGGGGTGGTAAAACTGCCACCCAGGGGCGTCGGGGGGGAACCCCAGGAAGACGCAGGGAGAAGCACGAGGGGATAGCTTGTCCGCAGACAGGTCGCGAACAAACGCCCGAGATCCCCAGACCCGGAACGCCGACGCATCGCCAACCTTCCCCGTCCACAGCAGGGCTGGGGAGGTCTCCGGTCGAGAGACCCTGGGGTGGAGGTTGATCTGGTGCGCAGCGTACCTGACCGCAAACGGCCACAGAAAATGGGGAGCAGCCGCATGCATCATGGACGTACGAGCGACGTCCATGACCATGCCAATGCGGCGCTCAGCAATCCCATTCTGCTGCGGTGAGTCCGGAAGCGTGAAGGTCTGACGGATGCCTCGCGCACGACAGTAGGCACTCAGGAGGCCAGAGGAGAACTCTCCGCCTCTGTCCGAGTGCAGACGCAAAACAGGGAAGTCAGAGCCAAAGCTCCTCCGAAGCTGGAGACGAGCTGCGCGGATCCAGTCGATCAACACCGCAGTGACCTCACCCTTGCTGCGCAAGGGGAAGACTGTGGTGTAACGCGAGTAGTCGTCAACCACCAGCAGGAAGTAGCGCTCCTGACCCTGTCCACGGACGCGGGCTGGGCCCCACACATCCATGTGAAGCGTCTGCAACGGGGCCTCTGTCGGAGGAAACTGGGAGGAGTGAGGGGCAGCACGCTGGCGCCCCTCGACACAGGGGACACAGGTGGGGCCAGGGCCCGGAGGAAGGGGAGGGAGAGACCGAGGAAGACCAGACACAAGGACTCGCGAGGCCATGCCTCTGAGCCGAAGCAGAGAGGGGTGGCCAAGGCGGTGGTGCCAGAGGAGGGTCTCGTGAGACAAACGACGGCACGAGCAGGGGGCAGACTCAGGACCAGACCTGGACGCTGCAGCAAACACCTGACCAGACGAAGTGACCCTACCAGACTCAGCACCTGGAGGAGAAGCAGTGGTCAGAGTGTACAGGCTCGACCCTGGCCGACGTGTAAACGTAGCCAGGTGGCGACCTGTATCCGCCTCCGTGCAGTGGGTCACCCGCTGACGAGCAGGGGTGAACTGGTGGACACCCGCATCCTGGAGGTCAGCACCACTCACCAAGTTCGTCGAGAACGAGGGGAGGTAGAGACCAGTCAGGGTGCCAGAGGGGGCCGCCGGACACGGGAGGACAGTGGAGAAGCGAGACAGGACAGGCCCCCCAGAGGGGTCAGCCAGGGACACCGCAACCGGCCGACTCAGCGGCGTGAGAGTGGTGCGGTCCCGAAAGAAGGAGCGAGACGCTCCAGAGTCAAGGGTGAAGGTGTGAGAGGCCGAAGCCGACACAGTACCTGAGAGGGCAGACTCACCAGCACCTGAGAGCACAGACGCACTGGCACCTAGAGCAGCAGCCTCACTAGTACCTGACGCGGCAGTACCAATGCCCGGGTCGGGCGGGAAACACCGGTAACAGTCATCCTCATCACTACCAATCGCAGCATACATAGCAGAGAGAATAGCATCAAAATCAAGATCATAAATAGCTACACCAGCCCTAGACAGCTCTCCCCAGCGGGGGATCTCAGCTGCCTCCGGAAACTGCTGACGCCAGGCGTCAGTCAGGCGGCCAAAGCAGGGGCGGGCAGTGTGGGCGCCTCCACACCTCTCCCCTGCACGGTCACCGGTGCGGAGAACGTAGGGGCAAGGACCAAGCGCACCACCACGCTGACGCTGCGAGTACCACTCACGGAGCTGCTGAGGGGCGGGGACGGTGCGAGAGCGCTGCTGCTGCTGTGGCTGCTGCTGCGGCTGCTGCTGCTGCTGCTGCTGGCGCTGACCACCCCCGGAGCTGCTCCGCTGGGACGAGCCACTCCGACCCCCGCCTCCACTGCCACCCCCGCCTCCACCGCCACCCCCGTCTCCACCTCCACCTCCCCCACCAGGACCGTCGCTCCCACCGCTCCCACCGCCTCCTCCGCTACCACCTCCGCCGCCACCTCCGCCTCCACCGCCGCCACCAGTACCTCCACTCCCGCCACCACCCCCACCGCCACCCCCACTCCCCCCGCCACCCCCACCGCCTCCTCCACCGCCCCCTCTAGCTCCACCCGCTCCCTTGCCCCCCTTGCCCTTGCCAGCGCGGCGTCTGCCGCTGGGGGCAGACGCCGCGCCGACCGACTCAAAACCAGTGAGGTCGGCCGCAGCGGCAGAGGCGACAGAGGGCAGCAGGGGGGAAGGAGCACACCCCTCAAAGATAGGGGTGCGAGGGTCACCCCGAGAGGCCCCTACAGCGACAATACTCTTCTCAGCCGCTAGCAGGGACTCCTCAAGGAGGTCGACAGTGAGAGCGGTGGGACAGACAGAGAGAAACTGGTCCCTAACGACACGAAGGGACTCAGGGAGACGGGTGACGAGAAAGTAGAGAGTGATGTACATGGGAGGAGGGTTCGCAGCGCGGAACTCAGCAGGAAGGGCAGCGCGGTAGCGGGTGTCACTAGCACGGAGGTGGGTAACGAGGTCAGCGACAGTGGTAAAGGAAGCGAGGTCAGGGAAGAGAAACGGTAGCATGAGGCGGCTAAGGGTAGCGGAGGAAGGGGAGGAGTAGCGTGCAACTACAGCGTCGTACAAGGCCTGAGCGGTCTTGCACTGACTAAAGTGGGCACGCTCAGAGGAAGGGAGGTGGCGACGCACAGCAAGACGTGCAGCAGCATCGCGGGTCGCCCACTTGGAGCGAACGGCAGAGTCAGCATCGGCAGGTGGGGCAGGGACAGCGCCAGAGACAAAGTCAAAGAGAGAGACCTCATCTATCGCATCACACAGTAAGTACAGCTGCAGGTCCTCAATCCAGACGGCAAAGTCAATGGCCCTCCCCTCAGCGTCAAAGGTAAGAACATTGGGGGTGGCCATGACAGCAGCTGAAAATCTCACCGGGCTGGGAGAGGCGGGTAGGTCAGCAGCAGAGGAACAGCAGCACGGCTCCGCAGGCGGCTCGGGCGGCGCGGGCGGCTCGGCGGCGGCTCGGGGGCGGCTCGGCGGCGGCTCGGCGGCGGCTCGGCTGCTGCTGGGCGGCGCGGGCGGCTCGGGCGTCACGGGCGGCTCGGCGGCGGCTCTGGCGGCTCGGCGGCGGCTCTGGCGGCGGCTCGGCGGCGGCTCGGCGGCGGCTCGGCGGCTCGGCGACGGCTCGGCGGCGGCTCGGCGGCGGCTCAGGCGGCGGCGGCTGCTGCTGGGCGGATCGGCGGGGCCGCGTAGTAGAGTGGCGGCGGGGCCGCGACCGAAGAGAGCGGCGGGGCCGCTTAGCAGAGGGCGGCGGGGCCGCGACCGAAGAGAGCGGCGGGGCCGCGTAGCAGGGGGCGGCGGGGCCGCGTAGCAGAGGGCGGCGAGGCCGCGTAGCAGAGGGCGGCGGGGCCGCGATCGAAGGGCGGCGGGGCCGCGTAGCAGAGGGCGGCGGGGCCGCGTAGTAGAGGGCGGCGGGGCCGCGTGGCAAAGGGCGGCGGGGCCGCGATCGAAGGGCGGCGGGGCCGCGTAGCAGAGGGCGGCAGGGCCGCGTAGCAGAGGGCGGCGGGGCCGCGTAGCAGAGGGCGGCGGGGCCGCGAGGCAGAGGGCGGCGGGGCCGCGTAGCCGAGGGCGGCGGGGCCGCGATCGAAGGGCGGCGGCGGGGCCGCGTAGCAGAGGGCGGCGGGGCCGCGATCGAAGGGCGGCGGGGCCGCTAGGGAAGGGCGGCGGAGCCGCGAGGGGAAGGGCGGCGCAACGGTCCGCTAGGGGCGACACGACGGGTCGCTAAAAAAAAAAAACGCGCCTCGGGGCGCGGTTCGGTGGGCCCTAGAAGCAGTCCCTAGGAGGGAACCTGCTCTGATTCCATGTGGAAACAAAGAACGAGTATGAAATGACTATGAACGAAGTGAGTACAAATAGGAAACCCTAATTGGGTTGTACCCCCTATGGGATACCCCACTATAGCCTACAGAAACAAGTAAGCTATAAGTTCTGACAGCTGTGCGCGGAGGTACTGTAGTGATTCATGGTCTATCCGTAATGTCACGTTTGCGCCGTTCAAGAAACAACGCCATACTTTGAACGCGTGCACGATTGCAAGCATTTCGCGGTCGTGTATCGGGTAATTTTTCTCGGGCGAACGCAGTTTTCGTGACTCGTATGCGATGGGATGTAGGCTGTTGCCGAAGTCCTGTAGCAGTACGGCTCCGATGGCGATGTCGCTGGCGTCAGTAACTACTTCGAATGGGCGGTGTGCGTCGGCGATGCGCAGGACGGGCGGTGAACAGAGAACAGTTTTCAAGGCAAAGAAGGCAGCATGCTCTTTCTCCCCCCACGTAAAAGCGACCCCCTTTTGTAACAAGTTGTCAAAGTTATTTTATGTAACTACTTGTGGTTTAGGTGTAGTGTATTTATCTTGTCTTCTGTTTGGTGGTGCACCTCTAGTTTCTTGACTATATGTTGTATCTCTTTGCTGTTATTGAACCATCCTTTTCTCTCGACATTTTCTCCTCACCCTCGATCTCAACTTACTCGACCTCACTAGCTATGGCTCCTTAGCCTCGCTAAGAATTTTGACACAAGTCCGTCAGCGGCGTTGTTAACCGTGCCATGTCGGGGACAAACCGACATGTACTTGACGAACCCTAAAAAGCTCTGTAGTTCCGTGATATTCGTTGGGGGGTGCCAGGCTTTCACGGTGTCCAACTTATTTGGGTCAATTTCGTCCCCAACCTCCGAAATAACGTGCCCCCAAAACTCTAGCCTGTCGTGAAAAAACTCGCACTTGGAACCCTTTGTCAATAGCCGATGCTCGTCAAAAATTTTAACGACTGCTTCCAGATCTTTGAAGTGCTGCTGCTTATCGCGATTGTAGATGAGGATGACGTCGAGGTAAACTATCACGCATTTATCTAAAAGTTGAGAAACTTAGAACGAGAATGAATGGAAGTGATACAAATGTGCAACCCTAGAAATGTGTACCCCATATAGGCTACCCCACTATAGCCTACACAATATTATAAAATTGACACACCCCCATAGGCAAAGTGGGGGAGAACAAGGGGTCACAAGACCAGTCAAGCAAAGCAGACAAAGCTCAGGGTGGATCACAACGTCACCACACAGTCCGAGCACAAGGTCAAGGCCACAAGGCTAGTTCACATGCAGGAGTACACATATATATATAAGGCTAAACAAGCAAGAGCACGTATATATATATGTAAGAGTACAAGCAAGGTCAAGGGGTGAGCAAGTGAGGCAAGACAGGCACAAGACCCAGCTGAGTGCAGAAGCGCTGATGATCACAAGGCGGAAGTGCCTTGGTAAAAACATCAGCAGTGTTGGCCTCAGAGGCCACGTACGCAAGTCGCAACTGACCACGCTGCTGCAACTCACGAGCAAGAAAGTAGCGGAGAGCAATGTGCTTCGTTCTGTGCTCCGGGCGCTGCTCCCGACACAAGGCTAGCATGGCCTTGTTGTCTACGTACAGCACCGGAGGAGAATGAGGCGGCTCTCCGAGGTCAGTCAGCAGGTAGGTAAGCCAGCGAAGCTCCTGTGCAGCCATGGCCCCGGCGTAGATCTCAGCCTCACAACTGGAGCCGAGAACAGAAGACGAGCGAGTAGCCCGCCACGAAACAGAGCCGGAACCAAGGCTGAAGGTGTAACCCTGTGACGACCGCTGCGTAGCCTGGTCGTCTGCCCAAGAAGCGTCCGCGTGCCCAGTAAGGACCACTAGACTCCGCCCTCCAAGCACTAGCCCCATGCCCGACGTACTGCACAAGTAGCGCAACACCCTCTTTGCTGCAGCCATGTGCTCTGGTCTGTGTCTCCCAGGAGCAACATAGCGTGCAAGAATGCTAAGAGGGTATGCAAGGTCAGGTCGTGTGCAGGTCATCAGGTACATGAGGCAGCCAACAAGCTCTGGGTACGGGCCACTCGACTCTACGGACTCATCCGAAGGCAGAGCTGAGAGCGAGTGCCAAGTAGGCAGAGGAGTGGCCTGAGGCGAGGAGTACGTGAAGCCGAAGCGCTGAAGGACCTGCTGCACCATGTGTGACTGAGTCAGGGTAATGGTGCGGCGTGCTTTGTCCCGAGTGATCTGCAAGCCAAGGTAGCTGCGTAGTTCACCTAGGTCTGTGCACGTGTGTCTCTTATGCAGCTCGGACTTCACGTGGGCGAGTCCAGCAGTGTCAGCTGTGGCAAAGACCAAGTCGTCGACGTACACGAGGATGTAAAACGGCGGCAGAGAGGTGTCGGTGCGTAGAAACAGCGACGGGTCAGCAGTAGAGGGAGCAAACCCAAGAGCCGCAAGTGTAGTCCTCAGTGTGTCGTGCCACTCGCGCGGTGCCTGGCGGAGACCGTAGACTGGCCGTCGGAGGCTCCACTGGGTGCCACGAGGGAAAGTCCCAGTGAAGCCAGGTGGACGGCGCAACCAGATCTCCTCGTGCAGGCTACCCTGCAGGAAAGCAGTGCTGAAGTCAAGGGAGTGAAGCTCGTAGTCACGCTGAGCGGCTATGTGTAGCAGCACCCAAAGAGTGGTCATCTTCGGGGTGGGAGAGAAGGTTTAAAAGTAGTCAACTCCCTGCCGCTGACTGAAGCCACGAGCCACGTACCGCGCCTTGAAGACAGGTGGAGAGCCCGGCGGCCGCTTCACCCTGAAGATCCACATGCCACTGACGATGTTCGCCCCAGGAGGGGGAACCGCGTCAACGTAGGTGCCTGTGGACTTCCAGGAAGCCATCTCTGCATCCATAGCTGCCTGCCACTAAGAGGAGTAGGGACCCTCTACGGCCTCCGCGTAAGAGCGCGGAGTCGGGATGTCTAATGCATCCGGGTCTCCCTCATGGGTAAGCAGTATGGACGCGAGATGAGGTGAAGCAGCAGCCAGACACTGGAACTCCTCCTGCCTGTCCTCAAGGACGTCCGTGCCAAGAGCACACTCACCCCCGACGGACGGAGGACAGAGAGACGCAGACTCAGCAACAACACTAGCAGCGTAGTCTAGATCATAGCGAGCAACAAAGTCGACGAGCTCAGCAACTAGAGCAGACGCAGCAGTGGACTCGAAGGAGGGGTCAGTGACGAGAGTAGCAAGGAGACGCGTGACAGTAGGACTGGCACCACGAAGAGAGTCCGACTCAGGGTCGGCAAGCGCAGGAAGAGAGGACTCAGGAGGAGAGGGCAAAGGGGCACGCAGAGGAGAAGTGGACGGACGCAGAGACATCCGGTGCGTGCCAGGGACAGGAGGAGGACGCTGACGCGAACTGCGACCACTAGTGCGAGCAGCACGAACAAGCGACGCAGGACGAGACGCAGGCTTACGACGCTCAGCAAGACCTCCAGTAGGACCGGTGTACGGAGAAGGAGAAGGCAGTGGGGAGGCCGGCGGTAACGGTGACTCTAACTGGACAGGCGGTGGACACTCTAAGGGAGATGGAAGACCAAGAACCTGCTGAAGGAGCGGAACAAAGTACGGCCGAGGCCGCGCGGCGACTCCAGACACAGCAGGGACAGCACCAGCACCCTCAGCGGCAGCACCAGCGTCAACAGCACCTCCAGCTCCAGTACCTCCAGTAGCACCAGCAGCACCCGCAGCAGCAGGACCGGCTCCAGAACTGACAGCAGTAGCCTGAGCGCCGACACCCGCAGCAGCTCCGACTCCAGTAGCACTCGCAGGAGCACCTCCGAGACCGGCGGCACCAGCACCCTCAGCAGCCGAAGAAGTACCAGCTCCACTAGTACGCCTCCAGCGCCGGGCAAACCACTCGCGCAGCTCCTGTGGAGAGAGTGGCTCCCGCCGAGACGAAGCACCCGGAGAACCACCAGGCCCAGCACCGCCAGACGCCACACGAGCAGGTCCAGCGCCCGCGGGCTCCGCACCCCCAGGCTCAGTAGCTCCAGACTCGGCACCCCCAGGCTCAGTAGCTCCAGACGCAGCACCCCCAGGCGAAGGACCCCCAGGCTCAGCACCCCCAGTGGTAGCACCCCCAGGCTCAGCACCCCCCGTCGTAGCATCCTCACGCTCAGCACCCCTAGGCTCAGCACCCCCAGTCGCAGCACCCCCAGACTGAGCACCCCCAGGCTCAGCACCCACGCGCGCAGCACCCCCAGAGGCAGCACCCCCACGCTCAGCACCCATGCGCGCAGCACCCCCAGAGGCAGCACCCTTAGGCTCAGCACCCGCAGCAGTACCAGAGTTACCAGCAACCTCGACCGGCTCGACTGCATCTACCTGGGACACACCTGAAGGGGCAGGACCCTGAGGGGGGAGGGGGTCTACCGGGGGGGGACCTGGCACAAGGAAGTGCGGTGGCGGGGGGAGTGAAGGAGTGCGGTAGGGGAAGAGGCGGTAGTAGGGGACTGACTCGTCGAACGTGACGTCCTGGGAGGACAGAACACGACGAGAGGTGGGGTGGTGGAACTGCCACCCAGGGGCGTCAGAGGGGAAGCCAAGGAAGACACAGGGAGCAGCACGAGGGGACAACTTGTCCGCAGACAAGTCGCGGACAAACGCCCGAGATCCCAAGACACGGAACGCAGACGCATCGCCGACCTTCCCCGTCCACAGCAAGGCTGAGGAGGTCTCCAGCCTGGATACCCTGGGGTGAAGGTTGATCAGAGACAAGGATACGGGAAGCCATGCCTCGGAGACGAGGCAGGGAGGGGTGACCAAGACGGTGGTGCCACAGGAGAGTCTCGTGAGACAGGAGGCGACACGAGCAGGGGGCAGACTCAGGACCAGACCTGGACGCTGCAGCAAACACCTGACCCGACGCAGCTACCTGGCCAGACGCAGGGACAGGAGGGGACCCAGTGGTCAGGGTGTAGAGGCTCAACCCCGGCCAACGCGAAAACGTGGCCAGGTGCCGGCCCGTGCGTGCGTCCGAGCAGTGGGTCACCCGCTGACTCGCAGGAGTAAACTGGTGAACCCCCGCATCCTGCAGATCAGCACCACTCACCAAGTTCGTTGAGAACGAGGGGAGGTAAAGACCAGTCAAGGTGCCAGAGGGGGCAACCAGACACGAGAGGACAGTGGAGAAGTGAGAGACGACAGGACCCCCAGAGGGGTCTGCCAGGGAGACTGCAACCGGCCGACCAAGCGGCGTGAGTGTGGTGCGGTCTCGAAAGAAGGAGCGCGAAGCCCCTGAGTCAAGTGTGAAGGTGAGGGAGGCCGAAGCCGGCTCGGTACCTGAGAGCGCAGCCTCACCAGTACCTGACGGCGCAGACGCGCTGGCACCTAGAGCAGCAGCCTCACTAGCACTTAGCGCAACAGTACCAATGCCCGGGTCGGGCGGGAAACACCGGTAACAGTCACCCTCATCACTAAAAGTCACAGCATACATGGCAGCAAGGATAGCATCAAAGTCAAGATCATAGATAGCAACACCTGCCCTAGACAGCTCTCCCCAGCGGGGGATCTCACTGGCCTCCGGGAACTGCTGATGCCAAGCGACCGTCAGGCGGCCAAAGCAGCGCTGGGTGGGGTGGGCACCCCCACACTGCTCACCAGCGCGGTCGCCGGAGCGAAGGACGTAGGTGCACGGACCGAAACCCCCACCACGCTGACGTTGCGTGTACCACTCACGGAGCTGCTGAGGAGGGGGGATGTCCCGAGAACGCTGCTGCTGCTGCTGCTGCTGGCGCTGACCACCACCGGAGCCGCTCCGCTGCGAAGCACCACTTCGACCAGCTCCACCTCCTCCACCACCGCCTCCTCCACCTCCGCCACCACCGCTGCCTCCGCTCCCACCGCTACCGCCTCCGCCGCCTCCGCCTCCGCTGCTGCCACCGCCACCTCCACCCCCGCCGCCACTCCCACCGCCACCCCCATTCTCTCCGCCGCCTCCACCGCCACCTCCACCACCCCCGCTAGCTCCACCCGCGCCCTTGCCCCCCTTTCCCATGCCAGAGCGACGTCTCCCGCTAGGGGCAGACGCCGCACCGTCCGACTCAAGACCAACGAGGTCGGCCGTAGCAGCAGAGGCGACAGAGGGCAACAGGGGGGAAGGGGAACACCCCTCAAAGATGGGGGTGCGAGGGTCACCACGAGAGGCTCCTACAGCGACTATGCTCTTCTCCGCTGCTAGGAGGGCCTTCTCGAGGAGGTCAACAGTGAGAGTGGTGGGACAGACTGAGAGGAAGTGGTCCCTGACTAAGGAATGGAAGTGGTCCCGCCAGGGCGGCTCGACGAATGCAGAGAGGGGAGCGCGACTCGGGGAGCGCGCCTCGGGCAGGAAAAAAAAAGGTTCGATGTGGTGGGCCCTAGGCACAGTTCCCTTGAGGGAACCTGCTCGATACCATGAGAAACTTAGAACGAGAATGAATGACTAAGGAATGGAAGTGATACAAATGTGCAACCCTAGAAATGTGTACCCCATATAGGCTACCCCACTATAGCCTACACAAAATTATAAAATTGACAAAAGTGGCCTAAACGCCTTGTTCATGGTCATCTGAAATGTCGCTAGTGCGTTGGTCAGCCCGAAAGGCATCACGGTGTACTCGAATGACTTGTACCTAGTCCGGAAAGCTGTTATGGCGTAGTCCGATGATTCGACTCTAATCTGATGGTAACCTCCCCGTAAATCTATTTTCGAAAAAACCCGTGCTGTTCGCAGTTCGTCGATCAGTTCGTCGGCGCGGGGAATGGGGTAACGCGACTTGACTGTTACCCTGTTGAGCGCTTGGTAATCGATGCACATGCGAAACCCTCCGTCTTTTTTTGGCGTGAACAGTATCAGTGCGGCGAACGGTGACGAGCTCGGTCGGATGAATTTCTTCTCTAACAAGTAATCCAACTACTTCCTCAGTTCGTCGAGCTCGGGTTGTGTCAGTCTGAACTGGCGCTGTACAATTGACTGTGCCCCCGGTTCTAATTCTATTCGGTGGTCATGTGCTCGCTGAGGTGGTAGTCCTTCCGGTAAGTCGTCGGGAAAAATCCCTGGGTATCATTTCAACAGTTCTTGTAGTTCGGGCGGTACCACTGCAAGCAGTTTCTTGAAGTCACTCGGCTGCTCTGTTCCCTCTACCAATGCAATGTCTACTGCGTACGCGTCAGCTCCAGCAGCGACAGCCCGTTTCATGGTGACGGCGTTGACGTGTACCGTTGAAGACTCGGGCGACTGCCAGCGAGGTAGCTCAACCCAGTTACCGCTTCTTCACACAGTGCAGCTACCCGTCGTCCAGTCAATTCGCGGGTTATACCGTCGCACCCAATCACGTTGTCAAACTTATATGCTATAGTGTGTGTTGGCTGTAGTGGGGTAGACAATATGGGGTACAACATTTCTAGGTTTTCCTACTTGTACCCACCTCTTTCCTAGTTCATTCATTCCTCATTCTTCACATGGTATAGAGCAGGTTCCCTCGTGGGAACGCTTCTCAGGGCCCACCACCTAACTCGATCTTTATTTTCCAGCCCGAGGCGCGCCCCGTAGGCCGCCCTCACATCGCGCCCTCCTAGAGGCCCCTCGCGCCACCCTTAGCGGCCCCGTCGCCGTCCTTTCCGGCCCCGTCGCCGCCCCTCTAAGCCCCTCGCGGCCCCTTCACGGCCTCGTCGCCGCCGCTCTAGGCCCCGTCGCCGCCCCTCTAGGCCCCTCGCGGCCCCTTCGCGGCCCCGTCACCGCCCCAAGCGGGCTCGTCGCCGCCCCTCTAGGCCCCTCGCGGCCCCTTCACGGCCCCGTCGCCGCCCCTCTAGGCCCCGTCGCCGCCCCTCTAGGCCCCTCGCGGCCCCTTTGCGGCCCCGTCGCCGCCCCTTGCGGCCCCGTCGCAGCCCCCTCTAGGCCCCTTAAGTCCCCTTCGCGGCCTCGTCGCCGCCCCTCTAGGCCCCTTGCGGCCCGTCTGCGGCCCCGTCACCACCCCTAGCGGCCCCGTCGCCGCCCCTGGAGGCCCCGTCGCCGCCCTTCGCGGCCACCTCGCCGCCCTTAGCGGCCCCGACGCCGCCCCTAGCGGCCCCGTCGCCGCTCTTCGCGGCCCCTTCGCCGCCTCTACCGGCCTCGTCGCCGCCTCCACCGGCCCCGTCGCCGCCTCTTCCGGCCCCTTCACCACTACGCCGCCCAGCAACTAAGCAGCCGAGCCGCCCAGCAGCCGAGCCGCCCAACAGCCGAGCCGCCGAGCCGCCAAGCAGCTGAGCCGCTGAGCCGCCCAACATCTGAGCCGCCTAGCAGCCGAGCCGCCCAACACCCGAGCCACCGAGCCGCCCAGCAGCCGAGCCGCCGAGCTGCTGAGCCGCCCAGCAACCGAGCCGCCGAGCCGCCCAGCAGCCGAGCCGCCAAGCCGCCCTGTCGTCGAGCCGCTACTGTTCCTACCGGCGCGCCCCGGCCCTACTTACTCGGACTGGTGAGAACACTCCCTGCTAGGCCACTGCAGTTATGGCTACCCCCAGTGTCCTTACCTTTGATGCTGAGGGTCGTGCTGTTGACTTTGAGGTCTGGGTCGATGACCTCCAGCTGTTCCTACAGTGCGATAGGGCAGACGGACTCTCACTGTTCGATCTCACCTCTGGTGTCTCTCCTGGCCCGCCTGCTACTGCTGACAGCACTGTTCGCTCACAGTGGGCCACACGCGAGGCTGCCGCCCGCCTTGCTGTGCGTCGCCACTTACCGACCACTGAGCGTGCGCACTTTAGCCAGCACAAGAGTGCTAAGACCTTGTACGACGCTGTAGTTGCACGCTACTCTTCCCCTGCCACTGCTGCGCTTAGCCGCCTCATGCTACCGTACCTGTTCCCTGACCTTGCTGCCTTTCCCACAGTCGCTGACCTCATTACGCACCTTCGCACTAGCGACACTCGCTACCGCGCTGCGCTTCCTGCTGAAATCTGTGCCAATAAACCCCCCCCCCCCCCCATGTACATCACCCTCTACTACATAGTCACCCGGCTCCCTGACTCCCTGCGCTTAGTCAGGGACCACTTCCTCTCAGTTTGCCCCACTACACTCACCGTTGACCTCCTCGAGGAGCGCCTCCTAGCAGCAGAGAAGAGCATAGTCGCTGTAGGAGCCTCTCGTGGTGACCCTCGTACCCCCGTCTTTGAGGGGTGTTCCCCCTCCCCCCTCTTGCCCTCTATTGCTTCTACTGCTGCGGCCGACCTCGTTGGCTTCGAGTCGGTCGGCGCTGCGTCTACCCCTAGCGGAAGATGCCGCACCAGCAAGGGCAAGGGGGGCAAGGGCGTTGGAGGGGCTGGCGGGGGCGGTGGAGGTGGTGGTGGAGGCAGTGGAGGGGGTGGGGTTGGTGGTGGGAGTGGTTGCGGGGATGGAGGTGTCGGTGGCAGCAGTGGAGGCGGAGGAGGCGGCGGCAGTGGCAGAGGGAGCGGAGGCGGTGGAGGTGGCGGAGGCGGCGGAGGTGGCGGAGGCGGCGGAGGTAGCGGTGGAGCTGGTCGCGGCTCTGCGCAGAGGAGTGGCTCCAGTGGTGGTCCGCGCCAGCAGCAGCACCGCAGTCGTGAGAACCCGTCCCCCCAGCAGCTTCGTGAGTGGTACGCTGGGCATCAGCGAGGTGGGGGTACTGGTCCCTGCACCTACGTCCTCTGTACCGGCGACCGCGCTGGTGAGCAGTGCGGGGGCCCGCACTCCACCCAGCGCTGCTTCGGCCACCTGACGGACGCGTGGCGTCACCAGTTCCCTGACGCCACTGAGATCCCTCGCTGGGGAGAGCTGTCTAGGTCGGGGGTTGCTATCTTTGATCTTGATCATGATGCTATTCTTGCTGCCATGTATGTTGTGTCTACTAGTGATGAGGGTGACTGTTGCCTGTGTGTTCCGCCTGACCCGGGCATTGAGGCTGCTGCTCTAGGTGCTGGTGAGGTTGTTGCTCTAGGTGCTAATGCGTCTGCTGCCCCAGCTGCTGGTGAGTCTGCTCTCTCAGGTACCACGTCGACTCTGGCCTTACACACCTTCACCCTGGACTCGGGTGCTTCCCGCTCCTTCTTTCGAGACCGCGCCACACTTACGCCGTTGAGTCGGCCGGTTGCGGTCTCCCTGGCGGACCCTTCTGGGGGTCCTGACCTTGCTAGCTCCTTCTTATCGTGCCCGGCAGCCCCCTCTAGCACCCTGTCAAGTCTCTACCTCCCCTCGTTCTCTACGAACTTGGTGAGTGGAGCTGATCTACAGGATAGGGGGGTTGACCAGTTCACTCCTGCGAGTCAGCGGGAGACCCACTGCACGTGTGCTCGGACGGGCCGACACTTGGCCACGTTTACCCGTCGGCCGGGGTCGAGCCTGTACACACTGACTACTGAGTCTCCGGTTGCTGAGTCTGGTCAGGTAGCTGCGTCGAGTCAGGTGTTTGCTGCAGCTTCTAGGTCTGGTCCTGAGTCTGCGCCCTGCTCGTGTCGTCTCCTGTCCAACCAGACTCTCCTTTGGCACCACCGCCTTGGTCACCCCTCTCTGCCTTGTCTCCGAGACATGGCCTCACGTGTCCTTGTCTTTGGTCTCCCCCGGTCCCTACCTCCCCTACCTCCTGGGCCTGCCCCTACCTGCGTCCCCTGCGTCGAGGGGCGGCAGCGCGCCGCCCCTCACTCCTCCGAGTTTCCTCCGATAGAGGCTCCCCTGCAGACTCTTCACATGGACGTGTGGGGCCCTGCCCGCGTCCGTGGCCAGGGTCACGAGCGTTACTTCCTGTTGGTGGTTGACGACTACTCGCGTTACACCACGGTGTTCCCCTTGCGCAGCAAGGGTGACGTCACTGAGGTGTTGATCGACTGGATCCGCGCAGCTCGTCTCCAGCTCAGAGAGAGTTTCGGCTCAGACTTTCCTGTTTTGCGTCTGCACTCTGACAGAGGCGGGGAATTTTCCTCTGCCCGTCTGGGAGCCTTCTGTCGTGCACAGGGCATCCGCCAGACCTTCACGCTTCCGGCCTATCCACAGCAAAATGGGATTTCTGAGCACCGCATTGGCATGGTCATGGACGTCGCTCATACCTCCATGATGCATGCGGCTGCCCCCCATTTTCTGTGGCCGTTTGCGGTTCAGTACGCAGCGCATCAGCTCAACCTTCAGCCCGGGTCTCCTTCCTAGAGACCTCCCCCACCTTGAGGTGGACGGGGAAGGTTGGCGATGCGTCTGCGTTTTGGGTCTGGGGATCTCGGGCGTTTGTCCGCGACATGTCTGCGGACAAGCTGTCCCCCCGTGCTGTTCCCCGCGTCTTCCTTGGCTTCCCCCCTGACGCGCGTGGGTGGCAGTTTTACCACCCCACCTCGCGCCGTGTTCTGTCCTCCCGGGACGTCACCTTTGACGAGTCAGTGCCTTACTACCGTCTCTTCCCCTACCGCACTGCGCCCCTCCCCCCGCCGCTGCTCTTCCTTGCGCCAGGTCCTCCTCCGGTAGACCCCCTCCCCCCTCAGGGTCCTACCCCGTCAGGTGTGTCCCAGGTAGACGCAGTCGAGCATGTTGAGGTAGCTGTTGACTCTGGTGCTGCTAGAGGTGCCTAGCCTGCGGGTGCCGGGTCTGGAGGTGCTGAGGCTGGGGGTGCGGAGCTTGGGGGTGCTGAGTCTGGGGGTGCTGATCCTGGGGATGCTGGGTCTGCTCGTGTGGTCTCTCGCGGTGCTTCTTCAAGACGGGAGCTACTCTCTCCGCAGGAGCTGCGCGAGTGGTTTGCCCGGCGCTGGAGCCTTGCTGCTGGAGCTGGAGGTACTACTGTTGCTGCTGGTCCCGGAGGTGCTCATACTGGCTGTACTAGAGCTGCTGGGACTAGGGGTGCTGTTGGGGCTCCTGGAGTTGGTCCTGCTGGAGGTACTGCTGGAGCTGCTGGCGGTACTGGAGCTGCCGGAGTTCGTCCTGCTAGAGTGGGTGCTGCTGGAGCTGGAGCTACTGGGGGTGTTGGCGCTGGTGTTTTTGCTAGCGCTGGTGCGTCTGAGGGTGCTGGAGTTGGCGCTGCTGGCGCTGGTGCTGCCGCTGGGGGTACTGGTGCTGTCTCTGCTGGTTCTGGAGGCGCTGCGCGGCCGCGGCCGTACTTCCTTCCGCTCCTTGAGTAGGTTCTTGGTCTCCCGCCTTCTACTGGTCCTGCTCCTCCCTTAGAGTGTCCACAGCCTGTCCAATCGCAGTCACAGTTACAGCCCGCCTCCCCCCTGCCTGCTCCTTCTCCCTACACTTGTCCTACTGGAGGTCTTGCTGAGCGTCGTGAGCCTGCGTCTTGTCCTGCGTCGCCTGTTCGTGCTGCTCGCGCTAGTAGTCGTGCTCCGCGTCCGCGTCCTCCTGCGGTCCTAGGCACACACCAGATGGCACTGCGTCCTTCCACTGCTCCTCTGCGTGTCCCGTTGCCGTCTCCTTACCTTGCTGACCCGGAGTCTGACTCTCTTCGTGCTGCCACTCCTACTGTCACGCGTCTCCTGGCTACTGTTGTCACTAACCCTTCTTTTGAGTCCACTGCTGCGACTGTCTTGGTTGCTGAGCTTGTCGACTTTGCTGCTCATTGTCGTCTAGACTACGCTGCTAGTCTTGTTGCTGAGTCTGAGTCTGTCTGTCCTCCTCTCAGTGGCAGTGACCCATGGACGCAGAGATGGCTTGCTGGAAGTCCATAGGCACCTACGTCGACGAGGTTCCCCCACCTGGGGCAAACATCGTCAGTGGCATGTGGATTTTCAGGGTGAAGTGGCCGCCGGGTTCTCCGCCTGTCTTCAAGGCGCGTTATGTGGCTCGAGGCTTCAGTCAGCGGCAGGGAGTTGACTACTTTCAGACCTTCTCTCCCACCCCGAAGATGACCACTCTTTGGGTGCTGCTGCACATAGCCGCTCAGCGCAACTACGAGCTTCACTCTCTTGACTTCAGCACAGCTTTCCTGCAGGGCAGCCTGCACGAGGAGATCTGGCTGCGCCGCCCATCTGGCTTCACTGGGTCGTTTCCTCCTGGTAACCAGTGGAGCCTCCGGCGGCCAGTCTACGGTCTGCGCCAGGCGCCCCGTGAGTGGCACGACACACTGAGGACTACATTTGCGGCTCTTGGCTTTGCTCCTTCTACTGCCGACCCGTCGCTGTTTCTGCGCACCGACACCTCTCTGCCGCCGTTCTACATCCTCGTGTACGTCGACGACTTGGTCTTTGCCACTGCTGACACTGCTGGACTCGCCCACGTGAAGTCCGAGCTGCATAAGAGACACACGTGCACAGACCTAGGTGAACTACGCAGCTACCTTGGCTTGCAGATCACTCGGGACAAAGCACGCCGCACCATTACCCTGACTCAGTCACACATGGTGCAGCAGGTCCTTCAGCGCTTCGGCTTCACGTACTCCTCGCCTCAGGCCACTCCTCTGCCTACTTGGCACTCGCTCTCAGCTCTGCCTTCGGATGAGTCCGTATAGCCGAGTGGCCCGTACCCAGAGCTTGTTGGCTGCCTCATGTACCTGATGACCTGCACTCGACCTGACCTCCCATACCCTCTTAGCATCTTGGCACGCTATGTTGCTCCTGGGAGACACCGACCAGAGCACATGGCTGCAGCGAAGAGGGTGTTGCGCTACTTGTGCAGTACGTCGCCCATGGGGCTAGTGCTTGGAGGGCGACGTCGAGTGGTCCTCACAGGTCACGCTGACGCTTCTTGGGCTGACGACCAGGCTACGCAGCGGTCGTCACAGGGTTACACCTTCAGCCTTGGTTCCGACTCTGTTTCGTGGCGGTCTACCCGCTCGTCTTCGGTTCTCGGCTCCAGCTGTGAGGCTGAGATCTACGCGGGGGCCATGGCTGCACAGGAGCTACGATGGCTCACCTACCTGCTGACTGACCTAGGAGAGCCGCCTCGTTCTCCTCCAGTTCTGTACGTAGACAACAAGGCCATGCTGGCCTTGTGTCGGGAGCATAGACTGGAGCACAGAACGAAGCACATTGCTCTTCGCTACTTCCTTGCTCGTGAGCTGCAGCAGCGTGGTCAGCTGCGCCTTGCTTACGTGGCCTCTGAGGCCAACACTGCTGATATCTTTACCAAGGCACTTCCGCCTTGTGATCATCAGCGCTTCTGTACGATGCTAGGTCTTGTGCCTACTTGGCCTCACTTGCTCACTTCTTGACCTTGCTTGTACTGTGATCTTTCTATACCTGCACTTGCTTGTTTACCTTTATATATGATCTTGCATGTGAACTGGCCTTGTGACCTTGCTCTTGTGCTTGGAATGTGTGGTGACGCTGTGATCCATCCTGAGCTTGTTTTGCTTTGCTTGACTGGTCTTGTGACCTCTTGTTCTCCCCCACTTTGCCTATGGGGGTGTGTGAAACTTATATGCTTTAGTCTGTGTAGGCTGTAGTGGGGTAGACAATATGGGGTACAACATTTCTAGGTTTTCCTACTTGTACCCACCTTCTTGGCGCACAAGACAGTCGAGTTGCTCCTGCGTCGGTGTCGCGGTAGTAAATTCGGCCATGGCGGGGGTGTCGGGCAAGCTCAACGAGAGCCTCTGTCGTGGCCGTGCGTGCTTACGAGAGAGCACTACGAGCGGCGGTGCTGTGTCGCTGAGAGACGTCTACCCCCCCCAAAAATTGAGATAGTGGGGAAGTGAAGGTGTGGGTGCGGTCCGAGAAGAGATCGTAGGATTTGAATACCAAGTGTTACGAGTGCAATTGAGTTAGCGAGCGAGAATTGCACTATCGAAGCAAGAGTACAATGAGCGAATAATATATAGCGAAACTACAATGGTCATGGTAATGGACTATGGCTGTTGCGCGACGGGCCTGGGACTGAGGTTTGGGGGAATGTCGAAGCGGAGGCCCGGAGCACGGGTTCCCCGCCGAGCCGTGAGGTCGGGGTACGATGTGTGAAGGTGGCGGGAGGATTGTCGATGTTAAGGTTGCGAGCGGTAACGGTGCCGACTGTGGTGTTACAGTGGTGTACGCGCTGAGCAGGGACGCCGAGTAAGGAAAAATGAATTTTCCACACAGGCACACATCCCCAGATTCTTCTATTTTCCATTACTCCTAATAAACACGAACACACTTCCACAGCAGTAAAACATGTCATGTTTCACAAGAAAACCCAGGAAAGCAAGCCATAGAATCAACCCCGAGCTTTAAATCTGCTCCAGAAAACCTGGGTCAGAACACACATTGTATGATTACGATATGTGCTCAACTTCTCCCTTGAACGTCACCTTCTTTCCCAGATGCCTCAAGAATCTGCGCGGCTGTTTCAGCGCCCATCTGCCAGCATGCTGGTTCTCTCCCCCAAGCCCATGCTTCTGCCCATGACCATTCTCACGCCTGTGGGAGGCCTCGTCCCCACGAGCATACCTGGCACCATGCTCTTGCTCATGTTTGGCCTGACGCATACCCAGGCGCCGATGATCATGGGAAAAATGTGCCGCTTTTTCTGCAACCTCAGCCGCATGAACCCCATTACCCTGCCTACTGGCCTTGCTGCCACCAGTCCTTGGGCCATCCTTTGACCCTGTTGACCCCGTTGACCCGTTTGACCCGTTTGACCCCTTCAACTCCCTTGACTGACCCCCGGGTTTCTCGCCAGGGTTTAGCTGAGAGGGCCCTTGGGAACCATACGCTAGCCCTTCTGCTTCCCACGGGTTGCGCGACTGCTGTGGCTGATGAGGATGCTGAGGTTGCTTAGGTTGCTGCCACACCGCCCCTAAGCTCTGGGACCTTCTGTGCTGAGGCGGCCGAGACTCATGCCGAGACTTAGATGGCAACGCACGGTTGTCTGTGTTTGCACCGCTGGTGACGCTGCTGGAGCCGCTGACAGGTGTTATGGCGCCGTCGCTATCGGTGGAATACCAGGGGAGCCCGCTGCTGATGCTGCTCGCGATGCTGCTCAGGCTGAAACTGCTGCTCCTCCTCCGCGCCCTACTCTCCCTCCCTTTTCCACTCCCCTTACCACTCCCGTTACCACTCCCCTGTTCACTCCACTGTTCACTCCCCTCTTCTTCACCTTCCTCCCCTTCATCCCCTTCCTCCCCCTCAGCATCACCCATCTCGCCCTCCCCACCTCCCCTCTTCCCGCTGCCATTCCCGCTACTACTGCCATTCCCACTGCTAATACTCCGCCTAAGCCGCCGCGCCCACCGTCCTCCGAGGCTGCCGCTGATGCTGGTTCGGATACTGCTGCCCAAAGAGAGGCTGCTTCGGATAGTCAAGCTGCGCCGGGAATTCCGCTCTGCCCGACACTCCTCCTGCGGGGGAACCGAGTTCTGGTTCGACTCCGAAATCTCCTTCTGGGATAGCTCCGCTTGCGCCGCCATGGCCTTTCTCGCTCTCCTCGCTTCCCTCCTCGCCCTCCGCTCCATCCGCTCGTCACTCCACTCCGTTCCCTCCGTCCCTTCCCTCTCTGCGGCAGCACTGGCCATCACACCAATCGCTGAAGCAGCAGCAGCAGCAGCAGCAGGCAGAATGGGCCCGTCTCGAGACGCCGTTCTCTGTACTCTGCTGACCAGCACACCCCTCTGTGCTGTGCTGGCCGGGTGCATTGAGCTGTGATTTTCGCCTGCTGTGCTGCCGGCGGCGCCGCTGCTGCCCACTCCTACAGCAATGCTTCCACTGCTGCTCCTACTCGCAGCATGGCTGTCTCCCACAGTCTGTGAATTGGCCGCACGCGCCTTCATGCTGTCAGTGCCAGCACGTATGCTCATGTTCATGTTCATGTTCATGCTCATGCTCCCACAACATTGCTCCACCAACCCGGCCCGCTGCGCAACCACCTTAGAATTCACCTTCAGGCTGCCAGTGCCCGCCCGCTGATCCATGCCCCCTGCTCCCTGCTCCACCGCCCGAGCCCCCTGCTCCACCACCCCTGCCCCCTGGTCCACCTCCCCTGCCCCCTGCTCCACCTCCCCTGCCCCCTGCTCCACCACCTTAACATACGCCTTCAGGCTGCCAGTGCCCGCACCGATATTCATGCCCCCAGCGCGCGCCTTCGTGCTGCCAGCGCCAGCACGGCTGCGCACAACAGCAGCGTAGAGCCCGATGAAATCGTCATCTGAGTCGCTCGACTCACCATCGACACCACCACCACCGTCCACGCCCACGTCCACGCTGCATTCCCCCACCAACTGCTGCTGCCCCTTGTGCTGCTTCGCCTCCTCCTCCTCCTCCGTGTGCTTCAGCGCAAGGTTGCAGTGCCTGCGGCCGTGAGAAGGCGAGGCGCTGGAAGGGGAGAAAGCCGTTTGACCCGTTTGACTCGCTTGACTCGTTAGACCTGGCAGATCAAGAGGCGTCAGGCGACCCGGGTGAGTGGTGTGACTCAGCTGACCCAGTTGACCCGGGTGTGTGGTGTTGCCATGCAATGCAGCAGAATGCGAGTGGGTTTTTCGGTGCCCGTTCGCGGATAACGAAACGGTTTGACCCACTTGACCCGTTTGCCCTGGGATCTCGAGATGAGGCAGGTACCTGGTGAGACTGCCGTGACCGGGGTGACTGGGGTGGGAATGCGGTTGAGCAGAGTGCGGTGCAGCGGAGTGCGGTGCAGCGGAGTGAGATCTCTTGTGGGTCGGTACTAGCTGCTGCTTCTGGGCTGAGCCGCTGCCTTGGCGCGCAGGGGGCGGGAGAGACGCGCCGGGCCGGTCGTCCCTCGAAAGGGCAGCATGCGGGACGTGCGGAGAAGCAGCAGCAGAGCCCTGCAGAGCAGGACCCGAGCCGTGGCGAGCGGTACAAGAGGCAGAATGAGGGGCATGCAGCGCTGAAGCAGCAGCAGCAGCAGCAGCAGCAGCAGCAGCAGGGCTACAGGGGTCGTCCCACTGGCAAGAGCGCTGGCCGCTGCTGCCGATCTTGCTGCTGGACATCACAACAGGGTATCGATGCCCGGTGCTGCTGCTGCGATAAATCGCTATATCTTCCGCGGCCTGTCCGTGAGAAGAAGTGTCCGTCGCAACGCTGTCGCACTCCCAGTAATTGTCCCACGCGGTGCCGTTCGCATCGCACGCACAGCTCGCATCGAACGGGTCAGTTAGTTCGTGAGACGACCGCGGTGCATACGTGGCGGCGCCCCATTCGTCCAGATCCACTGACGCGAATCGCCTGGACCAGCCAGGTTCGGAGGCCGGGGATCGGACGGATCTTCCCGAACCTCCGAACCGTGGTCCCCAAGCCGCCTCATCTGAATCCTCCTCTTGGCATTTTGGCACCACGGATATTGGAGGCGACTTTGACGCGTACATGGTCTTGCTCCGGCTGATCGAGCTGCTAGTAACGAAACTGCTACTACCGGGGCTGATCCTGCCTGAAGCGGGTCCACGTGGGCTCCTTCTCAACACGCCACGTGGCGAAGATGCGCTGGCAGGTGAAGGCGGCGGCAGGGGCGCAACGACACTCCTAGCAGCGGCGACACTTCCATATCGCGGGCTGTCCTGTCCAAACTGACGGATCTGATTGCTCTCTGGAAGGATGTGACTGTACTGAGGGCTGCCACGAGAAATGTGACAGTATCGAGAGTAGCTGTGACTGTCAGCAGGGCTGCCACCCCCCTTAACGGGGCTTCCGCTTCCCCCTCCTGCAGCAGCAGCAGCAGCAGCCCAAGCCGCGGCAGGAGCAGTGTGGGGATACATCACCATGGGAGGTGCCACGTCAGCACCACCAGGAGGGCTTGGATGCATCCTGAACTGCCGACTGCTCTTGCTGCCGCCGCGAGGAGCAGCGCGTACAGGCGAGCCCAGATCCGAGTTGCTGCTGACGTGGCTGCTGATGTGACTGTAGGAACAAATGACGCCGCTTTGGGTCCTGCGGTGGTGCAGACGAACGCTCTTGGAAGCTTCCGAGTCAAGAATCTGCAGGCTCCGCGGAGATCCCGCTGCCAGCGTGGCGGCTGCTGGAGACCGCCGCGGGCTCTCCACGTGGATGGAGAGCTGCCTCGAGTCGCGCCGCTGCGTCCCCTTCCGCTCATTCCGCAATGCCACCCCGAATCCGGCGCTACTGCTCTCCGCCGCCGCCGCCGGTGCCGCCTCCGGTGCTGGTGCAGGAGGCGCGTCGCGGCTGCTGACGCGGCGAACAAGGTCTGGAATCATCACTCTTGGCGTCGGAGCCGCCGCGGATTCGGAGAATACGAAGAGCGTTTCCGCCATGGCAGCAGCAGCAGCAGTCTAGTCCGACGCACACCGGGTAACAGTCCCGTACCTTGATAGATACTCAGCGGCTCGTGAAGCAATACCTCCAACTACTCAAACTCGTTCTAATGATATCAGTCGTTCACCGTAAGTACGAAGGAGATCCGGTAGCAGTGAAGAGAGGCTCGTCTTGAGGAGATCAACAATGTCAGTCTAAGAGGGTAGCTCGCGACTCGCCGATTATCCACTGCAAAGGGCCAACGATACAGCTCTCGGCGAGCTACCGTAGCGAGCGTGGCACTAGCGGGGATGAGCCGCCTGCATTGCTCCGTAAGAATCCCTTTCGTATGATGGTAGCAGAAACGATGGTACTTGAAAGCCGGTCACAGCGACTTAGATCGCGGTTCTGAAGTTCGCCCGCCATCCGAAGTAGGGACAAGTGTAGACGGAAGTACACGTCTGATTGGCTTCCATGCTCCAAAATATCTGGAAACTTGTGTGATGACCAATGATAGGGTGTTCTTACACGTCATTGAGGGCCATTTTGAGCTGATGGAGGGCAAACTTCGCCCAGAACCGCGACCTTACTAACCTCTTCCTACTCTAGTCCGAAACAAACCGGAGCGGGAGAAGAAATCTGGTCTCAGTCGGAAGGGACACTCTTACTAGAGTCGGAGCATAGTCTATGGTGGAAATTCTCGCCAGGGAGTCTGACCAGAGGGATGTGCCTTAGTAGCTGGGAGTTTTGGCAAATGAGACGCTGTGACGCGGTGAGCCAGGAAGGCACGGACGGAAAGAACAATCTTTGGCAGCAAAGCAGCAGCGACGGCCATGGATTTTTTGTTCGACGAGCTGGCAGATTGACACTGTTTCCGGAATTCTCGGGCTGCATCCCGGACAGGATCATACATGTACAGTATACGTGAATCAGAGTGCCAAGCCAAAGAGGTGAACCTGAGAGTTCGCGCACGGGCGGCGAGAGGTACCGCGAGCAAGCATACACCATCGTCCATCCATTTTCCAAGGTCCGTGTGTCTGACATTACAGTAGAAGCAGCGCTCCGTTTGAGGTCACCCATTACAAGTGCCAATCGTTTGCGAAACAGATGACGGCAAGACCACACCAGATGCTGTCGGAACATCTCGAGCCGCATAATCTTACCGACAACCTGGATACAGTACTGTACTTGTGAGGTGCTGGTTGATCCCTACGTACAGTTCTATGCGACGATCATGAGTTACAACTGGACTAGCTGGCGAAAAACGATTTCCAGGATGAATGACCGCATAGCCCGTGTTATTTTTCGTCTGGGAAGCGAGCACGTCGGTTCTCTTCGACGTGCCTATCTAGAACGAGAAAGATATGCTTCCTCTATGGACTGTACAAGCCGATCTGGCTGCCACGTTGGAGGGTTCATTCTTTTTGCTCAGTTTTCAGAGCCTACTACAAACTGATGCCTGATTGAGCCCCTCCCGGTTGCCTTGTGAAGGAGGCGTATAAGCTGTGTCGTGCGTTTCGCATAAGTTCGTCAATTTCGCAGCTAGCTAAAAAGAATTCGCATGTGCTTATAAACAAGACCCTGCTACCTAGTTACCAAGTTTGACCTCAGTCTCTTCTGCTTGACTTCGGTCTCTTCTGCTTGACGCGCTTGTAATGTGGGTGCATGAAGCTGGGGAAACAACCTCGGGTGCAGCGTGTCCATCCGGCGCAAGGCAAATTCGCGCGCATGGGGTGAGCATCAGCTGTATCGTACTGTACAGTGTCCGAGGTGCGTAATTAAAGTTGAGGCGAACTGAGGAGGGTGATCAGAACTGAGGCGAGATTCGATCCTACGACGACGGAACGAGAAAGATGAGATGGAGTTCTGATCTGGATGGCGAGTGGCGAGCGAGGCAAACTTCGTTGGTGGTGACAGTGTGCACTGTGGGGTCATACTTTCCGTTCTGAGTTCGTATGACACGGTTAAATACGTTACATTACGTTCACCACTAATCATTGCACACCAGAACGGAAATGACCCGTCCTGACACCACTACACCCTCTTTCTCGCCATTGTGAATCCGGTTTTAGTGAAGTCAAGATGGGAAAAGCACGGTTAACAGAGGTTAGATGAAGTCTCGGTATGGTTCAATCAGACAAATCGAAGGTAACTAGGTTTTCCACCAGTTCGGCACAGTTCATAGTAGTGAGAAACAGGGTGTACACACACACACACACAACAGTACCAGCAACTGCAGCAAAAGTACACCTAGTCCGCGGTATCTTAACCGCGCGAGGGTACTTCTCCGTGGTAAACTTTTCTATAAGAGTAGTCTTGAAATTTAATGAGGGTACAATCTAGCATACCCTTTGTGAGACGATGGCAGTCAAAACCCGGTCAATGCCGATCCGCCCTCTATTTCGGAGCACTAAGTGTGAGTTTCGTTATAAGGAATGATTTTGGCTGCAAAACAATAGCCTTGAAGTCTCTGGGTGCCCATCCTATTACCCAAAAACGAACAAAGGGTGTTTGAAGCGAAACAATTCACGTGGTTAAAATACCGCGGACTAGGTGTAGAAGCAGGAAGGGAACAACCTCACTTTTGCAGCAAGAAGGAGAATGCCATGTGCAAAAATACAGATCAGTGCGATACAGTACACGAGCTACATGCATGCAGGTCGAGGTGATGCAGTAATTTACAGAGCTTACACAGAAAGCAAAATTCTTGCAGAAAGTACTCAGAAAGTACTTGAGTGCAATTGAGTTAACGAACGAGAATTGCACTATCGAAGCAAGAGTACAATGAGCGAAGGCATGAGCGAAGAATATATAGCAAAACTACAGTGGTAACGGTAATGGACTGTGGTTGTCGTGCGACGGGCCTGGGACTGAGGTTGGGAAAAAAATGTCGAAGCGGGGGCCCCAAGCGCGGGTTATCCGCCGAGCCGTGAGGTCGGGGTGCGATGTGCGAAGGTTGCGGACGAATTGTCGATGCGAGGGTTGCGAGTGGTAACGGCGCTGACTGTGGTGCTACAGTGATGTACGCGTTGAGCAAGGATGCGAAGTAAGGAAAATGAATTTTCCTTACACTTACCCCCCCCCCCCTAAGGAGGTCCTCCTTACGAAAGTGCGTGTAGATCCCTCAAATTTCGGCTGCGTAGATACTTGTCAAACATTATATGTTTATGTGGTTCTAGGCTGTAGTGGGTTACACCTTAGGGGGTACACCAGATTAGGGTTTCATATTTGTACTGTTGTTCCTGCTAGTCACAACCATTCCTGTTTCTCATTCTGACATGGTATTACGGGCCTAGGTTCCACCTAGGACCGGAACGTTAGGGCCCACCGTTTCCGCTAGCCGCGCCCTCGTGCGCCGCCTTTTTCCTAGCGCCCTCGTGCGCCTCGTTCCTAGCGTTGCCCCTTCAGGCCCCTCACGGCCCCTCGCGTCGCCCCTTACGGCCTCTCACGGCCCCGTCTTAAGACCCCGCGCTAGCCCCTTAAGGCCCCACGTCGGCCCCGCGCTAGCCTCTCACGGCCCCCTACGGCCCCGCGCTAGCCCCGAACGGCCCACCTACGGCCCCGCGCTAGCCTCCTACGGCCCCGCGCTAGCCTCCTACGGCCCCGATTGACCCCGCGCTAGCCTCGAACGGCCCCGCGTGGCCCCGCGCTAGCCTCGAACGGCCCCGTGTGCCCCCCGCGCTAACCTCCCACGGCCCCGTAAGGCCCCGCGCTAGCCTCCCACGGCCCCTTCAGGCCCCGCGCTAGCCTCCCACGGCCCCGTCAGGCCCCGCGCTAGCCTCCCACGGCCACTTAAGGCCCCGCGCTAGCCTCCTACGGCCCCGAATGGCCTCGCGCTAGCACCGACCGACCCCCGACCGGCCCCTCCCACGCTCGCCCCTCTACGGCCGAGCCGCGCTGCGCGACCCGACTCGAACCGCGCCGCCCTAGCCGAGCCGCGCCGCCCTAGCCGAGCCGCGCCGTCCTAGCCGAGCCGCGCCCTCCTTATCTGAGCAGCAGCACCAGTACTGAACTGCTACTACTACTGCCACTACTACTGCTACTGCTACTGCTGCTGCTACTGGTGCTGCTGCTGCTACTGCTACTGCTACTTTTGCTACTGCTACTTCAGCTATGGCTAGCCCTCCAGTTCTCTCGTTCGATACTGAGGGCCGCCCGATTAAGTTTGAGACCTGGCTCGATGATCTGCATCTGTTCCTCCAGCTCACTGCCAGAGAGGATATCTCGCTGTACGATCACGCACTAGGCACAGTCCCTACTCCTGCTACTACTACTGCTGCTACTGCTCGCTCACAATGGCAGACTCGCGATGCCCACGCCCACTTTGCTATTCGCAACTCCCTACCAGTAGACGAGCGCGCGCACTTTGGCCAGCATCAGACTGCGCACGCCCTGTACACTGCTGTAGTTGCGCGCTACTCCTCCCCGGCCTCAGCTGCACTAGGCCGCCTCTCGCTTCCCTACCTCTTCCCCGACCTGTCCGCCTTCCAGACAGTCGCTGACCTCATCACTCACCTCCGCACTAGTGATGCCCGCTTCCGTGCAGCCATGCCCGCTGAGTTTCTTGCCTCCAACCCTCCCCCGCTCTGGCTCACTCTCTACCACCTAGTCACCCGCCTCCCTGACACTCTCCGTACAATCAGGGACCACTTCCTAGCTCGCTGCCCCACTGAGCTCACCATTACCGCCCTAGAGAAGGAACTACTTGCAGCTGAGAAGAGTATTGTAGCTGTAGGTGCCTCTCGTGGCGACCCCCGCACCCATTTCTTCGAGGGGTGTTCCCCCTCCCCCCTACTCCCCTCTGTCGCCTCTTCTGCTGCTGTCGACCTCCTTGGTGCTGAGCAGGTCGGCTCTGCGTCCGCTCCCAGCGGTGGGGGGTGGTGGAGGCAGCGGCGGCGGAGGTGGCCGGGGTGGGGGCGGTGGTGTTGGCGGCAGTGGACGTGGAGGCGGCAGAGGCGGTGGTGGTCGTGGTGGAGGCGGCGGTGGTGGTCGTGGAGGCTCTGGCACTGGCCAGAGCGCGCAGCACCCTCAGTCCTCCCAGGAGCTTCGTGAGTGGTACTTACAGCACGGGGGTGGGGGGGGTAGCCTTAGCTGCACGTACGTCATCCGCACTGGTCGCCGCAAGGGACAGACGTGCGGGAGGGCGCACACTGCGCAGCGCTGCTTCTCTCGCCTAGATGACGCGTGGCGTACTCAGTTTCCTGACGCTCCTGAGCTCCCTCAGTGGGCTGATCTCCTCAAGAAGGATATCGATATCTATGCTCTTGATTTTGATGTTATTCTCAAAGCCATGTATGCATTGACTATTAGTGGAGAGGAGGACCAGTACCTGTGTGTTCCGCCTGACCCAGGCATCCGCACGAGTGAGGCTGCAGCCCTAGGTGCTTGCGTGTCTGCTGCCCCAGGTGCTGGTGAGGCTACTGCTCTAGGTGCTTGTGTGTCCGCCACCCCAGGTACTACTGAGTCCACTGAGGCACTGCACACCTTCACTCTAGACTCAGGCGCTTCGCGCTGTTTCTTTCGTGACCGCACTGCTCTTGAGCCCCTTGCTCGACCAGTCGCTGTCTCGCTCGCTGACCCCTCGGGGGGTCCGGTCATTGCGACCTCCTCCACTGTCCTTCCTTGTCCTGCTGTCCCGTCGGGCACACTGTCAGGTCTCCACCTCCCCTCCTTCTCTACGAACTTGGTGGCAGGTTGTGCGCTTCAGGATGGGGGTGTTCACCAGTTCACCCCTGCCTACGAGCGTGTGACACACTGCACGTGTGCTCGGACGGGCCGTCACCTAGCTACCTTCACTCGGCAGCCGGGGTCGGACCTGTACACACTGACTACTGAGTCCCCTCAGGTAGCGGCGTCTGCGTCTGCGTCTGCGTCAGGTCAGCTGTCTGCCCCCTGCTCGTGTCGCTCTCTAGCGCACAAGACTGTCCTCTGGCACCACCGACTTGGTCACCCGTCAGTGCAGCGCCTTTGGGGCATGCACTCCCGGTATCTTGTCTCTGGTCTTCCTCGGGTACTCCCTCCCCTCCCACCCTCCCTTGCTCCTCCTTGTCTTCCCTGTGTCGAGGGGCGGCAGCGCGCTGCCCCTCACTCCTCCTCGTTCCCCCCGACGACTGCTCCTTTGCAGACGCTCCACATGGACGTGTGGGGCCCAGCCCGCGTCCGTGGTGAGGGACAAGAGAGGTACTTCTTGATCGTCGTTGACGACTACTCGCGCTACACCACGGTCTTCCCCTTGCGCACCAAGGGTGAAGTCCCTGATGTTCTGATCCCTTGGATCAGCAGAGCACGTCTTCAGCTGCGAGAGCGTTTTCGCTCGGAGTTTCCTGTCCTGCGCTTGCACTCTAACAGAGGTGGCGAGTTCTCCTCCGACCTCTTGGCAGCCTACTGTGCAGAGCATGGCATTCACCAGTCGTTCACGCTTCCGGCCTCTCCACAGCAGAATGGGGTTGCTGAGCGCCGCATTGGCTTGATCATGGAGGTCGCTCATACCTCCTTAGTCCACGCGGCTGCCCCCCACTTTCTGTGGCCGTTTGCGGTCTGGTACGCTGCGCATCAGCTCAACCTCTGGCCCCGTGTCTCCGCTCCGGAGACCTCGCCCACACTGCTGTGGACGGGGGAGGTTGGCGATGCGTCACGCTTCCGTGTCTGGGGATCCCGAGCTTTTGTTCGCGACACGTCTGCGGACAAGCTCTCCTCCCGCACTGCTCCCTGTGTCTTTCTTGGCTTTGTCCCGGATGCGTCTGGCTGGCAGTTTTACCACCCTGCCTCGCACCGCGTCTTCCCCTCTCAGGACGTCACTTTTGACGAGTCCGTGCCCTTCTACCGCCTCTTCCCCTACCGCACTGCCCCGCTCCCTCCCCCGCCTCTCTTCCTCGCGCCAGGTGCTGCAGTGGTAGACCCCCTTCCCCCTCAGGGTGCCGCTCCCTCAGGTGTCTCTCAGGTAGACCCGGTTGAGCCTGCCGAGGTAGCTGTCGACTCGCGTCCTGCTAGAGGTGCTGAGCCTGAGCGTGCGGAGCCTGAGCGTGCGGAGCCTGCGCGGGCGGAGCCTAGGGGTGCTGACTCTGGGGGTGCTGAGACTGGGGGTGCTGAGCCTGGGGGTGCTGAGACTGGGGGTGCTGAGACTGGGGGTGCTGAGCCTGGGGGTGCTGAGTCTGGGGGTGCTGAGCCTGGTGGTGTTGCAGTTGACTGTGAGGCGCCTAGAGGACCTCCCTCTTTGCAGCAGCTACGTGAGTGGTACTCACGGTACTGCAGCCTCCGGCAGGGTGCGTCTCGGGCTCGTGGTGCTACTGGAGTTGGTACTCGTGTTTCCCCACCACGGCGGGAGCCGCCCTCTTCCCCACAGCTTCGAGAGTGGTACGCTCGGCACATCAGTCTCCGGAGTGGAGCTGCTGGTGCTGGGGTCCCCGGAGTTGACGCTGCTGCGGGTGCTGCGGACCCTGGTACTGGAGGTGCTACTGCTACTGGTGGTGCTGCTGGAGGTGCTTCTCGTACTGAGGACCCGGGCGTTGGAGCTACTGCGGGTGCTGCGGACCCTGGTGCTGGAGGTGCTGCTGGTGCTGCTGGAGGTGCTGCTACTGCTGCTGGAGTGGAGGACCCGGCGAGTGGAGCTTCTGCAAGTCCTGAGGTCCCTGCCGCTGGTGTCTCTGCTGGTTCGGGAGTTGCTGCACGGCCACGGCCGTACTTTGTTCCGCTCCTTCAGCAGGTTCTTGGTCAGCCTCCTCCTCCTTGTTCTCCTCTCGCCTTAGAGTGTCCGCCGTCTGTCCAGTCACAGCCATAGTTACCGCCTGCCTCCCCACTCCCCGTGCCTGCTCCTTACACTGGTCCGACTGGAGGTCTTGCTGAGAGACGTGAGCCTGCGTCACGTCCTGTGTCACCTGCGTCTCGTCGAGCGTCGCCTGTTCGTGCTGCTACCACTGGTAGTCGTGTCCCGCGTGAGCGTCCTCCTGCTGTCCCAGGCACTCACCAGATGGCGCTTCGTCAGTCCACTGCTCCGCAGCGTGTCGCTCTCCCGTCGCCTCCTGCGTCCTCTCTTCCTGCTCTTGCTGACCCAGAGTCAGACTCCCTTTGCGCTGCCAGTCCTACTGTCACACGTCTCCTGGCTACGGTTGTCACTGACCCTTCCTTTGAGTCCGCTGCTGCGTCTGCCTTAGTCACTGAGATTTTCGACTTTGCAGCTGCGTCTTGTCTAGACTACGCTGCGAGTCTTGTTGCTGAGTCTGAGTCTGTCTGTCCTCCGTCCGTCGAGGGTGAGTGTGCTCTTGGCACGAACGTTCTTGAGGACAGACAGGAGGAGTTTGGTTGCCTTGCCGCTGCTTTGCCCCATCTCGTGTCCATGCTTGTTGCCCCTGAGGGAGACCCGGATGCACCAGACATCCCGACCCCACGCTCTTACGCAGAGGCGATGGCCGGTCCCTACTCCTCTCAGTGGCAGTCAGCCATGGACACAGAGATGGCTTCTTGGAAGTCCACTGGCACCTACGTCGACGAGGTTCCCCCACCTGGGGCGAACATCGTCAGTGGCATGTGGATTTTCAGGGTGAAGCGGCCGCCGGGCTCTCCGCCTGTCTTCAAGGCGCGTTACGTTGCACGAGGCTTCAGTCAGCGAGAGGGAGTTGACTTCTTCCAGACCTTCTCCTCGACCCCGAAGATGACCACTCTTCGGGTTCTGCTACACGTCGCCGCTCAGCGTGACTAGGAGCTCCACTCTCTTGACTTCAGCACAGCTTTCTTGCAGGGCAGCCTGCACGAGGAGATCTGGCTGCGCCGCCCACCTGGCTTCACTGGGTCGTTCCCTCCTGGTACCCAGTGGAGCCTCCGGCGGCCAGTCTACGGTCTCCGCCAGGCGCCACGTGAGTGGCACGACACACTGAGGACTACACTTGCGGCTCTTGGGTTCGCTCCTTCTACTGCTGACCCGTCGCTGTTTCTACGCACCGACACCTCACTGCCGCCGTTCTACATCCTCGTGTACGTCGACGACTTGGTCTTTGCCAATTTTGACACAGCTGGTCTCGCTCACGTGAAGTCCGAGCTGCAGAAGAGACACACGTGCACAGACCTAGGTGAACTGACAAGCTATCTTGGCTTGCGGATCACCCGGGATTGAGCACGGCGCACCATCACCTTGACTCAGTCACACATGGTGCAGCAGGTCCTTCAGCGCTTCGGCTTCACGTACTCCTCGCCTCAGTCCACTCCTCTGCCTACGGGACACTCGCTCTCAGCTCTGCCTTCGGATGAGTCCGTAGAGCCGAGTGGTCCGTATCCAGAGCTTGTGGGCTGCCTCATGTACCTGATGACCTGCACTCGACCTAACCTTGCATACCCTCTCAGCATCTTAGCACGCTATGTCGCTCCCGGCCGTCACCGGAAGGAGCACATGGATGCAACTAAGAGGGTGTTGCGCTACTTGTGCAGTACGTCGGGCATGGGGCTAGTGCTTGGAGGGCGAGACCGGCCTATTCTCACTGGGCACTCAGACGCTTCTTCGGCAGACGACCAGGCTACTCAGCGGTCGTCTCAGGGTTACACCTTCAGTCTTGGCTCTGGCTCTGTCTCTTGCCGTTCTACTCGTTCTTCTTCTGTTCTCAGCTCCAGCTGTGAGGCTGAGATCTACGCCACGGCCATGGCTGCCCAGGAGCTTCGCTGGCTCACCTACCTGCTGAGTGACCTTGGAGAGCAGCCTCGTTCTCCTCCAGTGCTGTACGTCGACAACAAGGCAACCATAGCCTTGTGTCAGGAGCACAGACTGGAGCACAGGACGAAGCACATTGCTCTGCGTTACTTTCTAGCTCGAGAGCTACAGCAGCGTGGTCAGCTTCTTCTGCGTCACGTGGCCACTGAGGCCAATACTGCTGATGTGTTCACCAAGGCGCTTCTGCCTGTTGACCATCAGCGTTTTTGCACTCTTCTAGGCCTTGTGCCGACTGTTCCTCACTTGCTTACTTCTTGACTTTGCCTGTACTGTGATCATTATATATATACCTGCATGTTTGCCCTTGCTAGGTTGTGATCATTGTACCTCTTGCTCTATTATAAAACTGCATGTGAACTGGTCTTGTGACCGTTTACTTGTGCTCGGAATTTGTGTGGAATCCTCGAGATCCACCCTGAGCTTGTTTGCCTTGTTTTACCTTGACTGGTCTTGTGACCCCTAGGTCTGCCCCACTTTGCCTATGGGGGTGTGTCAAACATTATATGTTTATGTGGTTCTAGGCTGTAGTGGGTTACACCTTAGGGGGTACACCAGATTAGGGTTTCATATTTGTATTGTTGTTCCTGCTAGTCACAACCATTCCTGTTTCTCATTCTGACAATACTCGATGAGAACGGGATGGTTTTCGATTCTGTCCAGGGGAACCCAATTGTCTTCGGTGGGTGTATGGTGTCAGAATATTATCTTATTGTTCTAGCCTGTAGTGGGGTGCTCTATAGCGAGTACAACCCTTCTAGGGTTTGCTATTTGTATCCTCATTCTTGCTAGTTCAATCCTCTTTTCTTCCTTCTAACTTTGACATGCTATCAGAGCAGGTCGATCCCCTTGGATCGATCCTGTGGGTGTGTCCCCACCTTGCTTCCGCTGCTATTTTTTCCTCCCGCCGTGCGCCCCGAGGCGCGCGGCGGTTCATTGCCCGCTGTGCGCCCCGAGGCGCACGGCGGGCTTCTCCCCTACGTCGCGGCCCCGCCCCGATCGTCGCGGCCCCGCCCCTTGACGCGGCCCCGCTCTACGTCGCGGCCCCGCCCCGGCCCGTCGCCGCCCGTGCGCCTGCCCGGCTCGGCCCCGCCCTTCGTCGCGGCCCCGCCCCGGCCTGTCGCCGCCCGTGCGCCTGCCCGGCTTGGCCCCGCCCTATGTCGCGGCCCCGCCCTACGAAGCGGCCCTGCCCTACGTCGCGGCCCCGCCCCGACCGTCGCGGCCCCGCCCCTCGTCGCGGCCCCGCCCCTGCGTCGCGGCCCCGCCCCTCGAAGTGGCCCCGCCCTACGTCGCGGCCCCGCCCCGACCGACGCGGCCCCGCCCCGGACCCTACGCGGCCCCGCCCTACCTTCGCGGCCCCGACCTGTCGCGGCCCCAACCGACCGTCGCGGCCCCGCCCTACGTCACGGCCCCGCCCCGACCGTCGCGGCCCTGCCCCGCTCGTCGCGGCCCCGCCCCTTGTCGCGGCCCCGCCCTCCCCTCAGGTCCGTGGTGCCCCCCCCCCCCCCCCCCCCCCCCCCCCAATTCCCGTCGTCCTGTCGAGGCGACCTGAGGGGCGAGCTGTGGGGTGGCGGGTATGGGGGTGACCGGTGTGCCTTCCTCCCTTTCTCCTCCTCCTCCTTCGTCTCCCACTGCTGCAGCTGTCGCTGAGGGGGGTGGTTGTGTGGGAGACTGGGTTTAGGGTTTAAGGGGGGTGCGTGGGAGTAGAGCTAGTGATGTAGCAGTGGGTGTGTATCAGGGGGGTGGGACTGTGTGCGGGAGGATGAGCGGAGGTTGCCAGTTTGTCGTCAGCAGCACCTGTAGTCCGGGGCGCTGTCCCGGTAGCCCAGTCGTAGCCAGCTGTGCCAGCCGCCCGTGGGTCCGTTGCCCGTCCGCCGCTATTTGAGCCGCGGGGCCTGTTACTCCTGTAGTCCGGGCGCTGTCCGGTAGCCGCTGTGCCAGTCTGCCTCCTGTTGCCCGTGTGTCTGCAGCTTCAGCCGTCGCCTCTTGTCTCCTCTCCCCTCACTCTCCCTCCTCCTCCTCACTTGCCCGTTGTGACTACCACTAGCTTTGCTTATAATTGTGAACTCTAAACTATTTCTTCTTGAACTTGTGCTCAGAATGTGTGGTGACATTGTGATCCACCCTGAGCTTGTTTTGCTTTGCCTGCTCTGCTGATTACACCCCACTTTGGCTATGGGGGTGTGTCAGAATATTATCTTATTGTTCTAGCCTGTAGTGGGGTGCTCTATAGCGAGTACAACCCTTCTAGGGTTTGCTATTTGTATCCTCATTCTTGCTAGTTCAATCCTCTTTCTTCCTTCTAATTTTGACATATGGTCCTTCCAGCGGAGTAAGAACTCGATCCTTCGGGCTCCTCGAGGGTCGCGAACTCTGTGACTCAGGATTTTCTCGGGGGTGACGATTGGTTCGATTGGCTGGGCGATTGCGTGGCAGTTTGCTCGTGGACGGTACGTAAGGGCGAAGTAGGCTGACGTGGAATGAGGAGCTGACGTACCAGTCAGCAGGGAAGACGAGGTGGGCGGTGACGGGTGTAAGCATGTGGCTTATGCGAAATGGCCCGCAGTATCGGGGGCGGAGTTTCGGGGTGATGGGCAGTTGGAGGTTCTGAGTGTCAAGTAAAACTAAGGGTACATTCCTGTGGGGACACAAATGTCTCAATCGCTTTGTGACACACAAAAACATCATAAACTGTAGTGTGTCCCAATTGCGAGTCGCCTTTCCGCGACCATAACAGTATTTTTTATTGGTCAGCGTGAAACGCGCTGACGTCGCTGAAGAATTGTAATCCAACTCGTCAATGTGAAAAATTCGCACGCGGCTCGAAATGTCAATGCACCTGGACAGCCTGCAGTGCCAATTTCGTGTGGGAAAAAATCCCGCGCTTCGAAACCACACCCCAGCCAAGCGGTTGAAGAAAGGGATGTACAGTCATTTGGGTCACCCAATCAAATGCGCACAACTGTACATTTCGCTTGGTCGCCTAGAGTCGCGATACATTGGTTGTTTGTGATACAACATTTGGCAAATTTACACACGCGACTCAGGAAAACGGGGATTAAGAAACAAGTGTCCCCGCAAGAATGTACCCTAAGTCGTCAGGCTGGTAAGTGACAGATCTGCGGTGGCGGTCGGCGTTGCGTTTAGCGATGATGTTCGATTTTTTTATTGCGTCTCCTGCCCGGGTCCGTGCTGCTTGTAATATTTCGGCGAACTGTTGTGCTCGTGATACTGGGTTGTCAGGATTCGGGGTTATGGGTACTGTCGGGTCTTGTTCGTAGTTTGAGTAAAATGGTGACTGTTGGGTCGTGGCGAATGGCGAGTTGTTGTGCTCGAATTCGATTAGTGGCAGTTGCTGTTCCCACGTGGTCGGGTCGTCACACGTGGCCTTGATGAGCTGGTCCATGGTCTGATTTGTCCGTTCTGTCCGTCCGTCGGTTTCAGGGTGGTATGATGAATTGAACTGCAGTCGCGTGCCTAACTGCTGCCATAGGTTCCTCCAGAAGTTGCTGCTGAATTTCGTGTCGTGGTCGCTGATGATCGCGGCTGGTATCCCGTGCAGTCGAACGACGGTGGAGATGAAGAGGCGTGCTGTTTCTTCAGGTGTGATTGATTTTTTGCAAGCTGCGAAATGTGCCATTTTCGTCAGTCGATCGACGACGACCAGGATCGCGTCGTTCCCACTCGCCCCGGCTGGTAACCCCGTGACGAAGTCCATCGTCACCTGCTGCCAAGCACGCTCTGGGGGTGGTATCGGCTGGAACTGTCCTGCCGGCCGCTGTCATGATGATTTCATGAGCTGACAAGTGGGACACGATGCCACGTGTCGTTGTACGTCGGTCAACATTCCGGGTCAGTAATAATACCGCTGCAACTGCTGCCGTGTTTTTTCTACTCCGAAATGCCACGAGGTAACTCCGTTGTGTGCCTCCTGTAACAGTAATTCCCGTAGCAGTGTATACCCAGGTACCCAAATGCGGTCAGTCCCGGTTTTTACGTAATAGACTCCCTTTGCTGCTGCGAACTGCTGCGAATTTCCTCCTGTGAAGAATGGATCCGTCTGGTACCCGAAGGTCAATAGGCCTGTCAGTAGCGGGCTTGTCTGGGCGAGTAGTATTGCGTGGATCTGGATAGTGGGCCGGGTCAGTGCGTCGGCGATGTTCGAGGCTCCCTTTTTGTAAGTGACCGTGTAGTGAAAATTGGACTCGAGGAAATCGAGCCAGCGAATTTGTCGTGGGTTGAGGTGTGGCTGTGCGCGAAGGTACTGTAGTGATTTATGGTCTGTCCGTACTGTCACTTCCGCGCCAGTCAAGTAACAGAGCCATACTTTGAACGCGTGCACGATCGCAAGCATTTCGCGGTCGTGTATCGGGTAATTTTTCTCGGGCGGATGCAGTTTTCCTGACTCGTATGCGATAGGCTGTAGGCCATTGCCGAAATCCTGTAGCAGTACGGCTCCGATGGCGATATCGCTTGCGTCGGAAACTACTTCGAATGGGCGGTGTGGGTCGGCGATGCGCAGGACGGGCTGGGAATAGAGAACATTTTTCAGGGGCAGAGAAGGCAGCATGCTCTTTCTCCCACCACGTAAAAGCGACCCCCTTCCGCAGTAAATCTGTCAGTGGGGCAGTTAGCCGTGCCATATCGAGTACGAACTGACGCACATAATTTACAAACCCAAAAAAGCTCTGCAGCTACGTGATGTTCGTCGGGGGATGCCACGCTTTTACCATATCCAACTTCTTTGGGTCGATTTCAACTCCAGCCTCAGAAATAACGTGCCCCAAAAATTCTAACCTATCCTGGAAGAACTCGCACTTGGAACCCTTGGTCAGTAATCTGTGCTCGTCTAAAACCTTAAACACTGCTTCCAGATCTGCTAAGTGCTGCTGCTTATCCCGACTGTACACAAGGATGTCGTCGAGGTAAACTATTACACATTTCTCTAAGAGCGGCCTAAATGCCTCGTTCACGGTCATCTGAAAAGTCGTCGGTGCGTTGGTCAGCCCGAATGGCATCACAGTGTACTCGAACGACCCGTACCTAGTCCTGAAAGCCGTTTTGGCGCAGTCCGATGGTTCGACCCTAATCTGATGGTAACCTCCCCGTAAATCTATTTCCGAAAAAATCCGTGCTGTTCGTAGTTGGTCGATCAGTTCGTCGGCGCGGGGAATGGGGTACTACGACTTGACTGTTACCCTGTTCAGTGCTCTGTAGTCGATACACATGCGAAAACCCCAGTCTTTTTCGGCGTGAATAGTATCGGTGCGACGAATGGTGACGAGCTCGATCTGATGATTTTTTTCTCTAACACGTAATCTAACTGCTTCCTTTGTTCGTCGAGCTCGAGCTGTGTCAGTCTGTTTGAGAATCCCAACCACTAGACCATTGGGATAAAAGGGCTTGTTAAGTAGCGGGTCAGGGTGCGCCCATAACCCCCCAGGCAAACGCGCCTGTAACCCCCCGTAGGATCAATCGGGCATCCAGTTGCAAATCTACTGACACCCCCCCACACTGGGAGGCCCAGGACTGAGCACAGCTGCAACGGCCTACATGTGCATACACCAGGATTCGAACCTGAGACCACTCTGAAACCATGTCAGAAATCCCAGTCACTAGACCATTGGGATAGAAGGACTTGTTAAGTAGTGGGTCAGAGTGCACCCATAACCCCCCAGGCAAACGCGCCTGTAACCCCCCGTAGGATCAATCGGGCATCCACAGTGCAGATCTACTGACACCCCCCCACACTGGGAGGCCCAGGACTGAGCACAGTGGCAACGGCCTACATGTGCATACACCGGGATTCGAACCCAAGACCACTCTGACACCATGTCAGAATCCCAGTCACTAGACCATTGGGATAGAAGGGCTTGTTTCAGTAGCGGGTCAGAGTGCACCCATAACCCCCCAGGCAAACGCGCCTGTAACCCCCCGTTGGATCGATCGGGGATCTCACAGTGTAGCTCTACTGACAGTCTGAACTGGCGCTGTACGGTTGGCTGTGCCCCCGGTTCTATTTCGATTCGATGGTCATGTGCTCGGTGAGGTGGCAGTACTTCTGGTAAGTCGTCGGTGAAAATCCCGGGGTATCGTTTCAACAGTTCCTGTAATTCGGGCGGTACGGCTGCCAGCAGTTTCTTGAAATCACTCGGCTGCTCCGCTTCCTCTACTACTACGATCTCTACTGCGTACACGTCAGCTCCAGCAGCAACAGCCCGTTTCATTGTGATGGCGTTGACGTGTACCGTTGAAGACTCGGGCGACTACTAGCGAGGTAGCTCCACCCAGTTACCACTTCTTCGCACAGTGCAGCTACCAATCGTCCAGTCAATTCGCAGGTTATATCGTCGCAGCCAATCACGTCCCAGTAAAATATCGTGCCCATCGAGTATCGTTGCGAGCATGTCGTGTGTAAATCCGAAATTTCCCCCGCAACAGACTTTGAGTCTCTCTACCTTTTCCCGTATGGCCAGTGGCGTGCCGTCGACTAAGCGTGCGTCTATCTCCGGTAAGCAACGTCTAAGTGTCAGCTGCAGTTTGACAAAATTAGAAGAAAGAAAGGGGGTTGAACTAGCAAGAATGAAGACACGAATAGCAAACCCTAGAAGGGTTGTACTCGCTATAGAGCACCCCACTACAGGCTAGAACATAAGATAATATTCTGACACACCCCCATAGCCAAAGTGGGGTGTAATCAGCAGAGCAGGCAAAGCAGTACAAGCTCAGGGTGGATCACAATGTCACCACACAATCTGAGCACAAGTTCAAGAAGAAATAGTTTAGAGTTCACAATTATTAGCAAAGCTAGTGGTAGTCACAACGGGCAAGTGAGGAGGAGGAGAGAGAGTGAGGGGAGAGAGTGAGGGGAGAGGAGATAGGAGGCGACGGCTGAAGCTGCAGACATACGGGCAACAGGAGGCAGACAGGCACAGCGGCTACCGGACTAAGCGCCCGGACTACAGGAGTAACAGGCCCCGCGGCTAAAGTAGCGGCAGACGAGCAACGGACCCACGGGCGGCTGGCGTAGAAGTCTAGCTCACTGGGCTACCGGGACAGCGCCCCGGACTACAGGTGCTGCGGACAACAGTACGGCAACCTCCATGCAGCTTCCCCAAACAGTCCCACCCCCCCGACACGCACCCGCTGCTACACCGCTAGCTCCACTCCCACGCACCCCCCTTAAACCCTAAACCCCAGTCACACACACAACCACCCCCCTCAGCGACAGCTGCAGCAGTGGGAGACGAAGGAGGAGGAGGAGCAAAGGGAGGAAGGCACACCGGCCACCCCCATACCCGACACCCCACCGCAAGCGGCCCCCTCAGGTCGCCTCGACAGGCGACGGGAAAAGGGGGGGGGGGGAAGGCGGGGACGGGGCCGGGGCCGCGACGGGTAGGGCGACGGGCCGCATGTAGTGCGGCGGTAGGGCCGCAGGTAGGGCGGCTGGTGGGCCGCAGGTAGGGCGGCGAGTGGCCGCAGGTAGGGTGGCTCGCGGGCCGCAGTTAGGGCGGCGGGTGGGCCGCGAAGGTAGGGCGACGGGTGGCCGCAGGTAGGGCGGCGGGTGGGCCGCGAGGGTAGGGCGGCGGGCGGCCGCGACGGGTCGGGCAGCGGGGCCGCGACTGGTCCCCGTCGCCCGTCGCGGCGCCTCCAGAAGGCGACGCGACGAACGACGGGGCAGACGCCCGCCGCGCGCCTCGGGGCGCACAGCGGGCAGAGAACCGCCGCGCGCCTCGGGGCGCACGGCGGGCAGAAAACCGCCGCGCGCCTCGGGGCGCACGGCGGGCAGAAAACCGCCGCGCGCCTCAGAGCGCACGGCGGGAAGGAAAAGTAGCAGCGGAAGCGAGGTGGTAACCCACCCACAGGATCGATCCAAGGGGATCGACCTGCTCTGATAGCATGACAAAATTAGAAGAAAGAAAGGGGGTTGAACTAGCAAGAATGAAGATACAAATAGCAAACCCTAGAAGGGTTGTACTCGCTATAGAACACCCCACTACAGGCTAGAACATAAGATAATATTCTGACACAGTTTTCGTGCGGTTGAGGTATTAACTAAACTGTGGCTTGCTCCTCCGTCGATAAAAATCTTCACTGCTGCTCCCTGTATTTTCTCGTGGATTAGTACTGGGCAATCCGTTGTTGTACCCTCCTTATTCGTACGAGTCCGATCGATAGCATGAATTGGTACTGTGACTCGGTGAGGGTTGGTGGGGTTGGGCGAGCAGGCAGTCTCGTCAGTAGTTGGCCCGATTCCTACTGATTGCTGGCGTTTCACTGCTTTGGAGACTCCCTCCCCTGCTCTGCTCCGCGGTGCCTTAGCTCCTCTGGGCATTCGCTCTTGCGATGGCCCGGCCTGTTGCAAGCAAAGTAGCACCCCTTAAACGGCGCGGCAGCTGCATTCATCGCAACAGCGTGTACAGTGGCGTGCTCGATCGGTCCCCGAGGACGATGTCCATAGTAGGACCCCGGTCTCGGACGGCGTAAAATGTTGATTTTCTCGGCGAGCGCGAGAATCTTGTTGAAGTTCGAGAGCCCGCGTAGCATGATTTCGTACGAGATGTCCGGCTTTAGCCCTTCGATGTAACGGTCCACCTGCTCCACTTCGTGCATGTAGACGACTTGCTCGCATAATGCGAGAAAACCACTCGTATAGTCTTGAACCGATCCAAGCTGCCGCCAAGTGCGCAATCTCTGACGCGCCGAAATAGAAGCCGCGATTGGCTCAAAACGCGTCCGAAGCTCTGCGCACCATGCATCCCACGTGCTGTATTTGGCGGTCTCACATAATGAACTCCAGGTGATAGTTGGGCCCGTGGGCCCTTCCTCTTGCGACGGTGGCTCGTAGGCGCGTGGCGACGTCACGATGACTCGCCACCAGTCCATGGCGGGGCCCCTTAGCAGCGAAACGGCATACCGAATCTTCGCTGCGTCCGACTCGACGTAATTCGCGTCGAAGAGGACGTTCATCGTGAAGACCCACGATTGAATCGTCGGACCTCCACGCTGGCTCGGGTCAAAGCAGGGCGGGCTTTGCGGCTTGAGTGGCATTGGTGCCATAATGGTCTGTTCGCCACTTGTCGCCGCGAACTCCACATGCCGACGGGCTTCGCGAGGCTCCCGCGGGCTTGGTGCGACCCTGTTTCCTCCCATGCCAGGCATCGGCTGGGCGGCGCCATCGCTGGCTGCACTTGAGCGCTGTCCCACGCTGTTGATTTGTGTTGGTGTGCCGGACGAGATGACGATCGGCTCGTCTGATTGTGTAGATGCATTTATCGGTGCGTGTGGTGGCGCTGGAGTGTTCATCGTTGATTGCTGTCGCGCGGAGTCACGTTCCGCCGTGAGCGTCGCAATTTCGAGCGCCGAATCTTCAAGTTGGCGCACCAGACGGTCGAGCTGCTCCTGCGTCAATGTGGCGAGCGTGAATTCGGCCATGTTGTTGGTGTCGGACGAGCTCAGCGAGGGCCTCGGTCGTGGCCGTGCGTGATTGCGAGAGGGCACTACGAGCGGCGGTGCTGTGTCGCAGAGAGACGTCTACCCCCCCAAAAAAAATGAGATAGTGGGGAAGCGAAGGTGTGGGTGCGGGACGAGAGGAGATCGTAGGCTCTGAATACCAAGTGTTATGAGTGCAATTGAGTGAACGAACGAGAATTGCACTGTCGAAGTAAGAGTACAATGAGCGAAGGCATGAGCGAAGAATGTATAGTGAAACTATAGTGGTAACGGTAATGGACTGTGGTTGTCGCGCGACGGGTCTGGGACTGAGGTTGGGAAAAAGTGTCGAAGCGGAGGCCCGGAGCGCGGGTTATCTGCCGAGCCGTGAGGTCGGGGTGCGATGAGCGAAGGTGGCGGGCGGATTGTCGATGGGAGGGTTGCGAGTGGTAACGGTGCTGGCTGTGGTGCTGCAGTGATGTACGCGTTGAGCAGGGATGCGAAGTAAGGAAAAGGAATTTTCCTTACAGTACTCCAGATGTGCGAGAGCGCCGATAAAAACGAACGATTTAACTACTGTAAGATACACACTGTATAAAAATGTCCCCGTCATTTTAGGTTTGGCTGGCAAGCATCAGCGGGTGCCGCCGAGTGTATATCTCCAACACGTTCATCGGGCAAGTTCCAGAGTGGCAATTGGTTTTCCGTGCACAACGCAGCACCGCTCGATGACGTGTCAAGCAATGGTGGGATGCTGCTCCAGCCCAATATCCTGCCTCGGTCAAGGCTCGGCTATGCTATGTGCCTCGTTCGTGCCTAGCTACATCCTCCTAGCTAATGTGTGCCTTCTGCTGTGCAGCATTTGTCTCAATATAAAAGATCTCGTTTTATGGGAAAGTAGCGACTCAATCCACATGATAACTCAAAACAATATACGGATGGTTGAGTTAAATGGAAAGGCGAGGTCGCTATGAACGGGCAACCCTGCTCTGGATCGGGCATCTCCCTCAGTTTGAATCGAGGACTTGAAGCTCCTTCCGTCCACCTCAGCTCTCTACTTGAGTGTCGTTGTTTCTAGTAGTGCCCAGGCTCTCAGGCGAACAAGACTAACAAGCAGCATCAATCGCCGTGCCTGCGACCTCCTCCGCTCAGTCGTCTATCGCGGATGTTTTAACTCGGAGCAACGTGCCACTCTGTATCCCAATGGCAACTTTACGGACCGCAACTTTTGCCACGTGGCGACCGGAGGACATCTACAGGTCACCCATTACCGTTCGCATTGCCGCGAAACCGTTCGTCCAGCCGCTTTCCCCAACTGGTCGTGCAACAGCGTTGAAAGTAACGAACCGTCTTCGCAATCCCCGCGGCGTGGTCACAATAGCCGCATTTCACCGGCCTGGTATATATATTAGGTCACCACGTAATAGCCAGCAGTTATATCCCGGCTATTTATCCCCACGCTTTTCACGACATTCGCCAAGATTTCTCCGGCGAACCGGCTGTTCCCGCCTAAACGACGGGAAGAAATCGCGGCCGTTGGTGATCCAAGCGACGGCCGGTGGACCGTCGGATTTCAGCGGCTCCGATGTCAGCAATAAAGACCAGCCCGATAGCCGTTTTCGCTCGGCGGACAATGCTATTAACAGGAAGAACCTGAACGGGTCGAACATTCCGAAAATCACCGGCATTGGTGGTGCTTCAGGAGCTGATAACGGGTTTCTAGGCGTCAACAGGGGTGGGGATCGGTGGCAAGGGGCGGAGGGAGTGGGTTATGTGCACGAGGTGGTGTTTGCGGAAGGCGACAGCAGCGCCATGGTCTCGCAATTCCAGCTGATTTCCGCCATCCGCGCGCTTCCCCCAATCGTTCCGCCGTTCTCGCGCGCTGCAGGGGGAAGCGGGAACGGACACGCGGGTACCCCGCGGGACGAGAGGCGCGCGGGGACGTACCCGCGGACGCTCCGCGCGGTTACCGCCAATGAGGCGGAGGAGGAGGGGGAAGGGGAGGGATTGGGGGAGGGGGAGTCGCTGGCGCAGAGCCATCAGGAGAGCCTTCACATGGAGGCGGAGTGGCCAATCGCGTGGTGCCAGGTGGCAGAGAACGTGCTCATAGGCTCGCCGCTCGTGTCGGCTGCTGACGTGGACGTGGTGACGTCCAGGGCAGGCGTGACAGCTGTCGTCTCGTTACTGGTTAGTGTTTCTGGTGATGTGACCATGTTTCTGTTTGAGTAGAGGACCCACTCGTCGCCCGCATTTCTCGCTCGCTCTCTCACTCCCCACCTTCCACCGCACACTCTGTCCGACACCGTCCTTCCTCACTCTTTCTCTCTCTGTCTCTCCCTCACTCGACCCCGCGCTCTGATCGTCCTCCCCTCCCCCTCTCTCCCCACCTTCCCACCTCCCCGCCAATCACAGCCGTCGGAGCACGAGTCAGCGCTGGCCGTTGATTGGTCCGCCGTGACCCGCCAGCTGGCAAGAGAGGGCGGCGTGGCGCTCAAACTGCCCGTCGGGGAAGCCGCCGCAGGCGGGCGGGCGGAAGCGGCGCGGGGGGAAGGGGAGCCGGGGGAGGGGTGGCGGGGAGTGTTATCCGAGGGGGAAGCGGGGGAGTCGGATTTGGAGGGGTGCTTGGAGGAGGACGAGGAGGGGGAGGGGGGTGAGGACGTGGTTTCGCAGGTGTTGGAAGCGGTGCGAGTGGTGGCAGCGCTGGTGGCGACAGGGCACAGAGTGGCGATTGTCAGCTGCTCGGCTCACTCCGCCAGTGCCCTTGTTGCTCTAGGGTGAGTCCTCGTTTTAGCAGTCTGCTTTAGAGGCGCCTCAAAACTATCAATGTGAGTGAGTGGTGGCGGCGCTGGTGGCAACCAGGCACAGAATCGCCGTTGTCAGCTGCTCTCCTCACTCCGCCAGTGCCCTTGTTGCTCTGGGGTAAATACGCTTAGCACCTGTTGCACAACTTCCGCGTTTCACTTTCTTCGTCTTTTTCAGCTTTCTCTGCACCCTTAGCACTTTCACCGCCCCCACCGCCCCCACCCCCACCTTCTGCTCCCCGACCCATTCCCCCATCGCTCTTTTCCTCCCTCCCTCCCTCCTGCTCTGTGCCTCTCCCACTTACGCATTGCTCTTTCCGCACCTGCTCGTCTTTCGAATCCTTCCTTCTTCTTTCAAGGCTCCAAGCCTCGTCTCTCTTCCTCGTGTTCCATTTCCTGTCTCATTCGTTTCATCACCACCTGTCTCCTTTTGCCACGTGTCCCCTTATGACACTCGTCTCCTTGTGCCACGTGTTTCCTGATGCCACGTGGGATTCCAACCAGCTACACGACGTTTGTGAAGGGAGCGGACGTGAGCACTGCTCTGGCGGACATGTGCCGGGCATGCCCGGCTGCTGACCCGCCCATGCGCGTGTGGAAGAAGGTGCGTGGCGTCACAGGTGCCTTCTCAGGTGCCTTCTCAGGTGGGTTGCCAGGGGTATGGCATTGGCTCATGGATGTGGCTCCAGCTGTCTGTTTCCAGCGTCACCTAACTTTGTGCATGTGCGTTCGTGCTTGTATGCGTGTGTGCATTTTTTTGCATATGGGTGCGCGTGTGTGCATGCTTGTGTATATGTGTGTGTGTGTGTGTGTGTGTGTGTGTGTGTGTGTGTGTGTGTGTGTGTGTGTGTGTGTGTGTGTGTGCATGCTGGTGCGCATGTGCGTATGTGGTTTTGTGCTTGCTTATGCATGTCCATGCTTTTGCATGCATGTGCATTCACAGGCTCACGCGCAGCTAGCAGGCAGCAACATGAGGCGTCTCACAGACCTTGCAGCGGAGGAGCTTCAAACGAGGATAGCAAATGGCGTGCCTGGGTCCAGTGCCAATGACTGGCAGGTGGGCTCCACACCGCACCACACCGCACCACACCACACCACACCACACCACACCACACCACACCGCGCCGCACCACACTGCACCGCGCTTCCCCACTTCCCTCCTCCTCCCTTCCCCCGTATCGTTTTCGCGCAGTGTGACTCTATTGTTGCTCCACATGTTCTTCTCAGTATTGAGCTGCAGCTCCCCTTCTTCCACATCAGCCCCTCTTTGCATGATTTCTGCTCCGCTCCCACTTCCACCCAATCGCGTGCTGCCAGGTGGCAGAGCGTAAGCTGGTGGCAGAGGGCTTCCAGCGCATGGTGGCTGCTGACGTGGCACTCTCTGACGCCATCTCCAAGGTACGTGTTGATCCCTGCATGCATTCGCCTTGTTCCTTCCATCCATCCACCCATCCATCCATGCGTGTGCTTTGATCCTTGCATGCGTGCGCACTGCGCCTGATCTGGTGCTGTTTTGTCCCGGCCACCCGTTCTGCCGTGTCCCTTCTCAACCTTTTCTCCACCATGCATGCGCACAAACATCCATCCACATACAATCACTCACACACATACATCCATTCACATACAGTCACTCACACACATACATCCATGCACATAACTCACACACATACATCCATTCACATACAGTCACTCACACACATACATCCATCCACATACAGTCACTCACACACATACATCCATCCACATACAATCACTCACACACAAGTGTACCATGCTTTCCCTTGCCGCACCTCTCTTTCTTTCTGCAGGCGGCCATTCGCAGGGCTGCACGGGCAGCAGAGAAGCAGATGGATGATGTCGAGGTGAGTCCTCTGCCCCCTTTCCCTTCTCTGCCCTGCTCTGCCCTGCCCTGCTCTGCCCTGCTCTGCTCTGCTCTGCCCTGCCCTACCCTCCCCTACCCTCCCCTGCCCTCCCCTACCCTCCCCTACCCTCCCCTGCCCTCCCCTACCCTCCCCTGCCCTCCCCTACCCTCCCCTGCCCTCCCCTACCCTCCCCTGCCCTCCCCTACCCTCCCCTGCCCTCCCCTACCCTCTCCTGCCCTCCCCTGCCCTCCCCTGCCCTCTCCTGCCCTCTCCCTTCCCTGTCCTATCATGCTGCTCATCTGCTTCTCAAGCAGCTCTCTGCACCCGTCCTTCTTCCCACATCTTCCTTCTTTTCGCAGCTTCTCTTCGTTTTCTAGGCCCCGGGAAGCCACTCTTCCTACTCACGCATCCCCTTGCCCTCCTCTTCCTCGGTGCTGCTGTGTGTCTCTCATGTTCCCACTACGCCATGCCGCCAGCTCACCTCGTCTGACCGCATTGCTCTGCTCAAGGCTCACATCTCTCGTCTCGAAGAGAAGCAGCAAGCCGCAGACCAGGCCGCCCGGGCGGCGGAGGATCGGATCTCCTTCTTCCTGCGCCAGCTCAACGCACTACAGGACAAACATGCCGCAGCGCAGAAGGAAGCAGTTGCTGCCACCCAGTTGGCAAGTCAACTCGCCGGCCAGTTACAATCCCTGCAAGCGAGAGAAGGTTCCTCTGCACCTTCCTCTTTGGCCGCAGCCCAAGCCGCAGCTCTAGGTTCGGCAGCCACCGAAGCTGACCGGGTGGCAGCTCTGGAAGCAGAGGTCCGGGAGAGGCGTGAGCGGGAGCAGGAGCTCCAAGCGGCGCAGCAGCAGGCAGAGCAGCGAGCGGCGTCGGCTCGGCAGCTTCTGCTCACTCTGGAAAAAGACCTGGCGAGGGTCACAGAGGGGGAGGCAGCAGCAAAAGAAGCAGCAGCAGAGGCAAAAGAGCGAGTAGGGTTCCTGTCAGGTGTGGTTCGCGAACTAGAAGGCAGAGAGAGGGATGCGAGGAGAGAGGCTGAGAGGGCGAATGAGGCTTTGGAGGTGGTAGCAGCAAGGGAGAGAGCAGCACAGGTTCGAGTGCAGGAGCTTTCTCTACAGGTGGAGCAGCTTGAAAAAGAGCTTTCTGCTGCCCAGGAAGCTTCCAGAATCGCGCACGGGCGGTGCGATTTCTTTGCCCGGCTTGTAGATGTTCTGAGGGAGAGGGAGCAGGCGGCGGTTGAGGCGGCCAAACGGGCCAATCAGGCGCTGACAGGTGTCGCGCGGGAGCTGGAGGAGGTGAAGGGGAGGGAGAGGAGGGAGAGGGAGGTGTGGAAAGGTGCAGTAGCGCGGTCTGAAGCGGTGATGGCGGAGTTGGGAGCTACCAAGAGGATGCAGAGGGACGCTAGGGAGAGGAGGGAATCTGCTGAGAAGCTTCTTGCGAAGCTCGAGTCGGCGGGAGGGAGCGGGGAGGAAGGTTCGAGGAAGCTTCTGCTTCAGGCCCGGGCGGCGGTGGCCGACGCGCTGGAGAACGAGACGAGCCTCGCTGGGCTTGTCGTTGCGCTAGCTGACAAGCTGACTGAGGCGGCTGCCGCCCGCACGGCCCAGCGGGAGCGTTTGGCGTTTCTGGAGCGACAGGTGGCGGAGGGGAGGGAGAGAGAGCGGGCGGCGGAAGCGGCTGTGGCGGCGGCCATGGGCGGGCAGGAGGAGCTTCGGAGGCAGGTGGACGAGGTGGCTCGGAAAGAGGCCGAGGCTCGGGAGGAGGTTCGGGTGCTATCGAGCAAAGTGGAGAGCCTGTCAGCTCAGGTTCGTGCTTGCTAAATTCTGTGGCACCTAAAAATCAGAATCAGGTTCGCTGGTTGATTGCATGTATGGTGGGGCAATTGCAATGAGTGGATTTGCTTCCTCTCCTCATTTTCTTCCCCCTTTCTCCCCACCACTCCTCCATGCAACCCCGTCTCCCCTCCTTTACCCTCTTTCCCCCCAACCCCTCCCCTAACACAGTCCACTGTAGCGGAGGAGGTGGAGGGCTCTCTTGCCGTTCTCCGAACCCAGGTGGCGTTCCTCCAATCAGAGCTCGCCAGCGCGACACAGGAAGCCACGTCAGCCACCCAGCGCTCCACCTCGCTCCTTCACCAGCTCAACCTTCTGCGATCCGGTGCCAGCAGTGATGGCAGCGCGGGACAGGTGGCAGGTTCTGATTCGTTGGACGAGGTTGCAGGGGAGGAGGAGACGGTTAGGAGGTTGGAGGAAGAGCTTTCGGCTGCCCGTGGGGCAGCGGAATCAGCCAATCAGAGGGTGTTTTTGCTGCAGGGGCAGGTGAAGGAATTGCAGAAGAAAGAGGGCGTGGCCCAAGCGCTGCTTGGTCGGGCGGAGGAAAAGATGTCGGCGCTGTTCGGGCAGCTTGCGGCTGCCCGGGACAAGGACTCGACAAGCCTCCGAGCTCTCGCCAAGGCTAGGTCAGAGGTTCGGCAGATGGCTTGGCAAGTGGCTCGGCTGGAGGAGCAGCTACAGGCTCGGGGAAACACTGCAGGAGGGGTAGGGTTGGCAACATCAGGAAGAGGGGAGGGGTGGGGATTGGCAGGGTTGCTGGATGGTTTAAGCGCGGGCACCCTGAAGCTGCTTGGCCTAGCAGGAGTGGGCGGCTTCGGAGGGGTGGCAGGGGTGGACGGCGGACAGAAGGAGCCGAATGCTGCCAGGCTGGCAGCTGAGCTGTCGCGAGGAGCTGCTGCTCTGCAGTCCAGGTGGGTTGTTCACGGTCAATGTAGTCAATGCAGTCAATGTGTTCAGTGTGAGATCTCGGCATGTGTGAGCAGTGTTTGCTCCGGTGGAGAGTTTGACCAGAAAAAAAAAAAGACATGTGATGGGTGTGGGGTTGTGAAGGAAGGGGTCGAGGGAACTTAGTTAGGCTGGGTGAGACAAGGTGCTGTAGGGTGTTTTTGGTGCGACTTTTGAGAATTCCCAAAAACACCCTACAGCATCATGGGGTTGTGAAGGAAGGGGCCAAGGGAACTTAGTTAGGCTGGGTGACTTTCAAGGGACGGCCTTGGAGACTTTTCAAAAGAAGCGGCAGGTTTGGTTTCTTCTGAGGGACGGCTTTTTCCTCAGTTTAGTTGGAGTTGGAAAGGCAGGGAGGTAAGGGGACGTAGTTGGAGCGGGTTGAGTTGGAGTAGGCTCGCATGAGAATTCTTGTATGTGTATCTCCATATCCACTTTTGAGTTTTGAGACGCCTGAACCTCGATTTCCATATCCCTTTGTGGGGAGTGAGGTGCATATAACAGTTGGACCTCGTTGCTCTGGTTTGGTTCCTCAGCCTGCTTCCTGTGTTTCGGTTGCATGCTTCATTGGATTTCACGGCATGTGCATGGCGTGTGGGTTGTGTGGGTGGCGTGTGGGTGGCGTGTGCTTGGCGTGTGGGTGGCGTGTGCATGGCGTGTGGGTGGCGTGTGCTTGGCGTGTGGGTGGCGTGTGCATGGCGTGAATGGCGTGTGCATGGCGTGTGGGTGGCGTGTGCATGGCGTGAATGACGTGTGCGTGGCGTTTGCCTGGCAACAGGGTGAAGAAGCATGTGTCTCGGCTGGGCAAGAATGCAGCAGCAGTGGACGCGGCGGCACTGACATCGTTATCAGATCAGCCCATAGAGGAGCATTTCTCAGAGGTGGGTCATCATCGCCCCCCATTGCGTGAAACATTCGTATCGCCATTTCTCACTTACAATATACCCCGAACCGTTATCAGAGCAGCTCATAGAGGAACCTTCCTCTGACCTTAGCCTGTTTCGTATCATGATCACATCACCATTGATTAAATCACTTATACCACCATTACCATTTCCAGCATAGCCATTTCTTCCATGTTAATGCTGGGATGGTAAAGCGTGGTATGACCATTTCCAGCATAGCACACGCTTCATTCGTCGCATTGCCATTTCTTCGCCTGCTGCTCCTCTCCTGCCTGCTGCTCCTCTCCTGCCTGCAATTCTACAACCGGCCATGCCCCATGTGCAGGAGGAGGAGAAGCTTCTCGCCTCAGCGTCGTGTCTGCGGGAAGCCGTGGTGGCAATAGATGCCAAACGCCGTGAGCTGGGAGCGGCACCTCTTGCCGCCCGGGTTCCGTCCGCTACCCGGACGTCAGCGCCGCCCGCTACAGTACCCGGAGCTTCAGCCGCCTATGTTTCAGGCCCAGCATCCCCTGCAGCCACAGCAGCAACAGCTGCACCTGTTGTGCCATCCCCTGCAGCCACAGCCACAGCAGCTGCACCTGCTGTGCCATCCCCTGCAGCCACAGCCACAGCAGCTGCACCTGCTGTGCCATCCCCTGCAGCCACAGCCACAGCAGCAACTGCAGCAGCAGCTGGTGCTGCTGTACCTGTTGTACCGTCATTCGCCGCCGCTGCAGCAGCAGCAGGCACTGCAGCAGTAGCACCTGGAGCTATTGACTCAGGGAATCAGCAGCAGGAGCAGCAGCAGCAGCAGGCGGAGGTGAATGGAGAGCACACCAAGAAAGTAGGCGCTCACACAGAAGAAACAGATGAATGGCAAGAGGAGAACAGCAACGATGCAGCAGCTGCAGCCACACTCGCATCTTCCTCCTCTGCCTCAAACCCCTCCACTCCCTCGGCCTCTCTCCCCCCCTCTTCCAACTCCCCCTCCTCTGTTCCCCCGGCTTCTCTCTCCCCCGCCACTGACAACCCCGCTACATCAACCCAGCAGGCCCCCCCGTCACCGCCAGGGCACTTCTCCTCCCTCACTGCTCTCTTCGCCAGGGCAGCAGCAGCAGTGGGCCTCAGCGCCCTCCTCTTCATGCCCCTGGCCCTCGGCTCGCACAGTAACGAGTCACCTCTTATCGAGTCGCTCCAGCAGGAGCAGCAGCAATCTGTCGACGTAACCAGGCCACTGACCCAGCAGCAGGCAGTGCAACCAGTCTTGCTACAGCAGCAGCAGTCCGAGTCCCTGCAATCGCTGCGGCTGTATAATCCCTCCATGCAGGCATCCTCATTGCAAGCAGCTTCTGTACAAGCAGCTTCACTGCAGCAGCCCACCCAGCCAGCAGCGCTGCAGCTGTTCTTTGACCCGCTCACACTCAAGCCGGTGCAGGCTGCAGGCACCGGGGAGGCTTATAAGGGGCCCTCTGCTCTGGTGAGTCCATGTTTGCAGGTGCCTCATAAACACACCCTGTCAGCAGTGGTGCAGCTGCTCTTTTACCCGCTGACGCTCAAGCCGGTGCAGGCTGCAGGCACCATGGAGGCTTATAAGGGGCCCTCTCCTCTGGTGAGTACATGTTTGAGGTGCCTAAAAAAATACACCCTGTCAGCAGCAGCGTGGCTGTTCTTTGACCCGCTCACGCTCAAGCCGTTGCAGGCTGCAGGCACCATAGAGGCTTATGAGGGGCCCTCTGCTCTGGTGAGGGCTGTGTTGTGGGTGGAAATTCTCCTTGCTGTGTCTACAGTTGCGATGGCTTGTACCTGTTAACGAGTATGCCTGTGGTGTGGATGTGTGCAAACATCTGCAAAACCACTCTCCCCCCACCCTTCTCCACCTTTCTCCCCATCTCCCCCATTCTCCCCATCTCCACCTTCCTCCCCTTCTCCACCTTCCTCCCCTTCTCTGTTGCTCACCAGATCCCACTACCAGTGCTCAAGGAAGCAGAGAAAGAAGTCTTGAATCTGATTGGCCAGTACACAACCGTGGCTAGGGAAATGAAGGGACTGGCTGGAGTGGTTGCTCCGGATGCTTCCCCAGAAGATAGGATCCAGGCTGCGTTTTTATTCTGCCGCCAGCTGGCGTCGCCGCCGTCCACGTCAGCAGCTGCATTGTCTAGAGCTGGTGGTGATGGTGTGGAAAATGCCACTTCAATGAGTCGCAATTTCTGTGCATCTATGGGGTTGTGACTGTACTGTGAATAATACCCTTGTGGCACTTAGTGTTGACATGAAGCAGATGTGATGTGCTGTTTGCTTTAGAGGAGCTTTTGTTGGAAGTTAATGTTATCAATATGGCCTGCTAATCATAGCCAATATGTACAGTAACAGGGGTTTTTCATCAACAAACCAATTTCGGGATCGTCCTTTAGATTTGTGTCCGCACTTGTCGTGTTCAAAGCAGAGTGCTGTTGGCCAAATTCGTCCTCCAAATCGACACTGCTGACACAGATCACGCAGTGTTGCAAGTGGGAACTCCCACCGCACTGCGCGCCGTAGAGCGCGGTTGTTTCAGCAGATGTGTGTGTGTGATGATGGGTTGACAATGGGGCCCGTCCGTTCCATGACCATGACGAGCTTGGGGGCCACAAGGGGAATCTAGATTCCCGACCAGTTTGGGCCCACTGGCGGAAATTCCATCACCATCTTTTTGTTCTGGGGAAACTCCTAGCTCTTTCTCTATTTCATCAGTGTGTAGCTTTGGGGTGTTGATCGTGTGAACCAGCTTCTCGAGTTCCAGACTGGGGGTGTATTCTTGGATCGTGTCTGACATGAGGTCAGACACGAAGTGAAGTTGGGAAGACCCAAAGTGACCTGTAACTCTGGCAAATCAATGTTCGGAAGACACGAAGTGGGCCACTTCGAGTCTTCCGAACCTACATCCAAAACTCCGCTTCGTGTCTGACACGAACTAAGAATACGCCCTACGTTTCTGTCTTTCTCCTTTATAAAGAAAGGACATGCTAAAAATGTACTCAGGGTAGCTCCGCGATCTAGACTACGCTCTGGGATTTGTTTTGTCATGAGGAAGGTAGGCAGGGGAAAAAGTGTGCACCGCAAATTTGTTGACTGCTTGCGTCTTGTACACCCTGTTTCGCGCTAGCAGAGCATCTGGTTGCAGAACATGCACCGGTTGTAGAACGTCACCACGTTTGAAATGGTCTTATCACCGACGGTACAAGCACATTCACAAGAAAGCGGTTAGCTAGGATGCTGCGTGGTAAAGAACATTAACCAAGCGTTTCAAAGCGGTTGAAAAGGGTATACAGCGATAAAGGAAAATTTTACCCCCAGGACCACTCCGTCAGCTGGTGCGGCTTTGCCCGCAGGATTCAGCCATACGGTTTATGGCACCTGACCGCACTGTAGCAACGAATCGCTCAAGGTGAGAGGGTCGAGAAACAGGGTGTATTTGCAGCTTCGCTGAACTATCTCACAAACATGTTTGCATGTCAACTAGACTCTTTCCTTGTGTAAAACCCCGAAATCCCACGAAAATAAACATTCAGGCTTCCTTATTTCCTATGTTATTTGTTGTTAGAAGTCACATATACAGCACAAAGATGGTCACATTTATGAGGAGGCACACACTGAAGGGTTTCAGAACCCCTGCCACAAAATCCAGCCCGATTCCCATCGTCCATCCAAACGGATTGGGTTTCGAGGGAGTCCCCCACTCCCACCTTGCCCCAGAAACGGACACAATTGCAGCAGTGGCTGATGCTGCTGACCTGTCACACGCGAAGCCCCCTCACCCACTCTCGTTTCTGGCGTAACGCGAAGTGTCAAACTTTCTCAGAGGTTTCTTTCTTCCGTTTCTTCTCTGCCCAACGCGTTTCCTACTGGGTCAGCTCTGCTTCGGTGGCGAAAGAAACACCGACCACTTTCACCAGGAGCGACAAATCTGCCCTGTGTTGCACACAACCAGCTTTCCCCAACCTATCCTACCCACTCCACAGCATCGCTCTGCCCCTTCCACAAAACAGCAGAAAAAGACCGCCACTCTTGTGCACCTCCTACCTTCATTCCACCGTGCTACACCCTACCCCAAGCCTTTGTTTTAACTACACCCTGTTTCTCGACCCTCTCACCTTGCGCGATTCGCTGCTACAGTGCGGTCAGGTGCCATAAACCGTATGGCTGAAACCTGCGGGCAAAGCCGCACCAGCTGACGGAGTGGTACTGGGGGCAAATTTTTTCTTTATCGCTGTATACCCTTTTCAACCGCTTTGAAACGCTTGGTTAATGTTCTTTACCATGCAGCATCCTAGCTAACCGCTTTCTTGTGAATGTGCTTGTACCGTCGGTGATAAGACCATTTCAAACGTGGTGACGTTCTACAACCAGTGCATGTTCTGCAACCAGATGCTCTGCTAGCGCGAAACAGGGTGTACCCCTTTTAACCATCGCTATCTGGCCTGCTTGTATCTCTGCGGACCGAAACCTGCAGGCGTAAAACGGTTCTTTCTCCGTTAGGGTTACGTGCTGCTCCTGTGGCTGTTGTCAAAACGCCCCGCAGCGAGCGCGGGTCCAGCGCAACACGACTGAAAGGACTGGATAGAGGGGTTTCAGCAGCTGCAGTAGTGGCGGAGCCACCGCAACAGCAATTTCAACCGCCCTTCAGTTGAGTTGGAAGGTTACTAACGTTCCGTTCAGCTGACAGAGCAAGTCGCATGCGATGCGAACCTCGACGATGCTAATCTGCAGTAGGAATGTCTTCGAACATCGTTCGCCGTGACGCAGCGACATAATGCTTTCTCTGGAGATATGAGTTATTAGGCTGGTGTCGTAAGTTCTTGATTAGTAGCACACCTCCTGTCTGACTAGCAAGCTGGATCGTTCCGTGTAGTGCAAGGCCGTGCCTTGGTAGCGTCGTTCGGCGGATAAGGATAAGAGGGATAGTTCCAGCCACGTGTACTGTTTCTGACCCGTCAATGCATCCGATCTTTGAAATTAGGCTGACTGGTTGTGCCACTGACGGTTCTTGGTCAGGCGGCTGCTCCGGCAACAAGTTAGCCGGCCGCTGTGACGGCGATGGACGGACGCTCGTAACGGATCAGGCTTTGAGAAGCTCTCGCCGCGAATCGCCCTCGAGCTCGTCGCAACGCCCGCAGGCTACGGCGATGCGACCACCCAACTCAATCTATAAGGCGACTCAAAACGGACCGGCTAATCTTGTACGAGACGGTATTCGACAGTTTCCGATTTTCCTAATGTGGAGACGAATACCCTTTTCGCGTTCTCGAATGGCCGTCGCGGCTGTCGCCCTCCTTGTCCTTCTCAACGTTCTCCACCCGACTGCAATCCTAGCCAGCCGCAACGGCCCTGCCCTAGACTCATTGCGGCGTCCCTCTTCCGCATTGGGCGGCGGTGATCGCTTGAAAGCCGCGCTGACGGGCCAACCGGAGCCGCTGTTTGAGGTGCACATGCGGGAGAAGTGGGCCGCCGTGAAACACGGCGCGCAGCAGCCGAGCAGCCTGGAAGAAATCGCGCAGGTGTTTCTGCAGGAGGGGTATGGCGACGCGACGTCAGACTTGGAACGCATCACCATGAGCAGCCGGAACGGCCGCAGTACCGTTATTAGTATGACCCTTGTTAATAGTATCACGGCCCGCAGCAGCAGCAGTGGCGGCGGCGGCCGCTCTATCCCGCGGCGGTCCGGGGCGTTACGCGGACTGAGTTCCCGCCTGAGTTCCGCGGAGCGGGCGCGTCGGCTGTTGACCACGGACTTGGTGCCGATTCAGGCGCCAGCGCTGGGGTCGCCGCCAACGACGGGCGACCTTAACCAGCCGTGGTACCGCTTTGAGACGGTGTCGCAGCTGCGGTTCGTCGACTGGCGCGCGTCGCGGTACAGAACGGGCCTGCTGCTCCAGGACGGGGTAAGGGAGAGCGTACGTCGGTGCGGTCGGGTTTAGTGCGGTGCAGGACGGGGCTGCTCGGTTATTTCCGGTTTCAGGCGCACGGTCGTCGTGTATTCGGGGTCAACCTAGGGTTACCGCCCGCTCCTTCTCATCACCGCCGTTCCGGTTCTCCTCTCCCTTCCCCCACTCATCCCGTCTCCCTCCCCCCTCTCCTCCCCTCCCGCTGCAGTGCGAGAGCTGTTGGGCGCTAGCAGCGACGGACCTGCTCTCGATGCTCTGGGCCCTCGCTTTCAACGCAACGGCGCCCGTCCCGCTCGCGCCGCAGCAGGTCTGCGACTGCGGCACGGGCAGCTGCTGCCGCGGCGGCTGGCCCGAGTGGGTGTTTCTCTACGCGATGAGCAACGGCGGCGTCGCGCGGGAGATTGATTATCCGTACACTGCTATGGATGGGTTGAGTTGCCGCTCATTGCAAGCCGGAGCGGTGAAATTGGGGAACGTTAGCGGCTGGGAAAAAGTTCCGGCGAAAAGCGCGGATTCGTTGATGAAAGCGGTTTCGCAGCAGCCGGTTCTGGTTTACATCGCCACGGATAGCGACGATTTTCGGGCATACAGCGGGGGGTTATTTATAGGAGCTTGCGGAAAAGATATCGACCACGCGATGATTGTAATGGGTTACAGTTTGGATGCGACGGAGGGACCCTACTGGCTGCTGAAAAACACCTGGGGTCCGGAGTGGGGCGAAATGGGTTACATGAAGCTGCCGATTTTCAACGACAGCCAACCGAGTGGGAAGTGTAACATCCACAGCGAACCTGCGGTGTACCCAACTTTTTACGATTCGCGAAGTAATGCGAACCCGTGTAACGTTCGCCCGCAGCCGTGTGGTGGGGGCACATGCAGATTGGATTCGGATGGCGCGGCGCGGTGCACGTGCCCCGCGGGATTTTTGGAGAGGAGGGAATCGACTGGGCCGCCCAAATGCGTGCGTGCGGACCCGTGCGGCGCGAACCCGAATCCGTGCGGCTCGGGAAACTGCTCGAATAAATTCGATGGCAGCTACACCTGTTCCTGCCCCGCAGTACGAATCCCTCTCTGCTTTGCGCGGCGATTCCACGTTCCTTTTCCTTGCCCCTACGTTCCCCCTGATTTCTAGTATTCCCGTCCAGTCGCTGCCCCACTCGCTGCCCCTTTCACCACCATCTCTTCCTCCCCCAACTGTCCCATTTTCCTCCCCGTCCCTCCCCTTCCGCCTTCCGCCTTCCCCCCCTGTGTTGTCCGCAGGGTTCGGTGATTGGCGCGCGCACGGACGGCGCTATGACGTGCGTGCTGGGCACGTTTCAGAGCGGCCTGCAGACCTACACCGTTGCCGCGGGGGACACGTGCGAGGTGAGGCGCGCCACTCCCCTCAGCTTCCCACTCCGCCTCCGCTTCTCCCCCCTTTATCCGCTCCCCTTCCTTCTCCCGCTTCCCCACTCTCCTCTTCCTTTTTCTCCCCACCTCCATCCCATTTTCTACTCGCTCACTCCTCCCATACACTTCTCTCTGTTATACTTTCTTAAGCAACCTCGTCCCCTCTCTTCCCCTCTTCCTCCTCTTCCTCCCCTCTTTGCTTTCCTTCCTGCTCCCTCTCCCCCTCATTTCCTTGAGCGAATTCACACCTTGCTTCCTCTCTCCTCCCTTCCCTCTTCCCTCCCCCCATCCCTTCCCTCTCCCTCTCCCCATCTCCTCCCCTTTCTTCCTCTCCTCCCCCCCTTTCAGTCCCTCGCGAGCGCGTTTAACATAACCCCCACATCCCTCGAAGCCCGAAACTCCTTCATTGACTGTTCCGTCCCGCCCCTCACGCCCGGCTACATACTCATTGTAGCCGGCGACACCAACGTCACTCCCATCTTCTGACCATCTCTCTTCCCCTCGCTTCCTTGTTTTCCTCTCTCCGCCCTTCCCTGCCCCCCCCCCCCCCCCCCCCCCCTCCTCCCTTCCCCATCCAGTCCCTCGCGCGCGCGTTCAACATCACCCCAGCATCTCTTGAAGCCCGAAATCCCTTTGTCGACTGCTCCATCCAGCCCCTCACGCCCGGCTACATTCTCATTGTCGCCGGCGACACCAACGTCACCTTCGGCTGCGCAGCCGTCGATCTCATCTCCCCAAACGACACCTGCACCGCCATTGCAACGCGTAACAACGTTACCGTAAAAGTGTTACAAGCGCTCAACCCGGGTGTGAACTGCTCGCTGCCCGCTCCATCGCCATCACTGCGAGTGTCGTCGACGGTGTGTGTGCGGTCAGGAATGCTGTCGACAACCGCGCCGGCGGCTGTGTCGTGTGGGCAGACGTACCGGGTGCAGCCGGGGGATACCTGCATGAATGTGGCGCTTAACGCCAGCATCACGCTCACCCGCCTCTTGCTGTGAGTGTTTTACTCAATTCGCTCACCCGCCTCTTGCTGTGAGTGTTTTACTCGATTCGCTCACCCGCTTCTTGCTGTAAATGTTTCGCTTGACTAAAAAATCCATGGGCTCACTGGTGCTGCGAGTCTGCGAATGTCCTTCGTGTAACCCACCTTTTCTTCCGCTCCCTTTGCCCTTACCCCCTCGCAGCCTCAACCCAGGGCTGAGATGCGTCACCACGGCCCCTCTAGTCCCCTCAATGCTGCTCTGCGTGGCACTGCTAACAGTGGAGCTGGTGAGCGTGGAGTGTGCCGAGTGGTACTTGGTCACCCAGGCAGACACCCTAACTCCCCACTCCTCCCTCCCTCCATCCCCCCCTCGCAGCCTCAACCCAGGGCTGAGATGCACCACCACAGCCCCTCTGGATCCATCCATGCTGCTCTGTGTGGCACCGCTAACAGTGGAGCTGGTGAGCGTGGAGTGTGCTGAGTGGTACTCTGTCACCCAGGCCGACACCTGCAGCCGCATCGCCAATGCTGCTCTGCTCTCGATGGATGATTTTATGAAGCTCAATCCCGGGCTCAGGGTAAGCTCTAGTTTTATACCTTGGGCTCTCAAGGTAAGCTATTGTGTACACCCTAGCATGGGACCACTTTGAGGTGCCTCACAAGTGATCGCCAACGCTGCTTTGCTCTCCATGGATGATTTCATGAAGCTCAATCCTGGGCTCAGGGTAAGATCTAGTCTACACCCTGAATTACTTGGCTTGTTACTGCCTGTTGTTCTCCTTTTCTCATGTTGACTCCATGCCCCCACCTCTCACCCTGCTCCGCTCGTCCCGCTCCCTTCTCTCCTCCTCTTCCCATTGCAGTGTGACCCGCCGTACTTCCAGATCGGGCAGCAGGTGTGTGTCGCAGGAGCAATCGACGCGTTCAGTGCTGACTCACTCTCTTCCGACGTTATCCCCTACACTGTCATTGCAAACGATACCCTTGCTTCCATATCCAAGTATTTCAACACTCTCTGCCTCAACAACACTTTCCCCATTTCTATCTGCGACACCAACACTCTCCCCTCCTGCGACGATTCCGCCATCTCGCAAGGGCAACTGCTCCTAATACCCTGCAAAAACCGGATCTTTTCTGACGTCTGCCCGCTGGCGACGTCGGTCGTGTGTGGGGCTGACGGGGTGACGTACGGCAGCGGGTGTGCGGCGAAGAAGGTGTATGCGATGCCGTTTCGGCAAGGAGTGTGTGCGCCGTGTGAATCAGCCTGCCGTGGCCGCATGTTTTTAAAGCCTCTCACCGGCACTACCTGCACTTCCACAGCACTGTGTCCCCCTCCCCCTTGGCCGTTCACTGATCAGGCCCTCACTTGCGGGAATCTCTCGCCCTGCGAGTGTTTATTTCAAATATGTGCGTACAACTGTAGACGGGCTTCGGCGTATTTGACGCCGAGTCAACGGCCAGGTTGGGCTCCCAACACTTGTCTGCCTGCCTGCTACCAGTTACGGACTCCTTGCCTTGCTCGGAAACCGCCTGCCTGGCTTAGGTAGTGGTAGGAAAGGTGCTATGGGGGCTCGGAAGTGGGTGCTGCTGGTCAAGGTGATCGAGCATAATAAGAGTTTCCCTTTTGGCTTTTATGTTTGTTAGATGTGCCTAAACCCAGCTGATAGACTCTCTGGTTTGTACATGCTTATACTAATATACAATCTGACACCTCTTGGCGCAAAAGCTGTCGCTGTAAGTAAAACAGCAGTTACACCCTCTAATACCAAACGCTTGTTTGTCGGCATGTTCTGTCGCCCACAGCTGAGTAACTCGCTCAGCATTTCGCCGCCACCGCAACACACGGAAGAGGGACAGCTGCATCAGTTGCTGTCACAGCAGGCCGCAATTCACGCCACCTCACTTTCGTGCTTCTCGCGCTCACAAAATTCTCGAGCCGCTGCAAACAAATTCATTCCATAATTCGCAAGCTAAATTTCGCGCCACGCCCACTCATCCACTTCCTACAATTTCGTCACCACTCTACGCACTTCCTCACAGTTCCAGGAGCAGGAGGGGAGTGCTTCCAAATCAAGTCACTTCCCACTTCCACCTCCCTCCATGCACCCATCAGAAAAATGTCGGTCGCAATCTGGCATATTTGAGAGCTTGCTAGCGCCAACAGCTGGCGCGACTGCCTTGCCAAGCACACTGACCAGACTAGCATTGCGAGTGAATCCGTGATATTTATGTATTTCTCTTCGGGAACCTGCACAGACGGACGACTCCATCTAAACTCACTGCCCACGCGGTAGGACCTGTCAATCGAACGAAGACGACTCGTCAACCACAGCAGCATCAACCGAGCGTGTACATATAGAATCTCGCAATCCCTCACGAGCGAGATAAATTGACCTAATAGCATCCGCACGAGTAGCGTGGCATGGCGAGTAGGGCTTTGCTAGGAGCGATTCTCGTTCTCTCACTCGCCGTAGCGGCGGCTGCGGGGCCGACGCCTGCCGAGTTCATCGCGGAACTAGAACAGCTGCAGAAGACCCTCCTCAAGAACCCGTTCAAATACTCGATTGTAGCGAACGCGTTACAACGGTCAATCAAACAGCTAAGTAAGTGCTGTAGTCACTTTCGGCCGATGTGTTGCCATTTCCTTGTTCCCTTTCGATCCCACTTTACCACCATCCAACCCCCATCAACCACCCTCACCGCTCATCTTTCCCTTTCCCTCCCCACCCTCATCCCGCTTCGACTTCTATCTCCTTTTCCTGGTCATTTCCAGCTAACGTGATTGACGCGACACCTCAACATGCAACTCATCTTCTTCAATGCCAATTCCGCACTTTTATTGTTCTTTCTTTCAGAGAAACTGCCCCAAGCAAACATAAACGTGGAGTTTCTATCCGAAAACACTGCTTTAATTCCCACCAACATCGCTCTCACGGGAGTCGGCATACGCGCTATAGTGCCGAAGCTCATGGGCGACCTGATCCGTTTCAACGTCATCGAAGGCTTGTACCCGTTTGCACAAATAAAGGCGATTCCCGTTGGCGGGAAGCTGAAAACGCAACTGAACGGCAAACAGCTCGTACGATTCAAGACGCAGACGGGTTTCCTTTCGCACGGTACAACTGTCGCCCTCGGCCCTCCTGGGGCGAACGTGCTGACGTGGGCACAAATCGACGATCCAGATCTTTTCAAGGGGCAGTTTATACGAGCGCACGGTGTGGATGGCGTCCTCAAGCCCAACGGGCTAATCTGAGATCCCGCGTCCTGCCACCAGCTATCATCCTGAAGACTAACATACTTAATCTATACATACACTCGTTGTACTTCTGCACCGTACATAAGTGAGGCTTTCGAGCAGAAGGTTGACTGTCGTTTTCCCACTCCACCGAGAGGCTTTTTCCTAGAATGTTTAAAACTATAGATATGACACTGCCATTCTGTGCTTAACACACAGAACTTATTCAATTGTTACTGAAAGGCAAATCACAGTGGCAGGTTACACCAAAAGTTGTTGCCAAATCCCTGTGCTTAGCTGCTGCTCAACAGGGGCTGTACACGGGAACTTTTACTGGCAAAGCGACTGGCGGTTAGGAACCTAGCCAACAGGGTGGTGGTGGCCCAGCCTCGAATGGGTTCGCAACCAGCACTAGAATGGCTGGCATAGGGGTGCTGCGCTAGGAGGGCTGCTCAATCATTGTTTTTTAGGTGCCTCAAAAATCAAGAGGTGCAGTGTACTGCCACTGCTGGTGGGCTTTTCTATGGGTCTTGTGCAATTAGAGCCTCGGCATAAGCTCTTGTGGGCTCTCCTATGGGTCTTGTGCAAGCAGAGCCTCGGCATAGGGCCTCCACAATTGGACGGCTGAGATGTCAGCATCCAGCGAGTGGCACAGCCCTCGCAGCAGCAGCATCGCTCTCACAATCTAATGCAGAGAAAGGAGAGGGGGGAAAGGATGGGGAGGGGTAACAGGGAAAGGGGATTAGGCCAAGAATCAAATGTGGCACCGACCTCGTAGCAGCAGCATACCCCTAACGATTTGAAACAGATGGAGGAGTGGGTGAGGAGGATAGGGGGATACGTCGATAGGAGGAGGGAGAGGGAGAGAGGCAACTTCGAGTCTGTTTTCAAGGCGGCGGAGCAACATTGCCTGTCACGACTTTTGAGGCGCCTCAAAAGTTTTCAGGGCGCCGGAGCAATATGGGCTCTCCCGGTCAAACATGATGTACGACAGCGTCTGCACCGTCTGCAGCCCCTGTATCCCCCTCTTCCCCCCACCTTCCCCATCACTAGTCCCACACCTACCTACCAGCCAGATCAGCCCGTATCAAACTCTTACCATTTCTTCCCTTGCCCCAACCCACTCACCAGCCAGTAGGACTGGTTGAAAGCCTTCAGCGGCGCTTTTTGCAAAACAGACTCCTGAGCAAGAGGGGAAGTCTGGGCCTCAGCCATGGGCCGCGTGTCAAACATGAGGTACGACAGCGTCTGCACCGTCTGCAGCCTCTGTATCCCCCAACCCTTCCCCTCTTCCCCCCACCACTCACCAGCCAGTACGATTGGTTGAACGCCTTGAGCGGCGCCTTCTGAAGCACAGACTCCTGAGCAAGGGGTGACGTCTGGGCCTCAGCCATGGGGCGCGTGTCAAACATGAGGTACGACAGCGTCTGCACCGTCTGCAGCCGCTGCGGCGTTGCTGCTGCCAGCAGCCCGGCCGGTCCCACCTCCTTGAGCAGCGTCGCCAGCACTGACTCCCCGTCGGATTCTCCCCTCCCCGCACCTGCCTTGCTGCTACTGCTCTCCTCCCCTCCCTTCTCACTCACACCAGCAACAGCAGCAGGAGCAGCAGCAGTGGTGGTGGGAGCAGCAGGGGCGTCATCAGGAGGGGCGTTTTCTGTGAAGGCCACCACAGCAGCCAGCACTGCAGCAGACACCGTTCCCCCTTCCACCCCATGCAGCACTGGTGATCCCCCCGCAGCTACAGGAGTGGCGGCAGCAGGAGTGGCAGCAGCAGAGGACGCTGCAGCAGGAGCCGTAGTAGAAACGGGTGCAGCTGGTGCAGCAGTGGGAGTGGCAGAACCAGCAGCAGGCACTGCAGGTGCGGGGGCAATGAGGTTGCTTTTCGTTGGGGCAGCTGGCATGCCAGCAGCAGCAGCACCAGCGGCGGCGGCAGCAGAACCTAAGGAGGCAGAAGGGCCGAGAGTGAGGGGGTCGCTGAATGCAACCGTCTTCTTTTTCCTCGGCCTGGGGCCCAGACCAGGCAGCCCCACCACTGCCTCTCCTCCTGGCGCTGCTGTTGCTGTCCCTGTCCCTGTGCCTGTTGATGCTGCTGCTGCTGCGACCGTGTCTGCTGATGCTGCTTTTGAGCCTGAAGCTGCTGGCCGCTTGGGTCCCAGACCAGAACCAAGGCCCAGCCCTGCAGGAGCAGGAGCAGCAGCAGCAGCAGCAGCAGCAGCAGCAGCAGCAGCAGCAGCCACACTATGGACTGTTGCCAGGCCGTTACATTGAGCACTCTCTGACACGTGTCCATTCATCATTGGCTCTACTTTCACTGCCTCGCCGCCCCCCTTTCCGCCCTTACCAACCTCCTCTGCCCCTCCTGCTGCTCTCCCCCCTGTTGACTCCTCCCCTGGTTTAGAGAAGAAAGTAGTCCAATCAGCCTCTCCCCCGAACGATATTCCTGTTCCTAACAGAGCTAGGGCGATTTCCAGCTGGTTACCCTTACACAAGGCTACAACCATCCGGGCAAACGAACGTTTCGTCTGCCGCTCCAAAACCTTCGACTGCCCGAAGTCCAGCAGCCCGAGCTTGGCGCCGGGCAGCAGCAAAAGGTTTCCCGGGTGCGGGTCGGCATGGAAAACGCCGTCCAGGAAGAACATGGCACCGTAGGATTCGAGGAGGGAACGGACGGCTGAGATTGCTTCTAGGCGAGTGGCAGCAAGAGGAGGAGGGAGGAGGGAGGAATCCTTGTAGGGGTGTAGAGAGTCGATTATCTTGGTGAATGGTGTGCCGTAAAGCCTCTGGAGGGAAAAAAATGTGGGAAGGGGAGTGGGGAGGAAGGAGGAAGTGCTTGTATTGTAGGGGTGTAGAGAGTCGATTATCTTGGTGCATGGTGTGCCGTAGAGCCTCTGGGAGGGGCAGAGATGGGGGAAAGGAAAGGGTGAAGGGAGGAAAAAGGGTTGAAAAGGTTAGGGAAGAAATGAGGGAGGTGCTTCTGTCGTAGGGGTGGCGTGATGGGAGCAACAGCAACACCGGACAGAACCACCACAACCACCACTGCAACCTCCTCAGCGATCATGCGGCGTCTGCAGAGGTGCAGCATGGGCGTGGAGCAGACGACCTGGTAGAAGCCTTGAGACGCCTCAAGACAGCACCCAGCAGCACCCCATAGCACCCACTACTACCCCACAGCACCACATACCTCCATGACGATCATTCGCCGTGTGCAGAGATCCAAGACGGGCGTGGGGCAGACGCCTTGGTGGAAGCCCCGGCAGGCGAGGTTGTGGCGCACGGTGGTCATGAAGGCGGGCCCGGTGAACACTGCACCTTCAAGCACCCCACAGCAACCCCCAGCACCCCTGAGTACCCCGAAGCACCCCCCAGCACTGCGTACCTCCATGACGATCATGCGGCGCGTGCAGAGATCCAAGACGGGCGTGGGGCAGACGACTTGGTGGAAGCCCCGGCAGGCGAGGTTGTGGCGCACGGTGGTCATGAAGGCGGCCTCTCTCTGGAAGTTGAACTCGTTCGGAATGGTCTGCTGTATCTCCTTCACTATCTGGTTGGTGGGTTGAAAAAGAGCAAGGGGGCAAGGGACGGGGGCGAGAGGAGCGTGGGAATTGTTGGGAATGGTCTGCTGTATCTCCTTCACTATCTGGTTGGTGGGTTGAAAAAGAGCAAGGGGGCAAGGGGGCAAGGGACGGGGGCGAGAGGAGTGTGGGAACTGCTGGGAATGGTCTGCTGTATTTCCTTCACTATGTGGCTCGAGAAAGGGGGACAGAGGGAGGGGGACGAGGCGAGAGAGTGAAGGGGAGGTGGAAGAGGCAAGGGAAAAAAGAGGAGTAGGAAGCGGGGAACCGGAATGAGGGGGCAGAAAGAGCAGCGGGCAAAGAGCAAGAAACCCCTGCATGCGAGGTTGTGGCGAATGGTGGTGATGAAGGGCAGCAGAGCTCGCACTGCATATGCCTAAGCCACAGCACAGCGCACGGGGGCTCACATTGCGCAGCAACGCGGCCGATGTTTCTGAGGTCTGAGCGTGTGATGACATCCATTCCCAGGTGCTGCACCTTCACCACCACCGCCCTGCCCCGCCCCCACGCCACTTCACACAATGTGCCTACACCAGACCACACCACACCACACTGCACCGCACCGTACCACATCACACCACACCTCACCACACCACACCACACCACATCCCAACCCACCACAGCACACCACACCATGCAGGGCTCACATTGCGGAGATCGAAGGGCAGCTGGGGCGAGAGGAACTCAGCCACACGCCCTATGTTTCTGAGGTCGGAGCGCATGATGATATCCATGCCCAGATGCTGCACCTTCACCACCACCGCCCTGCCCCGCTGCCTCTCCCTCTCCCGCTCCCTCTCATTCTCCTCCTCGTTACCTCCCTCTTCACCGGTCCCCCCCTCTGCTGCTCCCGTGACCCCTCCCTCCCGTCCCTCACACGCTGCCACGTGGCTGCTGTTCGCCACGTCAGCGCCGAGTTCATGGGCCTCGGAATGCGCGTCAAAGAAATCGTCCCTCTCGTCCCCACTCTCGCTGCTCTCCCCTACCTCACCATCGAAAAACTGTTCCTCCTCGCCCTCCTCCTCTTGCTCGCCCTCTTCTGTCCTGTCATTTGCCAACCGGGGAGGAATAGGCCGCTTCAGCATGGCTGCTCCTGCTGCTCCACTTGCTGCTGCTCCTACTCCTCCAGCAGTAGAAGGCGAAGGTAGGGCAGGGCCGGCAGGGGAGATGGGTTTGATGGTTCCATCCGCAGTCATGACTCCGATTGGCTTGCGGTCCAGTGGGACCAGACGAGATATCACCCCAGGCACAGTTCTCCTTGGGGCTGGACTGCTGCTCGCACCTACTACATTTACTGCACCTGCTGAACCTATTGCAGGGGAAGAAGTCACAACAGCTGCCACTGTGGCTGTTTCTGCTGCTGCTGCTGCTGCTGGTGTTTCTGCTGTCGCTGCAGCCGCTGGTGCTGCTACAACCTGCAGCGGACTCACAGCACCTGCTGCTGCTGCTCCTGCTGCATCTTTTCCTGCCACCGCTGCTAAACCTACATTTACTCCACCTGCTACCGCTGCAACTGCTGTCTCTACGGACGGTGCTTGAAAAGCCGACTGGAACAGCGGCGTCACCCACAGCCGATCCGTCTTCGCCACAAAGCACACCTCAGTGCACTCCGCGGCAATCCCAAGGGCGTCCCTCTCTTTACTCGTGAGGTGCGGCAGGATAGGCAGCACCTTGGTGGGGTCAGTGGGGTGGTTCTCAGGGAGCGGGTGCAGGAGCACAGCTGCATGCGCCTGGGCTATGGAGGCAGAGGCGAGGGACTCCTCGTCTATGCTCTCAAACACGTCTGCTACCAGCAGTGCGCGGCGCTTGACCTGCGTTGACTTGCTTTGACTGGGTGGAATGTCGGCTGTAGCGGGCTTGACGAAAGGGGCTTCACCATTCGCAACAGCAGCAGGATCAGCAGCAGGATCAGCAGCAGCAGAGGCAGCAGGAACGGAGGGAGCGACAGCGTCACCATCGGCAGCAGCAGGGAGGGCAGTAGGGACAGCAGCAGGGGGAGGACAGATGGCGAGCTCGCATTGGATGGAGCGGATGACTTGCGAGTAGGGGCGGGGGGGCACGTTGTCGAATAGGGCTGAGAGGCGCCGCACCCACGCTGCTGGCATGAAGTCCTGAGGGGCAGAGGGGGGGGGGGAGGAAGGCACCACCAGGGGGGACAGCATGGGGGATGCGGGAAGGGGGCGGGGTTGGCATAGCTGTGAGTGCTGGGCGCCGTAACATGGGGGGGGGGGGGGGGGGGGGCATGCGGGGGAACATGGGGGGCGGGCATGGGCGGGAACATGGGAATGGGGACACGGATGGGGACATGCGGGGCAAGGATGGAAGTGTACCGATTTGGAGGCAAGGATGGAAGTGTACCGATTTGGAGGCAAGGATCTGTGCAGACTTGACGTAGAGGCCGCTGAGACGCAGCACCAGGTCGTGCACTAGCCTGCAAGGGGGGTGGGGAAGAAGAGGGAGGAAAAGAGAGGGGAGGGTGGGGAGGGAAGCACCAGATGAATTATGAATTATGAGAAGGGCCGCAGAGACGCAGCACCAGATCGTGCACTAGCCTGCATGGGGGAGAAGAGGAGAGGGAAGAGAGGTCATCAGTGGAAGAGGGATGAGGCTGGTGGTGAGGGACAAAGAGAGCAACCAAATGAGAACAAGACGGTGCTCTGCGCCCTATCCCTAGTCTCCTCACTCTTGCTCAGCTATTTCAAAAAATTTGTCGACCAGACTTGCTGCCTGACGCATGCTGCCTCATGGATGCTGGCGTTTGTTGCCCCATTCCCTCTCACCCGCCCGCGCTCATTTCCCACTCAAATATCCATTCACGCCCAATTGCCAACCCACTCCCACTCACTTCCCGCCCCAACCCCGCTCACTTGCCGCCCATCCCAGCTCACAGCCGCCCAGTTTTCACTCACTTGCCGCCCCACTCGTGGCGCACAGCCCACTTCTCGTGGCGAACCTCAATGGGCTTCTTGCGCACCGCCAGCTTCGTTTTCATGTACCTTGGGGGAGGAGACCAAGGGTTAAGGGGGGGGAGGGGGGGTGTTTTTAGGAGCCTCAAACGAACCTCAATGGGCTTCTTGCGCACCGCCAGCTTCGTTTTCATGTACCTTGGGGGAGGAGACCAAGGGTTAAGGGGGGGGGGGGGCGGGGGGGAGGTTGTTCTTAGGAGCCTCCAACGAACCTCAATGGGCTTCCTGCGCACCGCCAGCTTAGTCTTCATGTAAATGGTGGGGGAGTGGTTGGAGAAGGAAGGAGGTGGGAGGTGGGGAAGGGTGAGGGGGGAAAGGGGAGGGAGGGGACGGGGTTGAGAGGAGTGAAAGGGTGAAGAAGGAGGGAGGAGGAGGAAAAGGGTGGGAGGAAAAAAAGGTGGGTGGGGAAACGAGGGTGGGGGGTTGGGGGGATGGGGTTTGGGGTAGAGAAGTGACATGCACACAGATGCTTCCACTTGCTTCCCTATGTAGAAAAACAATACATGCGCCTCACGAGACGCACCCCACGGAGATTGGCTTGAGTTAGTACGGAAGCCCAACGAACGCATTCCTTGTGGACACAAATGAGTCTTTTAGACGCCTCAAAATAAGCATCCCAGAGAACGGACATGAACAATGGACGTCCCTCAGAGAGAGAACGCACGCACGAGCAATGAAGGCGGCCCAAAGAACTCACCCCAGGTAGATGGGCATGAGGCGGTCCCAGAAGCGAAAAAAACCTTTGAGAATTCTCAAATGTGATTCCCAAAGAGCATTCAACTTTACTCTCACAACGCACCCCATGTAGATGGGCATAAGGCGGTCCCAGAAGCGGAGAGTGCGCCAGACATCGGGGAAGGCGAGGGGGATGAGCGAGCTGAGAGCCACCTGCAGCAGCACCGGCATGCAGAAGGGCCGCAGCCGCGCCACGGAACTGGCTGCTCCGGCCGGCATCTGGTGTGCGTGAGGGGAGGTTGGGCATGGTTAGGACTTGTTGGGTATGGAAGAGTTGGAAGTTCAGGGTTGTAGTCATGTTGGAGTGAGCGTGGAGCAGATTGTGAGTCAATATGGTCATGCGTGTCATTCATTGTCATGCTTGGCACTCATTGTCATGCGTGTTATACAATGTCATGCGTGCCACTCATTGTCATGCGTCTTATACAATGTCATGCGTGCCACTCATTGTCATGCTACGTGTCATGCTTGCCATTCATTGTTGTGTGTGTCGCTCACGGCCATGTGTGCCGACTGCCACGTGTGTCGTTTATTGCCATTTGAGTTTCCCATGGACATGCGTGCTGAGTGCGACCTCGCGTCGCACGTGCTCCACTGTTCCCTTGAACCGACCGCAAATGGCGATCCAGAATCTCACGTGTCGTGACAGACTGCTAACGACACGAAAAGCAGGACCAGGAGGCTGCAGCTGCAGCTGCGGTAGGAATATGAAAACAAAACAGCAATGCTAATAGAAACGCGTACCAGGCGGAGAGGCAGCTTGGACCAGACATTGCTGCTGGCGATCGCGGCGACTCGGAAGAATGGCCATACGACCCGTCCTAGCGTGTGGACCGCGAGAACGGCCACGAACCGACCCGCGAAGGAGGCTCCGGAACGTACGAACCCCCCGATACCCATCTGAGCTGTAGCTTCTTGATCTACGGAAGGGGCTGGAATCAGCTTTCCATTATGTAAAAACTAAGGTTGTCAGTAGTAGAGTTGAACCCCAAATGATTGATGTCGAGCTAAGGAAGCTGATAAGAGTTCAGATGCTAGGAACCTCAAGGGAAATAACTGGTTTGGTTAGCAGCGGTCATGCAAGAATCGGTCAAGCATCGATCTAGTGCATCTGTCTGCTTACTTGTGGACCAAAGAGCTCATGAGACTACGGTGGCTGGAGCTGACGACGCGGTTTGAGCTCTACCGTGCCGGCGGACCAGGCTTATAAGGTGATCAAAAGCCGACTTGTCAATGACCAGTCTGGTCAGCCAATGCAGTGCTGAAAAACAGCAAGACGATTCCTGATTCTGTCACGTCATGTCAATCGGGGCTGCTTCAGCCAAATGGAGGTTGCTTCTGTTGTGTGTCAGCTCCTCAACTCTAGAGTCTAGACCCAAGGACGACTTCGAGATTTCAATCTCTATCCCTGTGTGTTCTGCGGAAAGCAGCGAACCGAAAGCTAGGTTTGGTTCGGACTTTGGTTGGGAAACTGGATGAAATCGAGGGCAGTCTCGCGCAGCAGGCACACATTCCCAGATTCCTGGGGCGGGAGCCCTCGCCGAACCACACGACAAAATGCACTGATAGGCCGGAGACTAGCTCTGTTCGGTTCACCTGATCTGGGCTAAAGAGCTCAACGCCGAACTTCGGTCATGCGCCAAGCCTGGCCTCCCGCCACCGTAAGGTGTGCTGTGGACCGAGGCTCAAGTCTGGGCCAGGTCTGGTTCGGAAAAAGACCAAGAAAAACATGAGCTCTGTGCGTCCCGTCTGCGATTGTAGATCAAACTCACTTCAACTTGAAATGAACTCTGTACAACGAAGTACTTTCCGATAGGCAAGCATAAATTGCCAGCATTCCACTGGAAACTTTTTTCATTACCAATGCCTGTCCCTTGATGTGCTTAGAAAACCAGCGAGCATCTTTCCTCCTGTACACCGCAAGCCATCAATTAGCATGGACCACGTCGAACCAAGAGCACCTATGAAATAATCAGCCTCTGCTGCCATAAGCAAATTTACCCAAGCATTCTCAACGCTGCGCTGGGGCCCGATCCGAGCCTCAAAGGCTGGCATGCTCTCATTTCCTTGCATCCGAGGTACGTTGGTGACCTTCCAGTCCCACCCAGGAGTACGAATGGCCCTCTCTACAACCTGCCAGCAGTAACCAGCAATAAAATCATCAAAATCTCGGTCAACGAAAGTGAGACCGCAGCGTACCCCCCAAGAAAAATCCCCACAAAACAAAACCTGAAGGGAGCATTTTCGGAAAGGGCAACACACAGCAGTGAAAGGAGAGGAGGATGGGATGGGATGATGGAACGGGAGCAGTGAGAGCAGATGGAGCAGCATTATGGGATGTCGTGTCGTGTGCCGGTAATGTCCCAGTTGCCTTACCGGCTGCATTTCTGTGCTCAGCCAGACGGTTGTAGCGGAAGGGTCGAACTTTCGCACTCTTGACAGCAGGTGCAGGTACGTGCCGAAGCCCGCCACCCGCATCTCCCTTGCCTTGTCCCCCATGCGCACGTGCATGCTCACCAGAGGCCGCGGCACCCACGGCGCTGACCTGGCGCCTACGAGAACGCCGTTAAAACCGCCACTCTGCGAACGATTACGCTGGAAAATACCCGCATTGGCAGAGATGGACTGTTGGACCTCAGTCTCAGAAAGGTTAACACGGGGAGTACTCGCAGCAAAGATCAGCTTCTCAGCTTGAAGAATCGCGGCTTCTGCGTGCGCCACGTGGCGAGCTGCCATTGGCCCGAAGGCTGCGTGCCTGGCCCGGTTGATGACGGCACAGAGGTAGCGCGAGGGCGAGTGCATGAGGAAGCGCCACGCCTGCGCCCTCCACCAGCGGTCCTTGTTGCTGCAGGGAGGGATGGGAAGAGCAATGCATGGGCAGAGGGCGGGGGTAGCACTGGCATGAACGATCCTGTGCAATGGTAGCACGAGGGTGACGCAGCAATGAGCGCCACGCCTGTGCTCTCCACCAGCGGTCCTTGTTGCTGCAGGAAGGGATGAACAGAGCAAGGCAAATAGCTATGGGCAGAGCAATCAAGCAAGAGGCATGTGCAAGCACATGGAAGCAAGCAAGAAGCACAAACCTTCGAGGGTGTGTGGAGTAGACTGTGTGTCATCTCCAGGGAGCAGCAGTCTGCAGAGTCCTCTTGCCGTCATTGTGCAATTAGTGACTCACCCGGTCTTGGTCGTTAGCCCCATGTGCCTGTTGATTTCAATCACGGGGCAGGGATGTGCAGGCACGGCTCCCCCCACAGGGCGGGCACAGGTGGGAATGGGAACCACACAAGCCCACGGGGAATATCCTGTTGTCGCACCACAGTCAGGTTTGAGAGCACGAGACGCCTCACCACTCACCCAGTCTTGGTGGTTTGTCGCATGTGCCCGTTGATTTCAATCACAGCAGGGATGCGCAGCCACGGCTCCCCCCACAAGGAGGGTACGGGGGGAAACCACACGAGCTCCTCGGGAATATCCTGCCGCCGCACCACAGGCAGGCTCGAGTGCACGTCTGATTTCACTGGGAGATTCGATTTTGCCCGAAGGTTTGAAGCTGGTTCTGCTGTGGCAGGATTCTGCAATTGCTGCTCGGCCATCAGGTCATGGGCTCGTCTGGGGGATGGGAAGAGGGGAGGGAAGGGAATAGGTACGAAGGTGACTTTTGACTCGACTCAAAAGTCACTTCTGCGCTTGCTGCTCGACCATTAACCAGTAACCAGCATAGTCTAAAGGAAGGTGCATATTTTCAAAAAATTTAAAAGATCGCCTGCATATTCAGAAACAGATTGCCTGTGGAATAACGGCTGAGAGGGGAGCGAAGAGGTGAAGCATCGATTCAGGGCAAACACGCACCTTCTGCATGCATCGCTCGTTTCCGATGCAAAGAAGTAGTGCCAGCGGCCGTGCTTGCACACCACAACACACCACACCACGCCACACCACGCCACAACACACCACACCACGCCACACCACGCCACAACACACCACACCACGCCACACCACGCCACAACACACCACACCACGCCACACCACGCCACAACACACCACACCACGCCACACCACGCCACAACACACCACACCACGCCACACCACGCCACAACACACCACACCACGCCACACCACGCCACAACACACCACACCACGCCACACCACGCCACAACACACCACACCACGCCACACCACGCCACAACACACCACACCACGCCACACCACGTCACAACACACCACACCACACCACACCACACCACACCACACACACACCTTCGGCATGCATCGCTCGTTTCAGGGGCAAAGAAGCAGTGCCAGCGGCCGTGCCTGCGCCCCTCACACCCGCCATGCATCGCCCTCGGGAACTTCCCCAACACCAGCACCCGCCCCGACGCCACTGCCAGTGCCACGCAGAACCACACCGCACTGCACCGCACTGCACCGCACTACACCACACCACACACGCACCTTCTGCATGCGTCACTCGTTTCCGGCGCAAAGAAGCAGTGCCAGCGGCCATGCTTGCGCCCCTCACACCCGCCGTGCATCGCCCTCGGGAACTTCCCCAACACCAGCACCCGCCCCGACGCCACCGCCAGCGCCAGCGCCCCTGCCACGTTGGTGAGCTGCGCTCCAATGCCATACTTGGACTGAGGGACGAAGGTGGCGTAGAGGAACCTACGAGGGAAGAGGGGAGAGAGTAAATGGAATGGGAGAGGGTTGAGAGCTGGGTTGCTCTTCTCTGAGGCGCCCCTGCCATGTTGGTGAGCTGCGCGCCAATGCCATACTTGGAGTGAAGGGATGAAGGTGGCTTAGGAGGAACTTGCGAGGAAAGGAGGCGTGAGGGATGGAAAGGGGGAGGAGGCATCACAGGCAGCACCATATATACCAGTACAAACACCACCACAGGCACTGTTACAGGAACCGTTACAGGCACCGTTACAGGCACTGTTACAGGCACCGTTACAGCACCACTACACGCAGCCATATGTCCCTCTGCGCGCACACTTACAAGCACCCCCATATGCCCCACCCCTACAAGCACCCACATAGGCCACACCCTTATAATCACCCCCATAGGCACCATTACAATCACCCCCATAGGCAGCAGCACTACAGGCACCTCACTTGACTGAAGGGAGGGAGCAGTTTTCAGGGTGCTGGTGCAGCCATATGTCTCTCTGCACGCGCCGAGTCAGCGGGTAGTTCTCCTCGTCCGCCCCCACCACCCACGGCGGGTATGGTCCCTCCACCACCCCTCCCCTCCCCTCCACCACCCCTCCCCTCCCCTCCACCACCCCTTCCCTCCCCTCCACCACCCCTCCCCTCCCCTCCACCACCCCTCCCCTCCCCTCCACCACCCCTCCCCTTCCCCCATCCTCTTCCCCCTCCTCCTCAATCTCCCCACCATGCCTCCCAACCCTCCTCTCCTTCTCCTTGCCCATCCCTCCCCTCGCTGCTATCCCCAATTTCCTCCCCCTTCCTCCCCCCTCTCTCTGCTCCTCTTCAACCTCCTTCCTTGCAGCAGGCCCCGCCTGAATCGCACCCTCCCGCTTCCTCCCTTGGGAAAACTCCGGGAAGAACCCACCGCGTTCCCCCTCGCGAACCAGAGCCCACGGGACCTCTTCCACCCCGCGGGTTGATATTCCGCCGCTTATTCCCCGTGCTCTCAAAACTCGATGCTTTTCCATTGACCCACCGCGTTCCCCCTCGCGAACCAGAGCCCACGGGACCTCCTCCACCCCATGCCGCCCACGCGCGAACCTCTCATATTGGGTCACCGCTTTGATCATCGCCTCGCAGTTCATCAGGTGCGGGGGAACTGGCGGAGGGACAGGCGGAAGGACAGGAGGGACAGGTGGAAGGACGGAACCCTCCCCTCTCTCACCAAGCGGAGGGACAGGCTCTCCGCTTGGAACCTCCTCCTCCTCCTCCTCCACCTCCTCCTCCTGTTGCTGCTGCTGCTGCAATGGCGTTGTTTCCTGAGGAAGGTCTGATGAACCGTCAGAAGGAGTCAGTGCTGCTGCTGCATTCGTTGGCACCATGTCAGGACTCCCCTCGTCGCTGATAACAGTGTAGCTGCTTTCTGTCAGTGTTCCAAACAGTGTTCCGTTAACGTCAGGATTATCACTCGCGGGAATGCTGGAGCTTGGTTGAGAGTTAGTAGTACTGGTCTGGTCGCTGCTGGCGTCACGGGTTGCGTACGGTGAACCTGGACGAAGCAGCTCTGTCCAGAGCTGCAAAAGTTCCTGTTCCCGTTGTAAAATTGCGGCTTCAAACGGGTCCGTTTCTAACGAATCACTGAAAGAGAACGGCCTCTGGACAAGATTGCTTCTAGGTTCGCGGAACGAGCGGGTGTTCGCCTGAGCCGAGCCACGAGATTCATCACGAGCCTGAGAGGAGCTTGAGGAACCTGACGGTAGCTCACGAGGGAATTCATCAGAAACTGTGAAATTTATAGATGTGGGGGACCCTGAGCCGAGGAAAAACTGCCTCAGGAGAATTGAGATTGTAACTGTCATGAGAAGAACGAGCAAACAAGAGTGTGATACGTTAGCAATGCTGCTCCCCTGGCTTATGAGTTTCGACAAGCTCGCAGTGCAACCGAAACGCTCTGTAACAGCGCTAAAACCACCGCTATTCGGCCTCTGTTTCTCGGTCAGCAGGTGAAGTATCGCTTCATCGTCGATCTCCTTCGACCCTTGTTCGGGACTGATGAACGAATCTTCCTCCTCCTTTTGAGACGTCTCAAAAGTCGTCTCTTCCTCCTCTACCTGAATGTCTGCCTGCCCGTTCCCCTCCTCGCGGCAATCATGGTGATGATATTCCGGAGGGCAGCTACTGGGTCCTCCACGCCTGGCGAGCTCCATGAGACTCGACGCGAGGGCTAAGCTGCGGGAACTACGAGTCGAGTTGAGACCTCCAGCTGCTCGCATGAGAAAAGCAGCAAATGCCATTTTCCAGGACCACCATTTTGAAATGCTGTTCTTCTTTCCTGCAGCAGAGCGGATCCGTTTGAAATGCTGCACGCGGATGAGACGGCCGACCGACAGCAGGGGAAGTGGAGATGGGAGGTGAGCAACACGATCGCAATAACGAGTACAGATCTGTTCTGTACAGATGCTACACTCGCATGGTACTGTATTTAGCGGACATATATGCAGTTCTCAGCTTATGAGCTGTTAGTGGCACTTCTCCATCCAGAAGCTAGGAGAAAATTTGGAATTACTTGTAAAAATAACACGATGTTAGAAGGATTATTTCACCTGGCATCATAATTATCAGACTCTTCCTAGCGTATTACTCGATTCTACTAGGCATGCATGCATATCGTACATCACATTTTTTTATTTTCTTTACAGAATCGTTTGGAGCCTTGTGGGGATATTTTCTACCTATCAAATATTTGTAACAGTTGTTTTATATTGTTGTGACCACATAGATAAATGAAACAGAAAACACTTTCCAGAATACGTAATTGCAAACTACATTGCAACGCTCTGATTTCGCACCAATTTCGCCTTGTGATAGTTTCTCGATAAAGTCACTTCACAGTCGTGGACCCAGAGCTGACCACTCACCAGCCTCCATCATCCACTCATCTGCTTTACAGCGTGTCTTGCTCAGCCCTCGAAGGCCACGTCTGCACATTCAACCAGAATCTATGCGTGGTATACCACCAGTCCATCATCACATCACCCGCAATCAGCTTTCCCCCCTGCAGGCAACGAAGCAGCCCGCACTCCGCCCTTGACGCTGAGGCATCCATATGCCACGTCATCCACCTCAACTTCCGCCTTAGCACTGTTCCGAGTGCTGCCTGCGGGTCCCCCTCCCCTGCACCCACTACACGCTGCAGCCATTTTCCGTTTCTCCGTTCCCTCACTATCATCTATTGCTCGCCATTCCCTTAGCTTCCAATTCCCTTACGAGGTCGCCGTCCGTAGTCTCCCCGTAGCCTACTCTCAGACTCGAAAATGGCGGCCCTCGCTACCAAGCTTGCGCTCACAAGCTCCCCATGCCTCTCATCCGTGTCCCTGCGACGGGGATCCGCCCTCCCCGTCGTGTCGGTCGCGCCTGTCAGGAAGACCTGCGCTGCTGCCGGTCGCGTCGTGGCCTCCGCCGCGACCACCGATATTGAGGAGCTCGTTTCGCAGATTAAGAACCTCACCCTCATCCAGGCCAGGACCCTCACTGACAGGCTTCAGGAGGAGCTCGGCGTGTCCGCCGCTGCCATGATGCCGGTCGCCGGCATTGCCGCTCCCGCCGCCGGCGAGGCCGCTGCCGTGGTTGAGGAGCAGACCGAGTTCGATCTGCTTCTGGAGGAGGTCCCCGCGTCGTCGCGTATCGCTGTCATCAAGGTCGTGCGAGCGATCACCGGCCTTGGCTTGAAGGAGGCCAAGGACATGATTGAGGGTCTTCCTAAGAAGGTTAAGGAGGCTGTTGCTAAGGAGGATGCGGAGGATGCCAAGAAGCAACTGGAGGGTGCCGGTGCCAAGTGCAGCATCAAGTAAAGCAAGTGATGTTGTGATGTTACTTCGTCTTTGCCAAGTAGGAGGAGGGCTCCCTCGTGTGGATAATGTGCGTTGGTTAGCTGTACGGTCTTTGTTACGGCAGTGAAGCATTTTCGCAGCCAGATGGAGATCGCGAGGTTAGTCGCGCGCTGGTCCGTACATTGATCCTTTGTCTTTCTGTTTACTATAATCACGTTCACTCAATGCTCCTTGCATCCACGCAATCCCCCCTCCCTCAAGAACATGGATTGACAATGACTGTAATGGGGAACTGTGCAAGGTAACAGGTTCGCTGCAGGTGTCTGTGCGAGGGAAGAGAGATGTGAGGTCGAAGAGTTCCGATTAGGGGCAGTCGGAGTCTCAGTGGCATGGTCGGATCCAGTCCAAAGTAGAGGGTTTTCGTTGGTAGAAGCCGGCGAATGCAGCGGGGAGTGTTATGCAAGGGTTCAGTTCTGGTCCGTTGTGTAGTCATGACACCTGTCTTCTCCCCATCCCCATCCATTGTAATGTCAAGTTTCGCATTTTCATCCCGTCTGACCAACTCGTATCGGCCGTGTCTGTTGTCGGGTGACCTAGGAGGTGTCTTCAGTGGGCGTAGTTAAGTATGTGCCCTTTTAATTAGGTCTCACATTCATCCCGTCTGTCAACTCGTATAGCCCATGTTGTCAGGTGTCCGAGAGGTCTCTTTGGCGTCATGGTAGTCGTGTATGTGTTCCATTTTTGTAGGTCTCACTTTTTCATCCCGTCTGCCATTCAGTCCGCTGTCAGGTCTTCGAGAAGGTGTCTTAGTCGTGTTTTCGTTCTGGCCTGTGTCCAGTGAAGTCGTGGTCAGGGCGTGGGCCACTCTTGTGTCCTCCCATTTTCTGGGTGGAATTGAAGTGGGATGGTCAGTGGTCCATGGAACAGGGTTTATGAAGAAGAGTCAAAACATTGCACCAGAAGCGAGGCAACCTACACCGAAGCACCTGCGAGACAACCCTCGGAGGTTGAATCGGCTGCAGGAAGTTACGAGAAAGTCAAAGGTCGCTGACCCTTGACCTGACAAGAACAGCGCGACAATTAAGGACACACAACTGACTCGTTACAGAGCAGTTGCCCGAGTCGCACTGTATCGAACCGCAACAGCAATAGTAAAAGTAGTTATAACCGTATCTCTTCATATTCCCTGTATTATTATATAAGCTTGTATCCTTTCACTATAATTTAATCTACTTTGCTCTCACACACTAGTGGAAGGTCGGTTCACAAAGCTTCATTAAACGCTTCCGCTATTACAAAGTATCCTACCCAGAGTTATCCTCTGTAAAGATCCTTAGGGCCTTTTCAGCCCAACATGTTATGAGAGCATACAGGGGAAACTCTACCTTTTCAAGATCATTACAAGACATGGCAACAAACAAGGAAAGGAGCTCCCCTAATGGCTCCTCGGGCACTACTCCTACTCCACCGCCAGCCTCTGGCCTGCAGACAGAGGAAGGCACGGCAGCAAGACCAAGGGGAATGTCAACCGAGACCCCCACGAACCATCCTTCTGACTTTGATCAGAGCATGATGGAGAAATTCTTCTCCTTCATGTCCTTCTACGAGCAACACCAGCAGTCGGGACCTGCACAGACACACAACAGCAACAACGGAGCGACACCCATGAGCCTTGATGGGTCGTCATATGCGCGAGGGAATCAACAGCAGCAACCCACCTTCGCCCCGTACGAGCGCGGGTCGATCAGCTTCCTACCTCAACCTCCACCTGCGCAAGACAAACCAATGGACGCATTACAAGTTCAGTCGCACTTCGTGCATGTCTTGAAACTGCAAACATCAAGACCTTTTGACGGAAAGGACTTCTTCACCCGGTCCTTTGAATTCGAGCTAATGATGGAGGGCGCGCAGATACTCGGTTTCTTTGACGGATCCCTGCAGTATCCAGCAAACGGCACACAGTATGAGAAGCAGCAGTATACGTATCAATCGATGATGGCGTATACTATTCTAGTGAGAAACATCACACCAACTCAGCAGCAGAACATTCGCTCTTACCGGACCTTCGGCAACTCGGCGGAACTCGCGTATGGCCATCTGAAGAACCTGTATCAAGCAACAGACAGTGTAAACCAGAGCAGGTTAATGGCGCAGTTGACAACAGTTGAAATGAAACCAGGAGAAAAGGGGTTGGCGTATATCAGCCGATGTCGCGAATTGCGCGACAAGCTTCTTCGATGCGGAGGATCAATCTCTGAAGACGCCTTCGTAAGAGTCATCATCGGTGGCCTCGGTCCTCAGTGGCGCGCCACCAAAGCAATTCTTCGAGCCCACAGAAGAATTTCTGAAGCAGCACTCTGCGCCGAAATACACGCCGAGCAGCAGGACATGGATCTGCAAGAAGAACGACACAAACGAAAGACGACAACGTCAGAATTCGCTTTCCATACTCAGCGACGACACAACAACTACAACAACCGACAGCAGCAGCCGAAGCCAGTACCTCCGTTTTGTCACATCTGCAAGACATCAGGGCACCCACGCACGCACTGCCCGAATCGACAACAGTTAACTGCCTTGCAGCGGCAACTACGACCTTCAAGCAGTCAAGTGACTTCAACACAGGCGAACCCGACGACTCAGGTCCAAGCCTCAACTTCACCGGGACAACCTGCACAAGGAGCAAGAAACATCATCAGCTGCATGGCAAGACTGAGCGAATCCTGCATCACCGATTCACCGCCACATTACTCACCAGAAGACCATCTCGATAACACCACACCTCGCCGCGAAGCACTCAAACCAAATCCAACGTACGCCGCCATCGCCCAAAGCGAGCCTTCAGGGACAGACACGTGGTTCTTGGACAGCTGTTGCGGACAGCACATGTGCTCTTCAGGACGCTTCGTACAACAAGAATACCAGCTTCAACGGGAAGTCGTCATAACCGTCGCCAACAACCAGAACCTGCGCACACGACGGCAAGGAATCGTACAACTTCAGTCGCGAGAGACAAACGTCATACTACAGATGTCAAAGGTTTTAATTGCAGAAGGCCTCGGCTACAACTTACTGAGTGTCAGTCAGCTGATGGCGAAAGGTATTCACCTCGAAGCAGACAGCACCATCCAGGAGTTCAAGTTGTATCATGGGAGAGGAGGTCTCTACATCGGGAAGGCGGTCCTCAAGAACAACGTCTTCGTCTTGGACTTCGTTCCCGATCTTGGCACCGCCGACAGTGACGCCATAGTTAACTTCACCAACTAGACACACCCTCCGGACCTTGACCCTGACTTCAGTCCGGGCGGCTTCTGGTATTCGTATACCATCCCTGAGACAGAGCAAACAAGGGCATTAGCAACAACATCGGCAGCAGCAGAGACAACATCGGGAGCAACAGGAACAACATCGGCAGCAGCAGAGACAACATCGGGAGCAGCAGGAACAACATCGGCAGCAGCAGAGACAACAACGGCACCAACAACAACACCAGTCGCTGGTCCTTCAACGGCACCGGTCCTCGTTGACGACGCTTCACCGACACCTGCACAACAGTTTCAGCCAGCACCACGAGAGTTTCATCACAGCCCCAACTTCACCACCAGCTTCTACTCCAACTCGGATCTGTACCGACGATCACCCGGACACCGTGCCGACGAAGCAACCTGGCACGCAAGAATGGGACATCCAAGCAACACAGTGTTAAACAACACAATACGAGCAGGAGTGCTCGACAAAGACTCACTCCTATTAACCAACGGACAAGAACTCCAACGCGTACGCGGCACATGCTTCACCTGCCCAGAAGGAGACCTACCTCATCAACCGTTCCCATCGCACCACAACCCAAGTGCACCAGCTTACACACCACTCAAAAAGGTGTACAGCGACATCCTGTACAACCATGAACCAGGGCAGAATACGTACCTCTACACGATTACCTTCATCGACGCCGCAACACGCTACGTCTGGCACCTGAATCTCCCAAGCAAAGATATGGCGTTCGAGGCGTTCGTCGCATGGCTTCCCGTAGCAGAGCGGGAATCGGGCGTCAAGTTAAAAAGCTTCCAAACAGACGGAGGAGGAGAATATACCTCGACGAGGTTCAAGAACTACCTGGCTGAGAAAGGCATCAAGCACCTCATCTCCCTTCCTTACGCCCATCAACAACAAGGTGTAGCAGAAAGGCTGAACAGGACCCTCCAAAACACCATGCGGAAACTGTTACGTGGCATGCGGCTTCCCAACCACCAGTGGCCAGAAGCGATGGACCACGCTGTAATGCTACACAACTTGCTCTCCTCGTCGTCACTCCCGAACAACGCATCACCGCATCTGCTGTGGACCGGGAAATTGGGCAACACAAAAATGTTACGAGTTTTTGGGTGCATGGTACAGTACCGACCACCATCTGCACGGGCCGGCCGATTTTCGCAACGAGCACAGTGGGGGCTACACCTGGGCATCGAAAAACACTACAACGCATGGAAAATCTTCGACGTCCACACGAAGGAAACAGTGGCAGCACGTGACATCATCTTCTACGAACGACTCACCATGCAAACTTATCTTACCAACCTGGACGAGAACCGAGACCCCACAGGTGGTTTCCGTGGCAACCGAGCCTTCGCATCGGCAGAAGACGAAGCTGACTGGGACGAGCAGAACGTGGAAGGAGCCTCGGAAGCAGCCGGACCACTCCCGTACTGCTCCGTCAACGTCCCCATGGATGACGAAAACCCGCGCGACAGTAACAACGCCGAAATCTACTACCATTTCGCCGACAACGGTTACGTAACACCTGCAAGAGTCAACACCGACGAAGCTGAACGCATAGGACCAAACTTCATACCTGATCCAGAATAGGGAGACGAAGCAGCCTATCCCGAGGACAACACTCTCCCCGGCACACTCCCCCGCTACACACTGAGTGGCCTCCAAATCCTTGGACTCGTCACCGCAGTCCATGGCGCCGCCATTCCTAAAGAGCCTGCGACGGTTCAACAGGCTCTTAGGGGGGAACATAGGGAGAAATGGCGTGAAGCCATGGACAAAGAGCTGAAGGCACTGGAGGAGCGCAACACCTGGAAAATCGTTCCCATCGGCGTGGCACAAAACAAGACTATCCTTACCGGGAAGTGGGTCTTCCGTGTGAAGACGAAAGCTGACGGCACCATCGACAAATTCAAAGCTCGCTGGGTCGTGCGCGGCTTTGACCAGGAGCTCGGAAGAGACTACACCGAAACCTTCGCTCCGGTCAGCCGTCACACCTCACTCCGAATCCTCATCGCCATCGCCGCCATGAAGAAAAAGAAACTGCGACAAAACGACGTCGCAAACGCTTTTCTCTACGCACCTGTGGATGCAGAAATCTTCGTCGAGCTCCCGCACGGCTCCCACGGTGAACCCAATCAAGTCTGTCAGCTGCTTAAGTCGCTCTACGGGATCAAGCAGGCACCGCAACTGTGGCAGCAGTACCTGCACACCCGCCTTATCCGCATCGGTTTTAAACAACTCCCGCATGACCAGGGCATGTACCGCCTCACAAAGGGAAGCGACTACGTTCTCCTGATCGTCTACGTGGACGATCTCCTCTACATTGGGTCAACCGACGGCATCGCCACGTGGTTTGAAGGGGAGCTGCAGAAGGACCTTACTCTCACCGTCTTATCTATCGTCACGCAATATCTCGGACTCAACATCCGAGAAGGGAAGGACGCGATCTACCTCAGCGCCGAGAAATACGCCGACACCATCGCGAAACGCTTCGGTTTCACACCAAGCGCCCTCTCCACGCCTTACCGCTACACGTCAGGAACCGAAAAGGAACGATCTATTCTACTCAAGTCTGCCGGCATACGCGACTATCAGAAGAAGCTCGGGTGTCTTCTCTTCGCAGCAGTCACATGCCGTCCCGACTTATCCTACTCCGCGAGTCAGCTCGCCACCTATCTCAAGAAGCATGAAGCAGAGCATCTGGCGGAACTCGATCGCGCTCTCCACTACTTCGTCAGCACCGCGACGATCGGACTAACTTATCACAAAAACGCAACTACACCGACCAAGCTAATCGGCTACGTCGACGCCAATCACGCCGGCGACACCGACAATAGGCGCTCACGCACCGGCTATGTCTACCGCCTCGAGCCTATCGGTCCTATCTCCTGGCAGTCGAGTAAGCAGGAGTTAATCGCACTGTCTTCAGCTGAAGCGGAATATATCGCACTCTGCTCAGCCACCAAGGAGGGACTTTACCTTCGCGAACTGCTGGAAGAAGCGAAGTTAGCCGAGTTACCCAGCTTCAGCGTGTTCTGCGACAACCAGTCAGCAATTCGCATCGCCAACAAGAACGGCTTCGCAAACAGGACGAAACACATTGCCGTGCGCTATTTCTTCGTGAAGGACGAGATCGAGAAGGGGAAACTCGAACTGTCATACTGTCCCACGTCTGAGATGGCAGCCGATTACTTGACCAAGAAGCTCGGAAAGCAGAAGTTCGAATACTGCATGCTGCTGACTGGACAGAGCCACGTCACCAGTAGCGCCACTCCAAAAGCAAAGGGGAGTGTTGGAAACAATGGAACTTAAACGCTTCAGCAGTGTCAAAACATTGCACTAGAAGCGAGGCAACCTACACCGAAGCACCTGTGAGTGAACCCTCGGAGGTTGAATCGGCTGCAGAAAGTTACGAGAAAGTCAAAGGTCGCTGACCCTTGACCTGACAAGAACAGCGCGACAGTTAAGGACACACAACTGACTCGTTACAGAGCAGTTGCCCGAGTCGCACTGTATCGAACCGCAACAGCAACAGTAAAAGTTGTTATAACCGTATCTCTTCATATTCCCTGTATTATTATATAAGCTTGTATCCTTTCACTATAATTTAATCTACTTTGCTCTCACACACTAGTGTTGAGATAGAGGCGAGGAATGAGTGCACTATGAAATGAAACAAGTACAAGTACCAACCCTAATTGGGTTGTACCCCCTATGGGCTACCCCACTACAGCCTAAATATATGCATCAGTAATATGATCATCTGACACACCCCCATAGGCAAAGTGGGGGAGAGCAAGGGGTCACAAGACCAGTCAAGCAAAGCAAAGCAAAGCAAAGCAAGCTCAGGGTGGACCTCAAGGATACCACACAAATTCCGAGCACAAGGTCAAGGCCACAAGGCCAGTTCACATGCAGCAGAGCATATATATATAACAGTGCTAAATAAGCAAGAGCAAGGATATATATATGCAGCAGTAAAAGCAAGGTCAAGAGGTAAGCAAGTGAGGCCCAGTGGGCACAAGGCCTAGCGGAGTGCAAAAGCGCTGATGGTCACGAGGTGGAAGTGCCTTGGTGAACACATCAGCAGTGTTGGCCTCAGTGGCCACGAAACGCAGGCGAAGCTGACCACGCTGCTGCAGCTCTCGAGCAAGGAAGTAGCGTAGAGCAATGTGCTTCGTCCTGTGCTCCAGTCTGTGCTCCTCACACAAGGCAATAGTTGCCTTGTTGTCGACGTACAGCACTGGAGGAGAACGAGGCCGCTCTCCAAGGTCAGTCAGCAGGTAGGTGAGCCAGCGAAGCTCCTGGGCAGCCATGGCCGTGGCGTAGATCTCAGCCTCACAGCTGGAGCTGAGAACCAAAGAAGAGCGAGTAGAGCGCCAAGAGACAGAGCCAGAGCCAAGACTGAAGGTGTAACCCTGAGACGACCTCTGAGTAGCCTGGCCGTCAGCCCAAGAAGCGTCTGAGTGCCCAGTGAGCACAGGCCGCTCACGCCCTCCAAGCACTAGCCCCATGCCCGACGTACTGCACAAGTAGCGCAACACCCTCTTAGCTGCATCCATGTGCTCCTTCCGGTGACGGCCGGGAGCAACATAGCGTGCTAAGATGCTGAGAGGGTATGCGAGGTCAGGTCGAGTGCAAGTCATCAGGTACATGAGGCAGCCCACAAGCTCTGGATACGGACCACTCAACTCTACGGACTCATCCGAAGGCAGAGCTGAGAGCGAGTGTCCCGTAGGCAGAGGAGTGGACTGAGGCGAGGAGTACGTGAAGCCGAAGCGCTGAAGGACCTGCTGCACCATGTGTGACTGAGTCAGGGTAATGGTGCGGCATGCTCTGTCCCGGGTGATCCGCATGCCAAGATAGCTTGTCAGTTCACCCAGGTCTGTGCACGTGTGTCTCTTCAGCAGCTCGGACTTCACGTGGGCGAGTGCGGCAGTGTCCGCAGTGGCAAAGACCAAGTTGTCAACGTACACGAGGATGTAGAAAGGCGGCAGCGAGGTGTCGGTGCGCAGAAACAGCGATGGGTCGGCAGTAGAAGGAGCAAACCCAAGAGCCGCAAGTGTAGTCCTCAGTGTGTCGTGCCACTCACGCGGCGCCTGGCGGAGACCGTAGACTGGCCGCCGGAGGCTCCACTGGGTACCAGGAGGGAACGACCCAGTGAAGCCACGAGGGCGGCGCAGCCAGATCTCCTCGTGCAGGCGGCCCTGCAGGAAAGCAGTGCTGAAGTCAAGAGACTGTAGCTCGTAGTCACGCTGAGCAGCGACGTGCAGTAGAACCCGAAGAGTGGTCATCTTCGGGGTCGGGGAGAAGGTCTGAAAGAAGTCAACTCCCTGTCTCTGACTGAAGCCACGAGCCACGTAGCGCGCCTTGAAGACAGGCGGAGAACCCGGCGGCCGCTTCACCCTGAAGATCCACATGCCACTGACAATGTTCGCCCCAGGAGGGGGAACAGCGTCAACGTAGGTGCCTGTGGACTTCCAGGAAGCCATCTCTGCGTCCATGGCTGACTGCCACTGAGAGGAGTAGGGACCGGCCATCGCCTCTGTGTAAGAGCGTGGAGTCGGGATGTCTAGAGCATCCGGGTCTCCCTCACGGGCAACAAGCATGGACACGAGATGGGGCAAAGCGGCGGCAAAGCACTGGAACTCCTCCTGCCTGTCCTCAAGGACGTCCGTGCCAAGAGCACAGTCACCCCCGACGGACGGAGAACAGGCAGACGCAGACGCAGCAGACGCCGACTCAGCAGACTCAGCAGACTCAGCAACAAGACTAGCAGCGTAGTCCAGACGACACGCAGCAGCAAAGTCGACCAGCTCAGCAACTAGGGCAGACGCAGCAGCGGACTCAAAGGAAGGATCAGTGACAAGAGAAGCAAGAAGACGCGTGACAGTAGGACTGGCAGCACGGTGAGAGTCCGACTCCGGGTCGGCAAGTGTAGGAAGAGAAGACTGAGGAGGAGAAGGCAAAGGGGCACGCAGAGGAGCAGTGGACGAACGCAGAGACATCTGGTGCGTGCCAGGGACAGGAGGAGGACGCTGACGCGAACCGCGACCACGAGGGCGAGCAGCTCGGACTGGCAACGCAGGGCGTGACGCAGGCTCACGACGCTCAGCAAGACCTCCAGTAGAACCAGCGTAGGGAGAAGGAGAAGGCAAGGGAGAGGCGGGCTGTAACTGTGACTGTGACGGGACAGGCTGCGGACACTCTACGGGAGGAGAAGGACTAGTGGAAGGCGGGAGACCAAGAACCTGCTGAAGGAGCGGAACGAAGTACGGCCGAGGCCGCGCAGCACCGCCAGAGACAGCAGGGACAGCACCAACACCTCCAGAGGCAGCACCAGCACCAGTAGCAGCTCCAACTCCAGCACCACCAGCAGCTGCAGAAGTACCCGCAGTAGGACCGACAGTCGTAGGCTCAGCGCCAGCACCCGCAGCAGCTCCAGCTCCAGAGGCACCCCCGGGCCCGGCAGCTCCAGTACCCTCAGTACGAGCACCTCCGGGACCCGTGGTACGAGCTCCCTGGGCAGCAACAGAACCTCCAGCATCCGTAGTACCCCCAGCTCCAGCAGCTCGCCTCCAGCGCCGGGCAAACCACTCACGCAGCTCCAGAGGAGAGAGCGGCTCGTAGCGTGAGGAACGGTCTGGAGAACCACCAGGAACAGAAGCAGCAGGCGCAGCACTCCCAGACGCAGTACCCCCAGGCTCAGCACCCCCAGGCACAGCACCCCCAGGCTCAGCACCCCCAAGCTCAGTACCCTCAAACACAGCACCCCCAGTCTCAGCACCCCCAGGCTCAGTACCCCCAGGCTCAGCACCCCCAGGCTCAGCACCCCCAGTCTCAGCACCCCCAGGCTCAGCGCCCCCAGTCTCAGCACCCCCAGTCTCAGCACCCCGAGGCTCCGCACCCGCAGCAGCACCAGTGTCACCAGTGACCTCGACAGGATCGACCGCGTCTACCTGAGACACACCTGAAGGGGTAGGACCCTGAGGGGGGAGGGGGTCTACCGGGGGGGGACCTGGGACCAGGAAGAGGGGCGGGGGGGGAAGGGACGGAGTGCGGTAGGGGAAGAGCCGGTAGAAGGGTACCGACTCGTCGAACGTGACGTCCTGGGAGGACAGAACACGACGAGAGGTGGGGTGGTAAAACTGCCACCCAGGTGCGTCAGGGGGGAAACCCAGGAAGACGCAAGGAGCAGCACGAGGGGACAATTTGTCCGCAGTCAAGTCGCGGACAAACGCCCGAGATCCCCAGACACGGAACGCCGACGCATCGCCAACCTTCCCCGTCCACAGCAAAGCTGGGGAGGTCTCCGGTCTGGAGACCCTGGGCTGAAAGGTTGATCTGATGCGCGGCGTACCGAACCGCAAACGGCCACAGAAAATGGGGGGCAGCCGCATGCACCATGGACGTACGGGCGACGTCCATGACAATGCCGATGCGGCGCTTAGCAATCCCATTCTGCTGCGGAGAGTCCGGAAGCGTGAAGGTCTGGCGGATGCCTCGTGCCCAACAGTAGGCTCGCAGAAGGCCGGAGGAGAACTCTCCGCCTCTGTCCGAGTGCAGACGCAAAACAGGAAAGTCTGAGCCGAAGCTCCGCCTGAGCTGGAAACGAGCTGCGCGGATCCAGTCGATCAACACCTCAGTGACTTCACCCTTGCTGCGCAAGGGGAAGACTGTGGTGTAACGCGAGTAGTCGTCAACCACCAGCAGGAAGTAGCGCTCGTGACCCTGTCCACGGACGCGGGCTGGGCCCCACACGTCCATGTGAAGCGTCTGCATCGGGGCCTCCGTCGGAGGAAACGGGGAGGAGTGAGGGGTAGCCCGCAGGCGACCCTCGACACAGGGGACACAGGGAGGGCCAGGCCCCGGAGGAAGGGGAGGGAGGGACCGGGGAAGGCCAGAGACAAGAAGGCGAGAGGCCATGCCCCGGAGACGAGGCAGGGAGGGGTGACCCATCCTGTGGTGCCACAGGAGGGTCTCGTGGGACAGGAGGCGACACGAGCAGGGGGCAGACTCAGGACCAGACCTGGACGCTGCAGCAAACACCTGACCCGACGCAGCTACCTGACCAGACGCAGGAGGAGGAGACGGAACAGTGAGTGTGTACAGGCTCGACCCCGGCCCACGTGTGAACGTGGTTAAGTGTCGACCCGTGTCCGCGTCCGTGCAGTGGGTGTCCCGTCGGCGTGCAGGGGTGAACTGGTCGACCCCTGCATCCTGTAGGTCAGCACCCGCCACCAAGTTCGTAGAGAACGAGGGGAGGTAGAGACCGGACAGGGCGCCAGACGGGACCGCAGGGCACGGCAGGACAGTGGAGTAGCGAGCCAGAACAGGACCCCCAGAGGGGTCCGCCAAGGAGACCGCCACTGGCCGACTAAGCGGTGTGAGTGTGGTGTGGTCTCGAAAGAAGGAGCGAGACGCCCCTGAGTCAAGAATAAAGGTGAGAGAGGGCGGAGCCGACGCAGTACCTGAGAGAGCAGACTCACCAGCACTCGAGGACACAGACTCACTGGCACCTAGAGCGACAGCCTCACCAGCACCTGGAGCAGCAGCCTCAACAGCACCTAGAGCCGCAGTACCAATGCCTGGGTCAGGCGGGAAACACCGGTAACAGTCACCCTCCTCACTAATAGTCACAGCATACATGGCAGCAAGAATAGCATCAAAGTCAAGATCAAAGATAGCTACTCCCGCCCTAGACAGCTGGTCCCAGCGAGGGATCTCATAGGCGTCAGGAAACTGGCGGCGCCAAGCGTCAGTCAGGCGGCCGAAGCAGCGCTGGGCTGCTGTGTAGCATTACAGCGTGGTCCATCGCTTCTGGCCACTGGTGGTTGGGAAGCCGCATGCCACGTAACAGTTTCCGCATGGTGTTTTGGAGGGTCCTGTTCAGCCTTTCTGCTACACCCTGTTGTTGATGGGCGTAAGGAAGGGAGATGAGGCGCTTGATGCCTTTCTCAGCCAGGTAGTTCTTGAACCTCGTCGAGGTATATTCTCCTCCTCCGTCTGTTTGGAAGCTTTTTAACTTGACGCCCGATTCCCGCTCTGCTACGGGAAGCTATGCGACGAACGCCTCGAACGCCATATCTTTGCTTGGGAGATTCAGGTGCCAGACGTAGCGTGTTGCGGCGTCGATGAAGGTAATCGTGTAGAGGTACGTATTCTGCCCTGGTTCATGGTTGTACAGGATGTCGCTGTACACCTTTTTGAGTGGTGTGTAAGCTGGTGCACTTGGGTTGTGGTGCGATGGGAACGGTTGATGAGGTAGGTCTCCTTCTGGGCAGGTGAAGCATGTGCCGCGTACGCGTTGGAGTTCTTGTCCGTTGGTTAATAGGAGTGAGTCTTTGTCGAGCACTCCTGCTCGTATTGTGTTGTTTAACACTGTGTTGCTTGGATGTCCCATTCTTGCGTGCCAGGTTGCTTCGTCGGCACGGTGTCCGGGTGATCGTCGGTACAGATCCGAGTTGGAGTAGAAGCTGGTGGTGAAGTTGGGGCTGTGATGAAACTCTCGTGGTGCTGGCTGAAACTGTTGTGCAGGTGTCGGTGAAGCGTCGTCAACGAGGACCGGTGCCGTTGAAGGACCAGCGACTGGTGTTGTTGTTGGTGCCGTTGTTGTCTCTGCTGCTGCCGATGTTGTTCCTGCTGCTCCCGATGTTGTCTCTGCTGCTGCCGATGTTGTTCCTGTTGCTCCCGATGTTGTCTCTGCTGCTGCCGATGTTGTTGCTAATGCCCTTGTTTGCTCTGTCTCAGGGATGGTATACGAATACCAGAAGCCGCCCGGACTGAAGTCAGGGTCAAGGTCCGGAGGGTGTGTCTAGTTGGTGAAGTTAACTATGGCGTCACTGTCGGCGGTGCCAAGATCGGGAACGAAGTCCAAGACGAAGACGTTGTTCTTGAGGACCGCCTTCCCGATGTAGAGACCTCCTCTCCCATGATACAACTTGAACTCCTGGATGGTGCTGTCTGCTTCGAGGTGAATACCTTTCGCCATCAGCTGACTGACACTCAGTAAGTTGTAGCCGAGGTCTTCTGCAATTAAAACCTTTGACATCTGTAGTATGACGTTTGTCTCTCGCGACTGAAGTTGTACGATTCCTTGCCGTCGTGTGCGCAGGTTCTGGTTGTTGGCGACGGTTATGACGACTTCCCGTTGAAGCTGGTATTCTTGTTGTACGAAGCGTCCTGAAGAGCACATGTGCTGTCCGCAACAGCTGTCCAAGAACCACGTGTCTGTCCCTGAAGGCTCGCTTTGGGCGATGGCGGCGTACGTTGGATTTGGTTTGAGTGCTTCGCGGCGAGGTGTGGTGTTATCGAGATGGTCTTCTGGTGAGTAATGTGGCGGTGAATCGGTGATGCAGGATTCGCTCAGTCTTGCCATGCAGCTGATGATGTTTCTTGCTCCTTGTGCAGGTTGTCCCGGTGAAGTTGAGGCTTGGACCTGAGTCGTCGGGTTCGCCTGTGTTGAAGTCACTTGACTGCTTGAAGGTCGTAGTTGCCGCTGCAAGGCAGTTAACTGTTGTCGATTCGGGCAGTGCGTGCGTGGGTGCCCTGATGTCTTGCAGATGTGACAAAACGGAGGTACTGGCTTCGGCTGCTGCTGTCGGTTGTTGTAGTTGTTGTGTCGTCGCTGAGTATGGAAAGCGAATTCTGACGTTGTCGTCTTTCGTTTGTGTCGTTCTTCTTGCAGATCCATGTCCTGCTGCTCGGCGTGTATTTCGGCGCAGAGTGCTGCTTCAGAAATTCTTCTGTGGGCTCGAAGAATTGCTTTGGTGGCGCGCCACTGAGGACCGAGGCCACCGATGATGACTCTTACGAAGGCGTCTTCAGAGATTGATCCTCCGCATCGAAGAAGCTTGTCGCGCAATTCGCGACATCGGCTGATATACGCCAACCCCTTTTCTCCTGGTTTCATTTCAACTGTTGTCAACTGCGCCATTAACCTGCTCTGGTTTACACTGTCTGTTGCTTGATACAGGTTCTTCAGATGGCCATACGCGAGTTCCGCCGAGTTGCCGAAGGTCCGGTAAGAGCGAATGTTCTGCTGCTAAGTTGGTGTGATGTTTCTCACTAGAATAGTATACGCCATCATCGATTGATACGTATACTGCTGACGGCGAGAAGAATGCGGAGAGAGGTATGTCGACTAACTGGGGCGAAGGTCTCGGTGAAGTCTCGTCCTTTTTCCTGGTCGAATCCACGCACGACCCAGCGTGCTTTGAACTTCTCGATTGTGCCGTCAGCTTTCGTCCTGATGCGAAAGACCCATTTCCCGGTGAGAATGGTCTTGTTCCGTGCCACGCTTGCGGTAACGACCTTCCAGGTGTTGCATTCCTCCAGTGCTTTTAATTCTCTGTCCATGGCTTCACGCCATTTTTCCCTGTGTTCCCCCCCCAGAGCCTGCTGAACTGTCGCAGGCTCTTTAGGAAGAGTGTTGCCGGCGGTCCCGTGGACTGCGGTGACGAGGCCAAGGATTTGTAGCCCAGTCTGTGAGTATCGAGGAAGTTTTGGATCCTCGGGATAAGCTGCTTCGTCTCCCGCTTCTGGGTCGGGTATGAAATTCGGCCCTATCCTTTCTGCTTCGTTGGTGTTGACTGTCGCAGGTGTTACGTAACCGTTGTCGGCGAAGTGGTAGAAGACTTCGGCGTTGTTACCGTCGCGAGGATTATCTTCATCCATGGGCACATCGACGGAGCAGTACGGGAGAGGTCCGGCTTCCTCCGATGCGTTGTCGACGTTCTGTTCATCCCAGTCTGCTTCGTCCGCTGCTGAGGCGAAGGCTCGGTCACCACGAAAGCCACCTGTGGGGTCCCGATTCTCGTGCAAGTTGGCGAGGTACGTCTGAAGGGTGAGTCGTTCGTAGAAGATCACATCACGTGCTGCTACTGTTTCTTTTGTGTGGACGTCGAAGATTCTCCACGCGTTGTAATTTTTCTCGATGCCGAGGTGTAGTCCCCACTGTGCCCGTTGCGAAAATCTTCCCGCTCGTGCTTCTGGGGGTCGGTACTGTACCATGCACCCAAATACTCGTAACATTTTTGTGCTGCCCTGCTTTCCTATCCACAGCAGATGCGGTGATGCGTTGTTCGGGAGTGACGACGACGAAAGCAAGTTGTGCAGCATGACAGCATGGTCCATTGCTGCTGGCCACTGGTGGTTGGGTAGCCGCATGCCACGTAATAGTTTGCGCATGCTGTTCTGCAGGGTCCTGTTCATTCTTTCTGCAACACCCTGCTGCTCATGTGCGTAGGGAAGGGAGAGGAGTTGCTTGATCCCCCTTTCCGCCAGGTACTGCTTGAAGCGCTGAGAGGTGTATTCGCTACCTCCGTCTGACTGGAAGCTTTTTAGCTGCGTTCGTGATTCCCTTTCTGCTACCGGTAGCCAAGCGGCGAATGCTGCGAGTGCCATGTCGCGGCTGGGTAGGTTGCGATGCCAGACGTATCGAGTGGCGGCGCCGATGAAGGTAATCGTGTAATTATAGGTTACTTGGCCTGGTTCTGGCCAAGTAAGAATGCACCACCGAGCGCGATTCTGGCCTCGGCGGTTGCATAAACCCTCGCCACGCAATTGGCTTTGTTTTCACCCTATCAAGTGTCAGAATTGCCCACTCGAATTTGCCTCGTGGCAGATTCCAGTGGGCGGTCACGTTATCCTTGTATACTCGGTTTTGCGGCACTGGTCAACAATCTTGAAGTGGAGTCAGGCCCCTGATTTTGTTTCACATCTTTTCTACTTCATAAAAAATATACCAAATAATAAGACCCGGGTATTATGTAGGATTTTCCTTTGAGGAGACCCCCCCCATTTTTTCCCAGTGGTTTTCATAATACCCTAGGGTGTTTTATCTGGGAGAATACGGCATGCAATTTGTATCCAAACAATCATCCTGAGGAGTGGATAGTACTTGTAGGGTACCCGAAGGGTTTGGTCAATGCATTCTGTGCGGTTACTCTTGTGCGGGCACTCTTACGCCACGACGAATGGAATGGGCTGTAGATGAAAGCGCTGAACTCGCCCTAAGCGCGTGGGGTTCAGATTGTGATCTACAAGTGGTACGAGCTGGACTCTGCGGTATTCAAAATTAGAGGACCTGATCCAATATACTATGGGATGACAGCTAAAGTTGGGCAACATATTTTGGCCATTTTTTGATGCATGCAACTAAGCCGAGGCGCGCTAATCAGGTGCATGCTATTCCGTCGTTTTTCTCCCTCGGTTGCCACTGTTTGTACACAAGCGCCACTAAAAACACTGTTCTGTCAGGGGATGCAACCCGCGCAACACAAGCAACACACGCAACCAGGCCTCTTGATATCAGGGTAAATCACCCTTATGGCCCTTACTATAAGGGTGGGTTTAGGTGTTCACCCTGATTTTACAGAGTTGTATTTTAGGGCGCCCTTACAATAAAAAGTGGATTTTTGTGTAACACTGATATTTCAGACCGACATGGTGTACTCGCTTTGATGACAACGAGTAGTGTTGGGTACCACCCTGATGCGATTTTTTAGGGGGGAGGGGGGGGGGAGTTGATTCACCAACGTGATTTCTGCTGCGATTAGCGGCGATTTGCCCGAGTCACTAGAATTGCGCGTCGCCAAGACCGCTCGCGTCGCCACAGCCACAGTCCCGCAACCTGTACCCGTACCACATGCATTTTGCTTGCCTTGCGGTGACAGACAGCGCCACACAGGTGTGCATCGTCCACGAGAGTCCTACTTGTGTCAGAACATTATAGCTTATATATTTGTGTAGGCTATAGTGGGGTATCCCATAGGGGGTACAACCCAATCAGGGTTTCCTATATGTACTCACTTCATTCATAGTTCATTCATCCTCGTTCTAGTTTCTTCCACATGGTTTCAGAGCGGTTACGCTCTCGGCCTGTGGGTACTACTGCTTCCGCTGCTACATGCTCTGTCGCACGCCCCGTGGCGTGCGACGCGCACGGCGATTTGCACTTTGGCGCGCGCCTCGGAGCACGCGGCCTCTTTCTTTTCTGGCGCGCCGCCCGTCCCGGCCCCTAGCCGCCCGCGCGCCGCCCGTCCCGGCCCCTAACCGTACGTGCGCCGCCCGTCCCGGCCCTTAGACGCCCGCGCGCCGCCCGTCCCGGCCCTTAGACGCCCGCGCGCCGCCCGTCCCGGCCCTTAGCCGCCCGTCCCGGCCCTTAGACGCCCGCGCGCCGCCCGTCCTGGCCCCTAGCCGCCCGCGCGCCGCCCGTCCTGGCCCCTAGCCGCCCGCGCGCCGCCCGTCCCGGCCCTTAGCCGCCCGCGCGCCGCCTGTCTCGACCGCGGGCCGCTGCTCCAGCCCGTCGACGCCCGTGAGCCGCCCGTCCCGGCCCCACGCCGCGCGTGCGCCGCCCGTCTCGGCCCCGCGCCGTCGTCTCGGCCCCACGCCGCCCGTCCCGGCCCTGCCCAGCTGCCCCGGCCCGTCGCCTGCTGCATTGCCGAGCCGCTTCCCCCACCGAGCCGCCAAGCAGCCCAGCAGCCGAGCCGTAGCCGAGCCCCTGAGCAGCCCAGCAGCCGAGCCGCAGAGCATCCGAGCCGCCCGAGCCGCCCGAGCCGCCCGAGCCGGCCGAGCCGCCCGAGCCACCCGAGCCGCCAAGCCGCCGAGCCGCCAGAGTCGCCCGAGCAGCCGAGCCGCCCGGGTCGCCCGAGCCGCCGAGCCGCAGTTACTGCAGTGCCGCCGTGCCGCCGAGTTGCGAGTCGCCGAGTCGTCGAGCCTGCTCTTCCCACCACTGGTGAGCCCCTGCCTTCTTTACTGCTGCTACTCCTGCTCCTGCTTCTACTCGCGGCGGCCAGATGCAGCTCCAGCAACGCCCACGCGCGTCTCTCACGCCCCAGCAGCTTCGTGAGTGGTACGCTCAGAGTAGAGGGTATCTCAGTTCTGTTCGTTGCTCTTACGTGATTCGCACTGGTGCTCGGACTGGTCAGCCTTGTGGGACGCCTAGTCATACACCGTCCCGCTGCTTCACCCGTCTGAACGACGCATGGCATACCGAGTTTGGCGACGAGGCTGAGCTCCCCGACTCGGTGGAGTTGCTTAGGCAGAGGGTAGATATATTTGCTCTTGACTATGATGCTATTCTCACTGCCATGTATGCATTGCCTACTAGTGCTGACCGTGCCGGTCACCTGTGCGTACCGCCTGACCCGCGTATAGAGCCTGCTGCTCTAGCTGCTGGTGCGGCTGCTGCTCTGGGTGCTAGTGAGTCTCCTGCTCCAGGTACAGGTGCGGCTGCTGCTCTAGGTGCTAGTGAGTCTGCTTCCTCAGGTGCGGGTGAGTCTGCTCTCTCAGGTACCGCGTCGGCTCCGGCCTCTCACACCTTCACCCTTGACTCGGGGGCTTCCCGCTCCTTCTTTCGAGACCGCACCACACTTACGCCGCTTGGTCGGCCAGTTGCAGTCTCTCTGGCAGACCCCTCTGGGGGCCCTGTCCTTGCTCATTTCTCCACCGTCCTCCCGTGTCCGGCGGCCCCCTCTGGCACCCTGTCTGGTCTTTACCTCCCCTCGTTCTCTACGAACTTGGTGAGTGGTGCTGACCTGCAGGATGCGGGGGTTCACCAGTTCACTCCTGCGAGTCAGCGCATGACCCACTGCACAGACGCTCGGACAGGCCGACACCTGGCCACGTTTACTCATCGGCCGGGGTCGAGCCTGTACACACTGACCACTGCGTCTCCTCCAGTTACTGAGTCTGGTAGGGTAGCTGCGTCGGGTCAGGTGTTTGCTGCAGCGTCCAGGTCTGGTCCTGAGTCTGCCCCCTGTTCGTGTCGTCTCCTGTCTCACGAGACTCTCCTCTCGCACCACCGCCTTGGTCACCCCTCTCTGCTTCGGCTTAGAGGCATGGCCTCTCGTCTTCTTGTTTCTGGTCTGCCCCGGTCCCTCCCTCCCCTTCCTCAGGGCCCTGGCCCTACCTGTGTCCTCTGTGTGGAGGGGCGCCAGCGTGCTGCCCCTCAATCCTCCCAGTTTCCTCCGACAGAGGCCCCGTTGCAGACGATTCACATGGACGTGTGGGGCCCAGCCCGCGTTTGTGAACAGGGTCACGAGCGCTACTTCCTGCTAGTTGTTGACGACTACTCGCGTTACACCGCATTCTTCCCCTTGCGCAGCAAGGGTGATGTCACTGAGGTGCTGATCGACTGGATCCGCGCAGCTTGTCTCCAACTCAGGCAGAGCTTTGGCTCGGACTTTCCTGTTCTGCGTCTACACTCGGACAGAGGCGGAGAGTTTTCCTCTGGCCTTCTGAGAGCCTACTGTTGCGCACGGGGCATCCGTCAGACCTTCACGCTTCCGGACTCTCCGCAGCAAAATGGGATTGCTGAGCGCCGCATTGACATGGTCATGGACGTCGCTCGTACGTCTATGATGCATGCGGCTGCCCCCCATTTTCTGTGGCCGTTTGCGGTGAGATACGCGGCGCATCAGATCAACCTTCACCCCAGGGTCTCCAGGCCGGAGACCTCCCCAGCCTTGCTGTGGACGGGGAAGGTTGGCGATGCGTCTGCGTTCCGGGTCTGGGGATCTCGGGCGTTTGTCCGCGACTTGTCTGCGGACAAACTGTCCCCTCGTGCTGCTCCTTGCGTCTTCCTGGGGTTCCCCCCTGACGCGCCTGGGTGGCAGTTCTACCACCCCACCTCTCGCAGTGTTCTGTCCTCCCAGGACGTCACGTTTGACGAGTCGGTCCCCTACTACCGCCTCTTCCCCTACAGCACTCCGTCCCTCCCCCCGCCCCCGCTCTTCCTTGTACCAGGTTCCCCCCAGGTAGACCCCCTCCCCCCTCAGGGTCCTGCCCCTTCAGGTGTGTCCCAGGTAGACGGAGTCGAGCATGTCGAGGTCACTGGTGACTCTGGTGCTGCTGAGGGTGTTGAGCCTGGGGGTACTGAGCCTGGGGGTGCTGCGCCTAGGGGTGCTACGCCTGGGGGTGCTTTGCCTGGGGGTGCCGGGCCTTAGGGTTCTGAGCCTGGAGGTGCTCCGCCTGGAGGTTCTCCGGGTGCTTCGTCTCGCAGGGAGCCACTCTCTCCACAGGAGCTGCGCGAGTGGTTTGCCCGGCGCTGGAGCCGTGGTGCTGGTGCTGGAGGTTCTTCGGCTACTGGGGGTGCTGGGCCTAGGGGTGCTGAGCCTTGGGGTGCTGAGTTTGGGGATGCTACGCCTGGGGGTGCTGGCCCTGGGGGTGCTGGCCCTGGGGGTGCTGAGCCTAGGGGTGCTGAGCCTGGGGGTGCTTTGCGTGGGGGTGCTGGACCTGGGGGTGCTGTGCCTGGAGGTGCTTCGCCTGGAGGTTCTCCGGGTGCTTCGTCTCGCCGGGAGCCACTCTCTCCACAGGAGCTGCGCGAGTGGTTTGCCCGGCGCTGGAGTCGTGCTGCTGGTGCTGGAGGTTCGTCGGCTACTGAGGGTGCTGCATTCGCGGGTCCCGGAGGTGCTCGTCCTGGGAGTACTGGAGCTGCTGGGCCTGCAGGTTCGACTGGAGCTGGTGCTACTGAGGGTGTTGGCGCTGAGACTACCACTGGCGGTCCTGGTGCCGCTGGAGGTCCTGGAGCTGCTGGCGGTGCTGCTGGGGGTTCTGGAGCTGCTGGAGGTGCTGCTGGAGGTGCTGGAGCTACTGGAGGTGCTGCTGGAGAGGGTACTCCTGCTGGGGGTCCTTGTGCTGTCCCTGCTGTTTCTGGCGTCGCCACGCGGCCTCGACCGTACTTCGTTCCACTTCTGCAGCAGGTTCTTGGTCTTACACCTTCTACTGGTCCTCCTCCTCCTCCCTTAGAGGGTCCACAGCCTGTCCAATCACAGTCACAGCTACAGCCTGCCTCCCCTTTGCCTGCTCCTTTTCCCTACGCTGGTCCTACTGGAGGTCTTACTGAGCGTCGTGAGCCTGCGTCTCGTCCTGCGTCGCCTGTTCGTGCTGCGCGCGCTAGTGGTCACGGTTCGCGTCAGCGTCCTCCTCCTGTCCCGGGCACGCACCGGATGTCTCTGCGTCCGTCCACTGCTCCTCTGCGTGCCCCTTTGCCTTCTCCTCCTGAGTCCTCTCTTCCTGCTCTTGGCGACCCAGAGTCGGACTCTCTTCGTGCTGCCAGTCCTACTGTCACGCGTCTCCTTGCTACTGGCGTCACTGACCCTTCTTTCGAGTCTACTGCTGCGTCTGCCCTTGCTGCTCGCTGTCGCCTAGACTACGCTGCGAGTCTTGTCGCTGAGTCTGAGTCTGTCTGTCCTCCGTCCGTCGGGGGTGAGTGTGCCCTTGGCACGGACGTCCTTGAGGACAAGCAGGAGGAGTTCAAGTGTCTGGCCGCTACTTCACCTCATCTCGTGTCCGTACTGCTTACCCCTGAGGGAGACCCGGATGCACTTGACATCCCGACTCCGCGCTCTTACGCGGAGGCGATAGAGGGTCCCTACTCCTCTCAGTGGCAGGCAGCTATGGATGCAGAGATGGCTTCCTAGAAGTCCACAGGCACCTACGTTGACGCAGTCCCCCCTCTCGGGGCGAACATCGTCCGTGGCATGTGGATCTTCAGGGTGAAGCGGCCGCCGGGTTCTCCGCCTGTCTTCAAGGCGCGCTACGTGGCTCGTTGCTTCAGTCAGCGGCAGGGAGTTGACTACTTTCAGACCTTCTCCCCTACCCCGAAGATGACCACTCTTCCGGTACTGCTGCACGTTGCTGCTCACCGTGACTACGAGCTGCACTCTCTCGACTTCAGCACTGCTTTCTTGCAGGGCAGCCTGCACGAGGAGATCTGGCTGCGCCGCCCACCTGGCTTCACTGGGTCGTTCCCTCCTGGTACCCAGTGGAGTCTCCGGCGTCCAGTCTACGGTCTCCGCCAGGCGCCACGTGAGTGGCACGACACACTGAGGACTACACTGGCGGCACTTGGGTTTGCTCCTTCTACTGCCGACCCGTCGCTGTTTCTGCGCACCGACACCTCTCTGCCGCCGTTCTACATCCTCGTGTACGTTGACGACTTGGTCTTTGCCACAGCTGACACTGCTGGACTCGCCTACGTGAAGTGCGAGCTGCAGAAGAGACACACGTGCACTGACCTGGGTGAACTGCGCAGCTACCTTGGCTTGCAGATCACCCGGGACAGAGCACGCCGCACCATTACCTTGACTCAGTCACACATGGTTCAGCAGGTCCTTCAGCGCTTCGGCTTCACGTACTCCTCGCCTCGGGCCACTCCTCTGCCTACTCGCCACTCGCTCTCAGCTCTGCCTTCGGATGAGTCCGTAGAGTCGAGTGGTCCGTATCCAGAGCTTGTTGGCTGCCTCATGTACCTGATGACCTGCACACGACTTGACCTTGCATACCCTCTTAGCATTCTCGCACGCTATGTTGCTCCTGGGAGACACCGACCAGAGCACATGGTTGCAGCGAAGAGGGTGTTGCGCTACTTGTGCAGTACGTCGGGCATGGGGCTAGTGCTTGGAGGGCGGAGTCCAGTGGTCCTCACTGGGCATGCGGACGCCTCTTGGGCTGACGACCAGGCTACGCAGCGGTCGTCATAGGGTTACACTTTCAGTCTTGGTTCCAGCTCTGTTTCGTGGCGGGCTACCCGCTCGTCTTCTGTTCTCGGCTCCAATTGTGAGGCTGAGATCTACGCCGGGGATATGGCTGCCCAGGAGCTTCGCTGGCTCACCTACCTGCTGACCGACCTTGGAGAGCCGCCTCGTTCTCCTCCAGTCCTGTACGTAGACAACAAGGCCATGCTGGCCTTGTGTCGAGAGCAGCGACTGGAGCACAGAACAAAGCACATTGCTCTCCGCTACTTTCTTGCTCGTGAGCTAGAGCAGCGTGGACAGTTGCGGCTTGCGTACGTGGCCTTTGAGGCCAACACTGCTGATGTCTTCACCAAGGCACTTGCGCCTTGTGATCATCAGCGCTTCTGCACTCAGCTGGGTCTTGTGCCTGTCTTGCCTCACTTGCTCACTTCTTGACCTTGCTTGTACTGTCACATATATATACTCTTGCTCTTGCTTGCTTAGCCTCTTGTATATGTATATATGTGATCTTGCATGTGAACTGGCCTTGTGGCCTTTGAACTTGTGCTCGGAATGTGTGGTGACTTTGTGATCCACCCTGAGCTTTGCTTTGCTTTGCTTGACTGTTCTTGTGACCCCTTGTTCTCCCCCAATTAGCCTATGGGGGTGTGTCAAAACATTATAGCTTATATATTTGTGTAGGCTATACTGGGGTATCCCATAGGGGGTACAACCCAATCAGGGTTTCCTATATGTACTCACTTCATTCATAGTTCATTCATCCTCGTTCTAGTTTCTTCCACAGCTTGGTCCCTTCCTCCCTCCCCACTAGACCCCCACCCACCGACCAGCCGCTCTCACCCAACCCCAACCCAGTCAGTTCATTTTATTCATCCAGTTTTCCTCCTCGTGGTCCCGTCTAGGGTTTGCAGACCACGCCTTCCTGCTGCTATTATAACCATAGCTCCAGCATCTACCTCCAAGTCCCTCGTCATAGCTGTTGTCACCAGCGGTGAGGATGACGACGAGGCTCATCGTCAGGTCCTGCACTCACCCTCATGAAAGGGCCTTAGCTTTTTTACAGTGCCTTATAAGCGACTGCTTGAACCAGAGCCCGGCGTTGCCTCTACTGAGGCTGAGACCGCGCTGGCTGAAGCGGGGCGTGACATGCACCTCGACGCCTGAACTGACACCACGAAAAGCACAACACATGTAATGGAGAATACCGCAGCTGCTCTCAACTGTGCTGCCAAGAAGCTGAAATCTGGTTCGTGTTCGGCACGGCAGAAGTGGCGGCAGCAACCTAAGTCGAGTTTCACTCGCGGGGCTCATGCATACGGTAGCAATGTTCAATGCTGGCAAGAAGGGCCGCCCTGCTCAAGAGTTCCTAGACTGTATTAACTTGTGCTGACAGCTAAGCTTATTCTGTTAGAACCAGGCACTGATGCTTTAGTTGCTCTGTTAGTTAGTGCCATCTTTAAAACCGAAATATAAAATAGTGAAGGCGGATCCAACTTGAAATCATGCTCGGAAGAAGCAAAACTGGAACGACGATGGGCTGTGTAAAACACTCTTTCGGGCATCGCCCTTCCACAGACTGAATACACGTGATTCGTTCCCGCAAAGAAAAAAAATCAGATCGTGCTCGCGCGTTCGCATTTTCTGCATGCGACATTTACACGACAGTTGTTTGTCGTGCGTTTTGATGGTTGGACCTGACTTCGACTTTCAAGCTGGGCCTGGGTTCCACATATGCTTACTTCAACTCCATTCACGTAGCTTGCCTAACTCACGGGGCTTGCCTAGCATAGAATAGCCAGAGACGAGGGATTAGGCTGATGCGGCATAGAAATGAAATCATCATTAGATTGTTTGTGATACTTGGTCGCCGTTGCTGCGTAGTGATATTTTCCTCGCGATCACAGAGAACCCCATTCCCGTCGCCATTCCTCTCACCCCTCTCATCGCCCACTATGCTATCCTCGAGTTCGCCAAATCGCCCACCCGTCTCCCTTTCCGTCGCGCGTCACGTCGCCATCTCGTTGCCCGTCCCGTCGCCCTCTTCGTCGCCCTCTCTCCCCTCCTCTCCTCCCGTTGGCCTCTCTCTCGCCCCTCCCTACCGATCGCCCTCCCGTCGCTCGCCCCGTCTCGCTCTCTCTCTCTCTCTCCGCTCCCTTCCCGTCGCCCTCTTTCTCGCTCCTCCCTTCCCGTCGCGCTCTCTCTCTCCGCGCCCTTCCCGTCGCCCTCTCTCTCGCCCCTCCCTTCCCATCGCTCTCTCTCTCTCTCTCTCCGCTCCCTTCCCGTCAGCCTCTCTCTCCGCTCCCTTCTCGTCGCGCTCTCTCTCTCCGCTCCCTTCCCCTCGCCCTCTCTCTCGCCCCTCCCTTCCCGTCGCGCTCTCTCTCTCCACTCCCTTCCCGTCGCCCTCTCTCTCGCCCCTCCCTTCCCGTCGCGCTCTCTCTCTCCGCTCCCTTCCCATCGCCCTCTCTCTCGCCCCTCCCTTCCCGTCGTGATCTCTCTCTTCGCTCCCTTCCCGTCGCCCTCTCTCTCTCCCCTCCTACCCGTCGCGCTCTCTCTCTCCGCGCCCTTCCTGTCGCCCTCTCTCTCGCCCCTCCCTTCCCATCGCGTTCTCTCTCTCCGCTCCGCCTCCTCTCTCGCTCCTCCCTTCGGATCGCGCTCTCTCTCCGCTCCCTTCCCGACGCGCTCTCTCTCTTCGCTCCCTTCCCATTGCCCTCTCTCTTTCTGCTCCCTTCCCATCCTCCCTTCTCGCTCGCCTCGAATAGCCCTCACAGCAACCTTCGACTCTCCCATCACGTATGCCCTCCTTTCTCCGTCGCCTCTCTCGTTCTCCCTCTGCTATCGCGTCAGCGTGACCCATTCCGTACTCTGTTATTGTGTTTGGTTTGTTTGTTTTTTCTGTCTTTCCATCTATTCTCGACACCCTCTCTCCCGCCGCCTATCCTCTCTCCCGTCGCCCTCCCGTTTCCCGTCGCCCTCCCGTTTCCCGTCCCCCTCCCGTTTCCTGTCGCCCTCCCTTTTCCCATCGCCCTCCCGTTTCCCGTCGCCCTCGCGTTTCCCGTCGCCCTCGCGTTTCCCGTCGCCCTCCCGTTTCCCGTCGCCCTCCCTTCTTCCGTCGCCCTCCCTTTTCCCGTCGCCCTCACGTTTCCCGTCGCCCTCCCGTTTCCTGTCGCCCTCCCGTTTTCCGTCGCCCTCCCGTTTCCCGTCGCCCTCCCGTTTCCCGTCGCCCTCGCGTTTCCCGTCGCCCTCCCGTTTCCCGTCGCCCTCCCGTTTCCCGTCGCCCCCCTTCTTCCGTCGCCCTCCCGTTTCCTACGCCCTCCCTTCCCGTCACCCTCCCGTTTCCTGTCGCCCTCCCTCTTTCTCTTCATTCGTGCCACCTTGCCCATCATAATTTCCCCCCTAGTGCTGTTTTTCTCTTCTGTTTCCCGTTATTGCACCTCTCCCAGGCCTCAAGTCCAAGGCAGCACATTGATCAGAGCTCTACTAGCTCTAATAATGTTCGAACACTTTCACTCTCATCACGTACATGTGTGCCTGCTTGGGATTTAGCGTGAGATGTTGCTAGTTGTGAATTTGGTGAAGTATTGGTTCTAGTGAATGCAGGAGTGCTCATCGCTCAACTTTGCGCCAAATTCGCACATGTACATGTGAGAGAACCTGGCTGCCAATCAGAATTGACAATGAACTATCGTTCCTGGTCCAATAAGAAACTCGTCTGAGGGTCGGAAAAAAAAGCACACATACACCAATTCCAACATTCCAAAACAAAACAAAAATACTTCATCTTCAAGTGGACCCAACTAGAAGGGGGGGGGTCACTATCTTGCCTGCTGGCTTTAATATGTAATCCACGCTTAAGTCTAAACATGAAAGGGTGAAAACAATGTGCACACTGATGAGCAAGAGTACCTTTCCAACTGACACTGATAAAAAAGACTGACATGGCTGACCCACCCTTACTGAAAGACCAACTTCAGCGAACTGGCCTTGCGAGTAAGAGTGCCCCAAATCCTATCCAGAGGCCTGCAGACAACACACGCCACACACAAAATCGGCCTGGCAGGGAAGCCCGAAAGGAAAAATACAACTCATAGAAAACATGGACGTTGTTCGGGAGGGATCAACCCTAAACACGGGAACGTCCTGGTGTTTAGGGTTGATGTCTCTTAAGGCAGTGGGACAAAAAATCTAGGGAACCTGGACTCATTTTTCAGAAGGGATCAACCCTAAACACGGGAACTGCCCTCGTGTTTAGGGTTGATTCCTCCCGAGTCGCATGCGTTTCCAATTGGGTTTTATATTTTTTTGCCCGTTTTTGTCAGGCGCGTTGCGATATGTATTGACCTTGTTCGCAGTAATTTTCGTGCGACTGGTGTGGTTGGACGACGAATTCGTGCGAGAGCTGCGCCAGTTACTATCAGTCAGGTTGTAGCATCACCTGACAGAACAGTAGTTTTCGTGGCGGAGGTGTACATACAGTAATAACAGAGGCTGAAAAACGACAGGATAGCATGCACCTGAATAGCGCACTTCGACTAAGTTGCATGCACCTGAAATTGGCCGAACATATTTTGATTGTATGTTGAATCAGGTTCTCTATAGACTGTATGTTGTCGTTCTCCGTGCTGGTAGGATGTAACAGCTGCAGTGACTGGGCATTTCGGGTAGAGAGAGGCCACGTCTCGCTGTCCAATGAGGTTCAAATTATGACCCATCAACCAATCACTGGGCTCCACTAGAAAACTTTAGCATTGCTTCACGTTTGTAGTGTCTGATATGCTTCGATAGAACCGTCGATTCTTCAGGAAGATGCTTTCACCACGTTGATCGAAGGGCGGAGGTCCATCAATCAGTCCTAGCTTCTGGAAGAATCCGTTCGGCTGGTTGGTCACACACACATCTCTCACAGAATTTTTCCAGAATTCTACACCTGCTGAATCCTGATCATTCCAAGGCTTCCGTAACCAAGTTTCAGAAAGCCAATCTCCAATCTCCAGCACCAAGTAGATCAGTGGTGAAGTTGCAGCATCCAGCCAAGCATAGTGCAGGACGGCGGCTTGTTGAAGTGTAGGAGCCTGAAAGTAGCCAGATAGACTCGGCTTCTCCGTGCTTTTTGTCTGTTGATCTGGACCAGTGACCGTAGATCATGGCACGGTCGACGGTTCTTGCGCTCCTAGCGCTCGTCCTCATCACCACCCAGTCTTGCCTTGCCGTAAGTTGAAAATACTCCTCGGCTGTCTGGTGTGTTGGCGGGTAGATCTTGCGGACAAATTGTCTTTACCGCATTTAGTATCATTCGATTCTGGATGCCAAATGTCCGTACTCCTCTCTCCCATCTCGATCCATGCAGGTGGAATTCTTTGAGACGTTTGACGAGGATTACGCTGGTCGCTGGGTCGTCTCTAGCAGCGCAGACTACACGGGTAAGTCTAAGATTTTCCGCCTCGATTTGCTGCAGTTCATGTGACTAGATTTCCAAAATGAGCACCCATGAACCGTATCTGCACATTTAATGTTTATCCTGAACAACCTGAGAATTCATGTTTCCATTATTTTACTTGCTCAGGCAAATGGAAATGGGCTGCCGGCGAAGCTTCGGGCGATTACGGGTTGCTGGTAACCGAGAAGGCGAAGAAGTACGGCATCGCAGCGGAGCTCCCTGAGCCCGTGGATCCGAAGAAGGACACCCTGGTGCTGCAGTACGACGTGCGCCTGCAGAACAACCTCGAGTGCGGCGGATCGTATCTCAAGTTCCTCATGCCGCAGGTACTGCAATTGAAACTAAATATGCAGGCCTAATTGGGGAAATATTCTGAAAGTGCTTCGTTCTTGCCTTTCGACCTGATTCGACATCTCTCTTCGCTCTTTCTGTATAGTCTCTTCTGACCCTCTGATCCATCCTGCCTACTTGCTCCACCGTGCTTGTGTCTTCCCAATCTGTCGTCCCCCTGGGACCAATCAGACCGCGGGCTGGACTCCGAGCCAATTCAAGGACGACTCGCCTTACTCAATCATGTTCGGACCCGACAAGTGCGGCTCCACGAATAAAGTACACTTTATTTTCCGCCACAAGTCGCCCAAGACGGGCGAGTACGTGGAGCACCACATGAAGAAGCCCGCGTCGCCCTACACATTCGACAAGCTCAGCCACGTGTACACGGCAATCGTGTATCCCAACAACACGGTTGAAATTCTGATCGACGGCGAGAAGAAGGCGGAGGGCGATCTGCTCTCCGGGAAGGATTTCCAGCCGCCCGTGCTGCCGCCGAAGACGATCCCGGATCCCGAGGATAAGAAGCCCGATGATTGGTGAGTTGAGAGCGACGAATGGTGGGTTGAGAACGTACGTTCAGTGGAGATGTTGGAAAGATATGTTAGTTATTTTTTGCGCACTTCACATGAGTAAATCAATTTTCTGAACGGCACGCGCCCGCGATTCCCGCTACCCGTGGTGACCTTATGACTTGAGGTGGCTTTTGAGTCGACTCCAATGTCTGTTGATTTGCACGCACTTCACATGAAAATCTCGTAATTACTGAATGATGCTCCACATGGAGAACTCCTAATTACTGCATGATACTCCACTTCACACATGAATGTCGACTCATAATTACTCCAATGTCGATTCCTGCGACGCGTGGTGTGCGTGCCTGCAGGGACGAGCGCGCCAAGATCAAGGACCCCGAGGCGACCAAGCCGGACGACTGGGACGAGGACGCTCCCCGCGAGATCCCCGACGAGGACGCCGCCAAGCCCGAGGGGTGGCTGGACGATGAGCCTGAGGAGGTGAGCGGGTGGTGGATGACTGGAGAGTGGAGTCTGAGAGGTGGCTTGTTTATGAGGGTGGGTCTGAGGTGCCGTGTGACAAGCCGGACATCTGGGACGAGCACGCGCTCCGCGCGAAATTCCCGACGAGGACGCCTCCAAGCCCGAGGGGTGGCTGGACGATGAGCCTGAGGAGGTGAGCGGGAGAAGGGTTGCTTTTTACAGGTGAATTTGTGGCGGGATGTTGGGTCGTAAGAGTTGTCTGTCAGGCCCTAGGGCCGGCTGGACGGTTAACCCGTGGAGGCCGATATGTCGTAAGAGGCAATTGGTCGTGTGTAATTCAACCAAATTGTGAAGGTCAAGGGAAGTTTGTACGTGCGATGAGCCGAGGAAGCTGGTGGCTGATCGATTCTTAGGAACGGATTAAAAGTGTCAAAAGAGAATTGGACTTGTAACAATGCGAAGGGTGGGCTGGGTGGCCTAGTCCAAGGACGAGGTGACACTGCCCAATCCCATCGTTCCCTCCCCCCCTCCCCCCCCCCCCCCCCAACCCCACACTGTCCTCCGTTTCCCCTGGATTCCTGGAACAGGCTACGATACCCGATTTCTATCGCCTCCTTCCAACCTCCCACAGAATCCTATTGTAGAGAATGAGGAGGGTAACGACGCCCATTACCACCGCCTGCACTAACCAGATCCTATGCAATCATCTCTCCTTCCTCGCTTCAACAGGTTGATGATCCCGAGGCGAAGAAGCCCGAGGACTGGGACGAGGAGGAGGACGGCGAGTGGGAGCCGCCCAAAACCCCGAACCCCAAGTGCGAGGAGGCGCCCGGGTGCGGTGAGTGGAAGCGGCCAATGAAGCGCAACCCCGCGTACAAGGGCAAGTGGACGGCGCCGCTCATCGACAACCCCGCGTACAAGGGCGTGTGGAAGGCTCGGGATATTCCCAACCCGGACTACTTCCACCTGGATCGGCCGAACCTGGAGAGCGTCGCTGCTGTGGGCATTGAAATCTGGACAATGTCGGTGCGTGCCAGGGCGCGGGGGGGTTGGGGGAAGTGAAGTGGCTGGATGTAGGTGAGTGAAGAGATGAGATGTGGTGGGGTTAGGAGTAGATGGAAGTGGAAGCGGCCGTACAAGCGCAACCCCGCGTACAAGCGAAAGGACGTGAAAGAACGAGGTTATGTCATTTGCACAAGACAAGAGTGTCGCTGGGAAGGGTGCAAACATAGTAGTTGTCTCTCTGGAGAATTCTCCCCCCATCTCTTTTCTTCCCCTGTCCATCACGGGGAGACCGCTTCCTAGTTTGACAAGAGACGCGTTTGCACTTGGGTCCAACTCATCCCCCAACCCGCCCATCCAGCCATCCACACCGGCCAATCCACCCACCCACCCATCCACTGAGGACGGCCGAAGGGCTGCAGCGCACGGTGGAGGAGCGGGATAGGATGGTCGAGGGGCTGCAACCCCTCAAGCCTCTCGACCGTCCTGTCCCGCTCCTGCACCATGCGCTGCAGCCCCTCGACCGTCCTCTCCCGCCTTCCACTCAGCCTCCCGCCCATCCATATCCACTCATTTAACCATCCCCCCCGTCTGCCCACCCACCTGCCCATCTACCCATCCACGTTTATGCAACCCCACCTATGCCAACCCATCCCTCCCCCCATCCAACCCCACCAGGACGGAATTCTCTTTGACAACATCCTCGTTACAAGCGACCCTGCTGTAGCAGAGATGTACCGGAGGGAGCGATGGGCGACCAAGTTCGCCAAGGAGAAGGAGGCGGAGCAGAAGAAGCGCGAGGAGGAGGACGCTAAGCTCAAGAAGGAGTCCGCTGGCAAGGGCGGATGGGAGGTGAGTTGGAGACGGGTCGTAGTTGGCTGGGGGATAGATGTGGTATGGGTGGGGATTGTATGGGAAGAGCAGGCGAATTGCTGGAGGAGGACGCTAAGCTCAGGAAGGAGTCCACTGGAAAGGGTGGATGGGAGGTGAGTGCGTGGTTTGAGACCAGCTGAGGGATGGGAAAGGCGGGTGGGAGGCGAGTGTGTTCTGTGAGGCTGGCGGGATGTGAGGCTGGGGGGATGTGAGTGAGACCAACCAGGGTCTCGTGGTCAATGGCAGAGCAAGCTGTTGGCAATTCTCCACGAGGAGGTACCTCAAATCCCCCTCTTCACCACTGCATCCCTCTGAACCGCACTGCAACATCCTCACCTCCACTGCAACCCTCTCAACCCCACTGCAACCCCCTGTGTCTTCCCCACAACAGGGCAAGCTGTTTGAGACGCTCCACAAGATTGCAGACGCGCCTCCTCTCACGCCTGTCCGCCCCCAGCTCAAGGTGCGCTGCTTGCTACCCCCTCTCGCCCTGCTCCATCACTTCCTCTTCCAACCCCTCTCCAACCCTCTCCACCCCTTCCTCTCTCTCCCGTCGTTCACTCTCCCTCTCTCTTACCCTTCACCCTTCCCCTCTCCCCCCCATCACCCTCTCTCGCTCCCGCCCCTACACCCTCCCTCTTCCCCACTTCTTCACCCTCCCTCTCGCTCATCCCGAACCCCCCCTCTCTCCTCTCGCTGTCTCATAACTGTTGTTTCCTGTTCCCAAGAACGCACCTCCTTTTTCTTCCCACTTTCCCCCCTCTTGTCTCCTTGCTCCCCAGGCCATCCTAGCAGAGGCAGCCAAGTACCCGTACGCAGCAGTGGGCATCATCATCCTCATCCCCCTCGTGCCCTTCCTGCTCCTCGTCTCTGTGCTGCTCTCCTCACCTAAGCGGCCGGCAGGGCAGGTGAGCACAGAACGAGAGGGCTATGGGAGGAAGTGGGACACAGGTTTTGAGGGTTGACTTTTGAGTTGACTCAAAAGTCACCTAGTCGACTCAAAAGTCACCTCTATTGAGTCGACTCAAAAGTCAGGGCAGGTGAGCACAGATCTAGAGGGCTATGGGAGGAAGTGGGACACAGGTGTTGAGGGTTGGGGAATGGGAGGAGACGAGATGTCGGACACAGGTGTCGGGTGTTGGGGGCATGGGAGGAGCAGGGCTTGTGTTGCATATGAGGTGAAGTGAGCTCAGGGCTAGCACATGGGTCGAGGGTGAGCGGTTTTTGAGGCACCCCAAAAATCGCTCAGGACTTGCGCATGGGTGCAGATGAGCTCATGGGTGGAGGTGAGCGCATGGGTTGTGTTGTGTCATGTCAGTGTGTGAGCCGAAGGGCAGTCCAGGGAGCCAGGCTGCTGAGTCATGACGATGCCATTCTCATGGTGTCATGTCAGTGACCATCAGGGGTATTCAGTGTCCATGTGTAAATAGAGCTCTGCAACAGAGTAAGTTCCTTTCTGTTATTTTGGGCAATTCTCCGAAGTGGTAACATAGTGAGTGATTCAATTAGGTCATGTCAGTGTGTCTGAATGTACACGGAACATTGGGTGGCAGTTGAGATGGCAGGTGAGGCGGAGTGTGAGGTTACTAGCAGTTACAGGAGGTCTAGAACGGATAGAAGAGAGCTTTTCACTGCTGCTGCTGCTGCTCCTCTGTGCTGCGTTTTTTCCATACTCTCTCTTCCTCCTTTTGTCGTACCCCTAAGGCGTCCCTTGTCTCTGCTTGTTTTCCTGGTTGTCTCTTCCTTGTTTCCTGCTGTGCCTGTTCCGAGCAGGTCTCAGTAGAGAGGGCCAAGAAGGAGGACATTACCGCACCTGATGATGTTCCAGAGGAGAGCAAAGAGGAGCCAAAGGAGGAGGCCAAGGAGGAGGCTGAGGCTGATGCAGCAGATCAGCCAAACGAGGGCACCACCGAGCTTGCGAAAGCAGAGGAGCCCGCCGAGCCTGCAGCTTCGGAACCCCAGCCTGCGGGTGTGGAGGAAGAGGCGAATGAGGGGGGTGAGACCAAGGTGAGGCGGCGCACACGTAGGGATTGAAACAGGGGAGGGAATGGAGCAGCTTTAAAGTGGCTTGGAGAGAGCCGGACTTTTTTTGTTATCTCACAGCGAGTAGGAGGCACGCGTGTTGTGTGTAGAGATTTACCTAATGGATGAAGCGGCTGAGGGGTGGCTGGACTGGTACCTACACTTCAGTGCTGCAATTCCAGTCTATTTTGCATATAACATTATAGATGGAAACCTCCACAACATTTTTAGGCCATTAGACTGTTGGTTGGTGGTGTTTTTGTAGAACTGTTATGGTATGGTTGGCAGCACAACCATAACGTCATTGTTTAGCCAAATCTACCTATAATACGTTTTTGGCTGGTGTCTAGCTTTGGGCGAAGCTACAGTAGTTGACACGAGGTGAAATTGACGGGTATGAGAAATATTTATTTTGTGTCAGACGTTCCTGGAGGAGTCTGACACCAGGCAAACTTGCCCCGAAGCTAGACTCCAGCCAAGAACGTACCCATACATACGAATCAAAAAGCGGCAAATTACTAGGCACAGGAGGGTCAGGCCGTCTGTCCAATCTAACGCATGCGTGAGAAATCTTGAATCAGTAAATTCCAGCCCCTAAGCAACTCAGTCGACAGGAACAGTACAAGTACGGTATCTTGCGAGTTACTGAGAAAAACCATCAATTTGTGGGTTTTTGGATCGATAAGCACCGGTTGATAAGAGGCTGTCCAGTCAGTCCATGGGCACGGCAGGGTCGGGCTGGCCTATCTTGTTGGGTCGCACTATGACCACCGGCATGGGGCAGTGGTGCGCACAGTACTCACTCACACTGCCCAGCACCAGCCTGCAGGTTCGATGGAGGGAGGGAGGGAGTTGGCGCATGGGAAGAGAGGTGGTTAGGGGTGGGAGGTACAAGAGGGGAAAAGGGGGTTAGCAAGTTGAGCAGCATACAGCATGGGGCAGTGGTGCGGACAGCACTCACTCACACTTCCCATCACCCGCCTGCCTGTAGGTTGGGTGGAGGGAGTTAAGGGGAAAATGGGGATTGGAGAGAGGTGTGCAGGGGTAGAGAAGCATACAGCACGAGGCAGAGTGGTGGTGCGCGCGCACAGCACTCACTCACACTGTGCACCGAGCGATGCCTGCTGCTGCATGTGTGTGAGTGAGTACAGCCATCCTAAACGGCAGACTCTGTGAGATTACCATGCCAGCTCCAACGCGCCTCTTGAGAGCCCCATCCCATGCCCCACGCGCCCGGGCACTGGAAATCATACCTGCCCCCTTCAACGCACCTCTTGAGAGCCCCGTGCCCACGGCTCCCCACCACCACGGCACCTGCTTTGGCCTACTCTGCTGCCTGTCTAACACACACGACTTGAGAATACCTGTCCCCAAAATGCTCTCACCTCTTGAGAGCCCCGTGCCCACGGCTCCCCACCACCACCGCATCCGCCTTGGCCTGTTCCGCTGCCTCAGATATCGACAGCCTGGCATCCCCGATCATGACACGCGTCTCGCACAGCAGCTGCCACGTCAGCACAGAAGAGGATGCAGGGGTTGGGGGAGAATGCATTGAGAAAAGAGGGAGCAGAAGGGCGGAGCATGCATCCGAGTGCTCATCATTTACAAATTACATCAGCAGCTCACTGCTCGCTCCCAGAAAACCTCTTGAGTCGACTCAAAAGTCATTTTGAGTCGACTCAAGAGCTAAGCATGCATCCGAGTGCTCATCATTTACAAATTACACCAGCAGCTCACTATTCGCTCCCTATACACCTCTCCTTACCTTGCACGTTGACTTTTGAGTCGACTTAAAAGTCAACTCCCAGTAAGCCTCTCCTCACATGGCGCGCCTCGCACTGCGCCTTGTACTTCTCCAGCAGCTTGTTGTATCCGGCTTCCTCACGCCCTTATCTCGCGCCCTCACGCATAGCCACTCCTCACATGGGTGTTATCTTTCCCTCACCTGCCGTGCCTCGCACTGCGCCTTGTACTTCTCCAGCAGCTTGTACCCGGCATCCTTTGCTCTTATTCATAGTCGCTCCAAACCTAATTCTCACCATTCACTCCCAGCTGACTCTCCCTCACCTGCCGCGCCTCGCACTGCGCATTGTACTTCTCACCTGCCGCGCCTCGCACTGCGCATTGTACTTCTCACCTGCCGCGCCTCGCACTGCGCATTGTACTTCTCACCTGCCGCGCCTCGCACTGCGCATTGTACTTCTCACCTGCCGCGCCTCGCACTGCGCATTGTACTTCTCACCTGCCGCGCCTCGCACTGCGCATTGTACTTCTCACCTGCCGCGCCTCGCACTGCGCATTGTACTTCTCACCTGCCGCGCCTCGCACTGCGCATTGTACTTCTCACCTGCCGCGCCTCGCACTGCGCATTGTACTTCTCACCTGCCGCGCCTCGCACTGCGCCTTGTACTTCTCCAGCAGCTTGTACCCGACGTCCTTCTTCCTCTGCGTGTCCGCCTGGATCTCCCCCTGGGACACGTGGAAGCCTGTGATTGGTGTGGGGGAAAAAGGGGGAACGGGCAGCAAGGTGGGAAAGAGAAGAAGGGCTCAGCTGTCAGGCAGAGAAACAAGGGAAGGGAGAGATTGTGGGAAGGGAGGAGAGTGAAGTATTGTCTTACCTGGCCGGGAAGTATTGTCTTACCTGGCCAGGAAGTATTGTCTTACCTGGCCGAGAAGTATTGTCTTACCTGGCTGGGAAGTATTGTCTTACCTGGCCGGGAAGTAGGGGCTGCTGAGTAGGATTGGGTGTTGACGAGAACGATGGTGTCGCGACCTGCACAAGGGGGAGGGCGGGCAGCAGCAGCAGAGGAGGAAAATTGCGAGCGAGTTTTGAGAATTCTCAAACATCACTCGTGAGAATTCTCAAACATCACTCGTGAGAATTCTCAAACATCACTTGTGAGAATTCTCAAACATCACTTGTGAGAATTCTCAAACATCACTCGTGAGAATTCTCAAACATCACTCGTGAGAATTCTCAAACATCACTCGTGAGAATTCTCAAACATCACTCGTGAGAATTCTCAAACATCACTCGTGAGAATTCTCAAACATCACTCGTGAGAGTTCTCAAACATCACTCGTGAGAATTCTCAAACATCACTCGTGAGAATTCTCAAACATCACTCGTGAGAATTCTCAAACATCACTCGTGAGAATTCTCAAACATCACTCGTGAGAATTCTCAAACATCACTCGTGAGAATTCTCAAACATCTCTCGTGAGAATTCGCAAACATCACTCGTGAGAATTCGCAAAAATCACTCGTGAGAATTCTCAAACATCACTCGTGAGAATTCTCAAACATCACTCGCAGCAGAGGAGGAAAATTGTTTTCAGCTGCTAAGGAAGGGGGAAGTGGAGTAGGAGCGACTTTTGAGGCGCCTCAAAAGTCAGCGAGGAGGAGCGAACAGACATGAGGGCAGGTGGAAGCAGGAAGGATGGGTGGAGTGGAGGGTAGGAGCGAAATGAGGAGGTCGCTCGGACGGTGGAGGGGGACGAAACAGAACAGAGCGACCTCGAAACGTAGAAAGAACGGAATGACAGCATCTGACGCCCACGCGTTTGAACCCCACATTCCCCTGACCCCCATTCCCCTGACCTGCGTTCCCCTGACCAACATTCGCCCAACACCCATTCGCCTGACACCCACCCCCCTGGCACGAACCGGGTTGCAGCTGCATGTTATCGAGTGCCCATTGGAGCGCCTCGGTGCTGCCCGTCGAGTCGTCGATCGCAACCACGATGCGCCGCGGCGGCGTTCCCGACGCCGACATGTCTTAAACTACGCGGTCTTCCTGACACCGCCTTAGAGGCTAAATGCGCGGCCTTCGTGTGTAACTGTTTGCTTCTCTACAATGCCTACTAATGTTCAGGTTAGATAACAATGGCTAGGCACTCACCCGATGCGTACGCGCACAGAATGAAAAAGAAAAGGCGTTGGTCAGCAAAGTAGGTGAATGAAGTAGTAACACTAACGGCTGTTCAGAATAATGCGTCGGCAATGAGCAATAAGATAAAATTTAGGTCTGATGGTTGCTCGAATAGAGCAACTACTACTGTGCGGGAACACAACGCAACACGCTGATGGGAAGCAGTTGAGCAAGGAGAGACGAATCAGGACGTGTACGGAGGGGACGGTTCACCTGAAAGAGAGGGACTGACGTGAATTTTCGGGATTGAGAAAACCTTGGAATTGTTAGTTGCAGTCTTGGGACGTTTCTTGAACCAGCTAACTGGTGTAAGGGGTGTCCAGCTCGTTCATTTACTGTTTGTAAAGTCTTCAGTTACCACATTTTGCGTTGTAACACTAATTTTTACAAAAATGCCAGACACGATCGGCTCCCGTTCAAGATACGGCACACCCCCTGCACGTACCTCGAATCGTGTGACGCACGCCACAGGAATCAGTGTGCTCATCGAACAATGGTACAGAACCGCGTCCTGCCCACTACAGTCAGTGCCTATTGTATCGCGCGCTCAATTTCGCCTGCGCCGCCTGACACTCGCCAAAACCAGTAGAGGAAAAGTTGGCTTGGCGAAAATTCCAACGCTTGGATTGACGAGAAAACCGGTATCTTGGTTTCCACACGGCCCCTGCACTGTTGAAGTCTGTTTGGGGGGAACTTGTCCGCGCGCTAGAATTGACAAAAACGGTGGACTTGACGCAGGGCGAATTCGTTTTTAGGTACAGTGATTAGTTTTGAACCCCGGATCGTGAGGCGGTGCTAAATTTCCAAAATGAACGAGCTGGACACCCCCTAGAGAAAGAGATGGTCCGTCCGTCAGGGGATCACGTCCCTTCACAAGCAGGGGCTGTAAAAGCACCACTGGCCCATACAGGTTTCGAACCTGTGACCTTCGCGTTATTAGCACGACGCTCTAACCAACTGAGCTAATGGGCCGATGTACTCAAGTCTAGCTAAATTTATCTATATTTATTTTATGTCAAATATATGAATTTGCGCGGCAACGTTTGAATCCCAAACGCCAGCGCTGACGCTGGTTCTACCCCACAAACAAACCGAAGGCGACATCGAGCCTTCACTTCCTCGAGTCACTTCAATTCAGTCATCTTTCCCTCCTCATTCCTACTATTCCAACTCGTCGCCTTTCCATTCCCTCGTCTTTCCACACCCCTGTCGTTAGTTCTTAACGTTTGCCTTTCGGAGGCTCCCTGGCCTCGCTGTTGACTCGCCATTCAGACCCGCTTTATCGCCTCCACCCACGACTAAATCAGAGCGTGTTATTCCGATCGACAGAGAGACTTCTCTTGATTCAACCAGGTCCTCTCTCCGTCAACCCTTTTCCCGCTCTCGCGATCGTTGTTAGCGGCATTCATCCATCAATCGGAAGCGAAGTAGGATCTTCGAGTTCTAGGGAATTCAAGTTTCGTTCTCAGACTTCCTTTTAGGAAAAACGGAACTAAGAGACACTTTTAGGTTCTGAGAGCGGGCGGAATGGCGCGGGAGGAGGAGGAGTATCCGGACGAGGGGGAGGAGCGGGTGATAAACGAGGAGTATAAGATCTGGAAGAAGAACACGCCGTTCCTCTACGACCTCGTCATCACGCACGCGCTCGAATGGCCGTCGCTCACCGTGCAATGGATGCCAGGTGGGATATGGATGCCACGTGTGATGTTTACAGCCTGCCACGTGTCATCTGGAAGAAGAACACGCCGTTCCTCTACGACCTCGTCATCACGCACGCGCTCGAATGGCCGTCGCTCACCGTGCAATGGATGCCAGGTGTGATGGTGTCTCGGCCAGATAATGCCACGTGTTCCCCCCTCCATTCGCGCTCGATTGATCGTCTCTCATTGTGCACTGGATGCCACGTGTGTCCCCAGATGATACCACGTGCGTTGACGTCCGGTCTTGGTCGGCCTCCGTTCTCCGCCATTCCCCACCGCCCCCTTCCGATCTCTCAGCAACGCGCTGCAAACTACGGGACATGACATGACTTGAAACAGTCTTTTCCCGCGTTTCCGTACTACCCCATTCCCCTCGCTCCCCTTGCAGAGCGGCAGGAGCCAGCGGGAAAGGATTACTCTGTGCAACGGATGGTGCTGGGTACGCGCACGTCGGACAACGAGCAGAACTACCTCATGCTCGTCGACGTGCAACTGCCTCACCCTTACTCACCCCCTCCTCAACCCTCTCCCCGCCCCTCCCCGCCCCTCTCCTCCCCTGTGCTGCTTCTTACACAGAGCGGCAAGAGTCAGCGGGAAAGGATTATTCAGTGCAGCGCATGGTGCTGGGAACGCACACGTCGGACAACGAGCAGAACTACCTCATGCTCGTGGACGTGCAGCTGCCTCACTCTGCCTCACCTCTCCCCACCCCTCCCCGCCCCTCTCCGCCCCTCTCCGCCCCTGTCCCGCTTCTTACACAGAGCGACAAGAGCCGGCAGGGAAGGACTATTCGGTGCAACGGATGGTGCTGGGAACGCACACGTCGGACAACGAGCAGAACTACCTCATGCTCGTGGACGTGCAACTGCCTCTCGATGACTCAAAACCACTCTCTGCTCCAATCCATTCTCTCTCTCGCCCCGACCCCTCCCCCACACAGAACGGCAGGAACCAGCAGGGAAGGATTACTCGGTGCAACGGATGGTGCTGGGAACGCACACGTCGGACAACGAGCAGAACTACCTCATGCTCGTGGACGTGCAGCTGCCCCTGGACGACACCGAGACGGACGCGCGCCAGTATGATGAGCAGCGCAGTGACGTTGGGGGATTTGGTGCTGGGTGCGCCAAGGTAGGAGGGGGAAGGGGGTGGGGTTGGGTGGGTTGGGGGGGGGAGGGGAGGGAATGGGTGTGGCAAGATGGGAGTGGGGAGACGGGGAGGAGGGGCAAATGGGGTGAAAAAGGGGGGCAAACGAGCAGAACTACCTCATGCTCGTGGACGTGCAGCTGCCTCTGGATGACTCGGAGACGGACGCGCGGCAGTATGATGAGCAGCGCAGTGACGTGGGGGGAATTCGGTGCTGGGTGCGCCAAGGTGGGAAGGGGGGGAAGGGGATGTAGTGGGAGGGGGGAGGTGGGGGATGGGAGAGGGCGGACGTGCAGTTGCCTCTGGACGACACAGAGACGGACGCCCGGCAGTACGACGAGCAGAACTACCTCATGCTCGTGGACGTGCAACTGCCTCTGGACGACACAGAGACGGACGCCCAGCAGTACGACGAGCAGAGGAGCGACATTGGCGGGTTCGGTGCTGGGAGCGCCAAGGTGGGAAGGGGGGAAGGGTGCGTGGGGAGACGGGTAGGAGGGGCAGGGGGGGCAAACGAGCAGAACTACCTCATGCCCGTGGACGTGCGACTGCCTCTGGACGACTCAGAGACGGACGCGCGGCAGTACGGCGAGCAGAGGAGCGACGTTGGCGGGTTCGGTGCTGGGTGCGCCAAGGTGGGGAGGAGGAGGGGGAGGGGTGTGGAGTTTTGCGCGTGGGGGTGTGTCAAGATCCGTGAGGGGGAGTGGGGCAAAGTGGGGAGGGGTGGTAAGATGGAGGATTCAGCGCCGGGTGCGCTAAGGTGGGGAGCTCGTCTGTATCCTTACAGGGGCCTACGTTTTGTGCTTCTATTTGCTAGCCATTGCACCCCCAACCCCTCTTTTTTCCCTCCCTTCCTTCCCGCCCCTTCTCCTCCGCCCCTCACACTCATTCTCACACCACCGCAGGTGCAAGTGGTGCAGCAGATCAACCACGAGGGCGAGGTGAACAGAGCGCGCTACATGCCCACTCCCCCCCCCCCCCCCCCCCCACTTCTGCCCCACCCGGCATTCCCTCACGCGCGCTCACTCTCTCAGGTGCAAGTGGTGCAGCAGATCAACCACGAGGGCGAGGTGAACCGAGCGCGCTACATGCCGCAGAACCCCTTCCTCATCGCCACCAAGACCGTCTCTGCCGAGGTGAGCACTCTTTGGCTGGTTTCGAGCATCCTTAAAACGGGTACAGCGGTGTAGTATTGGCCTACCCAGGGAGCACTACATGCCGCAGAACCCCTTCCTTATCGCCACCAAGACCGTCTCTGCTGAGGTGTGCTCCCTCTTGCTTGTTTCGAGCTTTCTTTAAACGGGTACAGCTGTGTAATAACAGCCTTTTTATGGCGCGCTACATGCCAGAGAACCTATCACCACCAAGACAGTCTCTGCTGAGGTGAGATGAATCAAGACCGATCCCGTCTTGGTGGCTCCAAGACCGTCTCTGCTGAGGTGAGATGGCATTATTAAGGCCCATTGTGCTCCCAGTGTGCCCAAACCCCCCTGCCATACGTGTTCGTTCTAGTTAGATTACCCTTGTTCCGCCTCCCCTGCACCGCCTCCTCTGCTGCCTTCCCTCCCTCCCCTGGCCCCGGCCCACAGGAGGGCACGTGCGATCCGGATCTGCGCCTGAGGAGTCACAAGGCGGAGGGGTACGGGCTGTCCTGAAGCCCCTTCCGCGTTCTCTTACCAACCCTCTGCTACCTTCCCTCCCTCCGCCTCCCCTGCCCCCGCTCCACATCCACAGGTATTTGTATTCGACTACAGCAGACACCCGTCAAAGCCCCCTCAAGAGGGCACATGCAACCCTGTTCGACTCATCCCCCACACCCCACCCCACAGGTATTTGTATTCGACTACAGCAGACACCCGTCCAAGCCCCCTCAAGAGGGCACATGCAACCCTGTTCGACTCATCCCCCACACCCCACCCCACAGGTATTTGTATTCGACTACAGCAGACACCCCTCAAAGCCCCCTCAAGAGGGCACATGCAACCCGGACCTGCGCCAGAGGGGCCACAAGACAGACGGGTACGGGCTGTCCTGGAGCCCCTTTTGCGCCACAGGTGCAAATTTTCAGCGCATATTTCCTCCTCCGCTTCCCCTGTTCGACTCATCCCCCACACCCCACCCCACAGGTATTTGTATTCGACTACAGCAGACACCCCTCCAAGCCTCCCCTAGAGGGAACATGCAACCTTTTGAGTCGACTCAAAAGTCAACTCCTCCCCTAGAGGGAGCATGCAACCTCGACCTGCGCCTGAGAGGCCACAAGACGGAGGGGTAGGGGCCGTCCTGGAGTCCCTTCCGCGCCCACCTACCCACCCTCTGCTCTCTTGCTCCGCCTCCCCTCCCCTGGCCCCGGCCCACAGGTATTCGTGTTCGATTACAGCCGGCACCCATCAAAACCCCCGCAGGAGGGCACATGCAACCCCGACCTGCGCCTGAGGGGCCACAAGACGGAGGGGTACGGGCTGTCCTGGAGCCCCTTTCGAGCCGGGCACCTGCTGAGCGGGTCAGACGACATGCAGATCTGCGTGTGGGACATCGGCGCGGCCACTAAGGCGAACAAAGTGGTGGAGGCGAAACACGTGTTTCGGGTGGGTTGGGAGGGGTGGGGAGGGGTTGTGAGGGGGCCACCTGCTGAGCGGATCAGATGTCATGCTGATCGGGCTGCTATTAAAGCCAACATAAGTGGATGCTCTGCTGCTGCTGCTCTGGCACCTGCGCTCCCCCTCCCTCCCCACCCACGCACTCTTGTCAAGCCCCACGCACACACAGACGAGATTCGCACAGTCTGAAAGCCCGTTCTTCCCCGCATCCCACCCCTGCTCTCCATCCACATTCCCTCTCTCTCCCGCTGCTCAACCAACCCAGGCACACACGGGGGTGGTGGAGGACGTGGCGTGGCACTGCCGGCACGAGTACCTGTTTGGGTCCGTGGGGGACGACCAGCAGCTGCTGCTCTGGGACCTGCGCTCCCCCTCCCCATCTACGTGCTCTCACCAACCCACGAGCACACACAGACGTGATTTTAGCCGTCTCAAAAGCTCAGTTGCCCGCGCCCTCAACCTCCACACCCTCTTTTTTTGCACAACTCCCCCTCTCCCCCCCCCCCTCCCCACCCACAACTCCCCCTCTCCCCCCCCTTCCCCACCCACAACTCCCCCTCTCCCCCCTCCTCCCAGGCACACACGGGGGTTGTTGAAGACGTGGCATGGCACTGCCGGCACGAGTACCTGTTTGGGTCCGTGGGGGACGACCAGCAGCTGCTGCTCTGGGACCTGCGCTCCTCCGCTGTTGACAAACCCGCGCACGCGGTTACCGCACATCCTGCCGAGGTAAGTGAAGGCCCCACGCCGCACCACACCACGCCACACCACTCCTCACCAGCAGCTGCTGCTCTGGGACGTGCGCTCCTCTGCTGTCGATAGACCCGCACACGCGGCTGCCGCGCATCCTGCCGTGGGACGTGCACCACATCGCACCACATTACACCGCACCAGTAGCTGCTGCTCTGGGGCCTGTGCTCCTCTGCTGTTGACAAACCCGCCCATGCAGTTCCCAACATGCGCTTGCCCCCATCGGGTGAACTGCCTGTCCTTCAACCCGTTCAACGAGTGGGTGCTGTGCTGGTGACAGGGACCGCTGATAAGCCTATGGTTCCCATTCCTCTCCCGAAATGCCCAATCAATTCAGCTCTCCTCTCCCAACACGCGATCGCCCCCATCAGGTGGACTGCCTGTCCTTCAACCCCTTTGCTCTTTCAATCGATTTCTCCTCCTCTCCTCATTCCGTTCGAGCGCCTCTCTCCTCTCTCCATTCTTCTTGCATGAACCCGTCCACATATGCTCACGTGAACCCGTCCATTCACACATGACTCGATCCCACCAGGTGAACCGTCTGTCGTTCAATCCGTTCAACGAGTGGGTGCTGGTGACAGGGACAGCTGCAAAGACTGTGGCTTCGCATTCCACCCCCCCTTTTGCCTATTCCGTCCAACCCTCTTCTCCTCATCCCTTCATTCCTCGCACGTGACCCTATCCCACCAGGTGAACTGTCTGTCGTTCAATCCGTTCAACGAGTGGGTGCTGGTGACAGGCTCGGCTGATAAGACAGTGGCTCTGCATGACATTCGGAACCTCTCTAGGCGCCTGCACACATTTGTTCAACACACGTGAGTGGAGACACACTTGCATGCATGGTGTCATTTTGTCCCACGTACCTATGTCTGATATGCTGTGCCCGCCATTGTGCATAATAAACTGTGGGGAAAAGAAGAACAAAAAGCCGAAAGCTTTCCGGGTCTTCGCACAAAACATGGCACCCCTGCCTTCGTGCCTGCGCCTCATTATTTTTCCCAATGCCTTCTCCCCCTGCCTTCTCCCCCTGCCTTCTCCCCCTGCCTTCTCCCCCTGCTTTATCCCCCTGCCGAACCGAGTGCAGGGAGGAGGTGTTTCAGGTGGGGTGGAGCCCGAAGAATGAGACCATCCTAGCCTCCTGTGGGGCTGACAGGCGGCTCATGGTCTGGGACCTTAGCAGGTGTTTCCCTTTTTTTCTCTCTCTCTTTGTCTTATGAAGAATGAGACCATCCTTTCGTCATTTAGCCTGTGCTGTTTTTTTTTTCCAAGTCAGCCAGCCCACTCACCTGGCGGCTCAACCAGCTGCTCATATGTAAACTCCTCAACCGCAGATTGTCCGTAGGTCAGGGTTTATGGCAGGGTTTGCAGAGATGTTAATTCTGCTAATTCTCCCACAACCCATTTCCCACAACACCCCCTCCCGCTCCCGCCCGCCCGCTCCCACCCCCACTCCTCTCCCCCCCCTTCCCGAACTTTTCTGGCAGGATCGGCGAGCAACAGGCGCCAGACGATGCCGAGGACGGGCCGCCCGAGCTACTGTTCATCCACGGGGGCCACACGAGCAAAATATCTGATTTCTCGTGGAACGGCAATGATGACTGGGTGATTGCCAGCGTGGCAGAGGATAATATCCTGCAGATCTGGCAGATGGCTGAAAATATCTACCTGGATGACGAGGAGGAGGAAGGGGGGGAGGCGGACGGGGGGAGAGATGCAGGGGGGAGAAGAAGGATGACTGAATGAGCGCGGTTTGAGTCGTTCAAAAAATCAGATCTGGAAGATGGCGGGATGACGAGGAGGAGGAAGGGGGGGAGGACATGGGGAGAGATGCAGTGGGGAGGAGACGGATGACGGAATGAGCTAGTTTTGAGAAAGCGCCAATGATTTTGCGTACAAATCACAGGGTTGAAGAAGGGTGGAGTAGAAAATGCAGGAGCTCTGTGGAGAAGCAGCTGGGTGGACGGATGACAGATGGTACAGGTGCTGTCTTACTGACCGCCTAGCTCTCTTACAGGTGCTGCTGTCAGCGAGATAACCTGCATTGCTGCTTGCTGGTGGTTGGAAAGGGATTGGCTGGGAGGTTTGGAAAGTACGAGCTGCAGCACCATCATGAGATGAGAAGCAATCAAATAGTAAAAGCCAGAATGTCTTTGGTAGGGATAAGAATGTTGTTTTGACCTTTAACCATGTCCTTACTCACACGTCTCACCAAAATGGAACATAGATGACAAATGTCTCTTGAAAAGTACGAGCAGCAGCACAGTGGGATGAGAAGCAATCAAATAGTATAAGCCACAATGTGTTGGGTAGGGATAAGAATGTTGTCTCACCAGCAGCATCTTTTTTACACCACCAAAAGTCTCTTGGATCTATGACAATGCACAAGGTTTGCAATGTATACATGTTATTACTGTAAGTGACAAATGTCCCGTATGATAATGTGGGTGTGGTATACGGGGATGGGTGTCTGTCAGACATGTGGCGCTGTTTCCCGCGCAAACAAGCCCAACCATGATAATCCCGCGCTTCGGAGATGCTGTAACCTTTCCCACGAAAGCGGTCAAAACTCTCGCGAATCAATCATCCCGCAAGCGAAAAGCAGTTTTCCCAGTTTCACGAAACTGAGGCCGTGCGCCGACGTTGCGGCGGCCTGCACCAGAGCTGCGATAGGGAAACAATTGCCTTGCCCTCGAACATCCTCTTGCATTCCCCTGGTCTCACCTCTCTTACTTTTGTGGATCCCTGTCAACCGCTCTGAAACCCTTTGGATTCCCTGAAATGCTTCACTGAACTCTTCTGACTTCCTGAATCCCCTTGTCGAGCTTCCCTGAACCCCATTCTTTCCATGATCACCGCAACTATCTCAGACTCCTAGGCATCAGACTAGTCCGTTTCTTTGGAATCCATGGCTGCCATTTGAAGTTCTATCGCCAACTGTTAACTAAGTCTTCTTAGTATTGATAGCGGCTTAATTCTATATTATCTTGTGTTCGAGTTTCATGGTCTAGCATGATTGAGGAATATCTGGTTTCGTCAGCTATCCATCATGGCGGTCGTCTAGATCGCAGACCGTTAAATACCTCTCAAGCATAGTCCTAGTCGTATCTGTAGATGATAAAGCGCTACTACGTTGTGTAATACATTCAGAGTAGCTCGATTATAGAACAAGTAGCATTTCTCTTTATTCAATACTGATTAGGTTGTTATTCGAAGCGCCGTTGTGATCCACTAGCACATCGAGAAATCTCTGCTTAAGGCTGTCAGATACGGTTTCGTGACGTAGTTTCGGTTCGTCGTGATGCATCTGAGCCGTCATGAAGCATGGTTCACTTGGCGACAGCCACAGCTGTTTCAGGCAGCACCGATGACGCAGCTCTGTCGTACACCACGACAACAACTTTTAAGACAAGGACCGAGGCACAGACCGTATTAAAAAGCTTCCCGATGTGCAGAGGTGCAGGCGACTGCAGGCAAAGTAAGACCGGATTTCCAGATGTGGAGTTCTGACGACGACGGCGCTTGCTGACGGGAAGGCGAAGGCGGAGGCGATCAGTGGAGCTGCAATGTGGATGGAGCGACGACCATCGCCGACGGAGCTGACATTGGTGATGAAGGCGAAGGCGGTCGAGGAAGGCGGAGGCGAATGCGAATGCGAATACGAAGGAGAAGGAGGAGGCGAAGGCGGAGGCGAAGGAGAAAGGCGAACGCGATGGATCCCGTCGTTCAACCACCCCACAGCTAAGTCCCCTCTGAAGCCCTACTCGCTTCCTTGCCATCCGAATCGCTTTCTGTCTTTGGTTCAATGTCCTGTCGCTTTGCTTTCTTGGTGCGTGCTCGTATCCAAAACGTCAATTCAGCGTGGCGATGGTAGCGCATGGCACTGGGGCGGCTTGAGCTCATACTAGAGTCGTAGGGGGTTAGAATAGAAAGCATTCATACCCATGCTGCGTCCCTTCCTTACCTCGTCACCCTTGCCTGCTAGCTCGGTGCCCTAGTGCTGTGTGCTACCATCGCCTCCGCTTTCACAGCGTCACAGTGCCACGTGCTTTTTATCTTTAACTTTCGTTTCCTCTACTCATCGTTCTTGTTATCTCTGTGTCCATGCATGCATTTCACTGCTTTCATGCTTCTACTGACTACTTGGGTTCCTTTCCCCTGCTCTGTTTTCTTGCTCTCCTTCCCATCTCGTCTGGTGCTATGGCAGCGTGGTGCGGGGAGGGAGGGCGGTGGGATGACGCGCAGCAGGCAGTCACAGCGGTGTGCGAGCCTCCTGGAAGCCTGACGCCACTGTCCTGCAAGCACCCCCATACGGCCAAGTTCCCTGTCCCTTCGCCCTTGCCATCCTTACCACTTCTGCTTCGTGTTTTATCATTGCCCACTTTTGTACCGCATTCTTCCGTCACCGCGTGCTCGAAACAAATGAGCCCATTCTCGAATGGGAGCGATCAAAAGTTGAGTGAGAGATGAGTGGCGTTTGGCGATGGTAGCGCATGGCACTGGGGCGGCTTGAGCTCATACTAGAGTCGTAGGGGGTTAGAATAGAATGCATTCATACTCATGCTGCGTCCTTTCCAAATTTGCCTGCTAGCTCGGCGCCCTAGTGCTGTGTGCTACCATCACAGCGTCACAGTGCCACGTGCTTTTTATCTTCAACTTTCGTTTCCTCTACTCATCGTTCTTGTTATCTCTGTGTCCATGCATGCATTTCACTGCTTTCATGCTTCTACTGACTACTTGGTTTCCTTTCCCCTGCTCTGTTTTCTTACTCTCCTTCCCATCTCGTCCGGTGCTATGGCAGCATGGTGCGGGGAGGGAGGGCGGTGGGATGACGCGCGGCAGGCAGTCACAGCGGTGTGCGAGCCTCCTGGAAGCCTCACGCCACTGTCATGCAAGCACCCCCATACGGCTAAGTTCCCTCTCCCTTCGCCCTTGCCATCCTTTCCGCTTCTGCTTCGTGTTTATCATTGCCCACTTTTGTACTGCATTCTTCCGTCACCGCTGCTCAAAACAAATGAGCTTATTTTTTAACGAAAGCGATCAAAAGTTGAGTGAGATGCTGCACTGGGGAGCCTCCCGCTCCACCCCTGCTGCATCGGGGAGCCTCCCGCTCCACCCCTGCTGCATCGGGGAGCCTCCCGCTCCACCCCTGCTGCACTGGGTAGTCTCCCGTTCCACCCGTGCTGCACCGGGGAGCCTCCCGCTCCACACCTGCTGCACCGGGGAGCCTCCCGCTCCACCCCTGCTGCATCTGGGAGCCTCCCGCTCCATACCTGCTGCTCCGGGGAGCCTCCCGCTCCACCCCTGCTGCACCAGGGAGCCTCCCGCTCCACCCCTGCTGCACCGGTTAGCCTCCTGCTCCATCCTTGGATTATGCTGTGATCAGTCGTCTCTCCTGTCACGCATTTTTCTGCTTCCATTGATTTGAATGAATAACTTCAATCCTATCTCATGTTCCGTTGCACTCTTCTCTTCTGCTCCCCTCCTCTCTTCTGCTGCCTTCCTCTCTTCTGCTGCCTTGCTCTCTTCTGCTCTCCTCCTCTCTTCTGATCTCCTCCTCTCTTCTGCTCTCCTCCTCTCTTCTGCTCTCCTCTCTGCTGCCCTCCTCTCTTCTGCTGCCTTGCTCTCTTCTGCTCCTCTCCTCTCTTCTGCTCCTCTTACAGCAGCGGCATGACACCTGGGAATGATTGTCAGTGCAACGACATCGTTGACCGAGAAGAGGCGGGAGGGAAGACTCCATGCCAGAGTAACGTAAGTTGTTTTCTGGGACTGTTTTTTGGCATGCTATGTTTGTCGCTTGTTATGGTCTCGGTCCTCGTGCCAGGCTCATTTCTTGCGTCCCTCCCTTTAGGTGCCTCTTCTCCCAGACCCAGTACTTTGCCCCATGTTGAAGGGAGTGCATGCAAACCACCAAATCCCCGAATCCCCAACTTCCCAAATTCACAAATTCCCAACTGCCCTGACCGCACCTACACTCTGGTAACACGCCTATGCCTTCTTCTGGATTGGATTTCTGCCTCGGCGTGTATGCACTGCACTGCGAGGAGCACTGCGCCGACACCACCTACACTCTGGTAAGATGCTTCTTCTAGATTGGAACTATGACTGGATCATGAGCGGGCGGTGCCTTCGCGTAGATGCCACTGTTCACATTTTCCCCTCTGCTACTGCTGTTTTGAGTCACCTCTCGCTGCCAGATATCTCTACCTTTCCACCTTTGCCATGATCCCTATAACCGAGCTATGGCGGAGTTACTGACCTCGTAGCCAAGCCATGAACCCAATAGCTGAGCTATGATCCAGTGTACGAACGTGCAGTTCAGCGTACGAGCGGGCGGAGCAGCGTATGAGCGGGCGGTGCAGCGTATAAGCGGGCGGTGCAGCGTATGAGCGTGCAGTGCATCGTATGAATGGACGGTGCATCGTATGAATGGGCGGTGCATCGTATGAATGGGCGGTGCATCGTATGAATGGGCGGTGCAGCGTATAAGAGGGCGGTGCAGCGTATGTGTGTGCGGTGCAGCGTATGAGCGGGCGGTGCAGCATATGAGCGGGCGGTGCAGCGTATGAGCGGGCGGTGCAGCGTATGAGCAAGCAGTGCAGCGTATGAGCGGGCGGTGCAGCGTATGAGCGGGCGTTGCAGCGTATGAGCGGGCGGAGCAGCGTATGAGTGGGCGGTGCAGCGTATGAGGGGGCGGTGCAGCGTATCAGCAGGCGGTGCAGCGTATGAGCGGACGGTGCAGCGTATGAGCGGGCGGTGCAGCGTATGAGCGGGTGGTGCAGCGTATCAAAGCATGGTGCAGCGTATGAGAGGGCGGTGCAGCTTATGAACGTGCAGTGCGGCGTATGAGCGTGCGGTAGGCTGTTGCGCTGTTAGGCTGTTACGTTGTTATGATGTTACGCTGTTGCGCTGTTACTCTGTTTGTTTGTTAGGCTGTTACTGTGTTAGGTTGTTACGCTGTTAGACCGTTACGATGTTATGCTGTTACGTCGATTGTCTGTTATGCTGTTACGTCGATTGTCTGTTATGCTGTTACATCGATTGTCTGTTACGCTGTTAGGCTGTTACACTGTTAGGCTGTTACGCTGTTAGGCTGTTATGCTATTAGGGTGTTACGCAGTTACGCTGTTACGTTGTTGCGCTGCTACGCTGTTACGTTGTTAGGCTGTTGCGCTGTTAGGCTGTTAAGCTGTTGGGCTGTCACGCTGTTAGGCTGTTACGCTGTTAGGCAGTTAAGGTGTTAGGCTATTTTGGTGTTAGGCTGTTAAACTGTTAGGCTGTTACACTATTGGGCGGTTACGCAGTTAGGCTGTTACTCAGTTAGGCTGTTACGCTGTTAGGCTGTTATGCTGTTAGGTTGTTATGCTGTTAGGCTGTTACGCTGTTAGGCTGTTAAGCTGTTAGGCTGTTACGCTGTTAGGTTGTTAAGATATTAGGCTGTTACGCTGTTTGGCTGTTATGTTGTTTGGTTGTTATGCTGTTAGGCTGTTACACTGTTAGGCTGTTACGCTGTTAGGTTGTTACGCTGTTAGGCTGTTACGCTGTTACGATGTTACGCTGTTACGCTGTAAGGTTGTTCCGCTGTTAGGCTGTTACGCTGTTAGTCTGTTACGCTATTAGGCTGTTACGCTGTTAGGCTATTACGCTGTTAGGCTGTTACGTTCTTAGGCTGTTAGGCTGTTACGCTGTTAGGCTGTTACACTGTTAGGCTGTTACGCTGTTAGGCTGTTACGCTGTTAGGCTGTTACGCTGTTACGCTGTTACGTTGTTACGTTGTTAGGCTGTTACGCTGTTAAGCTGTAAGGCTGTTAAGCTGTTTGGCTGTTACGCAGTTAGGCTGTTACGCAGTTAGGCTGTTACGCTGTTAGGCTGTTATGCTGTTAGGTTGTTATGCTGTTAGGCTGTTACGCTGTTAGGTTGTTCCACTTTTAGGTTGTTGCGCTGCTAGTCTGTTACGCTGTTAGGCTGTTACGCTGTTAGGCTGTTACGCTGTTAGGCTGTTACGCTGTTAGGCTGTTACGCTGTTAGGTTGTTAAGCTATTAGGGTGCTACGCTGTTAGGCTGTTAGGTTGTTAGGCTGTTACGTTCTTAGGCTGTTAGGCTGTTACGCTGTTAGGCTGTTACGCTGTTAGGCTGTTACGCTGTTAGGCTGTTACGCTGTTAGGCTGTTACGCTGTTACGCTGTTACGTTGTTACGTTGTTAGGCTGTTACGCTGTTAGGCTGTTACGCGGTTAGGCTGTTACGCTGTTAGGCTGTTACGCTGTCAGGCTGTTAAGCTGTTAGGCTGTTCCGCTGTTACGCTGTTCCGCTGTTACGCTGTTACGCTGTTACTCTGTTAGGCTGTTACGCTTTAGGTTGTTACGCTGTTAGGCTATTACGTGTTAGGCTGTTATGCTGTTACGCTGTTAGGTTGTTACGCTGTTAGGTTGTTACGCTGTTAGGCTGTTACGCTGTTAGTCTGTTACGCTGTTAGGCTGTTACGCTGTTAGGTTGTTACGCTGTTAGGCTGTTACGCTGTTACGTTGTTACGCTGTCACGTTGTTACGTTGTTAGGCTGTTACACTGTTAGGCTGTTAGCTGTTAGGCTTTTACGTTGTTACGCTGTTACGCTGTTACCCTTTTACGCTGTTACGCTGTTACCCTTTTACGCTGTTACGCTGTTAGGCTGCTACGCTGTTAGGGTGCTACGCTGTTAGGCTGCTAAGCTGTTAGGCTGTTACGCTGTTAGGCTGTTACGCTGTTAGGCTGTTACGCTGTTATGCTGTTACGCTGTTAAGCTGTTAGGCTGTTTAGCTGTTAGGATGTTAAGCTGTTACGTTATTAAGGTGTTACGCTTTTAAATTGTTACGCTGTTACGCTGCTACGCTGTTGCGCTGCTACGCTGTTGCGCTGCTACACTGTTGCGCTGTTACGCTGCTACGCTGTTACGCTGCTAAGCTGGTACGCTAGCTGTTACGCTGCTACGTTGTTAGCCTGCTACACTGTTAGCCTGCTACGCTGTTAGGCTGCTACGCTGTTAGGCTGTTAGGCTGTTACGCTGTTAGTTTGTTACGCTGTTACGCTGTTACGATGTTACGCTGTTAGGCTGTTACGCTGTTACGCTGTTAGGCCGTTACGCTGTTAGGCTGTTACGCTGTTAGGCTATTACGCTGTTACGCTGTTAGGCTGTTAGGCTGTTACGCTGTTATGCTGTTAGGCTGTTACGCTGTTAGGCTCTTACGTTGTTAGGCTGTTACGCTGTTAGGCTGTTACGCTGTTAGGCTATTACGGTGGTACGTTGTTACGCTGCTAGGCTGTTACGCGGCTAGGTTGTTACGCTGCTAAGCTGTTACGCTGTCAGGCTGTTACGTTGCTAGGCTGTTACGCTGCTATGCTATTACGCTGCTAGGTTGTTACGCTGCTAGGCTGTTACGCTGTTAGGCTGTTACGCTGTCAGGCTGTTACGCTGTCAGGCTGTTACGCTGTTAGGCTGTTACGCTGTTAGGTTGTTAAGCTATTAGGGTGCTACGCTGTTAGGCTGTTAGGTTGTTAGGCTGTTACGTTCTTAGGCTGTTAGGCTGTTACGCTGTTAGGCTGTTACGCTGTTAGGCTGTTACGCTGTTAGGCTGTTACGCTGTTAGGCTGTTACGCTGTTACGCTGTTACGTTGTTACGTTGTTAGGCTGTTATGCTGTTAGGCTGTTACGCGGTTAGGCTGTTACGCTGTTAGGCTGTTACGCTGTTAGGCTGTTAAGCTGTTAGGCTGTTCCGCTGTTACGCTGTTCCGCTGTTACGCTGTTCCGCTGTTACGCTGTTACGCTGTTACTCTGTTAGGCTGTTACGCTTTAGGTTGTTACGCTGTTAGGCTATTACGTGTTAGGCTGTTACGCTGTTACGCTGTTAGGTTGTTACGCTGTTAGGTTGTTACGCTGTTAGTCTGTTACGCTGTTAGTCTGTTACGCTGTTAGGCTGTTACGCTATTAGGTTGTTATGCTGTTAGGCTGTTACGCTGTTACGTTGTTACGCTGTCACGTTGTTACGTTGTTAGGCTGTTACGCTGTTAGGCTGTTACGCTGTTACCCTTTTACGCTGTTACGCTGTTACCCTTTTACGCTGTTACGCTGTTAGGCTGCTACGCTGTTAGGGTGCTACGCTGTTAGGCTGCTACGCTGTTAGGCTGCTAAGCTGTTAGGCTGTTACGCTGTTAGGCTGTTACGCTGTTAGGCTGTTACGCTGTTATGCTGTTACGCTGTTAAGCTGTTAGGCTGTTTAGCTGTTAGGATGTTAAGCTGTTACGTTATTAAGGTGTTACGCTTTTAAATTGTTACGCTGTTACGCTGCTACGCTGTTGCCCTCCTACCCTGTTGCGCTGCTACACTGTTGCGCTGTTACGCTGCTACGCTGTTACGCTGCTAAGCTATTAGGCTGCTAATTTGTTACGGTGCTAAGCTGTTACGCTGCTAAGCTGGTACGCTAGCTGTTACGCTGCTACGTTGTTAGCCTGCTACGCTGTTAGCCTGCTACGCTGTTAGGCTGCTACGCTGTTAGGCTGTTACGCTGTTAGTTTGTTACGCTGTTACGCTGTTACGATGTTACGCTGTTACGATGTTACGCTGTTAGGCTGTTACGCTGTTACGCTGTTACGCTGTTAGGCTATTACGCTGTTACGCTGTTAGGCTATTACGCTGTTACGCTGTTAGGCTGTTAGGCTGTTACGCTGTTATGCTGTTAGGCTGTTACGCTGTTAGGCTGTTACGTTGTTAGGCTGTTACGCTGTTAGGCTGTTACGCTGTTAGGCTATTACGGTGGTACGTTGTTACGCTGCTAGGCTGTTACACGGCTAGGTTATTACGCTGCTAAGCTGTTAGGCTGTCAGGCTGTTACGTTGCTAGGCTGTTACGCTGCTATGCTATTACGCTGCTAGGTTGTTACGCTGCTAGGCTGTTACGTTGTTAGGCTGTTACGTTGTTAGGCTGTTACGCTGTCAGGCTGTTAATCTGTTAGGCTGTTAGGCTGTTACGCTATTAGGCTGTTACACTGTTAAGCTGTTACGCTGTTAGGCTATTACACTGTTAGGCTGTTGCGCTGTTACGGTGTTAGGCTGTTACGCTGTTAGGCTGTTACACTGTTAGGCTCTTACGTTGTTAGGCCTATGCCTCCTTCTCGGTTGGATCTCGGCCTCTGCGTGTATGCACTACCGCTGCAAGGAGCCATGAACCCAATAGCCGAGCTATGGCAGAGCTACTGACCTCATAGCCAAGCCATGAACCCATTTGTTCACGATTGTTGTGAGTATTGATGGTCCTTTTCTTTTTTCCTGATTGAGTTGCTCAAGGAGATATACTTGCTGCTTCACGAAGAACATGTTCACACCACACCCTTTGGTAAAACCAACTTTTTAACATCCACAGCATTGTGATTTCAACTGCTACCTTGTCAACATCTACACTCTTATCTTTTGCTAGTGCAACACAGCGCATCAGTCCTTGACAAAACCCTCCCACTATCTCCACCCTCTCTGCACTATATCCTACACAGGCTCCACAATCACTAAATCCAAGCCAGCTCTACAGCTCGTACCCTGGAAACCTTGCTTCATTGGGTCGGCTCATGTCCAGAAACAGACAAGCAGGGCCACCCAGACCTTCCATGAGGGAGAACGGGTGATCCCCGCAGTGCAGGGTGCCTGCCTCCGCCAGCTGGCGCCAGTTGGCATGCAGGAAGCCAGCAAATGCGCGTGCTCTGTGCAGGTGACGTGTCATCAGCGCTGATGTGTCATTGTCTCCTGCTGTCTGAGCTCCGGGCGATGCTGAAGTGGCAGCCATAGAAGCTCCAGCGCCCTCGGCAGCAGCTGATCCCAAACCTGGGGCAGGGACGGTTGCCGAGCCTGCAGTTGTGGCTCGGTGGAGAGCCAGGAAAGTGTAGGCGTTGCCGCTGATGCCATGGCAGAGACCGACCCTGCGTAGCAAGCCTCGGTGCCAAACAACCTCTCCTGCCTCGATGGCTGCTTGCAGCAACTGGGGCTTGGACGGAAACAGCTGGTGTAAGGAGGAGAGGGCATTAAGGGCAGAGGAAAGGATGAGCTCTGGAATTGAGCGGTTCATGGCCAAAAGAACGGACTGAGTGCCAACAGATCGAGGTCTAATCACTTCAGACGCATGAGCTAAGGGGCCCACCATAGCAGCATGGGCGAGAGTGGGAGCCACACCAGGGGTTCCGTGGCACCAGTGCACCAACCGATCTGCCTCTTGCACCCCCCTCACCTCTCCCTCGCCCGTGCTTCCACCCCCACCCGCGATACCCCTAGCAGCAGCAGCAGCAGCACTGCTTTCTCGTTTGAGTGTGTTTCTGACTGCAGCAGCAGCCGCTCGGCTCTCCTCATCGCTCGCAGCATAGTTCCCGGAAGGCAGGCGAGTGGCCACTAGGTATTCCAGCGCTGCTGCTGCTGCTTCTGCTGCCTCCTCCAGTGTCCAGTCTCCCCTTTCCCTCGCACTGCCTCCTAGCACTGCTGCTTCCCTGACGCCTGCTGTTGCACCCCTCTCCTTCCCCACTTCCTCCAGTTCCGCCTCCTCCTCCAGTTCTTCTCTCCGTAGCAGCAGCAGCACGTGTACTATCCCTGCCACGCCGTGTGCTGCCCCCAGGTACCGAGTGCCGTACCACTCGTACATGAGAGGCGGGAGGGGACTTCCATCTGCAGAAGAAGTTTAAGTGGGGCATGTCAGCATGGATGCACGCAACGAGAATGAGTCTTTCTCATGCTGTGTTCTGCCCCCAGATACCGGGTGCCGTACCACTCATACATGAGGGGCGGGAGGGGGTGGCCATCTGCATTCAGCATGGGGAACAGGGGGCAGGACAGCATGGTTACATGCAACGAGAATGAGTCTTCTCATGCCAGCTGCTACCCCCAGGTACCGCGTCCCATACCACTCGTACATGAGGGGTGGGCGGGGACCATACCCCGCACGCCTGCACTCAGAAGTTCCACCATGCCTTTTTGTCTTCTTGCTTACCATGAGCATACATCGACGCAAGGGACAGCCCCGCATCCACAATGGCTTTTGAAGCGAGGTGACTTTTGAGCTGACTCAAACGCCATCTCTACAGTTCTACCCTGAAATCCTGTCGATGTGCTTACCATGAGCATACGTCGACGCAAGGGACAGCCCCGCTTCCACAATGGCAGCAGCAATGGGGCGGGCGAGAGACAAAGGAAGAAGATTCCTTCGCATATCCACAGGAAGGTTCCTGCGCAGGAACAGGAAGGCCCAGAGCATGCCTGCTCTCCCGTACAGTAGCTCGTGGGGGATGGTGGCTGGTGCAGTGTCGGTGGGGGAGGAGGGGAGGAGGGAGAGCGAGGGGAGTGAGGAGGTGAGGAGGGAGAGGAAGGAGCGGAGGTAGGGATTGGATTCGAGCTCCTCGTGCTGCTGCTGCTGGTGTTGGTGCAAAGGTTGCTGCGGTTGCTGCTGCGAGTGGTGCATGAGATGATGATGCATGACAGCTCCCAATGCAAGAATGCCCGGTTGACCACAGTAGAAGGTGTAATGCCTGATGGCATGGGGAGAAAAGGGAGGAGTGATTATGAGCGATGGGGGAGTGATGGTAGAGCAATGTAGGTACGTGAGCTGTTAGGAAGCACTGACAGCACATGCGAGTATTATAAAGCCAGGTGTGTTTTGAGTCGGCGCAAAACACAACTGACAGCATATAAACTGACAGCATATGCGAGTACCATGAAGCCCGAAACTAGGACAGGCACAGACAAAAGCCAGCACAGCTACCCACGTTCGATGGCGTTCCGCCATGTCAGCAGCAGCCCGGATGATGTCCGCAGCAAGTGCCAGGTCAGAAACATCGCCTGTGGCCTGATATGCTCTGAAGCACACCCACGCTGTCCCCAGCAGGCCCACATAGAGGAACGGGTCCCGCACCCTGCGAGCTGGCGCTCCGTTCGTCCATGTGGCTTGCACTATCTGTGCTTGCGAGGTGCAAGGGGGAGGAGGAGGATAGGAGGAAGAGGGTTGAAATAACAGAGGCTCTGAAGCACACCCAGGCTGTTGCCAGCAGGCCCACATAGAGGAATGGGTCCCGCACCCTGGGCGCTGGACCTCCGTTCGTCCATGTGGCTTGCACTATCTGTGCTTGCAAGGCAAAGGAGGGGGGGGGGGGGGGGGGGGGGCGCGAGCAGACGAGTGAGAAGAATGAAGAAAGGGGCCGCGTACCCTGGGCGCTGGAGTTCCGTTCGTCCACGTGGCTTGCACTGTCTGTGTTAGCGAGGCACGGATGAGGGCAAGGATAGGAGGAAGAGGGATGAGATAACAGAGGTTCTGAAGCACACCCAGGCTGTTCCCTGCAGGCCCACATAGAGAAACGGGTCCCGGACCCTGGCAGCCACTATCTGTGTCAAACTAAAGGGCGAAACGAAACGGAAGGCAGATATGCTTTTGTGAGGTGAAGAAAGGGAGGAGAGGGGGGGGGGAGGGAGGGGGAGGGTAAGGGAGGGGGTAAAGGAGAGGAGGAGGCGGGTGAGAAGAACGAGGAGCTAAGTGTTGGAGTGGTTCTAGACTAAAACTAAGCACCCCACCTGATCTTTCAGCTCCAAACCCGCTCGCAGAAACTCCTCCTCAGACGGAACAGCCAATGACGGCCCGACACCTGGCAGCGACGAACCCACCCTGCTCTCTTCTCCCCGCCCTTTCCCTGTTACAGTCACTCCTGTTTTCCCCGTTACATTCACTCCGCCTTCCCCCGTTACAGTCACTCCGCCTGCAGGGACCCCTAACTCCCGAGCCCTTCGTTCCACTTGCGCTACAGCAGCCTGGGAGGGGTCATAGTCGGCTAGCAGGTTGTGGAACCGGCGACCGTCAGCTATAGAAACCGGGAAGGCGGCCGCGCGTGCGCTTTCTGCTTGCTGCTGGGAGTTTTCCTGGTGGATCTGACGCCCGCTTTTTTCGCCTTGCCGGCCGCTGTGATGTTGCCGGCGATGCTGCTGGTGGCTCATGACTGTTACCAACGAGGATGTTTTCTCCGCTTGCAGCGATGGTTGTACGGGAGTTTGGAACGACGGGATATGCGCGGAGGAGAATGAGGACAAACGGGCGGCGAAGCGAGAAGCGGCGGCGGAGGCGGAAGAAGCGGAATAAGCGGACGCGGAAGCGGACGAAGGCGCGGAAGCGGTAGTACTACTAGGGAGAGCGGTGGGGACACTGCATCGGCGCGTGAGGGGCTGGGCGCGACGACATGGGCGTGCGAGAGATGAAAAGCTCCTTGCGGAAACCGCGACAGACAGCATTGACCGTTCTTCTCCCGCGCACCGAATGTCCGCGCTTTACTGGCAGAGAACGTGGGAAGAGAGACGACGAGGGAGGTCAGATAGACTGGAGGTGACGGGAGCGCGTCAGCAGAAGGCCGAGGAAAAGCATATACAAATGAAGTAGTTTCCGAATCTGATGCTTTCCTTCATGCGGTTTCGGCAAGGTGAGACACGTGGATAGGCAAAGACGACATGCAGCGACTCGAGGTAGGGGAAAAATTGCAGCGCGGAATTTGAAACATGCAGGGGGAGGGAGTGTGTGAGTGCACATGACATCTCTGGGCTTGGCGCAGGTTGGAACTTGGGTGTAGGGGGGAATGGAGAACGGGGCGATTTTGATTGCGTGGCGAAGAACGGACGAACAGACGAAGCAGGTTACACAGTTGTTTGAGGCTTGGACGGTTCTTTTTAACGCGTATGCCTCGTACGAACAAATCAACATAAGGTCATTCACGTACACCGCAGCTGATGTTGGGCTGGGGCGTGTTGGTCCACTGGTCATCCATCGCGGTTCAGTTTCAGCACCGCTTGAAACCGTAACGCACCAGTGAAAACCGTGGAACCTGGCTCGAAAAGAAACGAACCAGACACCCTCTCCCTCCCAAACTGTCAGAATCTCCTCTCTCTGACACACGCGATTCGAGTTTCCCTGCCACCAGCACCAGTCAACTTCGAAAGCCATTCTAAATACTTCTGAACCATATCACCCTGAAGATTTTTGGACTCGAGGCATTCATCACCTAGAAGTTATCTCAAACGCGTCGGTTTCACCGCCGTCTAAAAGTCCTTCCGCCTTGAACCCGTCGCCATCGACGCGTTGCCTCAAGCTACGCTACGACTCCAGCTTGGAATTCTCCTTACTACCTGGATTCTAGCGGAGGCTATTGGATGAGAATCGGTTTCGGCTATCCCTGTTAGCTACCACGGAGCAGTAATCTGTCGCTGGCGTTTTATTTATTGACTAAATTATCATTAGAGTCCCCGCAGTACATCACTAAGCGCTCGTCGAGAAACTATGGAGGATGAACATCCCCTGCAGCTGGCGGACGGATTCGCTAACACGCAAAACCTTGACCACTGTATCGCGTACCTGAACGAGTCATTGGTACTGCTCGGTCTTCCACCGACCCTCGCACTTCGATCCGATGAAGCGGTTAGTGACTCATCCAAGAATTTGTTTAATTAGTTCATGTCGTATCAGGTAATTACTAATTCATTATGCTTTGCAGGTTACTAATCAGATTCCAGACCTCTGAGCTGCTTGGATTTCGCTCCACAGAATGCTTCAGTCTCTTAAACATACGTCCAGGACCGCTTTCCCGGCAACCAGCGCTTGCTTTGTGTCATTGCATGTCGCATGAATGTTCGCAGGCGTCCATGGCGACGGCGTGCGACTGCATCTACCAGCTAGTGCAGCAGCGACAGGCGGATGCGAAACAGCTCGACGACCTGGCGAAGCAGCGACACCGGCTCATGTGCGACCTGGCGACGGCGGAGAGTCGCTCGGATCGTCTAGAAGACGAGCTGGAAGTCGCAAGGCGAAAAATCCAGTCGCTTACAGCGCAGGTGGGGGTGTGGGCTGGGAGCAAGAGAGAGAGGAGAAGGAGGGGGATAGATGGGTTGGAATGGACGAGATTGGGTGGGAATGGGTGCAGGAGAGTGGTAAACAAGCACAGCCGATATCATCATGCACAAGAGAATGAGGAGATAATCCAGTCGCGAGCCCTGCTTCCAGCATCAGAGGAAATTTCTGTGTGTATCGTGTTTCTCGTCTCATTGTAACTCGCATCGTCTCATCTTCTCCCATCTCACTCTCATCTCGTCTTCCGGCGTGTTCTATGAATCGACTCGTCGCTCTCCAGGAGCAAAAGGCGGCGGCGGAGTTCAAGGCGTAGATCAAGAAGCTCAGCAAGCAGCTTTGCGATTAGTAATTACTAATTCAGCAAGAGCAGAGAGGGACGAGCTCAGCAAGCAGCTTTGCGGCGCCTCAAAAAGGGTCATCCCATTCGACTCTCGTTTCATCTCTTATTGCCTCTCTGCGTGTCCTGTGGATGGACCCACCAGGAGCAAAAAGCGGCGGCGGAGTTCAAGGCGCAGATCAAGAAGTTAAGAGCAGAGAGGGACGAGCTCAGCAAGCATGTCATCGCCCTGCAGGTGAGTCAGCAAGTCCTGCAGGTGACTCAGCAAGTCCTGCAGGTGAGTCAGCAAGCCCTGCAGGTGAGTCAGCAAGCAGTATCCTCGATACTGTTATATCCTCGAAACTCTTCTGTCCTCGATACTGTTGTATTTGACTCCATCCAGTCCACCATCTCACTCACTGCTTCTTTTCGGCGCCTTTCCGAGGCGCCTTTCGGCGCCTTTCCGGCATCTTTTCTATACGTGTATTCACCACGCTCGTCCCACCATCCACCCACGCCTCTCCCACCCGCCCCCTGCAGCAAGTGAAGGCGCAGCAGGCGTTCGAGCTGCGCAAGGAGAAGCGCGAGTTTGTGAAGCTGCAGGAGAAGCTCGCGTCTTGCGTGGGGGGCAAGCGCACGCCCCCCAGGCAGCCGGGAGTGGATATTGTCAACCTCAATCCCCAGGTACAGTGCGGTGGACTGTGGTACGGAAGTGCGCGTTGCAGTGTTGTGCTGTGCTTCGCATAGGAGAGGCTAGGGTTGTGCGTGGGAGGCAAGCGCATGCCCGCCAGGCAGCTAGATGTGAGATCCTTCTTCCCTTCCACCCAGCCTTACCCAACCTTGTCCCTCCTATCCCAACAAATGCGTACCCCATCCTTGTTCCCCTGTACTCCCCTGTTCTCTGTGTGTTGCAGTCAGAGGGCAGGCAGAGGGCCACATGGGGCGGGAAGAAGTCAGATAGCAACTTTTACAAGCGCATGGTAAGCGTGAATCCCTTGAGCGTCGCTAGGTTCAATGCTACGTTCTTAAGCGTCGCATCGTAGGTGTCACTCTGCTAAGTGCCTTCTTTGATCATAATCACTGTGTTAAGAGTCGAAGCTGCTTCGACTCTTCCCACATTGCTCTCCTGTTCCCCCCCCTCCCCCACCCCCACTTAACCCCTCCATGCGACACCAGTCCAGACCTTGTTGCGACTTCTTTACAGGCTCTTTTCCTCTGTCCTCCCGTTCATTGGTACTCGCTCCTCTCTGTCCATGCATCATCTTTCCCCACTGTCCCACTGGTAACAGATGGAGGCGCATGAGAGGCAGCTGAGGGCAGTGGGGGAGGACAGCAAGCAGCTCATGGCAGTCATTCGCTCCATGCAGGTACACCCAAACAAATGGACAATATATGGAAGTTGTTTATTCGACCCATTGGTAATTTTTCTTTATGGCTATTATTTATTGTAATGTTATTACAAATCCAGTGCCTGCTTGCAAGGCTCGTGTCTCAAATTCACGTGCCCTTGTTCCTGCTACCCCTCTCATTGCAAAATGTCGCTTTTTTGGATCTGTTTCTTCAGACGGACCTCCAATCACTCATTAGCGAGTACAGCAAGGGCCTGCCCTCGTCAGTAGGAGAAGGGCAGCAGAAGGAAAGGAGGCATGAGAAGAGTTTCGAGGAGGAGGGAAGCAGAAGGGACGCGAAAGAGGAGGATAGAGGGAGTGAGTGTGGTTCGGAGAGGGAGGAGGAAGTGGAAGAAGAGGAAGAGGAAAACATGGTGAGTCCTCTTGAGAACAGGAAAATGAACATTTCCGTCTGCTCAAGTTCCACGCCCCTTTGAAAAAAATCCCACGCTTTATGTTATTGCTGTCCTTTCTTCATTTCCTGCAGTTTCTTTCTTTTCCTCAAGCTTCTGTCCCCACTCTTTCCCCCACCAGGACGTGTACGCCCTGCCACCCAACATGGCCTGTCCACACATCATGGATCTGCACCAACGCATTGTGACGGCCATGCGTGTATGTACCGCCCAGTGAATGATTCATTATTAGTAAAGACCAGCGTGATTTTAGAATTGTCCCACCCAGTATTTCCCCTTTGTGGAATCATTGCTGCGGTCGCCATTTTTTTTTCCTCCATTGTGTGTTATGATATAAAAAATCTCATTTGCCCACCCCGCTGTTCCCTTCAGGATCTCGTCCAGAGAGCAGCGCAGCAGCAGGCAGCCTCTGCTGCAGTGGGTGGTGGCTGTACCGGAGGGGACAGTAACGAGATGGCTGCTCTGAGAGAAGAGCTGGAGGCGTGCAGAGAGCGTTTGGCCGAGCAGGTATGTGTGAGGAGTCTATGTTTGAGGCGCGTAAATAATGCGGATTGTAACGAGGATGGAGCACACTGGGAGGGGAGGGGCAGGGCGGGGGAGAGTGGTAAGGGATGGAAGAAGGGGAGGGAGTGGAGCAGAGGGGAGGAGGAGATAGATAGATGGGCAAAGAGGGGTAGTGGATTGGGTGGTGTGCTGGTGTGGGGATGCTTAGGAGTGGAAGTGGAGGAGAGCTGGAAAGAATTATGATAATTCTCGGCCTTGGAATTCTGACCGTCGTTGCTGCTTTTCCCTTCTCCCTGTACCCTCCCTTCCAGGAGCTCCTGATATGCAACTACATGCACACCCCAGGGTGAGCTCCTGATATGCAACTACATGTATGTTGAGGTGATGCGATACGAAGTTTATTGGTATATGCTGTGAGATAATGTGTGTGTCAAGACAGTTGATTCGAGCATCTCGTGAGTCTTTTAGGTCGTCCTGCACATTATCCATGATGCATTTGTTAGTGTTCTCACGGCCCCTCTCGCGCTGCATTTTTTGCTGTACCAGGAGCGCTAAGAAGACGCCCTCCAATAGGAGAGGGGATTTGACGCCACTCTACACCGCCCAGCCATCCTGGGCTAGTTGACAAAGGCGATAATGTAGGCTCCCTACAAGGTCCAAGTTCCAGCATTTTGCTGGAAAGGCTGATAGATTGGTCCCTTCACTAGTACATGGTTAAAAAAATAAGATAGTGAGATTCATAGCCAGTAAGGAGCACGTAACTTCACATGTATTTTTAGTGTCTTAATTGCTGATCCAGGTGGCTCCAAACCTAGGTTATTACTGTGAGCGTATTTTTTTCCCGCCAACAGACGTCCCATCTGCAGTAATTGCTGCTCTGCCACAGTCAGCACGAACCTATTGCATGACGTAAGGGTCGAGTTGCGGGCGCATGCCATCCACGTGAGGAATGAAGAGTTGTTCCTTGGACGAGTTGAGCTAGCTAACTGCCACTTGTGTCGTTTTCAGGCTGGGTGAGCTGTGCAGCGACAGCTCTGTCCCGTAGCGGACCAGGGTGGCAAAGCAGTCCCCCTCTCGGACTCTCTCCTTCCTCCCTGGTTGCCTACGGCGGTTGTTTGCGCCACAGGTAATACACCACCTTCGCAGAAGTAATCAGAAAATTTGGAAGGTCAATTACGACTGAGAATGCTATGCGCTTCTTACAGTGAAATATCATTCACCTTGAAAAAATACAAACATTCGAGGGTAAATGAGTTATGCACTGCTTATAATTACCACAAGCCAACAATGGCAATATCGAAGAACGTGAAACGTCAACGTTTGTGTCATACTTTACAAGAGACGACGACAGTCTCACACATTTGTGCCTGGCAAAAAATAAGTGAAAATCAGACGACTGTACAGATGTGCAGTCTCTTTCACTTACGACAAATCCAGAACAATTCGTAAACTGTAGCAAAGCGAGCCAGCACGCAATGCGAGCATCCTCCTCCGCATGCCCGCTCTCATGCGAGACGAATCGCGATTCCTTCGTGGGAAAAGCGCCGCCAAGCTGTTGCCTTTCGCACGCCTTGTGCTGTCGCGGATGTTTCGCGACGATAGCGTTGTTCGCTGGGCACTCCTTGATCGTTTCTACACGTGTCACGTTGCCACGATAGATTGTGCGACAGCTGTGACATGGACATGACTCAGAGCAGCAACAGAATGTTGCTGTTGCCGAAAGTCCTTTCCATGTCAGCCAGTCTAGAAACTGCCATCAACCGAATCTGCCCGGGACGCTCAACTCATCCTGCCTGACTCACGCGCGAAAAACTGCCATTCTGCGCGAACAGAAGCAAGCGTGCAAGGCGGGTCAGACGAAAGTGGGGTGGAGATGACGAGTGGGACGAGCGCGTTCATTCTGCGGTTGAGAAGGAATGGAACGATCGCGATGGCGCATCAGCGGTAGTGCACAGAGAGGGGGATGATTGACTGAGCATCCCACCCAGGCCAAATCGGGATGGTAGACGGTCTTATATGTTACAGAACGTTGCAGATTGGTCCAGGCGTTACGCCCATAGACTATTTTGCCCACCACCCGTGCTCCATAACAAAATCTAGCTACCCCTCCGATCTGAGTCAGTGGTCATTTTTGTTAGCTCCAGCCACATTTCTCGCACCATTCCAGTGTTGTCGTTCGACTTAGATTGTCAACTTGACATATTCTGCCTTCAATTCGTCTTCTCGATGGCTGCTGCTCACTGCGAACGCACAGGCATTCCACCAGTAGGCTCGCTAGCTCGCGCCGCCAGCCTACCGCTTCACCGGCAAAGCTCGCTTGACGCATTCAGGCGGCGCGTGAGTCCGCTTAAGATCGAGTCCCCTGCAACGGCAGACGAACCCGAGAAAGGGGCCCCTCTGAATCCGTGGGACATTAACTACGACGAGATATTTCCGCAATGTGCGCGGCTAGCGGAGCAATTCAGCCACGTGTCGGTCCACCAGCAACGCACCAAAGAGCGCCACGCGCGGTCTCAAAGCGAGTTGCCGATCGCCGTTCTGCCGCCGCGTCACCAGAGCCGCTTCGAAGAAACTGCCGTCCGTCTCACGTCCTCGCCGCCGTCGCCTGCGGAGAACTCCTCGTCGCGAGCCCGCAGCTTCCGCGAATTGCGCTCTCGCGTTCTCGGCTGCTCTCTCGGCTCGCCATGCACCGTGTCGCTCGCAAACTTGCGTCAACGAGACGAAGGTTCCCGATCGCAAGACGCTGGGCGTTTCGAGGCACATCCGGAAGAGGCGGGCTTGCGTGATTGGTGCTGGGCGAGGCAGGGGAAGAGTAACAGTCTCGGCGGAGAAATCTCCGTAACCGAACCCTGTTACGATGTCGGCGGTGATTACGATAACGGAGCAGACTTCAACGGCGCGCCGAAGCAGCTTAATTTTTCCTGCCCCCGTTACCTGTGCAAGCAGGCGTCTGAACCGCGAATGTCCGGGCCAACATTCAATCATTATGATTGGTCCTCCGATTTTGGCGAAGTTTGCGATCGGCGGGCCAAAAGTTTCGCTCTCGACCGGGTACCCGTGGCGAGCATTTGTGACGCGTATCTCGGGCTTGACGATCTGGACGACGCTGCTTTCTCGGACGACGACGCCTGTTTGTTCACCGAGGAGATGCTGCTTGCGAGCGAAATCGGCACGTTTCGCGAAGAGGTTGCGAACGAAGGCGAAATCAGGGAAGTAAATGTGGAGGTGTTGCCGGGGAATTAAGCGCGCGCGTTGCCAAAGTAGCGTGTGGCGGAGCGATCTTCCGTAAGGGGCAACGGCGCAACCAGAAATCCGCCGCCTTATTGTCACGGCGTCCCGGAGTTTTCTAGGCGGTGGCAGACGATTGGAGCTTGTTCTGCTGTCCGCCGTCCGATTACCCAACTGCTGGATCGAGTGACATGTTGAATTCAGGCCTGCATGCAGCAGCCTCTTTTTCTGTGGGCGTAGCTTTGCCCTGGTTTGTTTATGCATTGTGCATTGTGACACCCAAAAACAACATAATAGAGTCGCCTTTCAGCGACTTGTACTGTATTTACTATTGGTCAGCCTTGCTAATAAGGGATTTACTGTTCACTCTAAACAGTACTTTCCAACTCACCCTTATCTTTATCTTCCTAGATTTCCTAGTGCCATGTGGCCAGGGCCCAAAATATCAGGGTAAAATACCCTTTTTGCCCTTTCTGTAGGCTGCTTTTTTCTAGTTACCCTGATCTAGGCCGGCTATGAATTGTGTTACCCTTTCTCCCAAATAATGGGTTTTTGGTTACCCTTACAAATTCAGCGTAGGCGTTTCGTTACCCTGTGTAGAAAGGGTGGGCTCTGAGTTACCCTGAAACCGAATCTCCCTTAGCGAGGATTCGCCCAGATGCACTGCACCCCTCACGTAACGCCCTGCCGCCCTGCTCTGTGTTCCCAACGTGCGGTGAAAAAAAATTCCCCCGCTGCGCGGAGACCCACCATCAGGCTCCTAGATTCGTTTTGTGGTAGTCTGACGCCTCAGAGTACACCCCTCTGTCAAGATAAGGAGCTTAGGGTTTAGGACTTAGGCGTAGGATGGTATCGAGAGGGATGGAAGATTGGCCAAAGAGCGGTTTCATTATGAGATTGGGAGTACAAATAGGAAGAAGGGGAAGGGGAAAGGGTACACCACCAGTAGTTGGTATCTAATAACTACCAGCTAACTGTAGGCAGTTATAAGGTATGCAAATACAATTCAACACCCTCTTCCTAGTCTGGCTGTCAGAGTTACCTATTTTTTTTAGTCTGAAAAATCAGACAAGCACAACTTCTTTTGTCTGAACTGTCAGAGTTACTTCAAATTTCAAGATGTTAATGCAGTTTCATAACAACATACGGTAGCTATTGTTGGGCTGAAAAACCCCCTTAGGATCTTTGGTAGAGTAAATCTCTGGGTAGAGTGATGTGGTAGCGGAAGCGTTTAATGATGAGACTCTGAACCACCTTGCACTAGTGTGTGAGAACAAAGTGAGTTGATTAAAGCAAACAAGTACAAAGGTTTATATAGGAGTACAAGGAATACGAAGAGATACCGTATAGTTCCGGCTAGAAGACCCGGGGGACTCTACAAATGCTGGAAATCGTGCTCGGGTGGACATTATGGCGGCAACAATTTTTTAAGACCCGGGGTAACCTATTTGTCAATTATCAATCTGATATTTAGGGTGTACGACTCAATTTGGGGTGGGGGGGTCTTATATTCGTAACGAATTCGCGAAAATTTCACGCGTGCGGCGCGTCAGATCTGTGTCAGAATTCGAGTCTGACACAAATGAAGTGTCAGAATTCGAGTTTGACACAAAAAGCGTGTCAGAATTCGAATTTACACTAGTAAAAGCTGACGCACAATATCAATTACAACTACTGTATACAGAAAAGGGGGGTCTTATGATGATTAGAGGCGAAGGGGGGGTCCTCACAAAATCGGCCACAATAAGAGTCCCCCTACCCATACAAGAGTCCCGGGGGACCTTCTTACCGGCGGGTCTTCTAGCCGGAACTATACGGTATGAATGACAACTGTTTTACTGTTGGCTGTTGCGGTTCGATACAGTGCAACTCGGGCAACTGCTCAATATCGAGTCAGTTGTGTGTCCTTGCTGTCGCGCTGCCTTTGTCAAGTCAAAGGTCGCTGACCTTTGACTTTCCTGTAACCTCCAGCGGTTACTTCAACCTCCGAGGGTTGACTCGCTAGTGCCTCGATATGATTTGCTTCGCTTGTGCCTTGGTGTTTCGACACGATAGAAGCGCTTTAGGACCGATTGTTTCCAACACTCCCCTTCGCTTCTGGAGTGTCGCTGACGTGGCTCTGTCCAGTCAGCAACATGTAGTATTCGAACTTCTGCTTTCCGAGTTTCTTGGTCAAGTAGCTGCCATCTTGGACGTGGGACAGTATGACAGGACGAGTCTTCCCTTCTCGATCTCGTCCTTCACGAAGAAGTATCGCAGGGCGATGTGTTTCGTCCTGTTCGCAAAACCGTTCTTGTTGGCGATGCGAATTGCAGATTGGTTGTCGCAGAACAGAGTGAAGTTGGGTAACTCGGCTAACTTTGCTTCTTCTAGCAGTTCGCGAAGGTAGAGTCCTTCCTTGGTGGCTGAGCAGAGTGCAATATATTCTGCTTCAGCTGACGAGAGAGCAATTAGTTCTTGCTTGCTCGATTGCCAGGAGATAGGCCCGATAGGCTCGAAGCGATAGATATAGCCGTTGCGCGATCGTCTGTTGTCGGAGTCGCCCGCGTGATCTGCGTCGACGTAACCAATTAGCTTAGGCGGTGCAGTTGCGTTTTTATGATAGGTCAGGCCGACCGTCGGGGTGCTGACGAAGTAGTGAAGAGCGCGGTCGAGTTCTGCCAGATGTTCTGCTTCAGGCCTTTTGAGATAGGTAGCGAGCTGGCTTGCGGAGTATGAGAGGTCGGGACGACAGGTGACGGCTGCGAAGGTAGTCTCGTATGCCGGCGGGCTTGAGTAGGGCGGAGCCTCCTTTGTCGTTCCCTGCCGTGTAGCGGTATGGCGTGGAGATGGCTGTTGGTGTGAGCGTAAAGCGTTTGGCGATGGTGTCGGCATATTTTTCGGCGCTGAGGTAGATCGCGTTCTTTTCTTCGCGGATGTCGAGGCCGAGGTACTAAGTGACGGTAGATGAGACTGTGAGCGTGAGGTCTTGCTGCAGCTCCCCTTCAAACCAGGTGGTGATGCCGTCAGTCGAGCCGATGTAGAGGAGATCATCCACGTAGACGATTAGCAGGATGTAGTCTTCGTCTTTGGTGAGCCGGTACATGCCTTGATCGTGCGGTAGTTGCTTGAAGCCGATGCGGATGAGGCGAGCGTGCAGGTGCTGTTGCCACAGTCGCGGGGCCTGCTTGATGCCGTAGAGTGACTTGAGTAGCTGGCAAACTTGGTTGAGTTCTCCGTGGGAGCTGTGCGGTAACTCAACGAAGATTTCGGCATCAACAGGTGCGTAGAGGAATGCGTTGGCGACGTCGATTTGCCGCAGTTTCTTTTTCTTCATGGCGGCGATCGTGAGGAGGATTCGAAGTGAGGTATGTCGGCTAACTGGGGCGAATGTCTTGGTGAAGTCCCGTCCGTGCTCCTGATCGAATCCACGCACAACCCAGCGTGCTTTGAACTTCTCAATTGTGCCATCTGCTTTTGTTTTAACGCGGAAGACCCATTTCCCGGTGAGGATGGTTTTGTTCCTCGCCACACTGATGGGGACGACTTTCCAGGTGTTCCGTTCCTCCAGCGCCTTTAATTCTCTGTCCATGGCTTCACGCCATTTCTCCCTGTGTTCCCTCCCCAGAGCCTGTTGAACTGTAACAGGCTCCTTAGGAAGAATGTTGCCGTGGACTGCGGTGACGAGGCCGAGTATCTGCAGTCCAGTTTGTGAGTAGCGGGGAAGAGTTGCATCCTCGGGATAAGCTGCTTCATCTCCCGCTTCTGGATCAGGTATGAAATTCGGTCCTACTCGTTCTGCTTCGTTGGTGTTGACTGTCGCAGGTGATACGTAACCGTTGTCGGCGAAGTAGTAGAAGGTTTCGGCGTTGACACTTTCGCGAGGGTTGTCGTCGTCCATGGGAACGTCGACGGAGCAGAACGGAAGAGGTCCGGCTTCTTCTGACGCGTTGTCCACATTCTACTCGTCCCAGTCAGCTTCGTCTTCTGCGGAGGCGAAGGCTCTGTCGCCACGAAAACCACCTGTGGGATCTTGGTCCTCTTGCAGGTTGGCAAGGTATGTCTGGAGCGTGAGTCGTTCGTAGAAGATTACATCACGTGCTGCTACTGTTTCCTTGGAGTGGACGTTGAAGATTTTCCACGCGTTGTAGTTCTTTTCGATGCCGAGGTGTAGTCCCCACTGTGCGCGTTGTGAAAATCAGCCCGCTCGTGCTGCTGGGGGTCGATACTGTACCATACATCCGAACACTCGTAACATTTTTGTACTACCCTGTTTCCCTGTCCACAGCAGATGCGGTGATGCGTTGTTCGGAAGCGATGATGACGACAGCAGGTTGTGTAGCATGACAGCGTGGTCCATTGCTGCAGGCCACTGGTGGTTGGGTAGCCGCATGCCACGTAACAGTTTGCGCATGCTGTTCTGCAGAGTCCTGTTCATTCTTTCTACTACACCTTGCTGCTGATGGGCGTAGGGAAGAGAGAGGAGCTGCTTGATTCCCCTTTCTGCCAGATACTGCTTGAATCGCTGAGAGGTGTATTCTCCTCCCCCGTCTGACTGGAAGCTTTTCAACTTTACGCCCGACTCTCTTTCTGCTACTGGTAGCCAAGCAGCGAACGCTGCGAGGACCATGTCGCGGCTGGGTAGGTTTAGATGCCAGACGTAACGAGTGGCGGCGTCGATGAAGGTGATTGTGTAGTTGTAGATTGCTTGTCCTCGTTCCCGATTGTACAGGATGTCGCTGTACACCTTTTCGAGTGGTGCGTACGCGGGTGCGCTCGGGTTGTGATGAGGGGCGAACGGCCGATGTGGTAAGTCGGCTTCGGGGCAGGTAAGACAGGTTCCTCGTGCCCGTTGAAGTTCCTTGCCGTCGAGTAATAGTAACGAGTCCTTGTCAAGGACTCCTGCTCTTATTGTGTTGTTTAACACAGTGTTGCTTGGATGTCCCATCCTTGCGTGCCAGGTGCTTTCGACGGCGCGATGCCCGGGTGATCGACGGTATATGTCGGAGTTGGAATAGAAGCTGGCGATGAAGTTTGCGCTTCGATGAACTTCTCGTGGTGCTGGGTGGAGCTGTTGTGCTGGTGTTGGTGGTGTTTCGTCGACGAGGACTGGTGTCGTTGTTGCTGCTGCTCTTGTTGTTCCTGCTGCTGCCGATGATGTCTCTGCTGCTGCCGATGTTGTCTCTGCTGCTGCCGATGTTGTCTCTGCTGCTGCCGATGTTGTCTCTGCTGCTGCCGAATGTTGTATTGTTACTAACGCGTGTGTTCGTTCTGTTTCAGGGATGGTATGTGAATACGAAAAGCCTTCCGGGCTGAAGTCTGGATCAAGGTCTGGAGGATGTGTCCAGTCGGCGAAGTTCACTATGGCGTCGCTGTGTGCGGTGCCTAGGTCTGGGACGAAGTCAAGGACGAAGACGTTGTTTTTCAGAATCGCCTTTCCGATGTAGAGGCCGCCCTTCCCGTGGTACAGCTTGAACTCCTGGTTGGTATTATCGGCTTCTAGGTGTATGCCTTTCGCCATCAACTGACTGACGCTCAGTAAGTTGTAGCCGAGTCCCTCCGCGATTAATACTTTTGACATTTGTAGTATAACGTTTGTCTCTCGTGACTGAAGTTGTACAATCCCTTGTCGTTGTGTGCGCAGGTTCTGATTATTGGCGACTGTGATGACGACCTCTCGTTGAAGTCGGTGCTCACGTTGAACGAAGCGTCCCGAGAAGCACATGTGCTGTCCGCAGCAACTGTCCAAGAACCACGTGTCTTTCCCGGACGACTCGCTTTGGGCGATGGCGGCGTACGTCAGGTTCGGTTGAAGAGATTCGCGGCGAGGCGTGCTGTTGTCGAGTTGTTCTTCTGGTGAGTAGTGTGGTGGTGACTCGGCTACGCAGGAGTCGCTCAGCCTTGCCATGCAGCTAACGATGTTTCTTGTTTCCTTTGCAGGTTGTCCTGTCGATGTTGTTGACGCTTGTACTGAAGTTGTCGGATTTGCTTGCGTTGAAGCGACTTGACTGCTTGAAGGACGAAGATGGCGTTGCGGCGATGTTGACTGTTGTCGATTTGGGCAGTGCGTGCGAGGATGCCCTGAAGTCTTGCAGAGGTGGCAGAACGGTGGTACTGGCTTCGGTTGTTGCTGCCGGTTGTTGTTGTAGTTGTAGCGTCGCTGAGTGTGGAACGCGAATTCGGGTACTGATACCTTTTTCTTGTGTTGTTCTTCTTGCAGGTCCATGTCTTGCTGTTCAGCATGGATTTCGGCGCAGAGTGCTGCTTCGGAGATTCTCCCGTGTGCTCGTAGTATGGTGCGAGTGGAGCGCCAGTGAGGACCAAGACCGTCGATGACAACCGTGACGAAGGCGTCTTCTGAAATTGATCCTCCACATCGAAGAAGCTTGTCGCGCAGCTCGCGGCAGCGACTGATATACGCCATTCCCTTCTCGCCTGGTTTCATCTCGATTGTTGTCAGCTGCGCCATTAACCGACTTGGGTTTACGCTGTCTGTTGCTTGATACAGGTTCTTCAAGTGATTGTACGCGAGCTCCGCGGAGTTGCCATATCCTCGGTAAGTCCTTATGTTCTGCTGTTGAGTCGGGGTGATGTTCCTCAGTAGTATCGTGTACGCCATCATCGATTGATAGGTGTACTACTGCTTCTGATATTGTGTGCCGTTTGTTGGGTATGGCAGGGACCCGTCGAAGAAGCCAAGGATTTGCGCTCCTTCCATCATCAGTTCGAATTCGAACGACCAAGTAAAGAAGTCCTTCCCGTCGAAGGGTTTTGTCGTTTGCAGTTTTAAGACGTGCGCGAACTGCGACTGAACTTGAAGTGCGTCCAGCGTTTTTTCTTGTCCCGGTGCAGGTTGAGGTTGTGGCATGAAGCTGACAGAGCCGCGCTGGGGCTCGTACGGAGCGAAGGTAGGTTGTTGTTGCTGATTTCCGCGTACGTAGGATGAGCCATCAAGACTCATGGGCGTCACGTTGTTGTTGTTAGTGCTGTTGTTTGATTGCGCAGGTACTCCTTGCTGATGCTGCTCGTAGAAGGACATGAAGGAGAAGAATTTCTCCATCATGCTTGGATCGAAGCCCGCGCCTTGGTTTGCGGGAGTTTCAGTAGACCCAGTGGCAGGTCTCGTTGTTGTGCCTTCCTCTGTCTGTAGACCAGAGGCAGGAGGTGGAGTAGTAGTAGTTCCAGGAGAGCCGTTGGAGGAGCTTCTCTCCTCTCTGGTAGACATGTCTCTTGGTGTAATTGAAGGAAAAATAGAGTTTTACTCTAACTAGCTCTCATACCATGTTGGGCTGAAAAACCCCCTTAGGATCTTTGGTAGAGTAAATCTCTGGGTAGAGTGATGTGGTAGCGGAAGCGTTTAATGATGAGACTCTGAACCACCTTGCACTAGTGTGTGAGAACAAAGTGAGTTGATTAAAGCAAACAAGTACAAAGGTTTATATAGGAGTACAAGGAATACGAAGAGATATGAATGACAACAGTTTTACTGTTGGCTGTTGCGGTTCGATACAGTGCGACTTGGGCAACTGCTCAATATCGAGTCAGTTGTGTGTCCTTGCTGTCGCGCTGCCTTTGTCAAGTCAAAGGTCGCTGACCCTTGACTTTCCTGTAACCTCCAGCGGTTACTTCAACCTCCGAGGGTTGACTCGCTGGTGCCTCGATATGATTTGCTTCGCTTGTGCCTTGGTGTTTCGACACGATAGAAGCGCTTTAGGACCGATTGTTTCCAACAGCTAAAATAGCATTGAAGCTGATTACAGCATACCAACGCAATTGTGCGGCCAGAAATGGGGCACTCTGATTGGTCATTTGTCAAGAGTTAGGATCACTGAACAGTCAGGGTCGAGTCGAGGTGTGGGCATCAGACAATGGCCTCGTGCAAGTGCCAAGTGTGGCAAGCTCCCAATCAGCTGACCTGGCAGCAAGCACGGTATCGCTCGAAACTTTTATGTGCTGGGCGCGCTGGCTGCAGCAAGAGTTTTCAACTGTGTACACCCTATGTGCGTGGAATATTCTCTCCTAAAGTTGCAGATTTAAAAATTTGACTCGGTTTGGGAAGGGGAAATGATGTGCGGTTCTGCTGAAGTACGAGACTCATATGTGACACGGCTTTCGGTTGCACCAACTCGCTTTTCGCCATGTGCGATTCGCTAAAATCGTTTTGGCCATGCGCGATTGGCTATCTAGTTTCACAATTTAAGGGTTATTATAAGCCCCCAATGAATTCGACACTCGAGAGAGCGTCGACAAAGTAGTGTATGAGAAAACTGAAACGAGAATGAAAATGACTAGGTGAAAGTTGGGTACAAGTACAAACCCTAGAAAGCTGTACCCCATATATGCTACCCCACTATAGCCTACAGTAGCTATGTCATATAAATCTGACACACCCCCATAGGCACAGTGGGGGAAAACAAGGGGTCACAAGACCAGTCAAGCAAAGCAAAGCAAAGCAAGCTCAGGGTGGATCACAAAGTCACCACACATTCCGAGCACAAGTTTAAGGCCACAAGGCCAGTTCACATGCAGGATTACATATATATATAAGGCTAGACAAGCAAGAGCATGTGTGTATATATATGTAACAATACAAACAAGGTCAAGGGGTGAGCAAGTGAGGCAAGGTAGGCACAAGACACAGCTGAGTACAGAAGCGCTGATGATCACAAGGCGCAAGTGCCTTGGTGAAGATATCAGCAGTGTTGGCCTCAGAGGCCACGTACGCAAGTCGCAGCTGACCACGCTGCTGTAGCTCACGAGCAAGGAAGTAGCGGAGAGCAATGTGCTTTATCTGTGCTCCAGTCTCTGCTCTCGACACAAGGCCAGCATGGCCTTGTTGTCTACGTACAGCACTGGAGGAGAACGAGGCGGCTCTCCGAGGTCAGTCAGCAGGTAGGTGAGCCAGCGAAGCTCCTGTGCAGCCATGGCTCCTGCGTAGATCTCAGCCTCACAACTGGAGCCGAGAACAGAAGACGAGCGGGTAGCCCGCCACGAAACAGAGCCGGAACCAAGGCTGAAGGTGTAACCCTGTGGCAACCGCTGCGTAGCCTGGTTGTCAGCCCAAGAAGCGTCTGCGTGCCCAGTGAGGACCACTGGACTCTGCCCTCCGAGCACAAGCCCCATGCCCGATGTACTGCACAAGTAGCGCAACACCCTCTTCGTTGCAGCCATGTTCTCCGGTCTGTGTCTCCCAAGAGCAACATACCGTGCGAGAATGCTAAGAGGGTATGCAAGGTCAGGTCGTGTGAGGTCATCAGATACACGAGGCAGCCAACAAGCTCTTGGTACGGGCCACTCGACTCTACGGACTCATCCGAAGGCAGAGCTGAGAGCGAGTGGCGAGTAGGCAGAGGAGTGGCCTGAGGCGAGGAGTACGTGAAGCCGAAGCGCTGAAGGACCTGCTGCACCATGTGTGACTGAGTCAGGGTAATGGAGCGCCGTGCTCTGTCCCGAGTGATCTGCAAGCCAAGGTAGCTGCGCAGTTCACCCAGGTCTGTGCACGTGTGTCTCTTCTGCAGCTCGCACTTCACGTGGGCGAGTCCAGCAGTGTCAGCTGTGGCAAAGACCAAGTCGTCGACGTACACTAGGATGAAGAACGGCGGCAAAGAAGTGTCGGTGCGCAGAAACAGCGACGGGTCGGCAGTAGAAGGAGCAAACCCAAGAGCCGCAAGTGTAGTCCTCAGTGTGTCGTGCCACTCACGCGGTGCCTGGCGAAGACCGTAGACTGGCCGCCGGAGGCTCCACTGGGTGCCAGGAGGAAAAGACCTAGTGAAGCCAGGTGGGCGGCGCAGCCAGATCTCCTCGTGCAGGCTGCCCTGCAAGAAAGCAGTGCTGAAGTCAAGAGAGGGCAGCTCGTAGTCACGGTGAGCAGCTATGTGCAGCAGTACCCGAAGAGTGGTCATCTTCGGGGTGGGAGAGAAGGTCTGAAAGTAGTCAACTCCCTGCTGCTGACTAAAGCCACGAGCCACGTAATGCGCTTTGAAGACATGCGGAGAACCCGGCGGCCGCTTCACCCTGAAAATCCACATGCCACTGACGATGTTCGCCCCATGAGGGGGAACGTCGTCAACGTAGGTGCCCGTGGACTTCCAGGAAGCCATCTCTGCGTCCAAAGCTGCCTGCCACTGAGAGGAGTAGGGACCCTCTATCGCCTCTGCGTAAGAGCGCGGAGTCGGGATGTCAAGTTCATCCGGGTCTCCCTCATGGGTAAGCAGTACGGACACGAGATGAGGTGAAGCAGCAGCCAAACACTGGAACTCCTCCTGCCTGTCCTCAAGGACGTCCGTGCCAAGGGCACACTCACCCCCGATGGACGGAGGACAGATAGACTCAGACTCAGCAACAAGACTAGCAGCGTAGTCTAGACGACAGCGAGCAGCAAAGTCGACGAGCTCAGCAACTAGGGCAGACGTAGCAGTGGACTCAAAGGAAGGGTCAGTGACAACAGTAGCAAGGAGACGCGTGACAGTAGGACTGGCAGCACGAAGAGAGTCCGACTCCGGGTCGGCAAGAGCAGGAAGAGAGGACTCAGGAGGAGAAGGCAAAGGGGCACGCAGAGGAGCAGTGGACGGACACAGAGACATCCGGTGCGTGCCAGGGACAGGAGGAGGACGCTGACGCGAACCACGACCACTAGCGTGAGCAGCACAGACAGGCGACGCAGAGCAAGACGCAGGCTCACGACGCTCTGCAAGACCTCCAGTAGGACCTGTATAGGGAGAAGGAGCAGGCAGTGGGGAGGCAGGCTGTAACTGCAGCTGCGACGGGACAGAGTGTGGACATGCTAAGTGAGAAGGAGGACCAGTAGAAGGCGGGAGACCAAGAACCGGCTCAAGGAGCGGAAGGAAGTACGGTCGAGGCCACGCAGCGACTCCAGACACAGCAGGGACAGCACCAGCACCCCCAGTGGTAGCACCAGCGCTAGCAGCACCTCCAGCTCCAGTACCCCCAGCAGCTCCAGTAGCTCCAAGACCTCCAGCAGCTCCAGTAGCACCCCCAGCAGGACCGCCTCCAGTACCGCCAGCAGCACCGTCAGTGCCAACACCCTCAGCAGCTCCAGCTCCAGTCAGGCCATGAGAAGACGCAGTGGCTCCAGCTCCAGTAGTACCCGCAGGCCCAGCAGCTCCAGTACTCCCAGTACGAGCACCGCCGGGACCCGTTGTCAGAACATTATAGCTTACTTGTTTGTGTAGGCTATAGTGGGGTATCCCATAGGGGGTACAACCCAATTAGGGTTTCCTATTTGTACTCACCTCGTTCGTAGTCAATTCATTTTCACGTTCCTTTTTTCACATGGAATCAGAGCAGGTCCCATCCTAGGGACTGTTCTTTAGGGCCCACCGAAGCGCGCCCGAGGCGCGCGCCTTTTTTTTTTAGCGACCCTTCGAGTCGCCCTGTTCCTACTCGCGGCCCGGCCGCCGCCCTACCTTAGCGGCCCACCCGCCGCCCTCGCTAGCGGCCCCGCCGTCCCGTCGCGGCCCCGCCACCCAGTCGCGGCCCCGCTACCCCTAATCGCGGCCCCGCCACTCCGTCGCGGCCCCGCCACTCCGTCGCGGCCCCGCCACCCCTTCGAGCGGCCCCGCCACTCCGTCGCGGCCCCGCCAACCAGTCGCGGCCCACCCGCCGCCCTACCTGCGGCCTCCCCGCCGCCCTACCTGCGGCCGTCCGCCGCCCTACCTGCGGCCGTCCCGCCGCCCTACCTGTGGCCTACCCGCCGCCCTACCTGCGGCCGTCCGCCGCCCTACCTGCGGCCGTCCCGCCGCCCTACCTGCGGCCTACCCGCCGCCCTACCTGCGGCCTACCCGCCGCCCTACCTGCGGTCGTCCGCCGCCCTACCTGCGGCCGTCCCGCCGCCCTACCTGCGGCCTACCCGCCGCCCTACCTGCGGCCCGCCCGGCCGCCCTACCTACGCGGCCCAGTAGCAGCCAAGCCGCCCGGAGCAACCGAGCCGCCCAGGAGCCATCGAGCCGCCCAGCAGCAGCCGAGCCGCCCAGCAGCAGCCACGCCGCCCGGAGCCGCCGAGCCGTCCAGCAGCAGCCGAGCCGCCCAGGAGCCACCGAGCCGCCCAGCAATAGCCGAGCCGCCCAGCAGCAGCCGAGCCGCCCAGGAGCCGCCGAGCCGCCCAGCAGCAGCCGAGCCGCCCAGCAGCAGCCGAGCCGCCCGGGAGCCGAGCCGCCCAGCAGCCTAGCGGCCGTGTCGTGTGGCGACCTTCCTCCCGAGCCGCCCAACCTGCCCTGCCCGGTGAGCACTGCACTGCTGTCACTGCGTACCCTTCCCCTACTACTTGCACTGCGCCACTGTCGCCGTCACGGCTACACTCAGTGTCCTCGCTTTTGACGCAGAGGGTCGAGCCATTGACTTTGAGGTCTGGCTCGACGACCTGCAGCTGTTTTTAGAGTGCGACAGGGCCGACAGTCTGTCTCTCTTTGACCTCACCTCTGGCGCTGTCCCTGCCCCTGCTGCTGATGCTGACGCCACTGTTTGCTCTCAGTGGGCCACGCGCGATGCTGCTGCACGTCTTGCTGTGCGTCGCCACCTGCCTACCGCTGAGCGCGCGCACCTTAGCCAGTACAAGAGTGCTCAGACCTTGTACGACGCTGTAGTTGCGCGCTACTCCTCCCCTGCCACTGCTGCACTGAGCCGCCTCATGCTCCCCTTCCTCTTCCCTGACCTTGCCGCCTTTCCCACTGTCGCTGATCTCATCACGCACCTCCGCACTAGTGACACTCGCTACCGCGCTGCTCTTCCTGCTGACTTCTGCGCCAAGAACCCCCCCCCCATGTACATCACTCTCTACTTCCTAGTCACTCGCCTCCCTGACTCCCTTCGTGTAGTCCGGGACCACTTCCTTGCGGTCTGTCCCACCACCCTCACAGTCGACAGCCTCGAGAAGGCCCTTCTTGCAGCAGAGAAGAGCATAGTTGCTGTAGGAGCCTCTCGAGGTGACCCCCGCGCCCCCATCTTTGAGGGGTGTTCTCCTTCCCCTCTCCTTCCCTCTGTCGCCTCTGCCGCTGCGGCCGACCTCGTTGGTCTTGAGTCGGTCGGTGCGGCGTCTGCCCCTAGCGGGAGACGCCGCTCTGGCAAGGGCACGGGGGGCAAGGGAGCGGGTGGGGCCAGTGGGGGCGGTGGCGGTGGAGGTGGAGGCGGCGGAGGGAGTGGGGGTGGCGGTGGAGGTGGTAGTGGGGGTGGGGGTGCTAGTGGCAGCGGTGGCGGCGGGAGTGGCGGCGGCGGTGGCGGTGGTAGCGAAGGTGGCGGAGGTGGCAGCGGTGGAGGTGGAGGCGGGGGCGGTGGAGGCGGAGGCGGGGGTGGCGGAGGTGGAGGTGGTCGAAGTGGGGCTTCGCAGCGGAGCGGCACTGGTGGCGGTCAGCGCCAACAGCAGCAGCAGCAGCAGCAGCAGCAACGTTCTTGCGACGTCCCCACCCCTCAGCAGCTCAGTGAGTGGTACACGCAGCGTCAGCGCGGTGGGGGTTTTGGTCCCTGCACCTACGTTCTCCGCACTGGCGACCGCACTGGAGAGCAGTGTGGGGGTGCTCATCCCGCCCAGCGCTGCTTTGGCCGCCTGAAAGACGCTTGGCGTCAGCAGTTCCCGGAGGCCGCGGAGATCCCCCGCTGGGGAGAGCTGTCTAGGGCTGGTGTAGCTATCTTTGATCTTGATTTTGATGCTATCCTTGCTGCCATGTATGCTGTGACCATTAGTGAGGAGGGTGACTGTTACCGGTGTTTCCCGCCCGACCCGGGCATTGGTACTGCTGCTCCAGGTGCCGGTGAGGCTTCTGCTCTAGGTGCCAGTGCGTCTGTACTCTCAGGTACTCGTGAGACTGCTCTCTCAGGTACTAGTGCGTCTGCGCTCTTAGGTACTGCGTCGGCTTCGGCCTCCCACACCTTCACTCTTGACTCTGGAGCGTCTCGCTCTTTCTTTCGGGACCGCACCACACTTACGCCGCTTAGTCGGCCGGTTGCGGTTTCCCTGGCTGACCCCTCTGGGGGTTCTGTCCTGGCTCGCTTCTCCACGGTCCTCCCGTGTCCGGCGGCTCCCTCTGGCACCCTGTCTGGTCTCTACCTCCCCTCGTTCTCTACGAACTTGGTGAGTGGTGCTGACCTACAGGATGGGGGAGTCCACCAGTTCACCCCTGCTAGTCAGCGAGTGACGCACTGCACGGAGGCTAGCACGGGTCGTCACCTGGCTACGTTTACACGTCAGCCAGGGTCGAGCCTGTACACACTGACCACTGCTTCTCCTCCAGGTGCTGAGTCTGGTAGAGTCCCTTCGTCTGGTCAGGTGTTTGCTGCAGCGTCCAGGTCTGGTCCTGAGTCTGCCCCCTGTTCGTGTCGCCGTCTGTCTCACGAGACCCTCCTCTGGCAACACCGTCTTGGCCACCCCTCTCTGCTTCGGCTCAGAGGCATGGCCTCCCGTCTTCTTGTGTCTGGTCTCCCTCGGTCTCTACCTCCCCTTCCTCAGGGCCCTGGCCCTGCCTGTGTCCCCTGTGTCGAGGGGCGCCAGCGTGCTGCCCCTCACTCCTCCCAGTTTCCTCCGATAGAGGCTCCGTTGCAGACGCTTCACATGGACGTGTGGGGCCCTGCCCGCGTCCGTGGACTCGGTCACGAGCGCTACTTCCTGTTGGTGGTTGACGACTACTCGCGTTACACCACAATCTTCCCCTTGCGCAGCAAGGGTGATGTCACTGAGGTGCTGATCGACTGGATCAACGCGAGTAGTCGTCAACCACCAGCAGGAAGTAGCGCTCGTGACCCTGTCCACGGACGCGGGCCGGGCCCCACACGTCCATGTGAAGCGTCTGCAGCGGGGCCTCTGTCGGAGGAAACTGGGAGGAGTGAGGGGCAGCCCGCTGCCGCCCCTCGACACAGGGGACGCAGGTAGGGGCAGGCCCCGGAGGAAGGGGAGGGAGGGAACGGGGAAGACCAGAGACAAGGACACGGGAGGCCATGCCTCGGAGACGAGGCAGGGAGGGGTGACCAAGGCGGTGGTGCCAAAGGAGAGTCTCGTGAGACAGGAGGCGACACGAGCAGGGGGCAGACTCAGGACCAGACCTGGATGCTGCAGCAAACAACTAACCCGACGCAGCTACCTGACCAGCCGCAGTGACTGGAGGAGACTCAGTGGTCAGTGTGTACAGGCTTGACCCCGGTCGACATGTAAACGTGGCCAAGTGTCGGCCCATCCGAGCGTCCGTGCAGTGGGTCACCCGCTGGCTCGCAGGAGTGAAATGGTGAACTCCCACATCCTGTAGGTCAGCACCACTCACCAAGTTTGTAGAGAACGAGGGGAGGTAAAGACCAGACAGGGTGCCAGAGGGGGCCGCCGGACACGGGAGGACAGTGGAGAAGTGAGCAAGGACAGGACCCCTAGAGGGGTCTGCCAGCGAGACTGCAACTGGCCGACCAAGCGGCGTGAGTGTGGTGCGGTCTCGAAAGAAGGAGCGAGAAGCCCCCGAGTCAAGGGTGAAGGTGTGGGAGGCCGAAGCCGACGCAGTACCTGAGAGAGCAGACTCACCAGCACCTGAGGAAGCAGACGCACTAGCACCTAGAGCAGTAGCCTTGCTAGCACCTAGAGCAGCAGCCTCACCAGTACCTAGAGCAGCAGTCCCAATGCCTGGGTCGGGCGGAAAACACCGGTAACAGTCACCCTCATCACTAATAGTCACAGCATACATGGCAGCAAGAATAGCATCAAAGTCAATGTCAACGATAGCTACTCCCGCCCTAGACAGCTCGCCCCAGCGAGGGATCTCATTGGCCTCAGGGAACTGGTGACTCCAAGCGTCCCTCAGGCGACCAAAGCAGCGCTGGGTGGAGTGCGCACCCCCGCACTGCTCACCCGCGCGGTCGCCTGTGCGTAGGACGTAGGTGCACGGACCAGTACCCCCACCCCGCTGGCGTGCAGCGTACCACTGACGAAGCTGCTGAGGGGCAGGGATCTCACGAGTGCGCTGCTGCTGCTGCTGCTGCTGCTGCTGCTGGCGCTGACCACCACCGGATCCGACCCTCTGCGCAGTGCCACCCCGACCAGCTCCATCTCCTCCGCCGTCGCCTCCTCCACCGCCGCCACCTCCGCCACCTCCGCAGCAAGGTCAGGGAAGAGGTACGGTAGCATGAGGCGGCTTAGTGCAGCAGTGGCAGGGGAGGAGTAGCGTGCAACTACAGCGTCGTACAAGGTCTGAGCACTCTTGTACTGACTAAAGTGTGCACGCTCAGAGGTAGGCAAGTGGCGACGCACAGCAAGACGTGCAGCAGCATCGCGTGTGGCCCACTGTGAGCGAACAGTCTCGTCAGCATCAGCAGCAGGGGCAGGAGAGGCACCAGAAGTGAGGTCAAAGAGGGAGAGACCGTCTGCCCTATCGCACTGTAGGAAAAGCTGCAGGTCATCTACCCAGACGTCAAAGTCAATGGCCCGACCCTCAGCGTCAAAAGCGAGGACACAGGGGGTAGCCATGACAGCAGTAGACTAGCAGCGCGAGCAGTAGGCTAAGGGCAGTGCAGTGGGAGAGGTGCTGCTCTTACCAGGCAGGCGAGAAGGACCGAGGCTCGCCGGCAGGAACAGTGCCGCGTTGGCAGTGACTGGGTGTAGCAGACAGGTCGGCTCGGACGGCTCGGCGGCTTGGCGGTTCGGCAGCAACAGCAGCTCGGCGTCTCGACGACTCGGCGGCTCGGGCGGCTCGGGCGGCTCGGCGGCTCGGGCGGCTCGGGCGGCTCAGGCGGCTCGGCGGCTCGGGCGGCTCGGGCGGCTCGGCGGGAGCGGCGGCTCGGTAGCTCGGGCGGCTCGGCGGCTTGGGCGGCTCGGTTGCTGCAGGGACAGTGGCAGCTGCTGCTGCAGGGACGACGGCGGCGGCTGCTGCTGCAGAGAATGCAGCGGCCGCTGCTGAAGGGACGACGGCGGCGGCCGCTGACCGCTGAAGGGACGGCTGCAGGGCCGGGTGGGGCGGCGACGAGGCCGCTAAGGGCGGCGGCGGGGCCACGAAGGGTGGCGGCCGGCGCCGCGAGGGTGGGGCCGCGGGGTCGCTAGGGTAGGGCGACGGGGCCGGTAGGGGCGGCGCCTGGGCCGGTAAGAGCGGCGCCGGGGCCGCGAGGGTGGGGCGACGGAGCCGCGAGGGCGGCTCGAAGAGGTCGCGAGGGCGGCACGAAGGGGCCGCGAAGGTGGCGCGAAGGGGGCCGCGAGGGCGGCGCGACTGGGCCGCGAGGGCGGCGCGACGGGGCTGCGAAGGCGGCGCGACGGGGCCGCGAAGGCGGCGCGACGGGGCCGCGAAGGCGGCGCGACGGGGCCGCGAGGGCGGCGCGACGCGCCGGGGTCGCGAAGGCGGCGCGACGGGGCCGCAAGGGCGGCGCGACGCGGCGGGGCTGTAAGGGCGGCGCGACAGGGCCACTAGGGGCCGAGAGAGAGGGGAGCGCGACTCGGGCAGGGGCTGAGTGCGCTCCGGGCAGGAAAAAAAACGGTGGGCCCAAGGAACAGTTCCCACGAGGGAACCTGCTCGATACCATGAGAAAACTGAAACGAGAATGAAAATGACTAAGTGAAAGTTGGGTACAAGTACAAACCCTTGAAAGCTGTAACCCATATGTGCTACCCCACTATAGCCTACAGTAGCTATGTCATATAAATCTGACAGTGTATCCTGGTACCCCTACTCGAGCAGTTTTATCCGGAGGAAATCGTTAGTGATGGCCCGTACACACGTGGGTGTATCGAAAAAAAGTTTCGAGGAAGTTTCGTTCTAATAACCTTTCATTCAGTCGGCGGAAACCCCTGTATAACCGGTTTCAGAGTGGACCCTCGATACAAGTTTGAGGCTCAGCCTACACTACTATGACTACTCTGAAATTTCAGACAAGTCAGTTAAAAAACTCTGAAAAATCAGACAGGGTGCATAAAAAAAATCTTTGAGTTCAGACTAGGTACAAAAAAAAAGTCTGAACGGACTCTGAATCAGAATCCAAAGTCTGATATCTAGGGCCCTGCCCACCATTGGACCGATTGGCAACATATCTGCCACCAAGGCAGATATGTTTGCCAGCGTTACTTGGCAGCGCGCCGAAGTTGCTGAAGGTGCGCAACCACACAATTAACTGCCAACACCACACTGCATCTTCACGTGCTGCACGGATCTGATCCATGCATGCATGGGCGCTTCGTCGGTGGGTGGTTGTGAAAGGAAGGGGTCCTTTCCTATCTTGCTCGCCCCGTTCTTTGTTCACCAGGCGGTTCATTGTTCCACCCCCACCCCACGCCTACCTCTCCCGCTTACCAGTCATGCCTGCCGAGCAAGATCCCGCGGATCCACCAGAACCACGCCGAAACGGCCTCTCTGTGCTTGGCGTTCTTCCGCCACTGTCGCAAAATTTCAGTACTCCCATCGAGCAAGTGCCACGTGCTCCCTCTCCCGTGCGACATCCTGTACCCGTTTGAGCCTCCTAACTCACCCTCTGCATTCGAGCCACACCCCTCTATTGTCCTTGTTCTAGGCGGTGGTGAGTGATCTTCCAGAGGAGTCACAAAGACTCCGTCAACAGCGCAGAGTGCGCCCGGGAAACGTCAACGCGTGGGTGTAAAATACATCCAGCAGCATCTATGGGGCACGCCGCTACCACGCACATCTGCATCTCCTCCCAAAACGACGGAGCGTGAGGAGGAAGCAGATGAGAAGACGGTGGAAGAGGCATCGTTCGATGTCATCAAGCACCGATTCGACACCGAATGGTCCGGGAAGTTTTCGTGGCTGCATCTCGTGCGCAAAAAGGACGAGCAGCCAGGGCTTAAATGCGACATCTGCATCAAGTATGGTGACCCTGCTGTGCACACCAGCTACGGCGTGAGGGGTGAGGGCGCACGAGATCTGCAGATCGGTAGCATCCGGACGCACGTTTCGACAAGAGCTCACAAGCAAGCGGTGAAAGAGCAAGAAAGCGCGGAGGCGGACAAGCAGAGGTAGGTCACATTGACGTAGTGGCAGACGACAGACACCGCCACATGCCATATCATCCGCATACTCCACATCGCCTTATTTATCTGTAAGGCTGACGCCCCTATTGCCATGTTTGTGCCGCTGTGTTGGTTCTTGGTGAAGGAGGGTCTTCCGGTCCTGTCTCGTGAAGGCGGATATGGAGCCTACTACACAGAGTAAGTGTGTTATTCTTTAAGTCTATGTTTTGCTAGCATGCCACTGGATGTCGTACTGATGTGAGTTGATTCTGGTTCCCTGTGCAGTTATGGTTTCAAAGAGAACTTGCGGGCTATCTCCACATACCTGCAAGAATCACAGCGGTCGCACCTCCTTGATTCTCCATGGATCGGCCTCGCGATCGACGAGAGCACGGACAAAATTCACGGGAAGCATTTGATCGTCTACGCCACTTTCTTCAAAGCTAGGGAGGTGGTAATCGAGTTCATCAAGCTGCTCTCTGTTGACCGTTGTGACGCTGCATCGCTGACGTCTGTTCTCGTGCAGTATCTGACGCAAATTGGACTTGATTTGCAGAAAATCATTGCACTCTCAACGGACGGGGCCGGTGTCATGGCAGGGCAGAACTCTAGCGTCGCGACCCGTCTGAGATCACGGATTCCACATCTTGTTTCAACGCACTCCATCGCACATCGGTAGGTTGCATGGTAAATAAACACTGCGGTGTGCTTAATCCTTGTGCTCATCTGACTAATGTCGTTGTTTACCTTGTGGCAGGGAGGCGCTCGCCGCCAAGGACACAGCAAAAGCGGTCCCGGAGTTGAGCATGGTGGACGAGGTGGTCCGCGCATTCTCAAACATTCTCGGGCGAAGTGGTGTCAAGTACCAAAAGTTCCAGAATCTGCAGCAGGTGTTTTGCAAGACTAACCTCGAGGCGCAAGGTATTTTTGACGCGCGCTGGCTGTCACGAGGGGAGGCACTGGAGCGCCTGCTGGACGTGTTACCTGCTGCTATTGTCTTGCTGAAGGAGTACAGCCAGGATTTGTACGAGAGGGTCACCTCGTTCAAATTCCACTGGCTCCTTCGGTTTTTGGTGGATGTGCTGTCGGAGCTCAACTCGCTCAACTTGCGGTTCCAGCAGAGGAAGGTATGATGTGATTTCTCTCTTTGCAATTTGTTGATATGTAGTAGTTCTCTCGTCCTGACACAGTGTGTTGAGCATTAACAGATCGACATCACACTGGTGGGCTGTCTCTTCGAGCAGACGCGGATCTGACTGATGGCTTGCTACAACAGCAATCACCAAGGCGACTAGTTTGGGAGCGGGGAGAGGATGCGCCTTCCAGAGTTTATCAAGAAGCACCAATCGAAGGAGAAGCGGAAGATGAAGGCTGAAGGGGTTGATGGCGAGGGAAATCCGGTCACCTTAAAATTCGACCTGCACGAACGTGACTCTGAGGGGAAGGAAACTCCAGGCCTTGTGGCTGCCTGCTACGAAATGTCGCTGAAGTTCGTGCGCGCTGTGGACGAGGAGCTGGAGTGGCGGTATCGTGACTTCAAGAACCTGGAAGGCGCAAAGCTGTTTGATACAGCTTCATACCTTCCAAACGATGACAAGCGGCTCGCTGCCTTCAAACGATGGTTGCAGCAACTCCACAAGCTCTACCACAATGCACTCCCTGGTAGGAAATCCGTACCATGCCTGGAAATCGTTTGTGGTTGCTGAAATTCTTGAGTGATTGGTAGTGTGTGGTCTAGTGCTGTTGTACTGTGCTGTTTCCTCGGCTGTTTGGTTTAAAACCGCCCTCTCCTCCCGCCCTCTTCGAGTTTCTTATTGTGCTATCCTCCCCGATCAACAGGGTTCAACTGCAGCAAAGCGCGGGCCGAGTGGTGGATGTTCACGAGCACCATGTTTTCGCAGCACCACAATGAAGACTTCCACCAAGCTCTTGCCAACATGTTGCGCGATGATTCGTGGCAGCAGTCCTTCCCCAACATCATGCTGCTCTGGCAAGCAGTAGCGGTCCTGCCTCTCAGCACTGTCGAGTGTGAGAGAGGCTTCAGCAAGCAGAATTTGATCAAAACCTGGGACCGCGGCAGCCTCTCTGACAGCAACCTAGACTTTCTCATGCGCTGCTCCTTGCTCCAGTACGAAATCGACTGGTTTGAGGTGGTGGCGATTTTTAGGGGGGAGAAGCTCAGGCGCCCCACCACTGACTTCAACGGGACCAGGCAGAGCGACACCCAGTTTGTGGGCGACAGTGATGGTTTGCAGAGTAGCTTGCCAAGTACTGAATGAAGTGAATACTGCATGTGAGAGCAGCATTGCCATTTATAAGTATAATTAATTAGTCAACACTTGCTGTATTGGAGTACTTTCAGTCTAACAAAAATAGTATCCTGGAAATCAGTCTTAGGAAATAGTTACACTGACGCCAACAGGCTGGGAAAAAATTTACACTTTATTCGTCAGCCTAGCGAAAATTTTACCCTAGAGAGTTAGGATGAGACGGGGCTCAACTCTGGTTCGACAGGGTGGGCCTAGACCAATTTTGGGCCCTGCATGTGGCACTCTACTTTTTCAATCTTAGTCTCACAACCCACTTTCCCACAATTGCTCTTGCATGCTATATCAACCTTGGTTGTATTCCCTCATATCAATCAATTCGCATTCAACTCTTCAACTACCCTATAGTTCCGGCTAGAAGACCTGGGGGACTTTCTAGAATTTCTTGAAAGAATGCTAGGGTGGACATCTTGGCGGTTGCAACCCGGGGTACACTTATTTATTATCTATCAACATGTTATTTAGGGTGTACATCTCAATTTGGGGCGGGGGGGGTCTTATATTCGTACAGAATTTGCGCAATTTTCGCGCGAGCGGCACGTCAGATCTGTGTCAGAATTCGAGCCTGACACAAAAAACGTGTCAGAATTCAAATTTGTGCTAGTAAAACTGATGCACAATAATAATAATAATTACTATATACAGAAAAGGGGGGGCTGAGAAAACTGAAACGAGAATGAATGAACTATGAAACAATTGGGTACAAGTACTAACCCTAATTGGGCTGTACCCCTTATGGGCTACCCCACTACAGCCTACACAAATGCATAAGCTATAATGTTCTGACACACCCCCATAGGCAAACTGGGGGAGAACAAGGGGTCACAAGACCAGTCAAGCAAAGCAAAGCAAGCTCAGGGTGGATCACAAAGTCACCACACATTTCGAGCAAAAGTTCAAGGCCACAAGGCCAGTTCACATGCAGAAGTACATATACATAAAAGGCTAGACAAGCAAGAGCAGGTGCATATATATATGTAACAGTACAAGTAAGGTCAAGAGGTGAGCAAGTGAGGCAAGACAAGCACAAGACCCAGCTGAGTACAGAAGCGCTGATGATCACAAGGCGCAAGTGCCTTGGTGAAGATATCAGCAGTGTTGGCCTCAGAGGCCACGTACGCAAGGCGCAGCTGACCACGCAGCTGTAGCTCACGAGCAAGGAAGTAGTGGAGAGCAATGTGCTTTGTTCTGTGCTCCAGTCTCTGCTCTCGACACAAGGCCAGCATGGCCTTGTTGTCGACGTGCAGAACTGGAGGAGAACGAGGCGACTCTCCGAGGTCAGTCACCAGGTAGGTGAGCCAACGAAGCTCCTGTGCAGCCATGGATCCTGCGTAGATCTCAGCCTCACATCTGGAGCTGAGAACAGAAGACGAGCAGGTAGCCCGCCACGAAACAGAGCCGGAACCAAGGCTGAAGGTGTAACCCTGTGACGACCGCTGCGTAGCCTGGTCATCAGCCCAAGAAGCGTCTGCGTGCCCAGTAAGGACCACTGGACTCCGCCCTCCAAGCACAAGCCCCATGCCCGACGTACTGCACAAGTAGCGCAACACCCTCTTCGCTGCAGCCATGTGCTCCGGTCTGTGTCTCCCAGGAGCAACATAGCGTGCGAGAATGCTAAGAGGGTATGCAAGGTCAGGTCGTGTGCAGGTCATCAGGTACATGAGGCAGCCAACAAGCTCTGGGTACGGGCCACTCGACTCTACGGACTCATCCGAAGGCAGAGCTGAGAGCGAGTGGCGAGTAGGCAGAGGAGTGGCCTGAGGCGAGGAGTAAGTGAAGCCAAAGCCCTGAAGGACCTGCTGCACCATGTGTGACTGAGTCAGGGTAATGGTGCGGCGTGCTCTGTCTCGGGTGATATGCAAGCCAAGGTAGCTGCGCAGTTCACCCAGGTCTATGCACGTGTGTCTCTTCTGCAGCTCGAACTTCACGTAGGCGAGTCCAGCAGTGTCAGCTGTGGCAAAGACCAAGTTGTCGACGTACACGAGGATGTAGAACGGCGGCAGAGAGGTGTCGGTGCGCAGAAACAGCGACGGGTCGGCAGTAGAAGGAGCAAACCCAAGAGCCGCAAGCGTAGTCCTCAGTGTGTCGTGCCACTCACGCGGTGCCTGGCGGAGACCGTAGACTGGCCGCCGGAGGCTCCACTGGGTGCCAGGAGGAAAAGACCTAGTGAAGCAAGGTGGGCGGCGCAGCCAGATCTCCTCGTGCAGGCTGCCTTACAAGAAAGCAGTGCTGAAGTCAAGAGAGTGAAGCTCGTAGTCACGGTGAGCAGCTATGTGCAGCAGTACCCGAAGAGTGGTCATCTTCGGGGTGGGAGAGAAGGTCTGAAAGTAGTCAACTCCCTGCCGCTGACTGAAGCCACGAGCCACGTAATGCGCCTTGAAGACAGGCGGAGAACCCGGCGGCCGCTTCACCCTGAAAATCCACATGCCACTGACGATGTTCGCCCCAGGCAGGGGAACCTCGTCAACGTAGGTGCCTGTGGACTTCCAGGAAGCCATCTCTGTGTCCATAGCTGCCTGCCACTGAGAGGAGTAGGGACCCTCTATCGCCTCCGCGTAAGAGCGCGGGGTTGGGATGTCAAGTGCATCCGGGTCTCCCTCAGGGGTAAGCAGTACGGACACGAGATGAGGTGAAGCAGCAACCAAACACTGGAACTCCTCCTGCCTGTCCTCAAGGACGTTTGTGCCAAGGGCACACTCACCTCCGACGGACGGAGGACAGACAGACTCAGACTCAGCGACAAGACTAGCAGCGTAGTCTAGGCGACAGCGAGCAACAAAGTCGACGAGCTCAGCAACTAGGGCAGACGCAGCAGTGGACTCAAAGGAAGGGTCAGTGACGACAGTAGCAAGGAGACGCGTGACAGTAGGACTGGCAGCACGAAGAGAGTCCGACTCCGGGTCGGCAAGAGCAGGAAGAGAGGACTCAGGAGGAGAAGGCAAAGGGGCACGCAGAGGAGCAGTGGACGGACGTAGAGACATCCGGTGCGTGCCAGGGACAGGAGGAGGACACGGACGCGAACCACGACCACTAGTGCGAGCAGGACGGACAGGCGACGCAGGGCGAGACGCAGGCTTACGACGCTCAGCAAGACCTCAAGTAGGATAAGTGTAGGGAGAAGGAGTAGGCAAAGGGGAGGCCGGCTATAACTGTAACTGTGATGGGACAGGCTGTGGACACTCTAACGGAGGAGGAGGAACAGTAGAAGGCGGAAGACCAAGAACCTGCTGAAGGAGCGGAACGAAGTACGGTCGAGGCCGCGCAGCGACTCCAGACACAACAGGGACAGCACCAGTACCCCCAGCAGGAGCACCAGCGCTAGCAGCACCTCCAGTAACTCCAGGACCTCCAGCAGCACCAGTAGCACCCCCAGCAGGACCGCCAGCAGTAGCCTCAGCTCCAACACCCTCAGTAGCTCTAGCTCCAGTCGTACCCGCAGGCCCAGCAGCTCCAGTACTCCCAGTACGAGCACCTCCGGGACCCACGACACTAGCACCCTCAGTAGTCGAAGAACCTCCAGCTCCAGCAGCAGGACTCCAGCGCCGGGCAAACCACTCGCGCAGCTCCTGTGGAGAGAGTGGCTCCCGCCGAGACGAAGCACCCGGAGAACCTCCAGGCACAGCACCGCCAGACGCGACACGAGAAGGCCCAGCTCCCGCAGGCTTCACTACCCCAGGCTCAGCACCCCACTCGTAGCACCCCCAGGCTCAGCACCCCCAGGCGTAGCACCCCTAGGCGTAGCACCCCCAGGCTCAGCACCCCCAGGTGTAGCACCCCCAGGCTCAGCACCCCTAGTCGCAGCACCCCCAGGCTCAGCACCCCCAGTAGCAGTACCCTCTGGCTCAGCACCCCCAGAGTCAGCACCCCTAGGCTCAGCACCCTCAGCAGCACCAGAGTCACCAGCAACCTTGACAGGCTCGAGTGCGTCTACCTGGGACACACCTGAAGGGGCAGGACCCTGAGGGGGGAGGGGGTCTACTCGGGGGGGGACCTGGCACAAGGAAGAGCAGTGGCGGGGGAAGGGACGGAGTGCGGTAGGGGAAGAGGCGGTAGTAGGGGACCGACTCGTCAAACGTGTTGTCCTGGGAGGACAGAACACGGCGAGAGGTGGGGTGGTAGAACTGCCACCCTGGCGCATCAGGGGGGAAACCCAAGAAGACGCAAGGAGCAGCACGAGGGGACAGCTTGTCCGCAGACAAGTCGCGGACAAACGCCCGACATCCCCAGACACGGAACGCAGACGCATCGCCAACCTTCCCCGTCCACATCAAGGCTGGGGAGGTCTCCGGCATGGAGACCCTGGGCTGAAGGTTGATCTGATGCGCCGCGTACCGAACCGCAAACGGCCACAGAAAATGGGGGGCAGCCGCATGCATCACGGACGTACGAGCGACGTCCATGACCATGCTAATGCGGCGCTTAGCAATCCCATTTTGCTGTGGAGAGTCCGGAAGCGTGAAGGTCTGGCGGATGCCTTGTGCACAACAGTAGGCTCGCAAGAGGCCAGAGGAGAACTCTCCACCTCTGTCAGAGTGCAGACGCAGAACAAGAAAGTTCGAGCCGAATCTCCGCCTGAGCTGGAGACGAGCTGCGCGGATCCAGTCGATCAACACCTCAGTGACATCACCCTTGCTGCGCAAGGGGAAGACTGTGGTGTAACGCGAGTAGTCGTCAACCACCAGCAGGAAGTAGCGCTCGTGACCCTGCCCACGGACGCGGGTTGGGCCCCACACGTCCATGTGAAGCGTCTGTAGCGGGGCCTCTGTCGGAGGAAACTGGGAGGAGTGAGGGGCAGCACGCTGGCGCCCCTCGACGCAGGGGACGCAGGCAGGGGCCGGCCTTGGGGGAAGGGGAGGGAGGGACGGGGGAAGACCAGAGACAAGGAAACGGGACGCCATGCCTCGGAGGCGAGGGAGGGAAGGGTGACCAAGGCGGTGGTGCCAAAGGAGAGTCTCGTGAGACAGGAGACGACAGGAGCAGGGGGGAGACTCAGGACCAGACCTGGACGCTGCAGCAAACACCTGACCCGACGCAGCTACCTCACCAGACGCAGTGAGTGGAGGAGACTCAGTGGTCAGTGTGTACAGGCTCAACCTCGGCTGACGTGTAAACGTGGCCAAGTGTCGGCCTGACTGAGCCTCAGTGCAGTGTGTCACCCGCTGGCTCGCAGGAGTGAACTGGTGAACTCCCCCATCCCGTAGGTCAGCACCACTCACCAAGTTCGTAGAGAACGAGGGGAAGTAAAGACCAGACAGGGTGCCAGAGGGAGCCGCCGGACACGGAAGGACAGTGGAGAAGTGAGCAAGGAGGGGCCCCCAGAGGGGTCTGCCAGAGAGACTGAAACTGGCCGACTAAGCGGCGTGAGTGTGGTGCGGTCTCGAAAGAAGGAGCGAGAAGCCCCCAAGTCAAGGGTGAAGGTGAGGGAGGCCGAGGCCAACGCAGTACCTGAGAGCGCAAACTCACCAGCACCGGAGGAAACAGACGCACTAGCACCTAGAGCAGCAGCCTCGCTAGCACCAAGAGCAGCAGCCTCACCAATACCTAGAGCAGCAGCCTCAATGCCCGGGTCGGGCGGAAAACAGTCTCCCTCATCACTAATAGTCACAGCATACATGGCAGCAAGAATAGCATCAAAGTCAAGGTCAAAGATAGCAACTCCCGCCCTAGACAGCTCACCCCAGCGGGGGATCTCAGTGGCCTCCGGGAACTGGTGACGCCAAGTGTCCGTCAGGCGGCCAAAGCACCGCTGGGTGGAGTGCGCACCCCCACACTGCTCACCCGCGCGGTCGCCGGTGCGTAGGACGTAGGGAAACGGACCAGCCCCCCCACCCCGCTGGCGTGCAGCGTACCACTCATGGAGCTGCTGAAGGGGGGGGGGATGTCACGAGTGCGCTGCTTCTGCTGCTGGCACTGACCACTACCGGAGCCGACCCTCTGCGCAGCGCCACCCCGACCAGCTCCACCTCCTCCGCCACCGCCTCCTCCACCGCCGCCACCTCCGCTACCTCCGCTCCCACCGCCACCGCCGCCGCCTCCTCCGCCTCCACTGCCGCCACCTCCACCTCCACCCCCGCCGCCACCCCCACCGCCACCCCCACCCCCTCCGCCGCCTCCACCGCCGCCTCCACCGCCCCCGCTAGCTCCTCCAGCGCCCCTGCCCCCCTTGCCCTTGCTAGGGCGGTGCTTCGCGCTAGGGGTAGAGGCCGCACCGACCGACTCCAGACCAACAAGGTCGGCCGCAGCAGCAGAGGCAATAGAGGGCTAAAGGGGGGAGGGGAAACACCCCTCAAAGATGGGGGTGCGAGGGTCACCACGAGAGGCTCCGACAGCTACAATTCTCTTCTCCGCTGCTAGGAGGGCCTTCTCGAGGAGGTCAACGGTGAGAGTGGTGGGGCAAACTGAGAGGAAGTGGTCCCTGACTATGCGAAGGGAGTCAGGGAGCCGGGTGACTATGTAGTAGAGGGTGATGTACATGGGGGGGGGGGGGGGTTCTTGGCGCAGAACTCAGCAGGAAGCGCAGCGCGGTAGCGAGTGTCACTAGTGCGGAGGTGCGTAATGAGGTCATCGACTGTGGGAAAGGCAGCAAGGTCAGGGAAGAGGTACGGTAGCATGAGGCGGCTCAGTGCAGCAGTGGCAGGGGAGGAGTAGCGTGCAACTACAGCGTCGTACAAGGTCTGAGCACTCTTGTACTGACTAAAGTGCGCACGCTCAGAGGTAGGCAGGTGGCGACGCACAGCAAGACGTGCAGCAGCATCGTGTGTGGCCCACTGTGAGCGAATAGTCGCGTTGGCATCAGCAGTAGGGGCAGGAGAGGCACCAGAGGTGAGGTCAGAGAGAGAGAGACCGTCTGCCCTATCGCACTGTAGGAAAAGCTGCAGGTCATCTACCCAGACGTCAAAGTCAATGGCCCGACCCTCAGCGTCAAAAGTGAGGACACTAGGGGTAGCCATGATAGCAGTAGACTAGCAGCTCGAACAGTAGGGTAAGGGCAGTGCAGTGACAGAGGCGCTGCTCTTACCGGACAGGGCAGCTCGGGCGGCTCGTCGGCTCGGCGGCTCGGCAACTCGGCGGCTCGGGCGGCTCGGACGGCTCGGCGGTACGGCGGCTCGGCAGCAACCGCGGCTCGGCGACTCGGCGGCTCGGGTGACTCGGGCGGCTCGGGTGACTCGGCAGCTCGGGCGGCTCGGAGGCTCGGGCGGCTCGGGCGACTCGGCAGCTGGTGACGGCGCCGGCGGCTCGGTGACGGCGGCGGGGCCGGCAGAGGCGGCGCCGGGGCCGCAGGTAGGTGACGGGGCCAGCAAGGGTGGGGCCGGGTCGGGAAGGGCGGCGTCAGGGCCGCGGGGTAGGCGACGGGGCCGTAGGGCGGCGGATCGGAACCGGGAAGGGCGGCACCAGGGCCGCGGGGTAGGCGACGGGGCCGCAGGGCGGCGAATCAGGGCCGGGAAGGGCGGCGTGAGGGCCGCGGGGTAGGCGACGAGGCCGCAGGGCGGCGAATCGAGGCCAGGAAGGGTGGCGCGAGGGCCGCGGGGTAGGCGACGGGGTCGCATGGCGGCGGTTCGGGGCCAGGAAGGGCGGCACGAGGGCCGCGGGGTAGGCGACGGGGCCGCTAGGGCGGCGGATCGGGGCCGTCAAGGGCGGCGCCGGGGCTGCAGGGGTAGGCGACGGGTCGCTAGGGCAGCGGATCGGGGCCGCAAGGGCGGCGCGACGGGGTCGAGAAAGGGGAGCGCGACTCGGGCAAGGGCGGAGCGCGCTACGGGCAGGAAAAAAAAATCGAATCGGTGGGCCCTAGGAACATTTCCCACGAGGGTACCTGCTCGATACCATGAGAAAACTGAAACGAGAATGAATGAACTATGAAACAGTTGGGTACAAGTACTAGCCCTAATTGAGTTGTACCCCTTATGGGCTACCCCACTACAGCCTACACAAATGCATAAGCTATAATGTTCTGACAGGGGCGTTATGATGATTTGAGGCAAAGGGGGGGTCCTCACAAAATCTGCCACAATAAGAGTCCCCCTACCCATTCAAGAGTCCCGGGGGACCTTCTTACCGGCGGGTCTTTTAGCCGGAACTATACGGTACTCTGTTACGTTCTTCGCCTATTTCGCCAACACTCTCTTTCACCAAAGTCTTCCGCCGCGTTTATCCTCGACGTCGACCCCGCTATTTCTTAGCGGATTTATGCCATGTCAATCTTATATGCTATAATCTGTGTCAAACTTATATAGGGTACAACACTTTTAGGGTTTCCTGCTTGTACCCATCTGTTTCCTAGTACATTCATTCCTCGTACTTTTCTCACATCGTATAGAGCGGGTTCCCTAGTAGGACCGTTTATTTTAAGGGCCCACCACTTATTTTTTTTTCTGCCCTGCCCGAAGCACGCTTCGGGCTCTGCCCTAGTGCCGCCCTTAGCGAAACGCCCTGCCGACGCGGCCCTTAGCGGCCCGCCCTGTTGCCCTTAGCGGCCCGCCCTACCGCCCTTAACGACCCGTCGCCGCCCGGCCGCGAACCGCCTTGCCGCCCTTAAGAGGCCCGTCCTACCGCCCTTAGCGGGCTGTCGCCGCCCTTAGCGGCCCTTAGCGGCCTGGCCGCTCCGTCGTCGCGGCCCTACGCGGCCCGCCCGCCCGTCGTCGCGGCCCTCCACGGCCTGCCCGCATCATCGTCGCAGCCCCATACCCTGCCGCAGCCGCCGAGGCCCTGTGGCCTGCAGCAGCCGTTGCCCCTGCTGCCGCCGTCGAGCCTGCAACCGCCAGTGCGACCGCCGCCGTCGTCGCCGCTGCGGCCTCGCCGTCGCGGCCCTGCCCTGCCGCCCTGACGCGGCCCTGACCTGCCGCCGAGTCGCGGCCCTGCCCTGCCGCCTTGTCGCGGCCCCTACCCTGCCGGCGCGCCACGGCCCTGCCCCACCAGACGCGGCCTCTACCCTCCCCTCCCGCCACTGGTAAGCGCACCGCTGCATCCGCGCCGCCCTGCCGAGCCGTGCCGCCCTACCGAGCCGTGCCGCCCTGCCGAACCGCGCTGCCCTGCTGAGTCGCGCCACCCTGCCGAGTCGCGCTGCTTGCTGCTAGGCTACTGCTGCTGCTCCTGCTGTCATTGCTAGCCCTAACGTCCTTATCTTCGATGCTGAGGGTCGAGCGGTTGACTTCGAGGTTTGGGTCGATGATCTGCAGCTGTTTCTGTTGTGCGATTCTAGGGACGGAGTCTCACTGTTCGATCACACGTCCGGCGTCTCTGTTGCACATGCTGCCGATGCTGACAGTGCTGTTCGCTCGCAGTGGACCTCGCGCGATGCTGCTGCCCGTCTCGCTGTTCGTAGTCACTTGCCGTCTGCTGAGCGCGCGCACTTTAGCCTGTACAAGACCGCTAGGACTCTGTACGACACCGTTGTTGCGCGCTACTCCTCCCCTGCCACTGCTGCCCTTAGTCGCCTCATGCTGCCGTACCTGTTCTCTGACCTAGCTGCTTTTACCACAGTCGCTGACCTCATTACGCACCTCCGCACTAGTGACACCCGCTACCGCGCTGCACTTCCTGCCGAGTTCTGCGCCGCGAACCCCCCCGTATGTACATCACTCCCTGCTACCTCGTCACCCGGCTCCCTGACTCCCTTCGCTCGGTCAAGGACCACTTCCCCATTCTTTGCTCCACCACGCTCACCGTTGACCCCCTCGAGGAGCGCCTCCTTGCAGCTAAGAAGAATATAGTCGCTGTAGGAGCCTCTCGTGGTGACCTTCGTGCCCCATTCTTTGAGGGATGCTCCCGCGTTCCCCTTTTGCCTTCTGTTGCCTCTGCTGTTGCTGTCAACCTCGTTGGCACCGAGTCGGTCGGTGCAGCGTCTGCTCCTAGTAGGAGGCGCCACAGCGGCAGGAGCAAGGGGGGCAAGGGTGCTAGAGGAGACGGCGGGGGCGGCGGTGGTGGCAGTGGAGGCGGCGGAGGGGGTGGGGGTGGAGGTGAGGGTGGTGGCGGGAGTGGGAGCTTTGGTGGCGGCGGTGGCGGTGGAGGCGGCGGCGGCAGCTGCAGCGGAGGTGGCGGAGGCGGCAGCGGCGGTGGTGCTGCTCGGGGTGGCGCTGTGCAGCGGGGAGGCCTTGGTGGTGGCCAGCGTCAGCAGCAGCAGCGTTCTCGTGAGACCCTGTCGCCCCAGCAGCTTTGTGAGTGGTACGCTGGGCGTGGGAGGTCTGGGGGTGCTGGTCCTTGTGCTTACGTTCTCCGCACCGGTGAGCGCACTGGGGAGACGTGCAAAGGGCCACACGCCACGCAACGCTGGTTTGGCCGCCTGACTGACGCCTGGCGTGCACAGTTTCCTGACGCCACGGAGCTCCTTTGCTGGGGTGATCTGCTTAGGTCGGGGGTTCCTATCTTTGATCTTGACTATGATGCTATCCTTGCTGCTAGTATGTTGTAACTAGTAGTGCTGAGGGTGACTATTACCTGTGTGTTCCGCCCGACCCGGGCATTGAGACTGCTGCTCTAGGTGCTAGTGAGTCAGCTGCTCCAGGTGCTAGTGAGTCTGCTCTCTAAGGTACCGCGTCGGCTCAGGTGTTGCACACGTTCACCCTTGACTTGGGTGCTTCCCGCTCCTTCTTTTGCGACTGCACCACGATCTCGCCGCTCAGTCGGCCAGTGGCGGTCTCTCTGGCTGACCCCTCTCGCGGTCTGGTCCTTGCACACTCCTCCACAGTTCTGCCGTGTCCGGCGGTCCCGTCTGGCTCTCTGTCTGGCCTCCACCTCCCCTCGTTCTCCACGAACTTGGTGAGTGGAGCTGACCTTCAGGACGCCTGGGTTGACCAGTTCACTCCTGGAAGTCAGCGGGTGACCCATTGTTCATGTACTCGGACGGGTCGGCACCTGGCCACGTTCACCCGTCAGCTTGGGTCGAGCCTGTACACCCTGTCGACCGTGTCTCCTCCGGTTGCTGAGTCTGGTCAGGTAGCTGCGTTGGGTCAGGTGTTTGCTGCAGCATCCCGGTCTGGTCCTGAGTCTGCCCCCTGCTCGTGTCGCCTCCTGTCTCACCAGACTCTCCTCTGGCACCACCGCCTTGGTCACCCCTCACTGCCTCGTCTCTGAGGCATGACCTCCCATGTCCCTGTCAATGGTCTTCCCCGGTCTCTCCCTCCCCTTCCCCCGGGGCCTGCCCTTACCTGCGTTCCCTGCGTTGAGGGGCGGCAGCGCCCCGCTCCTCACTCCTCCGAGTTCCCTCCGACGGAGGCTCCCCTGCAGAATCTTCACATGGACGTGTGGGGCCCAGCCCGCGTCAGTGGACAGGGTCACGAGCGCTACTTTCTGTTGGTCGTTGACAACTACTTGCGTTACACCACAGTCTTCCCCTTGCGCCGCAAGGGTGAGGTCCCTGAGGTGCTGATCGACTGGATCCGCGCTGCGCGTCGTTAGCTCAGCGAGAGTTTCGGCTTGGAACTTCCTGTTCTGCGTCTGCACTCCGACAGAGGTGGAGAGTTTTCCTCCGTCATTCTACGAGCCTTCTGTCGTGCGAAGGGCATCCGCCAGATGTTCACGCTTCTGGCCTCTCCACAGCGAAATGGGATTGCTGAGCGCCGCATTGGCATGGTCATGGACGTCGCTCGGACGTCCATGATCCATGCGGCTGCTCCTCATTTTCTATGGCCGTTCGCAATTCAGTACGCGGCGCATCAGATCAACCTCCAGTAGGTGCCGGAGACCACACTTACTCTGCGGTGGACGGGGAATGTTGGCGATGCGTCTGCGTTCCGTGTCTGGGGATCTCAAGCTTTCATCCGCGACTTGTCTGCGGACAAGCTGTCCTCCCGTGCTGTTCCCTGCGTCTTCCTTGGCTTCCTCCCTGGCGCTCTTGGTTGGCTTCCTCCCTGGCGCTCTTGGTTGGCAGTTTTACCACCCCACCTCGCGCCGTGTTCTGTCCTCTCAGGACGTCACGTTTGACGAGTCGGTTCCTTACTACCATCTCTTCCGCTACCGCACTGCCCCCCTCCCCCCCCTGCCGCTCTTCCTCGAGCCAGGTCCTCCCCAAGTAGAACCCCTCCATCCTCAGGTTCTTGCTCCCTCAGGTGTGTCCCAGGTAGACGTCGTCGAGCCTGTCGAGGTAGCTGTTGATTCTGGTGGTACTAGGGGTGCTGAGCCTGCGGGTGCCGGGTCTAGGGGTGCTGAGCCAGGGGATGCAGAGCCCGGGGGTGCTGAGTTTGGGGGTGCTGAGCCTGGGGTTGCTGTGCCTGGGGTTGCTGAGTCTGGGGGTGCGGAGTCTAAGGGTGCTGAGCCTGCGCGTATGGAGTCTGGAGGTGCTGAGCCTAGAGGTCCTTCGGGTGCTTCGTCCCGGCGGGAGCCCCTCTCTCCCCAGCAACTGCGTGAGTGGTTTGCTCGGCGCTGGAGCCGTGCTGCTGGAGCTGGTGGTGCTACGGGCGCTGGAGGTCCTGTTGCTGCTGGAGCTGCTGGGGAATCTGGAGCCACTGGTCCCGGAGGTGCTCGTACTGGAGGTACTGGAGCTGCTGGGCCTGGTGGTGCCACTCGAGCTGGAGCTCTTGGAGGTGCTGGCTCTGGCTGTGCTGCTGGAGCAGGTGCTGCTGGAGGTGATGGGGCTGGCGCTGATGGAGCTGCTGGAGGTGCTGGTGGCCCTGGTGGTGCTGCTGGAGCTGCAGGTGGTGCTGCTGGAGCTGGTGGTGGTGCTGGAGCTGCTGGAGGTGCTGCTGGAGCTGGTGGTGGTGTTGCTGGAGTTCGAGCTGGCGCTGGGGGTGCTGGTGCTGTCCCTGCTGGTTCTGGGGGTGTTGAGCGGCCGCGGCCGTACTTCGTTCCGCTCCTTGAGCAGGTTCTTGGTCTCCCGCCTTCTGCTGGTCCTGCCCCTGACCTGTCGCTGTCACAGCTACAGCCCGCTTCCCCGTTGCCTGCTCCTTCTCCTTAAACTGGTCCGACTGGGGGTCTTGCTGAGCGTCGTGAGCCTGCGCCTCGTCCTGCGTCGCCTCTTTGTGCTACTCGCACTAGTCCTCGTGGTTCGCATCAACGTCCTCCTCCTTTCCCTGGCACGCACCAAATGGCTCTGCGTCCTTCCACTGCTCCGCAGCGTGTCCCTCTGCCGTCTCCTCCTGAGTCCTCTCTTCCTGCCCTTGCTGACTCGGAGTCTGACTCCCTTCGTGTTGCTAGTCCTACTGTCATGCGTCTCCTTGCCACTGTTGTCACTGACCCTTCCTTTGAGTCTACTGCTGCGTCTGCTCTTGTTGCTGAGCTTGTCGGCTTTGCTGCTCGCTGTCGTCTAGACTACGCTGCTAGTCTTGTTGCTGAGTCTGAGTCTGTCTGTCCTCCGTCCGTCGAGGATGAGTGTACCCTTGGCACGGACGTCCTTGAGGACAGGCAGGAGGAGTTCCAGTGTTTTGCTGTTGCTTCACCTCAACTCGTGTCCATGCTGCTTGCCCCTGAGGGAGACCCGGATGCACTAGACATCCCGACTCCGCGCTCTTACGCAGAGGCTGTTGAGGGTCCCTACTCTTCTCAGTGGCAGGCAGCCATGGACACAGAGATGGCTTCCTGGAAGTCCATAGGCACCTACGTCGACGAGGTTCCCCCACTTGGGTCGAACATTGTTGATGGCATGTGGATTTTCAGGGTGAAGCGGCCGCTGGGTTCTCCGCCTGTCTTCAAGGCGCGTTACGTGGCTCGAGGCTTCAGTCAGCGGCAAGGAGTTGACTACTTTCAGACCTTCTCACCCACCCCGAAGATGACCACTCTTTGGGTACTACTGCACATCCCTGCTCAGCATGACTACGAGCTTCACTCTCTTGACTTCAGCACTGCTTTCTTGCAGGGCAGCCTGCACGAGGAGATATGGCTGCGCCGCCCACCTGGCTTCACTGTGTCGTTTCCTCCTGGTACCCAGTGGAGCCTCCGACGGCCAGTCTACGGTCTCCGCCAGGCACCTCGTGAGTGGCATGACACACTGAGGACTACACTGGCGGCTCTTGGGTTTGCTCCTTCTACTGCTGACCCGTCGCTGTTTCTTCGCACCGACACTTCGCTGCCACCGTTCTATATCTTCGTGTACGTCGACGACTTGGTTTTTGCCACTGCTGACATTGAGGCACTGACTCTAGTGAAGTTGGAGCTGCAGAAGAGACACACGTGCACAGACCTGGGTGAGCTGCGCAACTATCTTGGCTTGCAGATCACTTGGGACAGAGCAGGCCGCACCGTCACCCTGAGTCAGTCACGCATGGTGCAGCAGGTTCTTCAGCGCTTCGACTTCTGCGCTTCGACTTCCAGTACTCCTCGCCACAGTCCACTCCTTTGCCTACCGGTAACTCGCTCTCAGCTCTGCCTTCGGATGAATCCGCAGAGCCGAGTGGCCCGTATCCAGAGCTTGTGGGCTGCCTCATGTACCTGATGACCTGCACTCGTCCTGACCTTGCTTACCCTCTTAGCATCCTGGCACGCTACGTTGCGCCCGGGAGACACCGACAAGAGCACTGGAAGGTAGCTAAGAGGGTGATGCGCTACTTGTGCAGTACATTGGGCATTGGGCTCGTGCTTGGGGGACGGGGTCCAGATGTTCTCACCGGTCACGCAAATGCTTCTTGGGTTGACGACTTGGCTGCGCAGCGGTCGTCACAGGGTTACACCTTCAACCTTGGCTCCGGTTCTGTCTCGTGGCGGTCTACCTGCTCGTCTTCTGTTCTCAACTCCAGCTGTGAGGCTGAGATCTACGCAAGGGCCATGGCTGCACAGGAGCTACGCTGGCTCACCTACCTGCTGACCGACCTGGGCGAGGCGCCTCGTTCTCCTCAAGTTCTGTACGTCGACAACAAGGCAATGCTTGCCTATGGGGGTGTGTCAAACTTATATGCTATAGTCTTTGTAGGCTGTAGTGGGGTAGATAATATAGGGCTCAACACTTTTAGGGTTTCCTACTTGTACCCACCTGTTTCCTAGTACATTCATTCCTCGTACTTTTTTCACAGGCCTGCGGGCCTAACACTTGGTATCAGAGCCCTCACGGGGAGCGACTTCCAATGAGCGACCGTTGACGACGAGACTACGACGTCATCGTCCCGCGGTGCCGACTTGCAGACTTGGAGTCATCGAGCCAACATGGACGAGACCATGAACGCTCTCCCCAACGACATGGGCAACACGCTTGCTCAACTCATGCGCCAACTCGAATAGTTGACGTTGGAAAATCGTCAGGTACGGGCTGAAATGCAACAGCTTCGTGAATTCGCGTCAATTTCTCATGGTCACGCCGCACCATCTCCTGCAACCAACACGTCGACTGGCGCGGAAGCGCTGCCGGAACGTCAAAGCGCACTCAAGCTGCAGAAGCCCGAGCCGTTCGACCCAAGCCAACGCGACGCGAACGTGCGGACGTGGATCTTCATGCTCAACAACTACTTCGCCGCGAGCGGGGTGCAAGAGGCGGATGCGCAACAGCGGATCGAGTACTCCGTTACGCTGCTGAGGGGTTCGGCCTTGGAGTGGTGGCGCCAACTAACGCAAACTGCTGTAAGAAGGGCTCACACCGACGGGCATCAACAGGGCGTGGGGCATGCAGCTGCAACTTTGAGCTTAGGGAGTTTAGCTTTAGGTGTTACCACGGTTCCGACCACATGGAAAGGGTTTGAAGCGGCACTGAAAAGTAGATTCTTTTTGGTGAACGCCTCCGAAGCTGCTAGGAAGCGTCTGCGTCATTTCCGACCGATAGGAAACGTTCAGGAGTACACACGACGGTTCTTGAGCATCTGCAACGAAATAGACGATATCACGGAAGCAGAGATGCGCGACATCACGTCTTCCCCGACAAGTTGCCCCCAAGGTTACCTCCCAGCCGAGCAGTAGACCATCGCATAGAGTTAGAGCTGGGAAGCAGGCCAGTAGCGAAGCCGCAGTGGAGGTTGAGTCCAGCCGAGACAAAGGAGATGACGCAGCAGGTTAGGCACTTTCTCGCGCAGGGGTTCATACAGCCATCTAGATCACCTTGGGCAGCACCGATCATTTTCGCGCCAAAGAAAGACGGAGAGTTACGGATGTGCATAGAGTACCGCGCACTGAACACCGCCACCGTCAAGAATAGATTCCCGGTGCCGAGAGTAGAGGATCTTCTCGATGCAGTGCAGGGCGCTAGAGTCTTATAAAAAATCGACCTTCGTTCGGGTTACCACCAGATTTGAGTAGTTCCAGAGGACCACCATAAGACGGCGTTTCGTACGAAGCAGGGGTTGTACGGGTTTAGGGTGTCAGAACATATCTATAGCTTATACTGCTGTGTAGGCTGTAGTGGGGTATCCCATAGGGGGTACAACCCAGTTAGGGTTTCATATTTGTACTGCTTTCATTCATAGTTCATTCATTCCTGTTTTCCTACTATCACATGGTATAGAGCGGGTCCTACCTTAGGACCGTTGTCTGGGCCCACCGACGCGCGCCCCGAGGCGCGCCCTTTTTTTTTAGCGACCCCTCGGGTCGCCTTTTCACTCGCGGCCTCGCCGCCTCCTCTGACGCGGCTTTGCCGCCTCCCCTGACGTGGCCCCGCCGCCTCCTTTAACGCGGCCCCGCCGCCTCCCTTGACGCGGCCCCGCCGCCTCCCTTGACGCGGCCTCGCCGCTTCCCCTGACGCGGCCCCGCCGCCTCCCCTGACGCGGCCCTGCCGTCTCCCTTGACGCGGCCCCGCCGCCTCCCTTGACGCGGCCCCGCCGCCTCCCCTGACGCGGCCCCGCCGCCTCCCCTGCCGAGGCCCCGCCGCCTCCCCTGACGCGACTCCGCCGCCTCCCCTGACGCGGCCCCGCCGCCTCCATTGACGCGGCCCCGCCGCCTCCCCTGACGCGGCCAAGCCGCCTCCTCTGACGCGGCTCCGCCTCTGCTGCCGACGGCCCCGCCGCTGCACTCTACGGCCCGCCGCTGCACCCTGCCGGCCCGTCGCTGCTCCTGCCGGCCCGCCGCTGCACCCTGCCGGCCCGCCGCTGCTCCTGCCGGCTCGCCGCTGCACCTACCGGCCCGCCGCTGCACCCATCGGCCCGCCGCCTCTTACGGCCCGCCACTTGCACCTGCCGGCCCGCCGCTGCACCTGCCGGCCCGACGCTGCATCTCCCGGCCGAGCCGCCCCAGCAGCCGAGCCGCCCGGGACCCGAGCCGCCCTGCCGCCGAGCCGCCCGGGAGCCGAGCCGCCCTGCACCCGAGCCGCCCAGCCGCCGAGCCGCCCGGGAGCCGAGCCGCCCTGCACCCTAGCTGCCCAGCCGCCGAGCCGCCCGGGAGCCGAGCCGCCCTGCGCCCGAGCCGCCCAGCCGCCGAGCCGCCCGGGAGCCGAGCAGCTGTGCACCCGAGCCGCCCGGTCGCTGAGCCGCCTTTCTGCTGACTGCACGACCTGCCCTGCCTGGTGAGCACTGTCCCACTGACACTGCGAGCTCTTTCCCTACTGCTTGCACTGCGTCGCTGTCGTCACCATGGCTACCCCTAGTGTCCTAGCTTTTGACGCTGAGGGTCGCGCCATTGATTTTGAGGTCTGGTTAGACGACCTGCAGCTGTTCTTACAGTGCGACAGGGCTGACGACCTTTCTCTCTTTGACCTCACCTCTGGCGCCTCTCCTGCCCCTGCTGCTGATGCTGATCCCGCTGTCCGCTCTAAGTGGGCCACCCGCGATGCTGCTGCACGTCTTGCTGTGCGTCGCCACCTCCCTACCTCTGAGCGTGCGCACTTTAGTCAGTACAAGAGTGCTCAGACCTTGTACGACGCTGTAGTTGCGCGCTACTCCTCCCCTGCCACTGCTGCACTGAGCCGTCTCATGCTTCCCTACCTCTTTCCTGACCTCTCTGCCTTTCCCACTGTCGCTGACCTCATTACGCACCTCCGCACTAGTGACACTCGCTACCGCGCCGCCCTTCCTGCTGAGTTCTGCGCTAAGAACCCCCCCCCCATGTACATCGCTCTCTACTACGTAGTCGCACGCCTCCCTGACTCCCTTCGCGTCGTCAGGGACCACTTTCTCGCAGTCTGTCCCACCACTCTCACCGTCGACCTCCTCGAGAAGGCCCTCCTTGCAGCGGAGAAGAGCATAGTCGCTGTAGGTGCTTCTCGTGGTGACCCTCGCACCCCCATCTTTGAGGGGTGCTCTCCTTCCCCCTTGCTGCCCTCTGTTGCCTCTGCTGCTGCTGCCGACCTGCTTGGTCTTGAGTCGGTCGGCGCGGCGTCTGCCCCTAGTGGGAGACGTCGCTCCAGCAAGGGCAAGGGGGGCAAGGGCGCGGGTGGAGCTGGAGGGGGCGGTGGCGGTGGCGGCGGTGGCGGCGGAGGGAGTGGGGGTGGCGGCGGGGCTAGTGGCGGGGGTGGTGGTGGTGGTGGCGGCAGCGGCGGCGGAGACGGTGGTGGTGGTGCCAGCGGTGGTGGTGGAGGGAGCGGCGGAGGTGGAGGCGGCGGAGGTGGAGGCAGTGGAGGCGGCAGCGGAGGAGGCAGTAGTGGTGGAGGAGGTGGAGCTGGTCGGGGTGGTACCCAGCAGCGTAGCGGCGGTGGTGGTGGCCAGCGCTCGCACCGGCAGCAGCAGCAGCGCTCGCGGGACATCCCTTCGCCTCAGCAGCTTCGTGAGTGGTACGCTGGGCGTCAGAGGGGTGGGGGTACTGGTCCCTGCACCTACGTTCTTCGTTCCGGCGACCGCGCGGGTGAGCAGTGTGGGGGTGCCCACGCCACCCAGCGCTGCTTTGGCCGCCTGACGGACGCTTGGCGTCAGCAGTTCCCTGGGGCTAGTGAGATCCCTCGCTGGGATGAGCTTCTCAGGGCTGGTGTAGCGATCTTTGATCTTGATTTTGATGCTATCCTTACTGCTATGTATGTTGTGGATTATAGTGAGGAGAATGAGGGTTACCGGTGTTTTCAGCCCGACCCGGGCATTGGTACTGCTGCACTAGGTGCTTGTGAGGCTGCTGCTCTAGGTGCCAGTGCGTCTGCGCTCTCAGGTACTGGTGAGACTGCGCTCTCAGGTACTGAGTCGTCCTCGTCCTCCCTCACTTTCACACTTGACTCCGGAGCTTCTCGCTCCTTCTTTCGAGACCGCACTACCCTTTCGCCGCTCGCCAGGCCGGTTGCGGTCTCCCTTGCTGACCCCTCTGGGGGTCCTGTCCTGTCTCACTTCTCCACTGTCCTCCCGTGTCCGGCTGCCCCTTCGGGCACCCTGTCGGGTCTGTACCTTCCCTCGTTCTCTACGAACTTGGTGAGTGGAGCGGACCTGCAGGATGGGGGTGTTCACCAGTTCACTCCTGCGCGTCAGAGGGTGACCCACTGCACGGAGGCTCGCACAGGCCGACACCTGGCCACGTTCTCACGTCGGCCGGGGTCGAGTCTCTACACCCTGACCGTTGAGTCTCCTCCTGTCCCTGCGTCTGGTCAGGTGGCTGCGTCGAGTCAGGTACTTGCTGCTGCGTCCCGGTCAGGTCCTGAGTCTGCCCCCTGTTCTTGTCGCCTCCTGTCTCACGAGACTCTCCTGTGGCACCACCGTCTTGGCCACCCCTCCTTGCCCCGTCTTCGGAGCATGGCTTCCCGTGTCCTTGTCTCTGGTCTTCCCCAGTCTCTCCCTCCTCTCCCCTCCGGGCCAGGACCTTCCTGTGTCCCCTGTGTCGAGGGTCGCCTCCGGGCTACTCCTCACTCCTCCCACTTCCCCCCGACAGAGGCTCCCCTGCAGACGCTTCACATGGATGTGTGGGGCCCAGCCCCCGTCCGTGGGCAGGGGTACGAGCGCTACTTCCTGTTGGTGGTTGACGACTACTCGCGTTACACCACAGTCCTCCCCTTGCGCAGCAAGGGTGCAGTCACTGAGGTGCTGATCGACTGGATCCGCGAGGCTCGTCTCCAGCTCAGGAAGAGCTTCGGCTCGGACTTTCCTGTTCTGCGTCTGCACTCTGACAGAGGCGGAGAGTTCTCTTCTCGCCTTCTGCGAGACTACTGTCGTGCACGGGGGATCCGCCAGACCTTCACGCTTCCGGACTCACCACAGCAAAATGGGATTGCTGAGCGCCGCATTGGCATGGTCATGGATGTCGCTCGTACGTCCATGATGCATGCGGCTGCCCCCCATTTTCTATGGCCGTTTGCGGTGAGGTACGCGGCGCATCAGCTCAACCTTCACCCCCGGGTCTCTCGGCCAGCGATGTCCCCAGCCTTGCTGTGGACGGGGAAGGTTGGCGATGCGTCTGTGTTCCGTGTCTGGGGATCTCGGGCGTTTGTCCGCGACTTGTCTGCGGACAAGCAGTCCCCTCGTGCTGCTCCCTGTGTCTTCCTTGGCTTCCCCACTGACGCCCCAGGGTGGCAGTTTTACCACCCCTCCTCTCGTCGTGTTCTGTCCTCCCAGGACGTCACGTTCGACGAGTCAGTCCCCTTCTACCGTCTCTTCCCCTACCGCACTCCTTCCCTCCCCCCTCCCCCGGACTTCCTTGTGCCGGTTCCCCCCCCGGTAGACCCCCTCCCCCCTCAGGTTCCTGCCCCCTCAGGTGTGTCCCAGGTAGACGCCGTTGACCCGGTCGAGGTTACTGGTGACTCTGGTGCTGCTGCGGGTGCTGAGCCTGGGGGTGCTGACTCTGGGGGTGCTGTGCGCGGGGGTGCTGAGCCTGGGGGTGCTACTGCTGGGGGTGCTGGGCCTGAGGGTGCTACTGTGGAGGGTGCGGAGCCTGGGGGTGCTGAGCCGGGGGGTGCTGTGCCTGGAGGTGCTGGGTCTGGGGGTGCTGGGTCGGGAGCTGCTGAGCCTGGGGGTGCTGCGTCTGGAGCTGCTGAGCCTGGGGTTTCTCCTGCTGCTGCGTCTCGCCGGGAGCCCCTCTCTCCACAGGAGCTGCGCGAGTGGTTCGCTCGCCGCTGGAGGCGTGCTGCTGAGTCTGGAGGTGCTGCTGGAGCTGGAGCTGGAGCTTCTTCGACCGTCGAGGGTGCGGGTGCAGCCGTTCCCGGAGCTGCTGGCCCTGCGGGTCCTCCTGGAGCTGGAGCTGCTGAGGGCGTTCGTGCTGAGCCTGCTGCTGTTAGTCCTGCCGCTGGAGGTGTGGGTGGCGCTGGTGCTGTCGCTGAGGGTGCTGGTGCTGTCCCTGCTGAGTCTGGAGCTGCCGCGCGGCCTCGGCCGTACTTCGTTCCGCTCCTTCAGCAGGTTCTTGGTCTTTCTCCTCCAGTAGAGGGTCCACCGCCTGTCCAGTCGCAGCCCCTACTGGAGCCTTCCTCTCCGCTGCCTGCTCCCTCTCCTTACACTGGTCCTACTGGAGGTCTTGCTGAGCGTCGTGAGCCTACGTCTCGTCCCGCGTCGCCTGTTCGTGCTGCTCGCGCTAGTGGTCGCAGTTCGCGTCAGCGTCCTCCTCCTGTCCCTGGCACGCACCGGATGTCTTTACGTCCGTCCACTGCTCCTCTGCGTGCCCCTTTGCCTTCTCCTCCTGAGTCCTCTCTTCCTGCGCTTGCGGACCCTGAGTCGGACTCTCTTCGTGCTGCCAGTCCCACTGTCACGCGTCTGCTTGCTACTGTCGTCACTGACCCCTCTTTTGAGTCCACTGCTGCGTCTGCTCTAGTCGCTGAGCTCGTCGACTTTGCTGCTCGCTGTCGTCTCGACTACGCTGCTAGTCTTGTTGCTGAGTCTGCGTCTGTCTGTCCTCCGTCCGTCGGGGGTGAGTGTGCTCTTGGCACGGACGTCCTAGAGGACAGGCAGGAGGAGTTACAGTGTCTAGCGGCTGCTTCACCTCATCTCGCGTCTGTACTGCTTGCCCCTGAGGGAGACCCGGATGCACTAGACATCCCGACTCCGCGTTCTTACGCGGAGGCCGTAGAGGGTCCCTACTCCTCTCAGTGGCAGGCAGCTATGGATGCAGAGATGGCTTCCTGGAAGTCCACAGGCACCTACGTTGACGCGGTTCCCCCTCCTGGGGCGAACATCGTCAGTGGCATGTGGATCTTCAGGGTGAAGCGGCCGCCGGGCTCTCCACCTGTCTTCAAGGCACGGTACGTTGCTCGTGGCTTCAGTCAGCGGCAGGGAGTTGACTACTTTCAGACCTTCTCTCCCACCCCGAAGATGACTACTCTTCGGGTGCTGCTGCACATAGCCGCTCAGCGCGACTACGAGCTTCACTCTCTCGACTTCAGCACTGCGTTCTTGCAGGGTAGCCTGCACGAGGAGATCTGGCTTCGCCGTCCACCTGGCTTCACTGGGACTTTCCCTCCTGGCACCCAGTGGAGCCTCCGACGGCCAGTCTACGGTCTCCGCCAGGCACCGCGTGAGTGGCACGACACACTGAGGACTACACTTGCGGCTCTTGGGTTTGCTCCTTCTACTGCTGACCCGTCGCTGTTTCTTCGCACCGACACTTCCCTGCCGCCGTTCTACATCCTCGTGTACGTCGACGACCTGGTCTTTGCCACAGCGGACACTGCTGGACTCGCCTACGTGAAGTCCGAGCTGTTGAAGAGACACACGTGCACAGACCTGGGTGAACTGCGCAGCTATCTTGGCTTGCAGATCACTCGGGACAGAGCACGCCGCACCATTACCTTGACTCAGTCACACATGGTGCAGCAGGTCCTTCAGCGCTTCGGCTTCACGTACTCCTCGCCTCAGGCCACTCCTCTGCCTACTCGCCACTCACTCTCAGCTCTGCCTTCGGATGAGTCCGTAGAGTCGAGTGGTCCGTATGCGGAGCTTGTTGGCTGCCTCATGTACCTGATGACCTGCACACGACCTGACCTTGCATACCCTCTGAGCATTCTTGCACGCTATGTTGCTCCTGGGAGACACAGACCGGAGCACATGGCTGCAGCGAAGAGGGTATTGCGCTACCTGTGCAGTACGTCAGGCATGGGGCTAGTGCTTGGAGGGCGGAGTCCAGTGGTCCTTACCGGCCACGCGGACGCGTCTTGGGCTGACGACCAGGCTACGCAGCGGTCGTCACAGGGTTACACCTTCAGCCTTGGTTCCGGCTCTGTCTCGTGGCGGTCTACTCGCTCGTCTTCGGTTCTCGGCTCCAGTTGTGAGGCTGAGATCTACGCCGGGGCCATGGCTGCACAGGAGCTTCGCTGGCTCACCTACCTGCTGACTGACCTTGGAGAGCCGCCTCGTTCTCCTCCAGTGCTGTACGTAGACAACAAGGCTATGCTGGCCTTGTGTCGAGAGCAGCGCTTGGAGCACAGAACGAAGCACATTGCTCTCCGCTACTTCCTTGCTCGTGAGCTGCAGCAGCGTGGTCAGTTGCGACTTGCGTACGTGGCCTCTGAGGCCAACACTGCTGATGTGTTCACCAAGGCACTTGCGCCTTGTGACCATCAGCGCTTCTGCACCCAACTGGGTCTTGTGCCTGTCTTGCCTCACTTGCTCTCCTCTTGACTTCACTTGTACTGTGACATATATATATATACCTGCTCTTGCTTGTCTAGCTTTATACATATGTCTGTACTCTTGCTTGTGAACTGGCCTTTGGCCTCACTCTTGTGCTCGGACTGTGTGGTGACTTTGTGATCCACCCTGAGCTTTGCTTTGTCTTGCTTGACTGGTCTTGTGACCCCTTGTTCTCCCCCACTTTGCCTATGGGGGTGTGTCAGAACATATCTATAGCTTATACTGCTGTGTAGGCTGTAGTGGGGTATCCCATAGGGGGTACAACCCAGTTAGGGTTTCATATTTGTACTGCTTTCATTCATAGTTCATTCATTCCTGTTTTCCTACTATCACATAGGGTTCTACCGTTCGGTTTGACCAACGACCAAGCGGCGTTTTAGACGCTCATGAGCACCATCCTCTCCGAGTTCCTAGGTTCGTTCGTTGTAGTTTACCTAGACGGCATTCTCATATTCTCCAATACGAAAGAGGAGCACGTGCAGAACTTGCAAAAGGTCTTCGAGGTCTTACGGAGGGAGCACTTGTACACGAAGCAGTCGAAGTGCGAGTCCTTCCTTCCAGAGGTCGAGTTTCTAGGCCATGTCGTATCCGCTAGTGGCATCAGGACCGACTCGAAGAAGATCGCAGCAGTACAGGATTGGGTAGCACCGACCTCAGTCAAGGAGTTGCAGAGCTTCTTCGGATTCGCTAATTACTACCGTCGTTTCGTTCAGGATTACGCTTCCATCGCTAGTCCACTCACCGACCTACTTCGAAAGGGCGTAGAGTACGTCTGGGGTCCAGCGCAGAAGCTGGCGTTCGAGAAGATGAAGAAGTCGCTCACGTTTTCACCGACACTGTCGTACCCTGATCCCACTTGCCCATACGTTGTAGTGACCGACGCTTCAGATCAGGCCATTGGAGCAGTGCTTCTTCAGGACCAGGGATGCGGGTTGCAGCCGATCGCGTACGAGTCGCGTAAGCTGAGGGGAGCAGAGTTGAACTACCCGATTCACGACAAGTAGGCGCTCGCGATCATCCATGCGTATAAAGTGTGGAGGTGCTACCTAGAGGGGGCAGATAGTGTTATACGCACGGACCACTGTTCGCTTCGTTTCCTCAAGTTGCAGCCGCAGCTGAGTCGTCGCCAGGCTAGATGGATGGAGTTCATGGAGGGGAGTTTCCACTACAGGATAGAGTATAAGCCAGGCGTGCGCAACCCAGCAGATCCGCTCACTCGCCCTAGTTGCCAGCTCGCTAGTCTCACAGTCACTGCTGGCCATCCACTTCTCACAACACTTTTTGAGCACGGTTACACAGTAGATCCCGACTTCACACCGCAGCCGCCCGCAGGAGCAGAGGTGCAGGGTAGCGTCTACATAAGGAAGGGTACCACACGGATTTGGGTTCCCGCCTACCGTCCTCTTCGACAACTTGTTCTTTTCGACGTAGTTAGTGCAGGTCACTTTGGAGCAGATAAGACGGCTAAAACACTTAGTCGCACGTACTACTGGCCAGGGCTTGCAGCAGACGTAGAGGATTACATTCGGTCGTGTGACACGTGTCAGCGTACAAAGTCCTCTCGCCAGCGCAAAGCAGGACTCTTGCAGCCGATTCCACCGCCCGGCCGCCCTTGGCAGGTAGTCACCGTGGACTTCATCATGTCTTTACCGCGCATAGTTAGGGGTCACGATTGTCACGATTCTAAACTGTGCGTAGAGCAGTAGATATATCATCGTGACTAATAGGAAATGGAGAACAGTACAGTAGGGAGGATGACTAGCAAAGCGGGGTGGTTGAAGCGACACAACCGAAACATTAGGGAGTTGGCGGGTGAGAAGGGATCCGTTAGCACAACGGTAACCTAACGAAGATACTTAGGAAATAGGCAGACAGTGGAAAGGTTGCTTGCGTGATTGTTTTCATACTCATGCTTACTATTCCGTCTACCATCAACAAACCAAGCACGTGAAACCAAAGCCGCAAGCCATACAGACCCCAGCCTTCTGTTTTCCAGTCAGCCAAGATAGGGCTTTTACGGTTAGATACAGGCTGTGTTAAAGGACTTTTTAACAATCACGCAAGAATCTCGATGCATCGTCGAGAGTTCTTAAGAACGAGACTGTGGAACGATACTGAGGAGTTGAAGCCTACGGAGGGAAGGCGTGCAAAAGAGATATCCGCGCGGGGAGACGTGAGAGCGTCACGTGGCGAAACGGATTCACGTAAGTACCGGACTTCACACCAACGAGCGCGTGTGGTGGGAGATAGCATGGAACGAGCGCGAACGGTCGTCTCGGACCCGGGAGATACTCCTCTTGATGCTCGCTGGACAGAGACAATCCGGGAACGCTGGAAGAACCATGAAGCAACGACCCCGCAAACCGGGATGCCGGGGATGCCTCCAAGGAAGGAACGGATTGAGACACGCTGGAGGCCGACGGAGAGCCTCGTACAAGAGCCCCGGCAAAGGAGAGCATTGATAAATAGCGGCGTCGCGGGCGCTCCAGGCGATTCACAGGAAGGACCCAGCACTGGCGGAGTTCGATGGAAGGCGACTAACTTGCCTAAGGTGGAAGTGGCCGAGCGGTATACGGGTATTCCAGGCATGGGGCCCAGCCTGATGTAGCTCGAGTCCGTCCAATATTGCTGGGAGCGGGACGGATATGATCCGGCAGAGTTCTTCCGGAAGATGGTGGGGACATTGGCAGGCGAGGCCGAGAGAAGCGTATCAGGCACAGAGGAAGGATCTGACCGAGGAGCTAGATGATTGGCCGTGGGAGCGACATGATGCTGAAAACGAAAGGCGGATCGAGAGGCGACTCCTGGGGCGGAGCCCGCCGGATTTGACGGAGCGAGTCAGCAGGGTACAGGCATTGGACGTGCCCATATGCATCCTGGAGTTATACGGGGGGATTGGGACCGGCCTAGCAGTAGCATTGCGTGCCGGATGTACTGTCAAGAAGTGGATCCATGTCGAGCGGGATCCAGCCGTGCGGAAGATGGCATGCCACCATGCGGAGCTGCTGCGAGATGAATACCCAGATCAAATGTGGGAGGACGCGCTTCCATACGAGACGGAACCAGTAGTGCACGACGTCCGAGCCATTTCCGAGTGCGTACTGGAGAGCTGGGGGCAGATAGACTTGGTCATTGCCGGGTGGGAATGTCAGGGGTATTCCAGAGCCGGGGAAGGCCTGGGGATGGAAGACGCTCGGGGAGCTTCGTTCCGAGATTTGAGGCGGGTGTTAGAGCTGATTCAACAGCGTCAAGGAGAAGTAGCCTACATCGTGGAGAACGTCGACCTGGCTGAAGATAAGCGAGAGCCGGTGAAGAGAGCCTTTGAGGAGATAAGCGGGGTAGTGGGTAGAGGAGTGCCAGCCGACGCAGCGCAGCTAGGGTCGCGAGCCCATTGGCCGAGACGGTACTGGCAGAATGTGATGTCTACCACCGCATTACAACACTCACTGGCGCTGATGCAGCGGCCAGAGCCCCGTTTAGTGAGTGACATTCTAGAGCCTAACTGGTTGCCAGCGCCGGTGACGTGCGCAGACCACCCGTCACAGAACCAGTGTAATGAGTCGGGGAAGCCGCGGCAGGCGCTGCCGACCTTGGTGTCTTACGCGGAAGCTCGCGGATTCATCATGGAGGGAGATATGCCAGGCCCAGGGATGGTTTACGACGTGCGGAAAGGAGCTTGGGAGCAGCCAATGGCGAATGAAAGAGAAGCAGCAATGGGGCACCTGTGGGGAGCTACGGCGCATCCACAGGTGACCGAGGAACAGCGGCAAGCCGCCTTGGGTCGAGCCATGGACGCAAACGCGATGACCTGGCTTCTGGACACGATGCGGATGCACTTAAAGGCGAAGGAGCTGCAGCGGGATATCGCGTGTGGGGAACGCTACCGCGACCTAGAGACAGTGGAGTGGCAGAAGAAGTCCTTGGCGCGGATTGAAGAACGGTATGACCTAAAGATCGACGAGGGGTGGGCGGCATACATGGCCATGGAAGCGCCAGAAGGATTGGTCGAAGGAGATGGAGAGGCAGGAGAGGACTCACCCAAGAAGCAGGAACGGGGGCCCGAGGAGGAATGGATAATAGGAGGAGGAATGGATCCTGAATCAGCTGCTGCCTTACAGGAGGTGTTACAGCAGCATCGCGGGACCTTCGCATACACCCTGCAGGAATTGGGGAAGTGCACCACGCATACTCACCACAGAGGTTCCCATCTATCAGCGGAAGCGGCGGATGAGCCCAGGGGACCTAGATATTTGCACGGAGAAGTGTCGCGAGCTGCTGGAAGCGGGACCGATCCAACGTTCCGAGAGCGACTATGCCGCGGCAACCGTAGTAGCTTCACGGAAGGATCTGACAGGGGCGGTCTCCGCGCGGAGGATGTGTGGAGACTATCGGAGCTTGAACAAGGTTACCGTGGCTGATAGGTATCCCATGCAGTCGGCAGAGGAGATCTTTGATAAGCTGCACGGAGCATCGGTGTTCTCCACACTTGATCTCAGGCAGGGATTTAATCAGATTCCCATCCGGTCCGCCGACCGCAAGAAGACGGCATTCCATGGACCAGACAGTTTGTACAAGTGGCGCTTCATGCCTTTTGGAATGAAAAACGCGCCTGCGCTGTTCCAACGAGTCATGGACACAACACTTCGCGGAGTGCCAGCGGCGGCGTGCTACATTGACGATGTCGTGGTTTTCAGTCCAGACCCGGCCCAGCACGTGAAGGATGTGCAAGCAACGCTGGATGCCATTCGGGAAGCCGGACTCACGTGTCACCCGAAGAAGTGCAGCTTCGGGAATACCGGAGTAAAGTACCTGGGGTTCGAAGTGCAAGGAGGGCAGCTGGGGATTCAGCAAGCGAAAGTGGAGGTTCTGGACCCGGTGCCTCAGCCAAAGGACACGAGCACCTTGAGAGCCATGCTCGGATTCCTCAATTACTACAGGAAGTTCATCCCGAACTTCAGTAGGACCGCAGCGCCCTTAAATCGACTACTGAGGGAAGATCAGCAATGGGAATGGGGAGAAGCCGAGCAGGGGGCACTACAGGTGCTGCTGAAAGCTGTGAAGACGGCCACGGTGCTGACGCTGCCAAGCCCAGAGGACCCATTTGTGCTGTACACCGGCTGGAGTAGCGCGGGTATGGGGGCATTCCTGTGTCAGAAGCGGGAAGGAGAAGAGAAGGTAGTCGCCTTCGCCAGTCGGAGTTGTAACCCCGCCGAGGCTAACTACAGCTCGTACGAGGGCGAAGGGCTAGCAGCCGCATGGGCTATCACTCACTTCCGAGTGTACCTACAAGGGAGGCAGTTCGAGCTAATGACGGATCACCAACCCTTGACTTGGCTGATGACCAACCAAGCGCTGACAGGGAGGAACGCACGATGGGCCATGCGCTTACAGGAATATGACTTCTCCATTCGGCACAAAGCAGGGAAAACCATGCAACATGTAGATGGGCTGTCACGGAACCCGCCTATGCATCGCCCCTCGGCATGCCTAGTGGCACTAGCGAGAGAATTAGATACAGAAGGGGCCAGCCGAGGAAACAGGACGGGGCCGGCTAATGTCTGGGAAGACCAGGAAGTGCTGGACTGGGTACAAGGGAGGACGGGTGAGGATACTGCGACTAGCGAGAGGGCCCGAGCCCGAGGAATTCACTACCGCTGGCACCAGGAGCAGTTGCAGAAGAACACCCGGGACGGATGGAAGCTGGTCCCACGGCCACAGGAGAGGGAACAAATCCTTAGCCGGGTTCATCGACAGTCGGGGCACTACGGAAGTTTGCACACCACGCAGCTAGTGGAGACAGGATGGTGGTGGGCAGGGATGCGGAGACACATCAGAGAGTGGGTGGCCAAGTGTGAGCTGTGCAGTCGGAACAAAGCGGAACTGGAGCGAGGGAGGAAGGAGCTGCAGTCACTGCCTATTCACAGCATAGGGTTCCGATGGTCTCTGGACCTGGCTGGAGAGATGCCCATAAGCAGAAGGGGGAAGCGTTACATCTTAATCATGATCGAGCATGGCAGCAAATGGGTCGAGGTGAAGGCCCTCCCCAGCAAGAACTCGGCTAAGATAGCCGAAGCGTTCGAGGAGCAGGTGCTTACTAGATTTGGGGCATGCGGGGAGGTGCTAACCGAACAAGGGACAGAGTTCATGGGAGAGTTTGATAAGCTGTTGCAGTCTACGGGGATTACTCACAGAAGGACCTCTAGATATCACCCGCAGAGCGACGGACTCACAGAGCGCTTCGTCCAGACAGTGAAGAGGGGGCCAAGGGCTTACGGGGAGCAGTTTAAGAGGGATTGGGACATACGGCTCCCGTGGGTGGTGGCAGGCTACAGATTCAGTAAACAGGCGACGTTGCGAGACCTCACGCCATATTACCTACTCTTAGGGAGAGACCCCGTGTTACCCGTAGATGCGCCAAGAATTCTCACAGGGTCCGTGCAAGTGGCCAACGAAGAAGAGTGGGTGGGGTTGGCGGAGGCAAGGGCGAGGTACCTGAGGGAGCTTTTACCAGCGGCACTAGAAAACTTACACGTGGCGCAGCTGAGAGACGCGCAGAGGTACAAGAAGAGAGGAGAAAGGCAAGAGGGGAAGAAGGATAAGACCTTGGGAGCAGGGGAAGAAGTATACCTGAAGCAGGCGAAACACAACCTCATGGACATCGGGCTGAGTACGGAGCGCTGGAAGGTCAAGGAGATCAAAGACTCTGGGGTAGTGGTGCTGGTGGGGGCACAGGGGCAGAGGAGAACGGATCACTGTACTAACGTGGCGCGAGCAAGAGGGCGGACCGTGGAGGACGCGGCAAGACAAACAGGAGACTAAAAGTTCCTGCGGCAGTCGGCCGGAGCCAGGAGACAACCACGGAGGGGGCAAGTGGAGAAGGCACAGGAACAAGGGGAGGAGTGGCAGAGAACTACAGACATCACTTAGGCTCAGAGGAGGGCACCACTCGGAAAGACTGTGCTGCAAGGCCCACTAGAGGCAAAGAAGGAGTAGAAACAAGACTTGGCAGAGTAGAGTTGCAAGATTCCGACACGACGCCATCTTCGTTGTAGTCGACAAGTTCTCTCGAGCAGTGCACTTCATCCCCACGCACGGCAAGATCACAGCAGAGGAAGCCGCGACACTGTTCGTAGATAACGTAGTCCGACTGCACGGGGTTCCAGATTTCATCATTTCCGACCGAGACCCTCGTTTCACTTCGAAGTTCTAGAAGCAACTTTTCACACGGTTTGGGACTCGCTTAGACATGTCGTCTGCATACCATCCAGAGACAGACGGACTGACTGAGCGTGTGAACCAGACCTTGGAGCAGATTCTTCGCAACATCATGATGCACGACGCAGCCTCATGGGACAAGAAGCTGAGCATGGCCGAGTTCGCCTACAACAACACCCATCAATCGTCCACAGACATGTCACCGTTTTTCGCACAGTACGGTCAGCACCCCAATGTCCCCACTTGTGCCGATCTCACACCCACTATCCCTCGTGCGGACAACTTCCACCAGCATGTCACCTTCATTCATGATCACGTAAGGAAGTACCTTGAGCTCGCAAATGCACGCATGGCACGCACCACCAACCGCAGTCGTCGTGAGGTGTCGTTTGCAGTCGGCGACCGTGTTCTCTTGGATAGCCGCAACCTCCGACTGCCACAGGACAGCAAGCTCTGTCCACGTTTCATTGGTCCATTCGTCATTGAGCGCGCACTTGGTCCAGTCGCATACCGCCTCCGCCTTCCCGCTCACTTCCGCATGCACCCGTCCTTTCACATGTCTCTCCTTCGTCCATACACTGATCCCAACGCCACCTTTTCGGGCCGTGATCGCACTCCACTGCCGGTAGCTGTTGACACCGACGAGCCCGACTATCAGATCCAGCGCATCCTCTGGCACCGTCGTCGTCTCCAGGGGGGTGTCTCTTTCATCGACTTCTTGGTTCGTTGGCATGGTTACGACGCAGCAGACGACAGCTGGGTTCCTTCGTCCTCGCTGTCTCCCAACAACGCTTGCCTCCAGGCGTACCTCCAGTCTGCAGGTGCCGCGGACGTCGCCTCCTTGGGAGGGGGGTAGTGTTAAAGGGGGATTTACTGTTCACTTTGAACAGTACTTTCCAACTCACCCTTATCCTTATCTTCCTAGATTTTCTAGTGCCACATGGCACTCTACTTTCTTTGCCTTCTAGTTCCTAGTCCCACAACCCACTTTCCCACAATTGCTCTTGCATGCTATATCAACCTTGCTTGTATTCCCTCATATCAATCAATTCTCATTCAACTCTTCAATTACTTGGTAACTTCTTCGCCTATTTCGACAACACTCTCTTTCGCCAAAGTCTTCCGCCGCGTTTATCCTCGACTTAGTCGACCCCGCTATTTCTTAGCGGATTTAGGCAAGCGGGCCTAACAGCGTTGTTGGTGTCAGAACATTATAGCTTATGCTTTTGTGTAGGCTGTTTACCTTCCCCTCTGAAGCCAACGCCCATCCGGGTACGGCTGTCCCCGAAACGGGGCACGCGCTTAATGGTGATCAATGGGGGTTTTTGCGACCGAACGCACAGCCGGTATAATGCTGCTTGCCGAAGCGCCTTCTCCCTGCGGGGGGTTGGTTTCCTCCGGGGATCTCCTTAAAGCCCAAAAAAAAAAAATTGTGTAGGCTGTAGTGGGGTATCCCATAGGGGGTACAACCCAATTAGGGTTAGTACTTGTACCCACTTCATTCATAGTTCATTCATTCTCGTTTCTTCTCATGGTATCGAGTAGGTTCCCTCGTGGGAACTGATCCTAGGGCCCACCAAGTCGAGATTTTTTTTTTTTCCTGCCCGGAGCGCGCTCCGCTTAGGCCCGAGTCGCGCCTCGTGTGCCCTCTCTACCGTCGCACCCTTCCTAGGCCTTCCTCGGCCCCGTCGCGTCGCCCCTAGCGGCCTCCCTCGAGCCGCCCTTACTCGGCCCGTTGCCGCCCTTCGAGGCCCGTAGCCGCCCTACGCAGCCCGTCGCCGCCCTTTACTCGGCCCGTAGCCGCCCTTACGCGGCCCGTCGCCGCCCTAAGCGGCCCGTTGCCGCCCTAAGCGGCCCGTCGCCGCCCTTCTTCGGCCCATCGCCGCCCTAAGCGGCCCGTCGCCGCCCTTCTTCGGCCCATCGCCGCCCTTACGCGGCCCGTCGCCGCCCTAAGCGGCCCGTCGCCGCCCTACTCGGCCCGTCGCCGCCCTACGCGGCCCGTAGCCGCCCTACGCGGCCCGTCACCACCCTCACTCGGCTCGTTGCTGCCCGTTGCGGCCCGTCGCCACCCTTCCGCGGCCCGTCGCCACCCTTCCGCGGCCAGTCGCCGCCCTTACGCGGCCCGTTGCCGCCCTTTCCGGCCCATCGCCGCCCTCAGCAGCTCGGCGCCGCCCTTCCCGGCCCTTCGCGCCGCCCTAACGGCTCGGCGCCGTCCTCTCACGGCCCGCCGCCGCCGCCCTTCGGCTAAGCCCACCGTGCGCTACCCTACACGGCCCCAGCGCCTCCTCCACCTATCCCACGGCCGCCCCACCTACACTCGGGCCGTCGTCACGGAGGCAGGAGCCGCCGCAGCCGGGCCACCGAGCCGCCCAGCAGCCGAGCCGCCGAGCCGCCCAGCCGCCGAGCCGCCCAGCAGCCGAGCCGCCCAGCAGCCGAGCCGCCAAGCCGCCGAGCCGCACTGCAGCCGAGCCGCCCAGCCGCTGAGCCGCCCAGTAGCCGAGCCGCTGAGCCGCCGAGCCGCCCTGCTGCCGAGCCGCCCGAGCTGCCCCGTCCGGTAAGCACTCCGCCTCTTTCACTGCACTGCCCTCACCCTACTGTCTGCACTGCTAGTCTACTGTTGTCATGGCTACCCCTAGTGTCCTCGCTTTTGACGCTGAGGGTCGGACCATTGACTTTGAGGTCTGGGTAGATGACCTGCAGCTGTTCTTACATTGCGATAGGGCAGACGGCCTCTCTCTCTTTGACCTCACCTCTGGCGCTTCCCCTGCCCCTGCTGCTGATGCTGACGCCACTGTTCGCTCCTAGTGGGCCACGCGCAACGCTGCTGCACGTCTTGCTGTGCGTCGCCACCTCCCTACCTCCGAGCGTGCGCACTTTAGTCAGTACAAGAGTGCTCAGACCTTGTACGACGCAGTAGTTGCACGCTACTCCTCCCCTGCCTCTGCTGCACTGAGCCGTCTCATGCTACCGTACCTCTTCCCTGACCTTGCTGCCTTTCCCGCATTCGCTGACCTCGTTACGCACCTCCGCACTAGTGACACTCGCTACCGCGCTGCGCTTCCTGCTGACTTCTGCGCCAAGAACCCCCCCCCCCCCCATGTACATCACCCTCTACTTCATAGTCACCCGACTCCCTGACTCCCTTAGAACAGTCAGGGACCACTTCCTCGCAGTGTGCCCCACCACTCTTACCATTGACCTCCTCGAGAAGGCCCTCCTAGCGGTGGAGAAGAGCATAGTCGCTGTAGGAGCCTCTCGTGGTGAACCCCGCACCCCTGTCTTTGAGGGGTGTTCTCCCTCCCCCCTCTTGCCCTCTGTTGCTTCTGCTGCTGCGGCCGACCTCGTTGGTTTTGAGTCGGTCGGTGCTGCGTCTGCCCCTTCGGGGAAGCGCCGCACATGCAAGGGCAAGGGGGGCAAGGGCGCTGGAGGAGCTGGCGAGGGCGGTGGAGGTGGCGGTGGAGGCGGCGGGGGGAGTGGGGGTGGTGGTGGGAGTGGTGGAGGGGGTGTGGGTACCGGTGGTAGTAGTGGTGGCGGAGGCGGCGGCGGTGGCGGAGGGAGCGGAGGCGGCGGTGGTGGCGGAGGCGGCAGTGGTGGCGGAGGCGACGGAGGCGGCGGATGAGGCGGAGGTGGCGGTGGAGCTGGTCATGGGTCTACGCAGAGGAGTGGCTCTAGTGGTGGTCCGCGCCAGCAGCAGCAGCGCGGTCGTGAGACCCTGTCCCCTCAGCAGCTTTGTGAGTGGTACACTGCACGCCAGCAGGGTGGGGGTTTTGGTCCGTGCACCTACGTCCTACGCACCGGCGACCGTGCGGGTGAGCAGTGTGGGGGTGCGCACCCCACCCAGCGCTGCTTTGGCCGCCTGACGGACGCGTGGCGTCACCAGTTCCCTTAGGCCACAGAGATCCCTCGCTGGGGCGAGCTGTCTAGGGCGGGAGTTGCCATCTATGATCTTGATTTTGATGCTATTCTGTCTGCCATGTATGCTGTGACTATTAGTGATGAGGGTGACTGTTACTGGTGTTTCCCGCCCGATCCGGGCATTGAGACTGCTGCTCTAGGTACTGGTGCGGCTGCTGCCCAAGGTGCTTGCGACGCTTCTGCTCTAGGTGCTAGTGCGTCTGCGTCCTCACGTACTGGTGAGTCTACGCTCTCAGGTACTGCGTCGTCTTCGGCCTCCCTCACCTTCACCCTTGACTCCGGGGCTTCTCGCTCCTTCTTTCGGGACCGCACCACACTCACGCCGCTTAGTCGGCCGGTTGCGGTGTCTCTGGCTGACCCCTCTGGGGGTCCTGTCCTGTCTCACTTCTCCACAGTCCTCCCGTGTCCGGCAGCTCCCTCTGGCACCCTGTCTAGTCTCTACCTCCCCTTGTTCTCTACGAACTTGGTGAGTGGTGCTGACCTACAGGATGGGGGAGTGCACCAGTTCACTCCTGCGCGTCAGCGAGTGACGCACTGCACAGAGGCTCGCACAGGCCGACACTTGGCTACGTTTACACGTCAGCCGGGGTCGAGCCTGCACACACTGACCACTGCGTCTCCTCCAGTCACTGAGTCTGGCCGGGTAGCTGCGTCGGGTCAGGTGTTTGCTGCAGCGTCCAGGTCTGGCCCTGAGTCTGCCCCCTGTTCGTGTCGTCTCCTGTCTCACGAGACTCTCCTCTGGCACCACCGCCTTGGTCACCCCTCTCTGCTTTGTCTCAGAGGCATGGCCTCACGCCTTCTTGTTTCTGGTCTCCCCCAGTCCCTCCCTCCCCTTCCTCCGGGGCCTGGCCCTACCTGTGACCCCTGTGTTGAGGGGCGCCAACGGGCTGCCCCTCACTCCTCCCAGTTTCCTCCGACAGAGGCCCCGCTGCAGACGCTTCACATGGACGTGTGGGGCCCAGCCCGCGTCCGTGGACAGGGTCACGAGCGCTACTTCCTGCTCGTTGTTGACGACTACTCGCGTCACACCGCAGTCTTCCCCTTGCGCAGCAAGGGTGATGTCACTGAGGTGCTGATCGACTGGATCCGCGCAGCTCGTCTCCAGCTCAGGTAGAGCTTTGGCTCAGAATTTCCTGTTCTGCGTCTACACTCGGACAGAGGCGGAGAGTTTTCCTCTGGCCTTCTGAGAGCCTACTGTCGCGCACGAGGCATCCGTCAGACCTTCACGCTTTCGGACTCTCCGCAGCAAAATGGGATCGCTGAGCGCCGCATTGGCATGGTCATGGACGTCGCTCGTACGTCTATGATGCATGCGGCTGCCCCCCATTTACTGTGGCCGTTTGCGGTGAGGTACGCGGCGCATCAGATCAACCTCCACCCCAGGGTCTCCAGGCCGGAGACCTCCCCAGCCTTGCCGTGGACGGGGAAGGTTGGCGATGCGTCGGCGTTCCGGGTCTGGGGATGTCGGGCGTTTGTCCGCGACTTGTCTGCGGACAAGCTGTCCCCTCGTGCTGCTCCTTGCGTCTTCCTGGGGTTCCCCCCTCACGCGCCTGGGTGGCAGTTCTACCACCCCACCTCTCGCCGTGTTCTATCCTCCCAGGACGTCACGTTCGACGAGTCGGTACCCTACTACCGCCTCTTCCCCTACCGCACTCCGTCCCTCCCCCCCCCCCCCGCTCTTCCTTGTACCAGGCCGGTAGACCCCCTCCCCCCTCAGGGTCCTGCCCCTTCAGGTGTGTCCCAGGTAGACGCAGTCGAGCCTGTCGAGGTTACTGGTGACTCTGGTGCTGCTGAGGGTGCTGAGCCTGGGGGTGCTGAGCCTGGGGGTGCTGAGCTTGGGAGTGCTGAGCCTGGGGGTGCTGAGCCTGGGGGTGCTGAACCTGGGGGTGCTGAGCTTGGGGGTGCTGAGCCAGGGGGTGCTGTGCCTGGGGGTGCTGAGCCTGGGGGTGCTGTGCCTGGGGGTGCTACACCTGGGGGTGCTGAGACTGGGGGTGCTGAGATTGGAGGTGCTCCGCCTGGAGGTTCTGAGGGTGCCTCGTCTCTGCGGGAGCCACTCTCTCCACAGGAGCTGCGCGGGTGGTTTGCCCGGCGCTGGAGGCGTGCTGCTGGAGCTGGAGGTTCTTCGGCTACTGAGGGTGCTGCTGTCGCGGAACCCGGAGGTGCTCGTCCTGGGAGGTCTAGAGCTGCCGGGCCTGCGGGTTCGACTGGAGTTGGTGCTGCTGAGGGTCTTGACGCTGAGACTACTGCTGGCGGTCCTGCTGGGGGTACTACTGGAGCTACTGGAGGTTCTGGAGCTGCTGGAGGTGCTGCTGGAGCGGGTGCTCCTGCTGGGGGTACTGGTGCAGTCCCTGGTCTGTCTGGCGTCGCCGAGCGGCCTCGACCGTACTTCGTTCCACTACTGCAGCAGGTTCTTGGTCCTCCTCCTTCTTTAGAGTGTCCACAGCCTGTCCCGTCACAGTTACAGTTGCAGCCTACCTCCCCTTTGCCTGCTCCTTCTCCCTACACTGGTCCTACTGGAGGTCTTGCTGAGCGTCGTGAGCCTGCGTCTCGCCCTGCGTCGCCTGTCCGTGCTGCTCGCACTAGTGGTCATGGTTCGCGTCAGCGTCCTCCTCCTGTCCCTGGCACGCACCGGATGTCTCTGCGTCCGTCCACTGCTCCTCTGCGTGCCCCTTTGCCTTCTCCTCCTGAGTCCTCTCTTCCTACTCTTGCCGACCCGGAGTCGGACTCTCTTCGTGCTGCCAATCCTACTGTCACGCGTCTCATTGCTACTGTTGTCACTGACCCTTCCTTTGAGTCCACTGCTGCATCTGCCCTAGTTGCTGAGCTCGTCGACTTTGCTGCTCGCTGTCGCCTAGACTACGCTGCTAGTCTTGTTGCTGAGACTGAGTCTGTCTGTCCTTTGTCCGTTGGGGGTGAGTGTGCCCTTGGCACGGACGTCCTTGAGGACAGGCAGGAGGAGCTCCAGTGTCTGGCAGCTGCTTCACCTCATCTCGTGTCCGTACTGCTTACCCCTGAGGGAGACCCGGATGCACTTGACATCCCGACTCCGCGCTCTTACGCGGAGGCGATAGAGGGTCCCTACTCCTCTCAAAGGCAGGCAGCTATGGACACAGAGATGGCTTCCTGGAAGTCCACAGGCACCTACGTTGACGAGGTTCCCCCGCCTGGGGCGAACATCGTCAGTGGCATGTGGATCTTCATGGTGAAGTGGCCGCCGGGTTCTCCGCCTGTCTTCAAGGCACAGTACGTGGCTCGTGGCTTCAGTCAGCGGCAGGGAGTTGACTACTTTCATACCTTCTCTCCCACCCCGAAGATGACCACTCTTCGGGTACTGCTGCACGTTGCTGCTCACCGTGACTACGAGCTGCACTCTATCGACTTCAGCACAGCTTTCTTGTAGGGCAGCCTGCACGAGGAGATCTGGTTGCGCCGCCCACTTGGCTTCACTGGGTCGTTCCCTCCTCGTACCCAGTGGAGTCTCCGGCATCCAGTCTATGGTCTCCGCAAGGCGCCACGTGAGTGGCACGACACACTGAGGACTACACTTGCGGCTCTTGGGTTTGCTCCTTCTACTGCCAACCCGTCGCTGTTTCTGCGCACCGACACCTCTCTTCCGCCGTTCTACATCCTCGTGTACGTCGACGACTTAGTCTTTGCCACAGCTGACACTGCTGGACTCGCCCACGTGAAGTCTGAGCTGCAGAAAAGACACACGTGCACAGACCTGGGTGAACTGCGCAGCTACCTTGGCTTGCAGATCACCCGGGACAGAGCACGCCGCACCATTACCCTGACTCAGTCACACATGGTGCAGCAGGTCCTTCAGCGCTTCGGCTTCACGTACTCCTCGCCTCAGGCCACTCCTCTGCCTACTCGCCACTCGCTCTCAGCTCTGCCTTCGGATGAGTCCGTAGAGTCGAGTGGCCCGTATCCAGAGTGTGTTGGCTGCCTCATGTACCTGATGACCTGCACACGACCTGACCTTGCATACCCTCTTAGCATTCTCGCACGCTATGTTGCTCCTGGGAGACACAGACCGGAGCACATGGCTGCAGCGAAGAGGGTGTTGCACTACTTGTGCAGTACGTCGGGCATGGGGCTAGTGCTTGGAGGGCGCAGTCCAGTGGTCCTCACTGGGCACGGAGACGCTTCTTGGGCTGACGACCAGGCTACGCAGCGGTCGTCTCAGGGTTACACCTTCAGCCTTGGTTCCGGCTCTGTCTCGTGGCGGGCTACTCGCTCGTCTTCTGTTCTCGGCTCTAGTTGTGAGGCTGAGATCTACGCTGGGGCCATGGCTGCACAGGAGCTTCGCTGGCTCACCTACCTGCTGACCGACCTCGGAGAGCCGCCTCGTTCTCCTCCAGTTCTGTACGTAGACAACAAGGCCATGCTGGCCTTGTGTCGAGAGCAGCGACTGGAGCCCAGGACAAAGCACATTGCTCTCCGCTACTTCCTTGCTCGTGAGCTACAGCAGCGTGGACAGTTGCGGCTTGCGTACGTGGCCTCTGAGGCCAACACTGTTGATGTTTTCACCAAGGCACTTTCGCCTTGTGATCATCAGCGCTTCTGCACTCAGCTGGGTCTTGTCCCTGTCTTGCCTCACCTGCTTACCTCTTGACCTTTCTTGTACTGTTACATATATATATACCTGCTCTTGCTTGTCTAGTCTTATATATACATGTACTCCTGCATGTGAACTGACCTTGTGGCCTTGAACTTGTGCTCGGAATGTGTGGTGACTTTGTGATCCACCCTGAGCTTGCTTTGCTTTGCTTGACTGTTCTTGTGACCCCCTGTTCTCCCCCACTTTGCCTATGGGGGTGTGTCAGAACATTATAGCTTATGCTTTTTTGTAGGCTATAATGGGGTATCCCATAGGGGGTACAACCCAATTAGGGTTAGTACTTGTACCCACTTCATTCATAGTTCATTCATTCTCGTTTCTTCTCAGTTGGAAACAAGCAAACTTTAACGCTTCTGATGTGTCGAAACACTGAACCGCAAGCGAAGCAAACTACAACGAAACACCCGGCGAGTCAACCAAGGAGGTTGACAAAATGTAACTGCTGGAGGTTACGCGAAGGTCAAAGGTCAGCGACCTTTGACTTGACAAATACATCGCGACAGCAAGGACAAAAAAAACAGCAGGACTCGCTATTGAGCAGTTGCCCAAGTCGTCACTGTATCGAACCGCAACCGCAACAGTAAAACAGTTATCAGCTGCATCTTTTCGTATTCCTTGTACTCTTATAAAACCATGTACCGTATTCTCTCGGACATAACACCCTGGGGTAGATCTAAGAATACAGGGGAAAAAAGGGGGTGTCTTCTCATAGGAAAAAACTACATAATACACGGGTGCATATATATGGTATATTTTAGTGTAAGAGTTTTTTTATTAGACAAGTTGAGTGGTTCCATGGCGTTCTAAGATAACATGTGGAGGCGCGAATAGAAGTTTCGACACGAATGTCAGCACCCTCGTGAAAATTCCACGTGGCACCTACTGCGATCAAAAGTTGATCGCTCCTAGGATCTCCTCGAGAAGGTTCGCACACAGCTAGGTAGTGTTGGTGGGCCCTTGACCTCAATAGCAGAGTGAATGTAAAATGCTTGAGATCATAAAAACATGCAGAAAAAAAAAGTTATAAATATGAGTACAGGGAATGCGAATCGACCTAGCTAGCCATGTACTCTAAAGAGTACATTCCCTTATTCAAATTCATTCCCAATCGTGCGGTGCGTACAGTTACGAAAATGTTCCCGCCAGATTCCTCCTGACTCTAGCTGCCCGATGCCGTCTTCTCCGACGGTCCAGATCCAACCCAACCGTCTGACGCTTTGACTCAATTCTGACTCTTCGCATTTGTTCTCGTTACTGCGTGCTTCCTTAGCTGTGGTCAGGAGTGCACAGTTTCATTCAGTACTATTCGTAACAGCACCTGTGTGGCCACTTGTAGCGGAAGATTCGGCAGCGTGTGGCGATTGCAAAATGGTGGGCGGGGGGGAATCTTAGCGGATTCGAAGTGAAAGAACCTCGAAATTTCATCGAAGGAGGGATTTTCGCGATATCCTCCCATACTTGCCCCTACTCATTAACAAATATAATAAAGAATATGTAAGAAAGGGGGGGTGTTATAAAAAAATCATACAAAAAGGGGGGTATAGTAGAAACGAGGTCGCCCATAGCACCCACCCCGCACAAGCTACCCGGAGGTGCTCAATCATGGGGGGGTGTTTTGTCAGGGAGAATACGGTATCTTCTTGTTTTAGTCAATCTATCTTGCCCTCACATACTAGCGCAAGGTGGTTCAACACTTGTCATTAAAATGCTTCCGCTACCACAACACTTTTACTCAAAATTTAGCCTTGAGAGGATCCTAAGCGCCTTTCTCAGCCCAACATGGTATGAGAGCAGTCAAGGCAAATTCAACTGCATTCAAATCCCCTACAACAGCAGAAAGCATGGCAACGCAGAAGGAGAGAAGCTCCTCCAACAGCTCTCCTGGCACTACTCCTACTCCACCTCCAACCTCCGGCCTGCAAACCGAAGGAGGCATAGCAATAAGACCAGCAGCTAAGTCTACTAAGACTACCGCGAACCAAGCGACGGGCTTCGACCCAAGCATGATGGAGAAATTCTTCTCCTTCGTGTCCTTCTACGAGCAACACCAGCAAGCCGCACTTGCGCAGTCAAACATCAGCAACAACAACAACGATGTTGCACCCATGAGTCTCGATGGTTCAACCTATGCACGCGGAAACCAGCAGCAACCTACCTTCGCTCCGTATGAGCCTCAACGTGGCTCAATCAGCTTCATGCCGCACCAGCAGCCTCAATCTGGACAAGAGAAGATACTGGATGCACTTCAGGCTCAATCGCAGTTCGCGCACGTCTTGAAACTACAGACATCAACGCCTCAAAGATTTCTATACCTGGTCATTCGAGTTCGAATTGATGATGGAAGGCGCGCAGATTCTTGGATTTTTTTACAGGTCCCTGCCATACCCAACACACGGAACGCAATACGACTAGCAGCAGTACACGTATCAATCGATGATGGCATACACGATTCTGCTGAGGAACATAACTCCAAACCAGCAGCAGAACATCCGGTCTTATCGGGGATACGGCAACTCCGCCGAGCTCGCGTACAACCATTTGAAGAACCTGTATCAAGCAACAGACAGCGCCAATCAGAGTCGATTAATGGTGCAGCTGACAACAGTAGAAATGAAACCCGGCGAAAAAGGAATGGTGTATATCGGCCGTTGTCGCGAATCGTGAGACAAACTCCTTCGATGCGGAGGATCAATATCTGAAGAAGCCTTAGTCACAGTCGTCATCTCCGGCCTTGGTCATCATTGGCGCTCCACTCCAGCCTTAATCCGAGCTCACGGGAAGATCTCCGAAGCGGCACTCTGCGCCAAAATACACGCCGAACAACAAGACATGGACCTGCCTAAGGAACGGCACAAGAGGAAAACGTCAGTACCCGAATTTGCATTCCACACCCAACGGCGCTTCAACAACTCCAACCGACAGAATAAACAACAACATCAACAGCACGTACCGCCGTTCTGTCATCTCTGCAAGACGTGTGGGCACCCTCGTACACACTCACCTGTTAAAATAGTAGTTAGAACAAGGAGCCATAGCTAGGGTTTAGCTAGCTAGGCAAGAGAAAATAGGCAAAGGAGGGGGTTGCACTAGCAGGCAGGTGGATACATATAGGAAACCCTAAGGGGTCGTACTCACTATAGAGTACCCCACTGCAGGCTAGACAAACTACACATTCTGACACACCCCCATAGTCAAAGTGGGGTATGATCAGCACAACAAGTAGCAGCTTATAGTTCACAAATATAAGCAAAGCTAGAAGCTATCACAGAGGGCAAGTGAGGAGGAGGAGGGACTATGAGAGGAGAGGAGGTAGTGGGCTGCAGCTGAAGCTGCTGGCACACGGCGCAACTGGAGCAACTGGCACACGGGCAACTGGAGCAACTGGCACACGGGCAACTGGAGCAACTGGCACACGGGCAACTGGAGTAACTGGCTCCGCGGCTAGACGAGCAGCAGGAGCAACTGACTCTCTGGCAACTGGAGCAACGGACTCACAGGCGACTGGAGCGACGGGCTTACGGTCGACTGGCGCAACGGTCTCACGGGCAACTGGAGCTGCTGGCTTTATGGCGGCCACCCCCCTTCAACCTCCCCCTTTGTCCCAAAACTCTCGTTTACACCCCCTGCTGCACCCCTAGCAACACTCCCACGACACCCCCCTAGCACCACTCCTTCGGCTCCCACACACCCACCCCCCTCAGCGGCAGCTGCAGCAGTGGGAGACGGAGGAGGAGGAGGAGGAGGGGACGGTTCACACACCCGCCACCCCCATACCCCCAACGGAGGGCAGAAACGCGGGCAGCATCTGGGGCGGCGTGTGAGCGGAAGTGGGGCGGCGCGCGGGCCCCCAGGGCGCCTCGACGGGCGACGGGAGGGGGCGACGCGCGGGCCCCCAGGGCGCCGTGACGGGCGACGGGAGGGGGGGCGACGCGCGGGCCCTCGGGGCGCCGTGACAGACGACGGGAGGGAGGGCGACGCGCGGGCCCTCGGGGCGCCACGGCGGGCGACGAGAAGGGCGGCGTGCAGGCCCCCCGGGGCGCTTCGACGGGCGACGGGAGGAGGGGCGACACGCAGGCCCTCGGGATGCGACGACGGGCTACGGGAGGGGGGGACGCGCGGGCCCCCGGGGCGCCACGACGGGCGACAGTAGGAGGGGCGACGCGCAGGCCCATGGGACGCCACGACGAGCCACGGGAGGGGGGGACGCACGGGCCCCCGGGGCGCCACGACGGGCGACGTGCGGAGATAACTGCTACAACGGGAGCTAGACTGCAGGCTAGGCACGTGTGCTCGTGTGATCTCTGCGTTCTCTGTTCCTTAGTTGTTTTCCTTGTGCGCACACTACTTGCTAGTTCACGGGGAAAATTGGCAAGAGTTCCACTAGGAAAAGTTTAGAACAAATGGTACAATGAAGTTGGCATAGCAAGACTACATCAGAGTAAGCATTCAGGTCGGCCAATTGCCAGGGCAGCTTGGTCGACCGCGTTCCAGCGCGACTTGGTCGACCGCGCTCCAGCAAGGCAAGGTCGACGGAGTGCCAACGTCGCAGGTTGACGGTGCGACAGCGTTGCTCACGCAGGACAGCAGTGCACCCTGCTTCGCAGTTGTGCGCAGATGATTGGCGCGCAGGGTCTCGTCACCTGCACAGCGCACACACCACGTCAACCTCGAGCTGACGACTGCCTCTGATCCGCCACGACGACCTCGGGATACCAGCACCGAGATCGGGCTCGCCAACTTCGCCTGGGCGACCGTCGCACTCCTCTGCAGCACTTCGTCACCCAGGTAACCTGGTCGACCAGACAACCACGTCGACCAGCAGCTCCCGTCCGTCGACCTCCCAAGTCGACGAACACCATCGGTCGACCTCCTCCAGGTCGACGTCCCCTCTGGTCCACCAGCTCCGCGTCGACCAGCACTTCTGGTCGACCTGCTCCTTGTCGACCAGCACAGTCGTCGGCCGACCACCCATGTCGGCCACCCAAAGCTGGCGTCACGAAGTTGACGCCCCGCTACTCGACGCCCAACTGCTCGGCGTCCTGAGTCGAGGTCGACGTCGGCCCCTCCTTCGTCGACCACCAGGTCCAGTCGACCACTAACAGGTCGACCAGCAGTTTGTTAGCCGACCGTCGAAGTCGGCTTCCCCAAGTTGACGTCACCAAGTTGACGTCCTCCGCAGGTCGACTCCCAAGTCGACCTTCCTGAAGTCGGCGCCACCCTGAAGTCGGCGCCCGTGCAGTGGTCCCCCGTGCAGGTCGACCTCCTCGTCAACCAGCTCACCCACTGCCGAAGGTCGGCTGCTCCCCTCACACCCGACCACAAAGTCGGCTCCGCCCAAGCGAGGACGGGGCCAATACCCAACTCCCGTTGACACTCCCCTGCCGCGTTCACGCTTGGGCCCCCAGCCCACACGGCAGTACAGCTCGGAGACTAGCTCGTCGACGTGCACCCAACACATAGCACGTCGTTCACCGCACTAGCCATGCAAAAGGGCATGGCACCTACTGCTGCACGTCATCGACTTCGTTGCCATCGTCGGCCAAGCGCACCTGGCCGATGGCGACGGAGCACCGGTTGAAGGCCGGATAGTGCAGCGCCTTCGTCAGGGAGTCGGCCGGCTGCTCAGCGGTTGGGATGTACTGCAGCGAGAACTTCCTGCGCTTCACCATGTGCTGCAGCCAGGCCTGTCGCCGCTCCATGTGCTTGAGGTTGCCCATCAACCCCATGCCCTCGGCGACCGTGATAGCCGACTTGTTGTCCACGCGCAGGACAGTCGGCTTCCCGGCGTCCAGTTGCCGGAATTCTGCAAGGAGGAAGCGAAGGCGGCGTCCCTCCTTGCCAGCTTCAGTGGCCGCCACGTACTCCGACTCGGTCGTCGACAACGTCGCGCACTTGATGCGCTGGCTCGACCAGGAGACTGCAGCCCCTCCGTAGACGAACACGTAGCCACCCGTGCTCGTCCTGTTCTGTTTATCACCAGCGTCGTCGGCGTCCACGTAGCCGACCAGCTCCAGTGACTCAGGTCCACCGCCGAACTCCAGGGCAGTGTCACGTGTGTTGGCGAGGTAGGCGAGGCAGCGGTCGACCTCGCGCCAGTGCTGGTCGCTCCTCACCGTGAGGCCGCTCCCCAGCTTGCTGCAGGCGAAGGCGATGTCCGGCCTCGTCGTCGTCGCCGCGAACTGCAGCGAGCCAACCTTCTGCCGGTACTCCTCCTGCTGCCGTTCCTGCGCCTCCTCGTCATCGAAGGTGAGCTTGGCGTAGGCACCGACCGAGACCGGCGTCTTCGGGGTGCGCCTGGTCTGCTCCCCGTCGAGGAAGCGCCTACGCAGCTTGTCAGCGTAGCCCTGCTGGAGCAGCCACAGCTTCCCCGCCGACCGGTCGCGCACGATCTCCAGCCCGAGGTACTTCTGTACCGGCGAGATCTCGCGCAGCTCGAAGGCAGCTTCCAGCAGCTCCTTCAGCTCCTTCAACATCGCGGCGCTGCTGCTGGCGGTGAGCAGGTCGTCGACGTAGACCAGCACCCAGCAGGCTACTCCCCCCTCGCCGACCTTGAAGTAAAGAGCCTCGTCGACCTGGCTCTTCTTCCACCCGGCGCCGACCAGCACATCGTTGAGCGCCAAGTACCACAACAGCGGCGACTGCTTCAGCCCGTACAGGCTCTTCAGCAGCTTACACACCCGGCCGGTTCCATCGTTGAAGTAGTCCGGCTGGGACATGTACAGCACCCGATCGAGCTTGCTCTGCAGGAAGGCGTTCTTCATGTCGAGCTGCATCAGGTTGAGGTTGAGGACAGCGACGATGCTGAGGAAGATCCTCAACGTGACGTAGCTGCTCACCGGCGCAAACGTCTCGTCGTAGTCGGCGCCGTACACCTGTGTGAAGCCCTTCACGACCAGCCTCGCCTTCTCTCGCTCGACGGTGTCGTCGATGTGGTACTTCGTCGTCAACACCCACCGGTTCTTCATGACGTTCACTCCCGGCGGGCGTTCGACCAGCTCCCAAGTGCCCATGTTGATGAGGCTGCGAATCTCCTCCTCCATGGCGGCCTTCACCGCCGGGCCCTTCCAGCTCGCCAATGCCTCCTTCACCGTCATCGTCGAGATGTCCCAACGGTGCTCAAGGTCGGCTAGCATGTCGGGGTCGAGCTCCGGAAACTCCTCATCATCCTCGGCGTCATCGTACAGCAGGTCGTCATCATCGTCCACATCATACACCGTGGTGAAGGCAGCGGGGACGAAGAAGTCAGGCGGCCTCCGAAGTCGGCCTGAACGCCGTGGTCCCTGCTGGACCTCCTCGGCATCCCCTCCATCGTCGCTGTCGTCGCTGCCCTCGGCGTCCTGCTGTTCCTCAGCCGGCGTTCCAACCGACTGCTCCACTGTGGTCGGCTTCCCAGCCGACTTCTCCCCTGTGGTCGGCTCCCCTGCCGACGGCCCGGTCGCCGACTGCTCCGTGGTCGGCTTCACGGCAGCCTGCTCCCCGACCTGCTCCTCCCTTGTCGACTGCAATCCCATGTCGACTCGCCGCTCGTCATGTCGGCCACCGGCGATGCACTTGGCCGGCGCCGAAGGCGTCGTCCCACGACTCCCCTCATCGCTGGAGGCCGACACCGAGGCCAGCCCATGCAGGTCGGCCACGAGGGGAGGGGCAGGGGTCAGAGGGTGAGGGGTAGGGGTGTGGACGCCCTCAACGTCCTCAGTAGCAAGCTCACCAACCTCGGCAAGCAGCGGCAGCGTCGCCGACGAGGTGTCAGAGGGCGGGGTGGACGGCGACCGGCCGGACACCGGCCCATGCTCCGTTTTCCACTCGGCCAGCGACATCTCCTCGTAGAACACCACGTCCGACGTGGTGACTAGTCGGTCGGTGTCGACGTCGAGGAGCTCCCAGCCCTTGCTCGCCTCTTACACGCCAAGGTGCAGGCCCCACCTGGCCTTCGGCTTCAGCTTCCCACCACGCTGCTGCTCAGGAACAAGGAACTGCGCCATGCATCCCCACACCCGCGCCAGCGACAAGTCGGGCTTCTTCCCAGTCAGCAGCTGGTACGGCGTCGTCCCCGGCGGCAGCGTCGACCTCTCAAGGCAGTTGCGGACCCAGACGGCCTGCCGCAGAGCGAGGTGCCACCAGTGGTGCTGCACACCCATGTGCAGCAGCATTGTCCGCACCGACTCCACCACCGTCCTCATCTCCCGTTCCGCCATGCCGTTCTGCTGCGGGGTGTATGGGCAGGTCAGGTCGTGGACGATCCCCTTGCCGTTCACTAAGTCGGTGAACTGCTTCCCGAGGAACTCCCCTCCCCGGTCAGAGCGCAGCATCAACACCGACTTCTTCGTCTGCCGCTCAGCCACCGCCAGCCACTGTACGAACGCCTGCAACGCATCTGACTTCTTGGCGACCGGCTTCACCCACATGTAGCGGGTCTTGCGGTCCTTCAGCAGCAAGAAGTACAGGCTGCCATCCTTGGCAGCCACGCGAAACGGCCCGCACAGGTCGATGTGCACAACGGCCAGCACGTCGTCGGCGTCGGAGCCTCGGTCGGGGAAGGTGTGCCGCGCCAGTTTCCCGCCGACGCATGAGACACACGGGGAGTCGGCGTCCGTCGCCGACTTGAGGTCCAGCCCAATGGCGACCTCGTTCTTCGCCGAGCTCCGTATGGTGTCCATGCCAACATGCGCAAGCCTCGCATGCATCCGGTCCGGCGTCGACTTTGTCTTCGAGACGATCGCCCGCAGAGCCACCACCTCCGTCGTGGGCGGCGTCGACCTCGTCGCGCAGGGACGCAGGTCGGTGCAGAGGACTCGCCCAGAGTACGTCGCCCGCCCGAGCACCTCCCCTGCTGCCGAGACGAGCAGCATGCCGTCTCCGTCCTCCTGCAGCTTCACGCCATGCTCCTTCAGCTGGCCGGCTGACAGCAGGTTGGCTCGCACACCCGGGACGTACAACACGTCGGGGATGAGCACCTCCTTCCCGGCCTCTCCTCGCAGAGCGACGGTGCCACAGCCCTGAACGTCCTGTAGCGCCCCATTGAAGCCGCGCACGTGCTTGATAGAGCCACTCGGCTGCAAGTCGACGAAGGCTTCCTTCGTCCCCATCAGGTGGTGGGAGCAACCGCTGTCGAGCAGGACCACCGCCGGGTTCGCCTGCACAGCTGCCGCCACCGCCTGGAAGTCCTCTCCGGCCTCCGGCGCCAGAGAGATGGTCGGCTCCACGACGCCGACCAGCGAGCACGACGCCATCTTGTCGTCTCGCCCCTTTCCGCCAGCAGGGGAGTCGGCGTCCTTCGCCGAAGTCGATGACTTGGTCGACTGCTTCTCCTTGCGCTGCTGGTTTCCTCCACGACGAGGACGACGGCTGCCAGTCCTCCCGCGGCCGCCCTTGTCGTCGTCGTCGGAGTCACTGCGGTCGGGACAATCGAAGGAGAGGTGATCGGGGCTGTGGCAGATCCAGCACTCCCAACGTCGACCTCCTCCTCCTCGACCGCCGTCCTTGGTCGACTTCTTCTCGACCTCCTTGGTCGACTTCCAGCTACCGCACCCGCCGCCACCAGACTGTCCGCGCTGTCCTGGTCGGCCTCCTTGCTTCACAGGGGCGACGAAGTTGGCCTGCGCCAAGAGCTCCTGCGACCGCTCAGCCTCCTGCATCGCCTCGTCCTGCAGGATGTACGAGGTCAGGTTGTCCTCGTTGAGCGTCGCCCTTGTGCTCGGCGCCATAGACAGCCGCTTCAGCAGGTTGTAGCTGCTAGAGAGACCCTGCATGACATGGGTGATGTACGACGCAGTGGAGTACTGCGCGCTGGCCATCCTGATGGTGGCGAGAATTCGCCTGGCTCGGTTGCAGTAGTCGGTCGCTGTCTCCTCGTCACCCATACGCAGGTGCGTCAGCTGTCCCTCCAGCTGGGCGATGAACAGGTCGTCGGTGACCTGGTACGTCGACTCAATGAAGTGCCACGCCCGGTGGCCAGCGTCGATGTACTCCCGGCACCACTTCAAGGCGATCTGCACGCCCGGCGAGCAGCATCGCGAGATGACCATGAAGATCAACAGCTGCACGGCGCGAAACTCCGCACGCAGGTCGGGGTGGTGCTCCCCCGGCGTCGCCACGGTCCCTCGGGCGAAGCCGATCAGCCCGGCCATCTCCAGCTGGGGCTCGATAGCTTCCTTCCAGGTGAGAATGTCGGGTCGACCGACCAGCGGAGGGGTGACCGAGATCCTGTCCGGCGTAAACTTGAAGTAGCCGTAGCTCGGTGCAATCCCACCTGCCGTCACCTGGGACGCCGACATCGGCGACAGCCCACTTCGTCGCCCACCGGCGTCACCATGTGAGGAACCTGCAGCCGCCGACGACTGCATCCCTCGCGCCTGAATGCCGCCGGCTTCACCGGCGTGTATCACACCTCGTTGCCTCGACGTGCCTCCCACACTGCTGCCGACCTGACCTCCACCGGCGTTGACGCCCACATCGACGCCGCCGTCGTTGTTCACCGGTCGAGGAGAGGCAGGTCGAGAAGGGGGATGCTCCGCCGCCCACACGGAGCGGAGTCCGGCTTCGACGACTGCCCAGGGTATTGCCCCATACTCCTGGGCCTCATGGCGTCTCCTCGCATCCTCCAGCCGTCCCTCCAGGGTGTCCATCACCTCGGCGTCGCCTACGCGCACGCTAGTGACTGCACGGCTGCCGGTCTACGAACACGATCGGTATGTGCTAAGTCGGCTAGACTGAACTACGTCCCGGTGTCGTCCACGCTCACCGCACCATGCGGAGATAACTGCTACAACGAGAGCTAGACTGCAGGCTAGGCACGTGTGCTCGTGTGATCTCTGCGTTCTCTGTTCCTTAGTTGTTTTCCTTGTGCGCACACTACTTGCTAGTTCACGGGGAAAATTGGCAAGAGTTCCACTAGGAAAAGTTTAGACCAATTGGTACAATGAAGTTGGCATAGCAAGACTACATCAGAGTAAGCATTCAGGTCGGCCAACTGCCAGGGCAGCTTGGTCGACCGCGTTCCAGCACGACTTGGTCGACCGCGCTCCAGCAAGGCAAGGTCGACGGCGTGCCAACGTCGCAGGTTGACGGTGCGACAGCGTTGCTCACGCAGGACAGCAGTGCACCCTGCTTCGCAGTTGTGCGCAGATGATTGGCGCGCAGGGTCTCGTCACCTGCACAGCGCACACACCACGTCAACCTCGAGCTGACGACTGCCTCTGATCCGCCACGACGACCTCGGGATACCAGCACCGAGATCGGGCTCGCCAACTTCGCCTGGGCGACCGTCGCACTCCTCTGCAGCACTTCGTCACCTAGGTAACCTGGTCGACCAGGCAACCACGTCGACCAGCAGCTCCCGTCCGTCGACCTCCCAAGTCGACGACCACCATCGGTCGATCTCCTCCAGGTCGACGTCCCCTCTGGTCGACCAGCTCCGCGTCGACCAGCACTTCTGGTCGACCTGCTCCTTGTCGACCAGCACAGTCGTCGGCCGACCACCCATGTCGGCCACCCAAAGCTGGCGTCACGAAGTTGACGCCCCGCTACTCGACGCCCAACTGCTCGGCGTCCTGAGTCGAGGTCGACGTCGGCCCCTCCTTCGTCGACCACCAGGTCCAGTCGACCACTAACAGGTCGACCAGCAGTTTGTTAGCCGACCGTCGAAGTCGGCTTCCCCAAGTTGACGTCACCAAGTTGACGTCCTCCGCAGGTCGACTCCCAAGTCGACCTTCCTGAAGTCGGCGCCACCCTGAAGTCGGCGCCCGTGCAGTGGTCCCCCGTGCAGGTCGACCTCCTCGTCGACCAGCTCACCCACTGCCGAAGGTCGGCTGCTCCCCTCACACCCGACCACAAAGTCGGCTCCGCCCAAGCGAGGACGGGGCCTATACCCAGCTCCCATTGACACGACGAAGCCGCCGCGCGTTCCCGGGGCGCGCGGCAGGCAGGAAACCGCCACGCGCCCCAAGCGCCTGGCGGGCAGAAAACCGCCACGCACCCCAAGCACGTGGCGGGAAGAAAAAATGTGTCGCGCGCCACGGGGCGCGGGACAGACACGAAAGCAGCGGAAGCTTAGGGTAGGCCCACAGGATACGATCGAACAAGCTCTTAATACCATGTTAAAATAGTAGTTAGAACAAGGAGCCATAGCTAGGGTTTAGCTGGCTAGGCAAGAGAAAATAGGCAAAGGAGGGGGTTGCACTAGCAGTCAGGTGGATACATATAGGAAACCTTAAGGGGCCGTACTCACTATAGAGTACCCCACTGCAGGCTAGACAAACTACACATTCTGACATGTCCAAATCGACAGCAGTCAACACCACCGCAACGCCAACTTTGGCCTTCAAGCAGCCAAGTCACCTCAACACAGGCGCATCCCACTCTTCAAGTTCAAACTTCAACAACGTCGACAACACAACCTGCAGAAGGGATAAGAAACATCGTGAGTTGCATGGCGAGATTGACATACTCCTGCATCACTGAATCACCACCGTATTACTCACCGGAAGAACAACTCGATGAAAGCACCCCTCGTCGCGGGTCACTGGAGCCAAACCCGACATACGCAGCCATCGCCCATAGCGAACCATCCAGGAAAGACACCTGGTTCTTGGACAGCTGCTGCGGACAGCACATGTGCTCCTCAGGTCGCTTCGTTCAACGTGTCAGAGGTCCACTGGTGATCCCCGATTGATCCTAGGGAAGGGTTACAGGCACGGTTGCCTGGGGGGTTATGGGCGCACTGACCCGCTACTTAAACAAGCCCTTTTATCCCAGTGGTCTAGTGGCTGGGATTCTGACACAACGGGAACACCAACTTCAACGCGACGTAGTAATCACCGTCGCCAACAATCAAAACCTGTGCACACGACGGCAAGGCATTGTTCAACTTCAGTGAAGAGAAACCAATGTCATACTACAAATATCAAAGGTCTTAATTGCGGAGGGACTCGGCTACAACTTACTCAGCGTCAGCCAATTGATGGCGAAGGGCATCCACCTCGAAGCAGACAACACCACACAGGAGTTTAAGCTGTACCACGGGAAAGGAGGTCTCTACATCGGCAAAGCAGTTTTGAAGAACAACGTCTTCGTTCTTGACTTCGTCCTAGATCAAGGCACCGCCGACAGCGACGGGATCGTAACCTTCGCTCCTTGGACACATCCGCCGGATCTCGACCCCGACTTCAGCCCCAGGGGCTTCTGGTACTCGAACACCATACCTGAGGCAGAACGAATACGAGCATTAGCGACAATCCAACAAGAGACAACATCGGCAGCAGCAGAGACTACATCGGCAGCGGCAGAGACAACATCGGCAGCAGAAACAACATCGACAGCAGCAAAGACAACATCGGCAGCAGTAGAAACAACACCGATCACGATGCCAATCGCGGGTCCTTCAACGGCACCAACCCCAATCGGCGACGATACTCCACCGACTCCTGCGCAGCAATTGTCTCCCACTCCACGAGAAGTCCACAGAAGCGCCAACTTCACCGCCGGTTTTTACTCCTACAGGCGCTCACCCAGACATTGCGTCGGCGAAGACATCTGGCACACAAGAATGGGACACCCAAGCAACACGACGTTAACTAACACGATAAGAGCAAGAGTACTTGATAAAGACTATCTACTCCTACCCGACGGCAGAGAACTTCAACGAGTTTGAGGAACATGCCTCACCTGCCTTGAAGCCGACTTACCGCATCAGCCGTTCGTTTTGCATCACAACCCGAGCACACCAGCATACACACCTCTGGAGAAAGTGTACAGCGATATACTGTACAATCGCGAGCATGGTCAAGGAGCATACAACTACGTTATCACCTTCATCGACGCCGCCACACGATACGTATGGCATCTTAACCTTCCAAGTCGCGACATGGCCTTCGAAGCTTTCGTCGCCTGGCTTCCAGTAGCAGAACGAGAATCACGAGTGAAGCTGAAAAGCTTCCAGTTAGACGGGGGAGGGGAATATACATCACAGAGGTTCACGAAGTACTTGGCAGAGAGAGGCATCAAGCGACTCCTCTCCCTTCCCTACGCTCACCAACAGCAAGGCTTGTCAGAAAGAATGAACAGAACCCTCCAGAACACCATGCGCAAGCTGCTACGTGGCATGCGGCTACCCAACCACCAGTGGCCTGAAGCGATGGATCATGATGTCATGCTGCACAACTTGCTTTCGTCAGCATCACTCCCGAACAACGCATCACCGCATCTGCTGTGGACAGGAAAACTGGGCAACATAAAAATGTTATGAGTGTTCGGCTGCATGGTACAGTACCGACCCCCAGCTGCACGCGCTGGTCGATTCTCTCAACACGCACAATGGGGGCTACACCTAGGCATCAAGAAACATTACAACGCATGTAAGATTTTTTACATCAACACAAAGGAAACAGTGGCAGCACGTGATGTCATCTTCTATGAACGTCTCACCCTTCCAAACGTACCTGTACAACTTGGAAACCTCACGGGATGTCACAGGAGGATTTTGTGGAGACCGAGCCTTCGCTTTGGCAGCAGATGAAGCTGACTGGGATGAGCAGAACGTGGACAGAGTTTCGGAAGAAGCGGGACCTCCTCCCTACTGCTCGGTGGACATCCCAATGGATGATGACAACCCTCGCGAAAGCATCAACGCCGTAGTCTTTTACGACTTCCCTGATTCCGGTTACATTACACCCGCACGAGTCAACACCGATGAAGCAGAACGCATAGGGCCCAATTTCTTACCTGATCTTGAAGCAGGAGACGAAGTAGCTTATCCCGAGGACACAAATCTCCCCCGCTACACACAGAGTGGACTCTAGATACTCGGACTCATCACCGCAGTCCACGGTACGGCGCCACCAAAGGAGCCTGCCACAGTTCAGCAGGCTCTGGGGGGGTAGCATAGGGAAAAATGGCGCGAAGCCATGGACAATGAGTTAAAAGCGCTAGAAGAACGTAACACCTGGAAAATTGTTCCCATCGGCGTGGCACGCAACAAGACAATCATCACCGGGAAATGGGTTTTCCGCGTGAAAGCAAAAGTAGACAAAACCATCGACAAGTTCAAGGCCCGCTGGGTTGTACGCGGCTTTGACCAAGAGCACGGACGGGACTTCACCGAAACGTTCGCGCCGGTTAGCCGACACACCTCTCTGCGGATTCTCCTCGCGATAGCCGCCATGAGGAAGAAGCTGCGCCAAATCGACGTCGCCAACGCCTTTCTCTACGCGCCCGTTGATGCCAAAATCTTCGTCAAGCAACCACATGGCTCCAACGCAGACCCCAACCAAGTCTGTCAACTGATGAAGTCTCTGTACGGCATCAAACAGGCTCCGAGGCTATGGCAGCAATACCTACACGTCCGACTCATCCGCATCGGATTCCGTCAGCTACCGCACGACCAGGGCATGTACCGGCTCACAAAAGACACCGACTACATTCTGCTCATCGTCTACGTGGACGATCTACTCTACATCGGCTCGACTGACGACATCACGACCTGGTTCGAAGGGGAGCTGCAGCAGAACCTCACACTCACGGTTTCATCTACCGTAATGCAATATCTCAGGCTCAACATAAAAGAAGAGGAGAACGCGATCTACCTCAGCGCCGCGAAATACTCCGACACTATCGCTAAGCGCTTCGGACTAACTCCAGCCGCCATCTCCACGCCGTACTGCTACACCGGAGGAAACCACAATGAAACCTCCGCCTCGCTCAAGCCCGCCGGCATACGCGACTATCAGCGAAAGCTGGGATGTCTGCTCTTCGCAGCCATCACCTGCCGACCAGATCTATCATACTCAGCGAGCCAACTTGCCACCTACCTCAAGAAACCCGAAGCAGAGAACATGGCAGAGATCGATCGCGCACTCCACTACCTCGTCAGCACTCCGACGATTGGCCTAACCTATCACAAGACCGGGACCATGACGCCCACTCTAATCGGCTACGTCGATGCTGATCTCGTCGGCGACTCTGACAACAGGCGCTCATGCACCGGCTACATTTACCGACTCGAGCCTATCGGACCTATCTCGTGGCAGTCGAATAAATAGGTACTAATCGCCCTCTCCTCAGCTAAAACAGAATATATCGCACTTTGCTCAGCCACCAAGGAAGGATTGTACCTTCGCGAACTACTGGAAGAAGCGAAGCTGGCTCAGCTACCCAGCTTCTCCCTGTTCTGCGACAACCAGTCAGCAATTCGCATAGCCAACAAGAACGGATTCGCGAACAGAACGAAGCATATCGCCCTGCAATATTTCTTCGTTAAGGACGAGATCGAGAAAGGGAGACTCAAGCTGTCCTACTGCCCTACGTCCAAAATGGCAGCCGATTACTTGACCAAGAAACTCGGAAAACAGAAGTTCGAGTACTGCATGCTGCTGACCGGACATAGCCACGTCACCAACAACGACACTCCAGAAGTGAAGGGGAGTGCTCGAAACAAGCAAACTGAAACGCTTCTGATGTGTCAGAACACTGAACCGCACACGAAGCAAACTACAACGAAGCATCCGGCGAGTCAACCGAGAAGGTTGACAAAATGTAACTGCTGGAGGTTACGCGAAGGTCAAAGGTCAGCGACCTTTGACTTGACAAATACAGCGCGACAGCAAGGACAAACAACTGACTCGCTATTGAGCAGTTGCCCTGTCAGAATGTGATGTTTGTGTAGCCTGCAGTGGGGTACTCTATAGCGAGTACAGTCCGAATTAGGGTTTGCTATATGTACTCAACTGTATGCTAGTGAAAACCCCTCTTTCTTGTTTCTGATGCTTGCCTAGCCTTTCAACATGGTATCAGAGCAGGTCGACCCTCCTGGGTCGATCCTGTGGGTGCGCCCCGGGCGCGTGCTGTTTCCTGCCTGCCACGCGCTCCGGGCGCGAAGCGATTTTTCTTCCCGCCGCGCGCTCGGGGCGCATGGCGGTTTTCTGCACCGTCGAACCGCGCGTCGCTCCCTGTCGACCGCGCGTCGCCCCCCCCGTCGCCCAACGCGGCCCGCACGACCTGCGCCAGGCCCGCGCGCGGCCCGTACGGGCTGCGCCAGGCCCGCGCGCGGCCCGTACGGGCTGCGCCAGGCCCGCGCGTGGCCCGTACGGGCTGCGCCAGGCCCGCGCGCGGCTCGGACAGCCAGCGCGCGCTTCATACGGGCTACACCAGGCCCGTGAGCGGCCCGTACTGTCTCCCCCCTCGCCGCATGCCGTCCCCCGAGCTTCTGACTGTGCCCCACCCCCGCTGCTGCCCGCGTTCCTGTGCTAGGGTTTGGGGGTGGAGAGTATGGGGGTGCCGTGTGTGTCAGCCGTCCCCTGCTCCTCCTCCTCCTCCGTCTCCCACTGCTGCAGCTGCCGCTGAGGGGGGTGGATGTGTTGGAGCCGTCGGAGTAGTTCAAGGGGGGTGGCGTGTGAGCAGTGCTAGAGGTGCAGCAGGGAGTATGTGAAAGGGGTGTGGGACAGTTGGGGGAGGTTGACCGGAGGTAGCCGACTTGTCGTCCGCAGCGCCTGAAGTCCAGAGAGCCATGACCCCCTGTAGCCTTAGTAGTCCGGGGCTCTGCGCCCGGTAGCCACAGTGTGAGCACTCCTGGTAGTCCAGAGAGCCACGACCCCCTGCGGCCTGAGTAGTCCGAGGCTCTGCGCCCGGTAGCCACTGTGTGAGCACTCCTGGGAGCACAGTGAGCCAGCTGCGCTTGTCGCCGTGTAGCCCGGGTTTAGCCTGGTAGTGACAGTGCTGCGCACTCCTGCTGCCTGTGTGTCTGCAGCTTCAGCCGTCGCCTCCCATCTTCTCGCCCTCACAGTTTCTCCTCCTCCTCAGTTGCCCTCTGTGACTGCCTCTAGCTTTGCTTATACTTGTGAACTACTGCTTTGCCTGCTTGTTGTGTTGATTGTACCACACTTTGACTATGGGGGTGTGTCAGAATGTGATGTTTGTGTAGCCTGCAATGGGGTTCTCTATAGCAAGTGCAGCCCAAATTAGGGTTTGCTATATGTACTCAACTGTATGCTAGTGAAAACCCCTTCTTCCTGTTTCTGATGTTTGCCTAGCCTTTCAACATGCCCGAGTCGTCACTGTGTCGAACCGCAACTGCAACAGTAAAACAGTTATCAGCTGCATCTTTTCATATTCCTTGTACTCTTATAAAACCTTGTATCTTCTTGTTTTAATCAATCTATCTTGCCCTCACATACTAGCGCAAGGTGGTTCAACACTTGTCATTAAAACGCTTCCGCTACTACAACACTTCTATTCATAATTTAGCCTTGAAAGGATCCTCAGGGCCTTTCTCAACCCAACAAGCGTGAAACGCGTTTGCATCGCTGACGAACAACGAAACGACCCGTCATTGTTAAAAAATCTCACGCGACTCGAAATGCCCGAGACGACCACATGCACTTGGAGACCCGAAAATGCCAAATTCGCAAGGGAAAAGATCCCACGCATCGAAACCACACCCCTGCTCGGAGGTTGAAAATACGGGTGTACTGTCACCCAGTCAAATGCACATAACTGTACATTTCTTTTTGAGCGCAGCCAATGAAACGTGTCCAACTGAACCTGCCAATTTGCCGCCCTACGTCGCGGTACATTCGATGTTTGTGACGCGACATTGGGTAAGGACGTGGGCCCAATCGAGTTTAATCGCCTCGATCAGAAGCGATCAACAACTTCGAGAAAGCCTAGAAGCCAATTTCAGGCAATCAAGGGCAATCAGCTGATCGCCCCAACTCAATTACACCCGATTTTTACCCCGATCAAACTTGATTTTGCTCAATCAACCTTGATCAGTTGATTGCATGTGATCGAGGGCCATAACAATGGTGGCGATATGCTGTCAGAATATGTTCGTTGTCTAGCCTGCAGTGGGGTACTCAATAGTGAGTACAACCCTTCAGGGTTTCCTATTTATACCAACCTGCCTGCTAGTGCAATCATCTTTTCTTCATTCATTTCTGTTCTGTGAACATTCTCACTAGCCCTAGGGCACAACCTCCTAGTACTCGTGTGGCCTAGGCCCTACTCCTAGTGTTCCTGATATGGTATCTAGAGCGAGCACGTTCCTGCCACTTCCCTTAACGGGCCCACCAACTGCTTCCGCTGTCGTTCTGTCTGTCGCGCACCCCGTGGTGCGTGACATGTTATTTTGTTTCCGCCACGCGCTCCGAGCGTGTGGCTGCTTTTTCTGCCCGCCGCGTGCTCAGGGCGCATGGCGGTTTCACTGCCCGTCGCGGCACCCTGCGAGGCGCCGCTCCTGCTCAACGCGGCGCCCCTGGGGCGTCGCCCCTGCTCGTCGCGGCACCCCTGGGCACCGTCCCTGCTCTTCGCGACGCCCCTGCGGGACCCGTGCGTCGCCGCTCCTGCTCGTCGCGACGCCCCTGCGGGACCTGCGCGGCGTCGCCCCTGCTCATCGCAGCGCCCCTGGGCGCCGTCCCTGCTCGTCGCGACGCCCCTGCGGGACCGGCGCAACGTCGCCCCTGCTCGTCGCGGCGCCCCCTGGACGCCGCCCCTGCTCGTCGCGGCGCCCCTGGGGCATCGCCCCTGCTCGTCGCGGCGCCCCTGGGCGCCGTCCCTTCTCGTGCAGCAGCCGCCCCTGGCCCCTGGAGCAGCCGCCCCTGGTGCAGTCGCCACTGCAGCAGCCGCCCCTGGCCCTTGGAGCAGCCGCCCCTGCAGCAGCCGCCCCTGGCCCCTGGAGCAGCCGCCCTTGCAGCAGCCGCCTCTAGCCCCTGGAGCAGCCGCCCGTGCAGCAGCCGCCCCTGGCCCCTGGAGCAGCCGCCCCAGCAGTAGCCGCCCCTGGCCCCTGGAGCAGCCGCCCCTGACCCCTACAGCAGCCACCCCTGGCCCCTGGAACAGCCGCCCCTGCAGCAGCCGGCCCTGCAGCTGCCCGCAACGCCGCTCCTGGACCCTGTGCAGCCGCCCTTGCAGCAGCCGCCCCTGGCCCCTGGAGCAGCCGCCCCTGGAGCAGCCGCCCCTGGCCCCTGGAGCAGCCGCCACTGCAGCAGCCGCCCCTAGCCCCTGGGGCAGCCGCCCCTGCAGCAGCCAACCCTGCAGCTGCCCGCGACGCCGCTCCTGGACCCTGTGCAGCCACCCTGTCTCACCCGCGCCCTCGTGCCCTCTACTCTGCCCGCGCCCTCGTGCGCTCTGTCTCACCCGCGCCCTCGTGCGCTATGCTCTGTCCGCGCTCTCGTGCGCTCTGCTGCTGCCCGCGCTCTCGTGCGCTCTGCTGCTGCCCGCGCTCTCGTGCGCTCTGCTCTACCCGCGCCCTCACGCGCTCTGTCCTGCTCTACCCCCCCCACCCCCCGCCCCCCCCCCTCCTTCGGTCACCTGGACAGGAGGGTGTGGGGGTGGCGGGTGTGGGGATGATACGTGTGCGTCGTCCCTTCCTTCTCCTCCTCCGTCTCCCACTGCTGCAGCTGCCGCTGAGGGGGGTGGATGTGTGGGAGCCGAGGGGATTGGCGCTAGGGGGGGTGCCGTGGTAGTGGAGCTAGGGGTGCAGCAGTGGGTGTGTGAGAAGGGGGTGTGGGACTGTTAGGGGAGGTTGAGCGGAGGTCGCCGTCGTGTCGTCAGCAGCACCAGTAGTCTGGAACCCTCGTGCTCTCGTTAGCATAGCGAGCCTGCTTCGCCAGTCACCTGTGGGTCCGTTGCTCCTGCCGCTCGTCGTAGCCGCGGAGCCAGATACTCCCGTAGTCCGGTGCCCTCGTGCGCTCGGTAGCCACTGTGCGCGCCACTCTTGTTGCTTGTGTGACTGCGACTTCACCTGTCGCCTCCTATCTCCACTCCTCTCACAGTCCCTCCTCCTCCTCACTTGCCCTCTGTGACTGCCTCTAGCTCTGGTTGTGCTTGTGACTTCTTCTATGAATTCTTGCTGTGTTGATTATACCCCACTTTGACTATGGGGGTGTGTCAGAATATGTTCTTTGTCTAGCTTACAGTGGGGTACTCAATAGTGAGTACAACCCTTTAGGGTTTCCTATTTGTACCAACCTGCCTGCTAGTGCAATCATCTTTTCTTCATTCATTTCTGTTCTGTAAACATTCTCACTAGCCCTAGGGCACAACCTTCTAGTACTCGTGTGGCCTAGGCTACTTAGCCTAGGCCCTACTCCTAGTGTTCCTGATATATGTTACACTGTTGAGCTGAGTCTCGTGAACCCCTCGCTCGTGCATGGCACATGGCGAGAACTCTCCAGGGGTTGACGATATTACAGGGAAACAAACTCGTTTGCCAGGTGATGTTCAGTCGCCAATATCGTGAGAGTTGGACGAGAATTTCCGCGTAATTCTTCTGCGTTTGCCGAGCTTTCAAAACTTCTACGAAAAAACATTGCTGATCGGGCGGCTCGAGCAAAGTGATCACAAGCAATCTGAACTGATCAGATCAGAGCCGATCATACCCGATTGGGCCCACGTCCTAAATTAACAGGCGCAACTCGGGGAAACGGGGATTGAGACACAAGTGTCCCCACAGGAATGCACCCTAAAGCCAATAAATGCATGTACGGTATGAGTTGTCTGCAAGGATTTGGCTTTTGTTGGTCGATTTTCTCATCTCAACCTCCCTAAATTTTGAATTGACCTCTTTAGATCGTGTTATGCCTCATTGAACCCCACTTAGGTCACCTTCTGAGTTGATTTTCTTGTAGGAGGACGAGCAGGCAAAACCTGAGGTCAGAATGTTGCCAAAATTTGCTCATCTCATGGTGTAACAGCATGCACTGTGTCACTACGGTACCTCGAAAGCTTTCTAAGAAAACCCTGCGCATGGTACAAACCTTCTCTACAGCTCCCCGTCTGCCTGTTTACACAGGACAGCATACTCTCCCCCCATCAACTCCATCACCTCCCTCCACAGCCCTGTGTTCCCACTCACACCCACTGCTCCCTCTCTCCTCCCCCCCACACCACCTGTCTCACTGCTCTGACCACCCCTCTCTGCAGCCTCTATACTGTCAATCTCGCTATTGCCACCGTCACCTGCGCTCTCTACAGTGACAGTTTCTCTCAGGGAATGCCTGAGAATGAGGTCGGGCGAGCATGCTCCCAGGTACCACACCCCTGCTGCCACCTCCCGCTCCAACTGCCCTGGGGCCCACCCTGGGGGATAAAAGGGTGTGCAAGAGGGAAAGGAAATGCAAGAAAGAAAGGGACTTTGAGATGCTGCAGGATGGAATCTGGTGAGCATGCTCCCAGGTACCACACCCCTGCTGCCGCCTCCCGCTCCAACTGCCCTGGGGCCCACCCTGGGGGAGGGAAAGGAAATTGGGAAGGGAAAAGGGGAGGGGAGTTGGTGGCACAGGGTCGGTGGTAGTCAAGACAGTCAGATTAGAGGAGGGAGAAAGGTAAGGTCTGGCGTGCATGCATGCATGCACCCACACCCCCTACCCCCATGCTCCCATTACCCCATCCACTGATGCCCCCATGCTTCCATGCTCCCACTACCCCATCCGCCCATACCCCCCTGCGCCCATTCTCCTTCTCTCACTGGCATCTCTGCATATATGCACCCCCCCACTCACCGGCATATCTGGCGAACCATCGATACTCCATGCTGTTGCTCCGCCCGCTCCCCACATGCTCCCGTGCGCACAACCCCCCATACCCCATGTGCCCCCATCAACCCGTGCACCCACACCACCATTCACCAGCATATCTGGCGAACCATCGGTAGTCCATGCTGTTGCTCTTCCCGCTCCCCACATGCCCCCGTGCATGCATGCCCCCATACCTGCACATGCCCCCATCCACCCAAGCAGCACCACTCACCAGCATATCTGGCGAACCATCGATAGTCCATGCTGTTGCTCTGCCCGCTCGCCACATGCTCCTTGATCCGCGAGTACCCCCCCACATACACCCCCGGACACACCTCCCGCGCGCCCCCCTCCCCCCCCACCAGCTCCGCCACCCCGTGCAGGCAGTGCGTGGACGTAGAGCCGACATCGCCGCCCAGATATAACGGGCAGGCTGAAAATTCCGGCAGGAGCTCCTCGAAGCCTGCAAGCTGCCCGAGTGTGTACTGCGAGGGTCTGGGAGGTTTGGGTCGCAGAGAGAGGGTGGAGGGGCGTGTGAGAGAAAGGAGGGCGACAGAGAAGCGGGTGGAATGAGGGACAAGCGGAAAGAGTGAGTGCACGGGGGGAAGAGTGGATGGGGAGAAGGGGGTGGGGTGAGGGGGAGAGAGCAGATGGAAATGGATGGAGAGAAAATACATACGGAAAGACAGTGGGACGGCGAGTGGAGGGATAGTGGAATGGAGGGATGGTGAAAGGGTGGAATGGTGGGAGTGACAGGGTGGGTTTGTGGGAGGGTGGGACATACCTGTTCAGTATCACGCCTGCAGTCCCTTGTGGTCTGCAGTATGGCATGGTATGGGAGGGAGGAAGGAGAGAGGAAGGAAGGGATAATGGGCGGGAAGAGCGAGGAGGGGGAGGGGTGGGGTGCCAGAACTGTATGATATGCAATGGAAGCACGTGAACAACAGAAGGGGTGACTCGTTCCTTGCCCTTGACACACACTAACCCTTGATTACTCCCTCGCTCCCTTCCTCCCTCACTCCCCCACTCCCACCTTCAACCAATCCCTATTCACTCACTCCCTCACTCTCTCGCCCTCACCCGTGCATGAGAAGGAAGATGACAGCGCGGTTGAAGTACTGCTGAGACACGCCGAACGCCCTAGGGTGCGCCAGCAGCACACACCCCGTCTCGGGCACTGCTATGGGGTGAGCCCATGACTTGGGGGAGGAGGAAGGAGAGGTGGAGGAAGGGAGTGGGGAGGTTACATAGCTTCTTCTCTCCCCTGCTTCCTCGACCCCTGCTCCTCCTCCTGGTGCTGCTCCTGCTGCTAATTCTGCTGGTGGTGCTGCTGCTGCTGCGTCTGTGCCTGCTGCTGCTACATCTTCCAAGCCTGGCAGATCTCCAGCCGTCGATGTGCTACCTGTCAGCGCATCTGCACCGTCCGTTGCTCCAGATGCGCCAGGCTCTTCCCCCGCCACCCCAACCTCCCCGCGGATCAGGCGCGCGCGGAACTCCCGCCAATCCCCCAGGCTGCTCACAATGTCCGCGCTTTCATCCTCGCTAGTGACGTATCCGCTAGTAACATCTGCGGCTTTGTCCTTGCGCTCATCTGTCTTTTCAGGTTCTCCATTTCCCCCCCTCTCCTTCCCCGCCTCCTCTCCCCCCTCTCCCTCCCCTTTGTCATCATTCGACCCGGTTCCGTCCGCGTTACCAGCAGACGCGGTACAATGAACGCGATGGGTGGAGCTGGGGTGTAGAGACGACGGTATGAACCGCGCTGCGGCAAGCCTTTTGATACGAACAAACGGAGGGGAACGATGTGGATTGGGAAGAAGGGAGAATGAGTGAAGCGGGAGACAAACCGCTTGTGTTCTGGCTCTACCTAATATGGGTTATGACATAATATATAAAAGACTTTTGAGTCGACTCAAAAGTCAGCTTATGACATAATATATAAAATACTATCCAAAAGCCTGATTTGTGCGTGTGAATCCAAAGGCAGCTAGCGAAACGGAGCAAGATAACGAATAGCTGGTGAATCTGTGACCATTAACAGCACAGACGAACACTTACTGTCCAATGGGGACGCGGAGTTCACCCACGTGGCGACCTTGGGTGCGATTGGTCTGCACACGTGGCAGATGGGATTGGTGCCGATGGACGGCAGATACTGGACGAACGTTCCGCGAAGCAGCGCCGTCTCCGGCAGTAGATGCAAGAATAGGAGCCGATGCAGCAGCAGAAGCTGCACTGCACGGTAGCGCGCATGAGCTGATAACGATACGCTCCATAACGGGGATTCGAGAGCGGGTAGAAGTTACGGCGTTGCACCACGAGGAAAGTATTAGAGGAGCAGCAACAGCAGAATCACAATCAATAGCACCAATGTACAGCCTGGAGTGATTCGCAGCCTTCACCAGCGGCGCGACGTGCCCGGTCTAGAAAATTCTCCGCGGTATGAAAAATCAATGGCGAGACTGCTTTGTAGTCTAGACGGATTCTAGATTCTAGCCACGTCATATGTGAACTTGGATTGCTGCTTGGAGGGTGAAGTTGGTCTGTTGTGGAGATTCCCAACAATGAAGGAATCTGTAGTAACTCAGACGAACTTCGTGTACCCGTTCCGAACCCGCAGAATGCCCTAACATTTTTCGAGACTGAGCGACGAGAGTGGCGAGACGATGCGAAACACGAACGCACAACGTGGCATCATATTACTGCCGCACCCACTCGCTAGGGCTGTGAATCTTGGCGTCGCCACGCCATACGCGTTTCTGACATCCGGGTCGGAGGTCGCATTCGGAAAATTTGTAGCTTATGGTAAAGTATCGATGGAACATCAAGATTCGACACAGAGTTCATAGAAGTATTTCCCAAAACATTAACCAACTTTCTACATATCCATACATCTCAAGTCTCAAATCAAAGAACCGCATGATACATAGGACAGTAGTAGGACAGTAGGACAGAAGTCCACACACCTGGCTCACCAGATTGTTCCCTAGCAATATGATATGGCCCTTTTTTCATGCCTTACAAAGCAGTACCAGTGTTTCACTTGATCCACAAAGAAAGCTGATCAGACAAAGCCCTACGCCTGTCCGCATGGAACGACAATGAACCCGCTAGGGTCTTGTTCGGCTGCTCCACCTCCTTTACGTCTGGAAGCCTTGGCTTCCACGTGCCTCCCTTCTTCCCTCCACCCCCTCCTCCCGACCCTTGCGCACCAACATTAGCAGCGTAAGTTAAGTGGCACGTGTCACTTAGCATCTCCACCCGCTTTCTGAAGGCCTCGAGTGCTGCTTTTAGCTCAGCATCGTTCTCCTCTTTGCTGCTCTTGTGCTTGCTGCTGCTGCTGGTTCCTAGGCTGAGAATGGCACTGCTGCTGCGACTGTGGCTGTGACTGCTGCTGCTACTTCCACCCCCACCACCACCACTTCGTGCCTTGCTGCTGCTGCCACTACCACTGTTACCACTACCACCATCACCACCACCACCAGCAGAGCGACCAGCAGCAGCAGCACTGCCACTGCTATCCCCACCACTGCCACTGCCGCCACCACCAATACTGTTGCCGCTAATGCTAATGCTGCTCGTAAGTTTGGTGGTGAGGGATTGTGATCGTGGGTAGCGGTGGGACACGCGGGCAGCAGAGGGGGCGGAGGAGGCGAGAGGCACAGCGGCAGCAGTGGAGGACTGAAGAGCCGCAACCACCGCTGCAGCTTCCGTGGAAGCTTCTATGGAGAGAGCACGCAGGAGGCGTCGCATAGGGCTGCGGTTTCGACCTGCTCCTTCCTGCTGCTGCTCCTCCTTCTGCTGCTGTAGCTGCCCCCCCTGCTGCGCCTGCGGCTGCTGCTGCTGCTGCTGCTGCGGGTGCTGATGCTTGTGTTGCTGCTCCTCCTGAAACATTCCCTGTCCCTTCACCTGCTCCTGACCCTCTCCCAGAATTGCCTGCTTGCGACCCTCTGCTTTTGAAACAATGCTAGTGGGTAAAGCGCTAGCAGCAGGGAATCCACTAGCATAAAGGCCGCCAAATGCGGCAGGGGCAGCAGCAACAACAGGCACGTCGGCAGCGGATATATCAAGAGACAAGGCGCCGAGAAACCTCCTCAGAGGGCTCCTGTTGCGATCCGCCTCCCCTCCCTTGCCCTGCACCCCAGCGTCACCCCCTGCACCCCCTCCAACCGCTCTAACTCCCTCTCTACCAGGACCTTCGCCCATGCTTCCCCGCACGAGTTTCTCCTCTTCCTCCTGCTGCCGCTGCATGCTAAGAGACTCTCTTAAGCACCAAAGCGCCAGAGTGACATCAGCTGCAGCACTTACACCCGGCTCCTGCTCCTCCTGGGACTTAGCTAGCGCTGCGCTGCCTTCCATGCTCTTTCTCCGCACTCTCGCACTGTCTGCAGTCCCTGCTTTCCCCGTTTCTCTGGTACGGTTAGGTGCCCTTTCTCTGCTGCTTGGCCCCTCACTGTTCCTCCGTTCCTTAGCAGAACGCCTGCTGCTGTCACTTTCATCCTCCTGGTGCATTCCTCTGCCCTCATTATCATCACTGCCCCTGCTTCTGCTCCTGCTTCTACTATCACTCCTACTTCTGTTCCGTCTGCTTCTGCTCCTGCCTCTGCTACGATCACTCCCGCTGCCTGTATCCGGACTTGTGGCTTCCGAACCTGAGCTACCCAACTCCGAGTCATCCTGCCGAACCTGCTGCCCAGCTCCGGAGAAACGCTCCTTTTTCTTCACCGGACCAAACCTGGGGCTCGCAAGGTCTGGGTCAGCAGGGCCGAGCCGGAAGCTGGAGAGAGGTTCGGAAGCAAGGTCCGACCGATCCCCGAAGCTGGAAGAATCGGCAGCATGAGAAGCAAGCATGCCGTCAAAGGAAGGATCGAAACAGGTGAAGCCAGAATCGGCACCATCACCATCGTCATCACCATCAGCAGCATCAGCAGCAGAAGCAGCAGCCTCAGCGGAGTGAGAAGCAGAGGCATGGGAAGGAGCTGGGTTGCTATGGGGGTTGCTAAGAGTATGGGCCAGGCTGATGCTGCGGGACCAGTCCTTGCAGGGTGCATCTGAGGAAGGCGCATTTGAGGGAGGCGCATCCTGCCCCTCCTCCTGTTCTTGATCACCACTCTTGACCTCAGCCTGCTGATGTCCCGACTGCTGCTGCTGATGAGTTTGAAGTTCATGCTCATGTGGAGGGACATGCTCGTGGGTATGGGCAGAACTCATCGGAGGTCGGTGCTTCTGCTTGGGATGTCCGGGTGACCCAACACCCTGCACGCCTCCTTTCTCCCTCTCTCTCTCTTTCTCCCTCCTCCTCTCCTTCGCCCTCTCAAAATTCTCATCCCTCCCCTCCGTTTGACTCCTCCCCCCAAGGCTCGCCTCACCGCCAAATCCACCCAAACCGTCAACATCACTCACACTCCCCCTCCTCTCTCTCATCCTCCCCTTCACCCTCTCACCCATCCCCTCCCTCCCTTCTGTATGGCTCCTTCTCCCCAGCTTCGCTTCAGGGCCGAATCCCCCCAAATCAGCACCCCCGCCTATACTCCCCCCCCTTCCCTTCTTCCTCTCTCTCATCATCCTCTCCTTCGTCTCCTCCCTGCCTTCCGTATGGCTCCTCCCCCCCAGCTTCGCTTCAGGGCTGCTACAGCCCAGTCTCGCTCGGTCAATCTCCCTCCCCTGCGAGGCAGCTCGCAGAAGCGCCCGGGATTTATCACCTCTGGCTGACTCGCCTGATTCCTGTGGCCTATCTGCCTTGGTTGACTTGTCTGACTTCGTTGACTTGTCCAAATCCCCTGACTTTCCTGAAGAGCTCTTTGGTCTGTCTGACTTGTCTGTCTTATCTGCCTTCTCCACCTTCTCCGCCTTGTGTGAGGTCATGGGGGCATCAGCAACCCCACTGCCGCTGTTGCGGTTACCACCACTATTGGGTTGAATACTGCCGCTGTTACGGTAACCACCAGTGCTGTTCGCGAAGCAAAGGTCCGGGCTGCCCCCATCCCCAGCCGACCCATCTAGCCCCACCCCTCCATAACTCACACTGCTCGCATGCACGCCCCTCCGCACCCTACCGCCTCTGCTGCTGCTACTGCTGCTGGTGCTGCTGATAGTGCTGGCGGTGCCAGTGGTGCTGGTGCTGCTGCCAGTGCCACAGAACGCGCCGCTGCTACAGGCAGTGCTGCTGCTGCTGATGGAGCAAGCAGCCGCGGCAGCAGCGGCTTCAGCCGCGCTCAGCAGGTTGTCAGGGTCCGAGGTAGATCTACCCTCTCTGGACGACGGGCGGCTGTTTGGTCGGTGCGTGCTGCTGCTGGTGCTATAAGCACCGGTAGCAGTAGCACCCGTAGCAGCACTGCCAGCAGCAGCGGCGGCAGCGGCAGCAGCTTCAGACGCGCTTAGCAGGTTGCTGGGATCAGAGGTAGATCTACCCTCGCGGGAGGAAGGACGATTCGTTCTAGGGGCGTTGGTGGAATGGAGGGAGCGAGAGAGAGGCGAGGAGGCGGGGGAGGGAACAGGAGGCAGCGAGGAGGATGAGGAAGAGGAGGACGCGCCAGCAGCCGTTGATTTGTCTCGTCTCCTCACACCACCGCTTTCACCAGAACCGCCTGTCCCAGTGCCGCCTCCCCCAGTAGTACCCCCCACTCCCACAGCACTACCCCCCCCATCCCCTACGTCCGCCCCGCCTCCTCCGCTGCTCGTGCGCGACAGCTTGCGGTGCAGGGAGCTGCTGGCGCGCGCGCGCTCGCGGGGGGACCCCGCGGACGCCTTGGCGGAGGGCTGCGCGGACGGCTGCGCGGATGGCTTGGCGGAGTCGGGTTTAGCGGACGGCTTTGATGCGTTTTTAGAAGATAATTTGGCTTTGATGGGAGAAGGGGAGCCGTGGGAAGGGGGGGATGTGGCGTGGGGGGAGGGATGGGCGGGGGAGAGGAATGGAGAGAGGGAGGCGGGGGAGGGGGAATCAGTGGCGGAATCGGATGTGGCGGCGGGCATGGCTTCGGATGCGGAGGCGGAGCGGGGGAAGCGGAGGGCGGAGCCGCGGCGGGAGCGGAAGATCACGGGGACCAGCACACGATGGGGGTGCGCCTGCTGCTGCTGCTGCTGCTGCTGATCCTGATCCTGATCCTGTTTCTCCCTCTCGTTTTGGCTCTGATTCTGACTCTGCTGCTGCTGCAATTTCTGCAGCGATCTCTGCGGGGCCTCTGCAGCATCCTGACCGTTGGATTCCTCGCTGGTTCCTAGATCCTCTGACGGCGAGGCGGGGCGCACCACAAACACGTCAGTCTGCCCGGTAGGCGAGATCTGACCCCATGGCCGGCTCTGCATCTCACTCTGCTTCTGCCTCTCATTCTGCCTCTCATTCTGCCTCTCATTGTGGCTCTCATTGTGGCTCTCATTTTGGCTCGAGTCAGAGCTATCAGAATCAATCGCGGCAAGCTCACTCCATGGCCCGAGCCCCCCCCCACCTGAGCTCTGATCCCACGGGTCCATCCGCGCGCCTGGGTTTTCACCTGAGCCGCCTGCTGCTTCTGCTGCTCTCAGGCCTTTTCCCGCAGCGGTGGTGACGTGGTGAGGGGGAGGCGGGGAGGACGAGGTGGAGAGGTGGGAGGGAGGCGAGGTGGAGGTGTGAGGTTGGGAGGGGGAGCAGGAGAAGCTATAGGAGGAGCGGTGGGTGGGAGGGGTGGGAGGACGACCGGAGAGGAGAGCCGCGGGCTTGAAGGCGCGAGCGGCAGGCGGATCCTGGGGAGTAGACTGGGAAGAGGGGGAGGAGAAAGGGGAGATGAAACGAGGGAAAAGGGGAGATGAAACGAGGGAAAAGGGGAGATGAAACGAGGGAAAAGGGGAGATGAAATGAGGGAAAAGGGGGAACTTTTCAGAATTCTCATAAGGGACAGGGGAGCCGCGGGCTTGAAGGCACGAGGGGCAGGCGGATCCTGAGGAGTGGACTGGGGAGAGGGGGAGGGGGAAAGGGAGACGAAAAAAGAACAAGGGGGAAGGAAGGGACAAGAATGGGGGAGGCGGAAGGGGTAACGGGGAACGGGAGAAGGCGATTAGGCACAAAGCGAGCGGAAGTGCGTAAGGAGAGTCAGCTGGTTTAAAGGCGGACTTGATAAACTGGTGATTCCGCCTTACTTAAGACGTTTCAGCAGTTTCTCTTCCGTCTAGCCCTCCGTCTCGCAACCATCCCGCATCAATCCCATTGCAATCGTTATTGCGTGCCTGCGGTTCCAGTATCGTCTTTCATTCGTGCAAGCTGGAATGCCGTGCATCAATGTGACGGTTTCGCCTCCGTAACTTTGCGTGACCTCCCCTCCTCCCCCTCCCCCTTTCTTCTCTTCCCTTCCACTTTTGAGGCCTTTCAGAAGAGTTTGAGAAATCTCAAAACGTTGTGTGCCTACGCTTTCCACTCATCACGCGTTACAGCGGGAGCACTTGTTCGACACACGAGGCACGTTCTTACGTTCTTGTCGCCTGTACTATAGATTCATCCGGGTATAACTCGCCCCAGTGTTTTCTCTCGCACTACCCATAAACGCAATGTCCATTTTCTCCGTGCTCCGAACACAATGAGACGAACGGACGTTTCGTTAACCTACCACAGCTTTTGTAAGAACGAGGTTGAATCCACATTCCACCGTTAGCATGCGACCCTGCTTTAGTTGCTCCGTGTATTCTATAAATAAGGTTTTAAGTTGCTCTCTCTCACCTCTGTCGGGGAGCATATCGCCGGATCCACGTCGGACTGTTCCATAGCCTGCGATCCCGCTTTCCGTAAAGCGCGCTGCATGCTGCTGTAACTCGCACCGCCTTCTCCGCCGGCTCTCGCGTCGCGCGCCGTCTCGCCTACGGCCACGGACGCACTTTTCAGAAACCGCAATCCCGCTGTTCCAACTCCGCCGGTAGGTTTCGGTTTAATCTTCGGCAGGAGTAGGTACGAGCGGCCCGGAACGAGTAGATGGTCAGGGGGAAGTGGAGGAGGTGACTCGTCTCGTGCGTCGCGTGCGTTGCTGATGGCGACTATTTCGTGCTCCGGGTAGTATCGGAGGACTTTAGAGACTGGCTGCGCACCGGTGAACGCGTCTATGGCCGCGTCGCCCATGCGTATGGAAAGAGGCTTGTCACTGTAGATCGCCATTGGTAAAAATATTCAAATTATAAATAGGTAATAAAGCCGACGAGAAAGGGGGAAAAAACGAGCTCTAAGATTCTAGAGCTTTTGATTTGAAGGAAGTAAGTGCTGGAATGAAAATGCAGGGACTGTCATGGACCGTCTTCAGGATAAGAATGGCTCAGCGTCTATAATAGCTGCATTTTCAGATCACAATACAAATCACCAACTGACACATCCTTCGCAAAATGCAGACAAACATGGCGGATGGTCGTTTTGGACTGGCTATAGCCCACGTCCTTCTTCTAAGCTACAGAGCTGAAACTCTCCATGATTAGGTGAAGCTCACTCGACCACTATTTTTGCGCAGAGCTGCACAACGGCAAAAACCTCCAAGGCTCTCGATTCTTGAACCAGACACACTACACCACACCACAGATATTCGCCACGAGCATTGGGATTGCCCTTCCGACACTCCGTCTCTTCAGAGTTGCATCAGTCATCTCTTCTATGACCAACAACCACAGCACGGCCATGGCCCATGACATGATCCTCCTGGCTCCAGCCCTCCGCAGATGTCCCTCATAAAAAAAGACAGTCCCGACAAACATACATGGTAGCAACCACATCTTCCAACGGTACGGAGCGGTTCTTTACGTAGATACAAGGGTTCTCAACGACAGATATGATAGTTACCATGCGAACCACCCATCCAAGGAGGTTCGTTGGTCTAGGTTGGGGGAGGGAGGTTGGAGTGGAACCAGGAAAAGTCGTCGCAGAATGGTTCAGCTGTTCTGCGAAGCATTTCGTCAACCTTGGTTTCGCTCAGACATGCTTTATTGTTCGAGGGGTGTACCCAGCCGTGCCAAACCAGAGCTTCCGGTCTGGCCTACCAGACCAAACGCCATACAGTACGGACCACAAAAACATGATCAAGCCAATAGTTGCAGACCTTTCAAAGCCTCCCATTGGCTCAGTCGACATCTTGGTTCAGTCTGTTGAAAGGGGAACCAGCCACCACCACTTGGTACACACCGTTGCCTTGCTCGGATTGGCTGTCCCTCAGGTGTATCATGCCTCGGCAGCTTTGAAAACGACGCTCAGCATGGCACCAACAACCAGGCTGTCAAACGACAACATGCGAAACAGTGCAATTTGGCAGCACGTTTACTGTACAGTACACACTCACTGGCCTTACCGCTGTCCGCGACGCAGTTTCGATGGTAGGCTGCTTTGGGTTTGGTCAACGCTTTTCCAACACAATTGGGCCGAATGCATATAACACGCGATAGGTATACTACTGAGAATAATCAAAATCATACCAGTAATTGGGTGCAAAAAATGGGAAGCAATAGAGCACATCACTATCAATCTTATCGCTTCACTATGCTTCGCCAATCGCATACATATAAGCACTGCATCGTTATAAGATAAACATTAACAGTTATTACTTCTTTCTAGAACCATCCTTGCTGTGGCTTTCTTTTTCTTCTGTCTCCTCTGACCCATCCTCCTCATGAACCTCTGTTCCCTCCACTTCACTTGCCCCTGATTCACTATCTTTCTGGGCAGGACTGCTTGTGCTGCGGTTGCCCCCACCCAACCCAAGATTGCTGCCTCGAAGAATGCGCGGAAGCCAGCTGTCAGATGCTGCGTTCTCCAATGCATCCAAGCGTGCCTTAAGCATTTGCAGTTCACGCTCGAGCTCAAGGTCTTTCTGACGAAGAGCCTGGGTGCAGCGAACGACAATTAGAAGAAACACAGGAAATCGAATAAGCTTCCTGAAGCGATCATGTAAAATGCAAGCATTTTAAGACAAAGACACTGAATTTCAAAACTCACCTCCCTCTCCTGTCGTCTCTTCTCCTCTTTCCTTGAATCAGCTATTGAGCTTCTTGTGTACTCTGCAACAACAACGCCGCCAGCCACCTGCAAAAAAAAAACAGATGAGATTGCATTCCAAACACATGAACCAGCTAATCCAATCCACTGCATGACAGAGTCCCACAATAAACGCCACTGTGAGAAAGGAACACCCCTATCACATTTTATCCTTTACACAAGGAGCACGCTTTCATCACACAAGCACAACATAACCAGTTCAGTCATTTCACAACCCGTCAATCGTATATGTACACTTCAGCCTCACAAAGCTCAACAATTCCCAGCTCACGATACAAACTACTTACAAAGCACACAAGCAAGAACAAAGGCACCATCGCCCAGTACTTGAGAACTCCACCAAACACCAAACATCCCCAACAACCACAAACTTTCATAAGAAGGTCATCAGCAACACCAGCTGACTTCAACAACAACCACAAGCGAGTAACTCACCCCGAAAACAACAAGCTCGCCCACGAGGTCTGCTGCAGTCTCCACCGCCTTCTCCTCGATCAGCGGTTTGATGTCCACGTTCGTGCTGTAACCGTACAGTCTGCGCTGCATCCCTACGTTGATCTTATGATAGCTCTGCACAATGAAACGATGAGATCGGGAGATGCAATTAGTGAAACAGAAGGTGGGAGCAAGTGCGGAACCCGATTAACACGGGAAAACATTGCTACGGAAGTTGTCAGGGATCAATGAGCCACCGTTTCAACCATAAGCAAAACCTGGAAATCAGCTTCAAGTCTAGGTAGGAATGCGCCAAACTGGAACAATAACCAACCTGAGCGAAGTTGATAATGGTTCCCCGGAATTTGGGATGGCTCTTGGCTCTCCGCTTGATCGCATTGGCTAGAGGCTTGCTCATCGTTTTGACCGCCAATGCGCCAAGCTTGAGAATTGGGAAAACCATCTTGATCGATCTCTAGAAGGGTTATCCAGCAATAGGTTATCAGCTTAATTCCTGCGCATATTTAGTCAAAGATACTGGAAACTACTACTACTATTGATCAGCCAGGAAACTATTTAGTCTAAGGTTTCTGGTGAAACGACCCACGGCTCCCATGAAACTAACGACAACGGCTCGTATGCTGACGAAGGCAGTAACGAGGAAAAGGCGAATTCGCAAAGATTAAGTGTCATGTGAGGAGCAGGTTCTGCGATCGCATCCCACGTCGCCCCATAATGGCTCTGCTCGACAACGACCCAGAAAAGTAATAACTCGGCTACCACTAACCAGATCTATCGTTAGAGACACGCTTCTTCGTCTCAAAAGCTCCCGGGTAGCAAAAGCAGAGTAACGCCCCTTCGATACCCGTTGTATCCCGCCTAGAAAAAAAAAAATCGCGTTGTTGTGAAACCTGTGCCCGATAGCTACAAGCTACTTGCCCACTGAGATGTTGAAACTTATCAGCCATCAGCCATGTTCCACCTATGTATCCGCGATTCTGAGTTTCCCCCAGACCAGAGTGTTCATCCATTGATCGTTCCGTGCGGTTCAGAAGCTTTTTGCGCGGTGAATGGTTATCCTTCTCCACCATTTTGATATGCAGCTCACCATGCAAAACCGTGGTGTATGGAATGCACATTTTTCTGAATGTGCTCACGCAACAGCCACCGAATCTTAGGGAGCTAGCCATCCCCGTGACGTCATACTAGGTTCGATTGGCTGGTCTGGTTCTGCGCACCGCGTCCTCCAATTGGACGTCTTCCCAACCATACAGTACGTTCGGCTGAAAATTCGGCCGTGCCAAAACGCGTCGGCCAAGTGTGAAATTGACCGAAGGTCAGAGCACATTTCCATCTAAATGCTAGGCTCGGAAACCAGCTTGGGGGCCAATCGCAGATGCTTCGGGTTATGGTTTCGGAGACACGCAACAGCCAAACCAGAGCCAATTTCAGCACGAATTCATTGTCTAAAAGAAGACTCGTTGTAGATGCTAGCACGCAACTCTACACAATTTTTCTAAAGCAGAAACTTTTCACCTCATTGTTTGGGCCAAGTTTAGGTGCAAATTCAAGGGTGCTGTTCCATCCCGTTCGCATCAGGCAGCCGTAATTGACGTTCCGTTCCTTCTCCCACATTTCTCATCTCACTCGCCGTCGCCGCCGTTGTTTTGCGAAACGCGACGCAGCCATGGGATCCGATAAACCGCAGCCGGCGCTTCAGGTGCGATTCTCCGTTCTTTCTCGTCTCTGTCCGTTGGACATTTCCCGTTTGGCGTTGCTTGTTGCGAACTATCGCGTTTGACCTACCCTCTGTCTTCGCCCCACCCACTGCGAAGTAGCGGATCGGTGCGACACCTCAATACCCCCCCTGAATGTCTTCACTGATTTCTTCGCAACCACTGCCGGTTTCCCACCTGCTCTCCTCGCGTCGCCCGTTTTACTCGCGCCCCACGCGCTGCCATGGATCAGGGCAACGGACTTGTTTGTTACGAAAAATGCTCGGCTGATGAAGGAGGAACCCCACGCCTCAACACTTCACCTGTAATCTTTCACCGCCCTTTTCGCCCTTTTTCCAACCACTGCCCATTTCCTACCCGCCCTTCCTCGCCCCACCCACGGCCATGCATCAGGTGACGGACCGGTTTGTGCGGAAGATGCTGGCAGAGGGAACCACGGGCCCCAATGCTTCAACCAATCAGCGCTTCTGTGTCTTCTCTCAACCACTGCCCGTTCCTCCTCACCCGCCCCCGCCCCACCTCAGGTGACGGACCGGTTCGTGCGGAAGATGCTTGCAGAGGAAAGCACACCCCCCAATGCACGCCCCAGATGAACCAGTCAGCTTTGTGCCTTAGGTAGGTTATTCATCAACCACTTCCCGTTCCTCCTCACCCGCCCTCACCCCCCTCCTCAGGTGACGGACCGGTTCGTGCGGAAGATGCTGGCAGAGGAAGCAGGCGAGAACGAGCGGAAGCGAGAGGGAAAGAAGGGGAAGGGGAGAGGGGGGCGCAGGGAGCATTCCAGAAATCGAGCAGGATCAGCGGGGGGAGCAGGGGCAGGCGCAGATGGAGGCAGCGTTTCGTCTGCACTGCTGCATGCTCCTCCGCCACTCCCTCCCAGCCTGAATCCGCTGTTCTTCGGCTCTGCTGTAACTGCCCCTTCTGTGGCTGATTCGGCTGTTGCTTCGGGTTCTGGTGGTGCTGCTATCGCTGGAGTGGGGTTTGCTGCAGAGCCAGAGGCGGCGTACAGAGTGCAGCGGAGAAAGGAGGAGCTGGCGGACTTGGAGAAGACTCTGGAGCAAGTGGTAAGCGGTGTGGTTTATGTGGGTGGTGTGGGTGGTGTGGGTGGTGTGGGTGGTGTGGGTGGTGTGGGTGGTGTGGGTGGTGTGGGTGATGTGGGTGGTGTGGGTGGTGTGGGTGGTGTGGGTGATGTGGGTGGTGTGGGTGGTGTGGGTGGTGTGGGTGATGTGGGTGGTGTGGGTGATGTGGGTGGTGTGGGTGGTGTTGGGGATTTGGGAACCACACTACTGAAGTGCTGTGATCTGATCTGGGTGCTCAGTCATTTTCTGCCGTCTCCTCACATGCCTTTTTGTGACAGTTCGTTGTTCCCGGCCTTTCTCCCTCATGTCAGAGAACTTTCTTCTCTTCCTCCTTTCTCACCATCTCCACTTCACCAGAAGTCTCTACGGGCCGACATTGCTCGTGAGCGGCAGGAGGAGGGTGCCCGTGCCACCAACATGGCGCAAGCACTGCAGGCACAGCAGTTCAGGTGAAAGCAATTTCATCATCTCTCTAAGATATTGGTCAGAAATATTTGAGGCTCTAATCTAATGCTCACAAATGACAGTATGCATGCACACAGGTTCCAGCTTTCCATCGCATTTCAGCTGTTATGTAATTTTAACGATCCCACTTCCCGACTTTCCAAAGCAGACCACCGTCTCGGGAAGTGCCTTGTCAAGCTGAGAGGGAAGAATGCCTAAGATGCTACACTAAATACATAAAGGTATGGTGTCAAAAGATGTTCTATATTTGCATGAAAATCGGCATCATGGTTGTTTATTACGTGAAGGTTGTGCATTGATCCATGTTTGTTTGAGTTGATCATGTATCTGTGGTTGTGTTTTCAGGATCCGCTCTCTTGTTCTAGCGTGGTGAACAAGTTTGTTGAGTGTTCACGACAAGCTCAACAGGTAACATGCTATTTTCTTGATTAATTTGTATGCTTGCACTTTTGTCATCACACCCAGCACCTTGTTTGTTGACGCCATTTTCCGTTTTATTTTATGCAGGCATTCTTGGCTTCTGAAGGCCGACAATACTAGTTGCAGATGTTATGTATGCAACAAATAATTGGAGTTACCACTAAATATGCTCTTAGAGGCTTGCTTGTATACTGTGGTTGTTATACATTTCGTCTTTGATGCTGCGTCACGCTATACCGAGTTCTGTACCGAGCTTGGTCTGAAGTACCAGTGGGCTTTCGAATTGTGGTGGTGGGGCGACGCAGTACTATTGGCCGAGCTTGTGGCACGGTATGCCGACACGTGTGATCCTGAGCTTCCAGCTGCCACCGCAGAAGCCGGCGCAGGTTCCCAAACCTTAGATCGACGCCCTAGGATTTGACACATCGGCAGAAACATTTTCCCCTCGTCCCTCCCCCAGCACAAATGTGCGGCAGGATTTCCAGCGAATATGCGGGCCATGCGCGGCGCGGCGTGGTGCATTTCCGTCCATAGGGGACGAGCCAGGAGGCAGGTGTCACGACTCACCAACAACTCAGCAATCCATGGGGACAGAGTACTGGACTGGACAGATGCAATGTGACGAGGAGGGGCAGGAATAAGGGCCACAGCTGCTGCTATCGCTTGGGGGACTCCAAGAATTCACCACCGCCACATCGTTTCCAGGAGCAGCTAGCCATTCACGAAACAAATTGGATAAAGTTTGCTTTTAGCTGCCATACACATCTCAACCGCGACCCCCGCCATTTTTCTCAGTCCGTCAGTCACCACTGCTGGTTATTCATAAGTCTCAAACTCTACTGCTGCAAGCCCAATTTGTCGAGTTCCTCTCGAAGTCTTAGCACAGTCCCGGGTGGATTCGGACTCCACCGCGATCATGGCGCCCGCAATTTCTCTACACCACGGCCTTCGCCTGTGCTCGAAGTCGACACCCACCACTAGGCTCTCCCCCGCGCCGTGCCCCGCATCTCTCCGCGTCCGCGCAAACCTCCCCCCACGCGATGTCCGCGCAAGCGCATCCCCGCGCGTTGTCTCGAACGCGCTCACGGCGCTTGAGGCATCCGCTAGCGCTCCGCCTGCAGCGGGAACAGCGGCGGCGATTAACTCCGTGGTGCAGAAGATGGAAACGATGGGCCTGACGGATACGAGCCTCGTCTCAATCAATGAGCACAGAGCGTGGGTGGCATCTGCCTGCGTGGCCCTCGGCGCATTGTTCGCTCGCGGCGTGGTTACCACTGTGGACGATGCGAGTGTTACAGCCGTGCTGGGCGCAGTTGCGGCGGCTGCTGGGTCGTATTTACTTGCTGATTTTGGAACGGGCGTGTATCATTTTGGAGTGGATAACTACGGGGACAGTTCGACGCCGATTTTCGGTCCTCAAATCGACGCGTTTCAGGGCCACCATAAGCGACCTTGGACGATCACCAAGCGACAATTTGCAAACAATCTTCACGCGCTAGCGAAGCCGATTCTTTTCTCCACGCTGCCATTCATTTTCGTGCTCCCGCATTCGGCCGAGCAAGATATATTCTTTAGTGTCTTCCTCGCTTCCGTTATGTTCAGCCAGCTTTTCCACGCTTGGTCCCACACGCCCCGCGTCCTCCTCCCTCCATTCGTCCCCATTCTCCAAGATGCCGGCCTCTTAGTTTCCAGAAAAATGCATGGCGCGCACCACCGTCCTCCTTACAACGCGAATTATTGCATCGTGAGTGGAGCATGCAACCCCCTTCTCGATTCTATTGGTTTCTTCTCCAGCCTGGAAAAAATCATCTTCCAAACGACCGGGGTTCCTTCCAGGTCTTGGAGCGAGACTGCACCTGAATGGTTGGAAGAGGGTGGGTACTACGAGGATGGGTCAGATGAGCAGTGAGCTTGTTCATCCCTAGTTCCTTCAGACTTCCTTATTTGTAATTAATTTTATTTAATAAAATCCAGTAAATTGTTTCAAATTTAACGCACACCTTTTCCGCGGTTCATCAAATCAATGCAGTCCCAGATCGCAAACGGAAGACATAACGGATGCAGGCTAGGGTGCTTTGCACTAGAAATGGGGCAGACCTCTGTTTGTGACACCGAACAGGAGGTGTTCGGGAATTGGTCTGTTTTGGTTGTTGACGAAATGAACGAAACTGGTGGCCTGTGTTTGAGGCCTGGCGAGGCTTGACTGTACCTTGATACTTCGCTAGGTTAACGACCGGAAGGCAGGTAACCACACACGTCGTTGGTGATCACAATTCACGTTGCATCTAACTAAATGCACGTTACCTCTCAGTTCTGGGCTCAGCTTGCGTTACCTCGCAATTCGGCTCAGCTTGCGTTACCTTCGCAGTTCGTAAAACTTTTCGTCGTTCGAATCGGTGTGGACTACCTGATGAACCAGCATTTCACCAACGTGGAGCCTCCAAGCACCAGCGGTTCACACCAGTTTAACTCTCTCCACGTGTCTCTGTTCACAGCCAGGATCAAACAATCTGTAAGGCCCCTCTGTGCCATGATGGACGGGCATCAGAGAACTCCAATGTCCTAGTCAGCATTCCCGCCAAACAGTAGAGCATCCCCCTTCCTCGAAACTTGAACATCGATTCGTCGGATCCTGACAACTCAGCACTTCACGGAATCCACCAATCATTTTCCTATTGTGCATTCCGTCACCCCCCTTCAATTCTGCTCTCTGCACATCACCAATTTCCCAAGCCAAGCGTCAAGAGAAATCGAGAAACAAAAAAACCAGGCCTTGGCATTACCGATCTCTCTAACGTAAATGCTGTCTGGCCAACTCGTTCTTCGGTAACGATTCTTATAACTGAGCATTGCTCTTACGGCTTATCTCTTTGATTTCTACGTCTGAACGAGCCCGCCGTAAGAGCCCGTCTGCGCTTTCATTGTCTCGCCATGGCGTCCCTCACTGCCCATGCCGCTGCTTCCGTCGCCTCATACGCATCGGCGTCGCGCACGGCTGCCACGTCAGCAGCGGCACAGCAGACTACCATGTCCTGCGCGCCCCGCACCCTCCCCTCCTCCGTGTCCACGTCATCAGCCGCTTCCAGCTCAGCCACCCCTTTCTTCCAGGGCGCTCGCCTCCCCTCCCTGAAAGCCACCACACGCGCCGCCGCATCTCCCGCCGCCAAATCCGGCGCCGTGCAGGTCCGCGCAGGGGAGATCATCGAGGTGGAGCTGGAGCGGCCGTACGGCCTCAAATTCTACCGCGGTGAGGACGGCGCGATCTACATCGACGCGCTGTACCCAGGGCAATCGGGGATTCTGAGCAAGCAGATCCAGGAGGGCGATAAGGTGCTGGCGACGAGCGCCGTGTTCGGCAGCGAGATGTGGCCCGCTGCGGAGTACAGCCGCGTTATGTACACCGTCAGGCAGCGCGTCGGCACTCTCCTCGTCCGCCTCGAGAAAATGGACGGTGAGTTTTCTGTTTTTTGTTACGTTAAGGTTCAGTGATTGGATCGGTTTCGTGGATATGCTCGCCGCTCGGTGGCACGACAATGCAACGTTGGCACATCGTTCAAATCAATTGTCTGGTGATTCTTTGCTGCCGTTATAACTGAAGCGTGGTTTCCACGAACAATAATTCTCTGTATATCGTCACTGAATTATGCTTCTTCTTACCTGAACCAATATTTTGTTGTTCTGTAACCGCAGGGCAAAAGATTGGTCCGTGGAAGAAGGACAAGTACCTGGAAGAGCGAGCGGCCGGCAACTACGGCGATGCTATCCGCGAGAAGCAGATGGAGAATGCGGCGCTCCGGCAAGAGCAGGCCGAAGAGCGCGTTGCTGCTCTCGACAATGGTCTTCAGCTCTACAAGTAAGCCTTAAGCGGCAATGCATGATCCTCCTTATGTTTCTGATTCCATCCTGAGCAGTGATATTCTGGCATGAACTACTTGCTTCTGCACCAACCTAGTAACTTGGGGTGAGAAAATTGGCCGGGCTCAATCGTATCTCGAAATCCTGTGTTTGGCTGCGCCACGTGGCAGGGCGGGCAAGTACGAGGAGGCGATGCTGAAGTTTCAGACGATCATTGGGCTAGTGCCGTCGTACCGGGAGGAGGCGGTGGCGTTCTACAACATCGCGTGCTGCTGCTCCAAGCTTAAGAAGGTGAGGATTCTTGGGTTAGGTTCCTTGGGTTAGGATCGATGGAAGATATTTCTTTGCTCCGAGCTTGGGTGAGGATCCTTGGGCGTTATTTAATTGTTTCTGTGCTGCGTTGATGCTGAAACTGGTAGTACCACGCCGCCGCAGTTAGATATGGAAACGAGCCACAAAGATGTTATGCCGATGCAGCCGCGACTACTTAAAGTGAAAAGTTTGTGCTATGCTTTCGTAGCTAAGGTTTCAATTGAAGAACCTTTGCCTGCGCGTGGTACGAATCGGTCTGGGTTGACGCCCGCCTGGAGTTGAATTCCCGCAAAGGAGGGTGCATTGCAGCGAGCACTTCGCAGGTTGCTAAAGATGCTCTTCAGACTAATGAACTGCGCTATCCATTACCTGGATCACTGGTACAGTAAACTGACACAGAGCGATGGCTGGCATCAGTGACTCACAGTGAACCTCTGACATCACACTAAGCACCCGACCACTTCGATCCCTACTCGCCCGCTCTTCCTGGCTCATCCTTTCGCCTTTTTTGTCATCCATTCCTCTCCCCTGACTGCAGGTTGAGGGCGGCCTGCAGGCTCTAGAGGCGGCGATGGAGGCGGGCTTCGATGACTACAAGGTGAGATGCGGAGATGAGATAGTGGCAAGAAAAGAGCGTGAGAGCATGTCGCTGAGAGAAAGCAAGACTTGGTGGGTGTAGGGCGAGCTGGGATAACACAGCATGCTCAATGTGGTTGCCTGGGCGTGGAACCATAAGTGCTTTAGCACTGCTATTCGTTCTGAGCATGCTCTCAATTTCCTACCTTTTCCTACATTTCGTCTCCACGATAATTGCAGAAAATCCGTCAAGACCCTGACCTGTCGTTCCTAAGAGACGATGACGAGTTTGATGAGCTCATGGACAGGTATGACGAGCCAATCATCAACGAGAATGCCATCAAGGCACTCACCAGTGTGTTCGGGCTCTTTGGCAAGAAATAGAAACCATATGGTGTATGATACGGTACAATTGTCTTGTGTTTTTGCGCCTAGTTCAACAATAAAGTTTAATTTCCTTTCAACAGCATGGTATTTGGGTTAGTGTGTAGGAGCTACATTCTCTCTGTATACCTGAGATGTGCACTTCGCGGATCAACCCAACCCAAGGAAATTAGGGTACGTCAGATCTGTGTCGGAAAAATCTGGCCAGCCGGAATGAGCCACACTTGCAATAACTGTGCTAAGTTCGCCAAATCCGTCCATTTGTAAAAAAAATGATGGCCGGTTCAGCATTCGACAAAGTTCTGACCAGGCCTGTCGATTCACGGGCATTTGCCCGTTTGTCCTGAGAATTCAGGGCTGGGTTTGACGCACCTTCGATTTTTAAGGGATAGTTTGCGAGGAAGCCCGTAAGGAAAACGGACTGGTTTTGCCCTTGGCCGGACCCTAACGGACTGGTTTTGGGCCTTGCCCGGATTTCCGTGTATGCCCCCCCCCCCCTCCTTTCCCGAACTAGCTTCCCCTTGGAGTTTCTTGACCCCTTATCCGCGAATCCGCCTCAAACACATTTAGTTGAAACTTCATAGTTCTTGTAAGCGGGTATGTTGCTGGCTGCAAATACACTAGGCATGAAGTCAGCCCTGATTCTTACTGGCCAGCCCTGATTCTTACGGGCCAAAATCAGCCCCTACCCGGATCCTTCCGGGCTGGTTTTGGGCCAGCTCAACTTCTTAAGGGTTGGGTTTAGAGTAAGCGACAGGCCTGGTTCTGACATGTAGTCGACTCAAAAGTCGGTCGATTTGTCAACCTGACAATGCTACAATCACTATGCGCCGTCGCCAGCTCGTGCGACGCAACTTGTCACACAAGTACTGCAGCTGCGACCCCGTCGCACAATCCGGCCACCCTGGCGAACTGAAATCTGACACATTTTCAAACTGGCCTGCAACTCGGCCACCAAATGTGTCAGATTTTTCGGCCCTGTAAATATGCCCAGATATTGGTCGCTTTTGAAGTTGACCAAATTGTCGACCAAATTCCAACCAAATCACCTTGTAACGGATCTGACGCGCTCCGTCCATGTGCGTATCGTGGCCACTTCGAAGATTGAAGTTGCCTGTTGCGTGACAGCTGCCCAGGTCCCGTCGTTCGCACGTGATATCCCTGCCGGAGCCCCCTCTGGTTGAAGAGTCCGCTTCCACCACTCCAACGCCGGTCCTCGCACTAATGATACTGCGAAATTAATGCGGGTGGCATCGTCAGCAATTTGCGCAGCATTGAAAAATACCTCTACACCAAACAACCAAGCCGACACAGTGACGGTTTTGTCGCTAGGGTTGAACGGGGGCGGGTTCATCAGTTTTATTTTAACAGTTGTCGAGACTGTTGCTGCTGCATGCATCGAGGGCGCCATTGAAGCCATCACCGGGGTTGTCGCTGTTGCCTGTCGTGGCGTCGTCTGCGACTGTTGCCTCGGCTGTGACTATTGTTCCTGCGTCCCTTGTGTGCATCCGTGCCGTCCACTCGTCTTCAGCGTCCAGCGAGTTCTGTAGCTCGCTGAGGACCTCGTCGTTAGGCGCGAAACTGCTACTTGCTTCATCCACGGCGGGCGACTCCTGACGCGCTTCACCTCGCGTCTGGCGTAGGTCGGCGTTTTCCGCCCTCAGGCGTTCCAACTCGCCAGACATAGTCCGCATTTTGGCCTGCATCGCCCGGAACTGTTGCATGAGCTCGTTGAACTCCGCCTGGTCCATGTGTCGCAGACTTCGTCCAACGGGCAGGGGATTAACAACGATTTTTATGGTTTTGATGAAGGCGCAAACGCTATTAGTCGGAGCGAGATAATCGTGTCTATCTCTCAGCCGACCGCTTTGCAGCCCACCAAACCTATTGCACCCCTGTACTAAACTACCCCGGAAAGTGGAGGGTAACCTAGGAAAGTAGCTCTAATACCAGGTGTTATGAGTTGTATGAAAGAAAAGTGCGCAGAATGCAATATCGCGGAAGTGATTACAACTACTGAGCAAACAACGGGGCCTAGGCATAATATAGCATAGCTAGCTATGTGAAGATAGGTAAACAGGAATGAAATGACTAAGTCAGAAATTGGTACAAATGGGAAACCTAATTGTGTTGTACCCCTTATGGGATACCCTACTGTAGCCTACACAAACAGGTAAGCTATATGTTCTGACACACCCCCATAGGCAAAGTGGGGGAGAACAAGAGGTCACAAGACCAGTCAAGCAAAGCAAAGCAAGCTCGGGGTGGATCACAAAGTCACCACACAGTCCGAGCACAAGAGCAAGGCCAAAGGCCAGTTCACATGCAAGAGTACAGACATATATATAAAGCAAGACAAGCAAGAGCAGGTATATATATGTCACAGTACAAGTAAAGTCAAGAAGAGAGCAAGTGAGGCAAGACAGGCACAAGACCCAGCTGGGTACAACAGCGCTGATGGTCACAAGGCGCCAGTGCCTTGGTGAACACATCAGCAGTGTTGGCCTCAGAGGCCACGTACGCAAGTCGCAACTGACCACGCTGCTGCAGCTCACGAGCAAGGAAGTAGCGGAGAGCAATGTGCTTCGTTCTGTGCTCCAAGCGCTGCTCTCGACACAAGGCCAGCATGGCCTTGTTGTCTACGTACAGCACTGGAGGAGAACGAGGCGGCTCTCCAAGGTCAGTCAGCAGGTAGGTGAGCCAGCGAAGCTCCTGTGCAGCCATGGCCCCGGCGTAGATCTCAGCCTCACAACTGGAGCCGAGAACCGAAGACGAGCGAGTAGACCGCCACGAGACAGAGTCGGAACCAAGGCTGAAGGTGTAACCCTGTGACGACCGCTGCGTAGCCTGGTCGTCAGCCCAAGAAGCGTCCGCGTGGCCTGTAAGGACCACTGGACTGCGCCCTCCAAGCACTAGCCCCATGCCTGACGTACTGCACAGGTAGCGCAATACCCTCTTCGCTGCAGCCATGTGCTCTGGTCGGTGTCTCCCAGGAGCAACATAGCGTGCAAGGATGCTCAGAGGGTATGCGAGGTCGGGTCGTGTGCAGGTCATCAGGTACATGAGGCAGCCAACAAGCTCTGCATACGGACCACTCGACTCTACGGACTCATCCGAAGGCAGAGCTGAGAGTGAGTGGCGAGTAGGCAGAGGAGTGGCCTGAGGCGAGGAGTACGTGAAGCCGAAGCGCTGAAGGACCTGCTGCACCATGTGTGACTGAGTCAAGGTGATGGTGCGGCGTGCTCTGTCCCGAGTGATCTGCAAGCCAAGGTAGCTGCGCAGTTCACCCAGGTCTGTGCACGTGTGTCTCTTCAGCAGCTCGGACTTCACGTAGGCGAGTCTAGCAGTGTCCGCTGTGGCAAAGACCAAGTCGTCGACGTACACGAGGATGTAGAACGGCGGCAGGGAAGCGTCGGTGCGAAGAAACAGCGACGGGTCAGCAGTAGAAGGAGCAAACCCAAGAGCCGCAAGCGTAGTCCTCAGTGTGTCGTGCCACTCACGCGGTGCCTGGCGGAGACCGTAGACTGGCCGTCGGAGGCTCCACTGGGTGCCAGGAGGGAAAGTCCCAGTGAAGCCAGGCGGACGGCGCAGCCAGATCTCCTCGTGCAGGCTACCCTGCAGGAACGCAGTGCTGAAGTCGAGAGAGTGAAGCTCGTAGTCGCGCTGAGCGGCTATGTGCAGCAGCACCCGAAGAGTGGTCATCTTCGGGGTGGGAGAGAAGGTCTGAAAGTAGTCAACTCCCTGCCGCTGACTGAAGCCACGAGCAACGTACCGTGCCTTGAAGACAGGTGGAGAGCCCGGCGGTCGCTTCACCCTGAAGATCCACATGCCACTGACTATGTTCGCCCCAGGAGGGGGAACTGCGTCAACGTAGGTGCCTGTGGACTTCCAGGAAGCCATCTCTGCATCCATAGCTGCCTGCCACTGAGAGGAGTAGGGACCCTCTACGGCCTCCGCGTAAGAACGCGGAGTCGGGATGTCTAGTGCATCCGGGTCTCCCTCAGGGGCAAGCAGTACAGACGCGAGATGAGGTGAAGCAGCCGCTAGACACTGTAACTCCTCCTGCCTGTCCTCTAGGACGTCCGTGCCAAGAGCACACTCACCCCCGACGGACGGAGGACAGCCAGACACAGACTCAGCAACAAGACTAGCAGCGTAGTCGAGACGACAGCGAGCAGCAAAGTCAACGAGCTCAGCGACCAGAGCAGACGCAGCAGTGGACTCAAACGAGGGGTCAGTGACGACAGTAGCAAGCAGACGCGTGACAGTAGGACTGGCAGCGCAAAGAGAGTCCGAGTCAGGGTCGGCAAGCGCAGGAAGAGAGGACTCAGGAGGAGAAGGCAAAGGGGCACGCAGAGGAGCAGTGGACGGACGCAGAGACATCCGGTGCGTGCCAGGGACAGGAGGAGGACGCTGACGCGAACTGCGACCACTAGCGCGAGCAGCACGAACAGGCGACGCGAGACGAGACGCAGGCTCACGACGCTCAGCAAGACCTCCAGTAGGACCAGTGTAAGGAGAGGGAGCAGGCAGCGGAGAGGAAGGCTCCAGTAGGGACTGCGACTGGACAGGCGGTGGACCCTCTACAGGAGGAGAAAGACCAAGAACCTGCTGCAGGAGCGGAACGAAGTACGGCCGAGGCCGCGCGGCAGCTCCAGACTCAGCAGGGACAGCACCAGCACCCTCAGCGACAGCACCAGCGCCACCCACACCTCGAGCGGCAGGTCCAACAGCAGCAGGCTCAGCACCAACGCCCTCAGCAGCTCCAGCTCCAGGAGGACCAGTAGGTCCAGCAGCTCCGGGACCGGAAACACCCGCACCCTCGACGGTCGAAGAAGCTCCAGCTCGAGCTCCAGCAGCACCTCCAGACTCAGCAGCACGCCTCCAGCGGCGAGCGAACCACTCGCGCAGCTCCGGTGGAGAGAGGGGCTCCCGGCGAGACGCAGCAGCAGGAGAAACCCCAGGCTCAGCAACTCTAGGCGCAGCACCCCCAGGCTCAGCAGCTCCCAGCTCAGTACCCTCAGGCCCAGCAGCTCCCAGCTCAGCACCCCCAGACTCAGCACCTCCAGGCACAGCACCCCCCGGCCCAGTACCCCCAGGCTCCGCACCCACCGCAGTAGCACCCCCAGGCCCAGCACCCCCAGCAGTAGCACCCCCAGGCCCCGCACCCTCAGGGTCAGCACCCCCAGAGTCAGCACCCCCAGGCTCAGCACCCGCAGCAGCACCAGAGTCACCAGTAACCTCGACCGGGTCAACGGCGTCTACCTGGGACACACCTGAGGGGGCAGGAACCTGAGGGGGGAGGGGGTCGACCGGGGGGGGAACCGGCACAAGGAAGTCCGGGGGAGGGGGGAGGGAAGGAGTGCGGTAGGGGAAGAGACGGTAGAAGGGGACTGACTCGTCGAACGTGACGTCCTGGGAGGACAGAACACGACGAGAGGAGGGGTGGTAAAACTGCCACCCTGGGGCGTCAGTGGGGAAGCCAAGGAAGACACAGGGAGCAGCACGGGGGGACAGCTTGTCTGCAGACAAGTCGCGGACAAACGCCCGAGATCCCCAGACACGGAACACAGACGCATCGCCAACCTTCCCTGTCCACAGCAAGACTGGGGACATCGCAGGCCGAGAGACCCGGGGGTGAAGGTTGAGCTGATGCGCCGCGTACCTCACCGCAAACGGCCACAGAAAATGGGGGGCAGCCGCATGCATCATGGACGTACGAGCGACATCCATGACCATGCCAATGCGGCGCTCAGCAATCCCATTTTGCTGTGGTGAGTCCGGAAGCGTGAAGGTCTGGCGGATCCCCCGTGCACGACAGTAGTCTCGCAGAAGGCGAGAAGAGAACTCTCCGCCTCTGTCAGAGTGCAGACGCAGAACAGGAAAGTCCGAGCCGAAGCTCTTCCTGAGCTGGAGACGAGCCTCGCGGATCCAGTCGATCCGCACCTCAGTGACCGCACCCTTGCTGCGCAAGGGGAGGACTGTGGTGTAACGCGAGTAGTCGTCAACCACCAACAGGAAGTAGCGCTCGTAACCCTGCCCACGGACGGGGGCTGGGCCCCACACATCCATGTGAAGCGTCTGCAGGGGAGCCTCTGTCGGGGGGAAGTGGGAGGAGTGAGGAGTAGCCCGGAGGCGACCCTCGACACAGGGGACACAGGAAGGTCCTGGCCCGGAGGGGAGAGGAGGGAGAGACTGGGGAAGACCAGAGACAAGGACACGGGAAGCCATGCTCCGAAGACGGGGCAAGGAGGGGTGGCCAAGACGGTGGTGCCACAGGAGAGTCTCGTGAGACAGGAGGCGACAAGAACAGGGGGCAGACTCAGGACCTGACCGGGAAGCAGCAGCAAACACCTGACCTGACGCAGCTACCCGACCAGACGCAGGGACAGGAGGAGACGAAGTGGTCAGGGTGTAGAGACTCGACCCCGGCCGACGCGAAAAGGTGGCCAGGTGTCGGCCTGTGTCTGCGTCCGTGCAGTGGGTCACCCGTCGCCTCGCAGGAGTGAACTGGTGAACCCCCGCATCCTGTAGGTCCGCACCACTCACCAAGTTCGTAGAGAACGAGGGAAGGTACAGACCAGACAGGGTGCCCGAAGGGGCAGCCGGACACGGGAGGACAGTGGAGAAGTGAGACAGGACAGGACCCCCAGAGGGGTCAGCAAGGGAGACCGCAACCGGCCGGCCAAGAGGCGTAAGGGTAGTGCGGTCTCGAAAGAAGGAGCGAGAAGCCCCAGAGTCGAGTGTGAAAGTGAGGGAGGACGAGGGCGACGCAGTACCTGAGAGCGCAGTCTCACCAGCACCTGAGAGCGCAGTCTCACTAGTACCTGAGAGCGCAGACGCACTGGCACCTAGAGCAGCAGCCTCACAAGTACCTAGCGCAGCAGTACCAATGCCCGGGTCGGGCTGGAAACACCGGTAACCCTCATTCTCCTCACTATAAGTCACAGCATACATAGCAGAAAGGATAGCATCAAAATCAAGATCAAAGATCGCTACACCAGCCCTAAGGAGCTCATCCCAGCGAGGGATCTCACTAGCCCCGGGGAACTGCTGACGCCAAGCGTCCGTGAGGCGGCCAAAGCAGCGCTGGGTGGAGTGGGCACCCCCACACTGCTCACCCGCGCGGTCGCCGGAACGAAGAACGTAGGTGCAGGGACCAGTACCCCCACCCCTCTGACGCGCAGCGTACCACTCACGAAGCTGCTGAGGCGGAGGGATGTCCCGCGAACGCTGCTGCTGCTGCCGCTGCGAGCGCTGGGCACCACCACCGCCGCTCCGCTGCTGGGTACCACCACGACCAGCTCCACCTCCTCCACCACCACCGCCTCCTCCGCCGCCGCCTCCACTGCCTCCACCTCCACCGCCTCCGCTCCCGCTGCTGCCTCCACCACCACCGCTGGCACTACCACTACCGTCTCCGCCGCTGCTGCCACCACCACCACCACCACCACCACTACTCCCGCCGCCACCCCCACTCCCTCCGCCGCCTCCGCCGCCACCGCCACCGCCCCCTCCAGCTCCGCCCGCGCCCTTGCCCCCCTTGCCCTTGCTAGAGCGACGTCTCCCACTAGGGGCAGACGCCGCGCCGACCGACTCAAGACCAAGCAGGTCGGCCGCAGCAGCAGAGGCAACAGAGGGCAGCAAGGGGGAAGGAGAGCACCCCTCAAAGATGGGGGTGCGAGGGTCACCACGAGAGGCACCTACAGCGACTATGCTCTTCTCCGCTGCGAGGAGGGCCTTCTCGAGGAGGTCGACGGTGAGAGTGGTGGGACACACTGCGAGAAAGTGGTCCCTGACTACGCGGAGGGAGTCAGGGAGGCGCGCGACTACGTAGTAGAGAGTGATGTACATGGGGGGGGGGTTCTTAGCGCAGAACTCAGCAGGAAGGGCGGCGCGGTAGCGAGTGTCACTAGTGCGGAGGTGCGTAATGAGGTCAGTGACAGTGGGAAAGACAGAGAGGTCAGGAAAGAGGTAGGGAAGCATGAGACGGCTCAGTGCAGCAGTGGCAGGGGAGGAGTAGCGCGCAACTACAGCGTCGTACAAGGTCTGAGCACTCTTGTACTGACTAAAGTGCGCACGCTCAGAGGTAGGGAGGTGGCGACGCACAGCAAGACGTGCAGCAGCATCGCGGGTGGCCCACTGAGAGCGGACAGTGGGATCAGCATCGGCAGCAGGAGCAGGAGAGGCGCCAGAGGTGAGGTCAAAGAGAGAAAGGCTGTCAGCTCTGTCGCACTGTAAGAAAAGCTGCAGGTCGTCTAGCCAGACCTCAAAATCAATGGCTCGACCCTCGGCGTCAAAGGCTAGGACACTAGGGGTGGCCATGATGACGACAGCGAAGCAGTGCAAGCAGTAGGGAAAGAGGGCGCAGTGACAGAGGGACTGTGCTCACCAGGCAGGGCAAGTCGTGCAGCTCAGCAGAAAGGCGGATCGACTCCCGGGCAGCTCGGCAGCTGTGGGGCGGCTCGGGTGCTGCTGGGCGGCTCGGCCGCTGCTGGGCGGTCCGGCTGCTGCTGGGCGGCTCGGCTGCTGCTGGGCGGCTCGGCTGCGGCTGGGCGGTCCGGCTGCTGCTGGGCGGCTCGGCTGCTGCTGGGCGGTCCGGCTGCTGCTGGGCGGCTCGGCTGCTGCTGGGCGGCTCGGCTGCTGCTGGGCGGGCCGGCTGCAGTGCAGCGGCGGGGCCTGGACAGAGGCCGGCGGGGCCGGGACAGGTGCAGTGGCGGGCCGGGAAAGGTGCAGCGGCGGGCCGGGACAGGTGCAGCGGTGGGCCGGGACAGGTGCAGTGGCGGGCCGGGACAGGGGACGGCGGGGCCGGGTGTGCAGTGGCGGGGCCGTCAGGGTGCAGCGGCGGGCCGTCAGCAGGTACAGCGGCGGGCCGTCAGGGTGCAGCGGCGGGCCGTCAAAAGGTGCAGTGGCGGGCCGTCAAAAGGTGCAGCGGCGGGCCGTCAGGGCTCAGCGGCGGGCCAGGAAGGTGCAGCGGCGAGGCCGGGAGAGGGGACGGCGGGGCCGTGACAGGAAACGGCGGGGCCGGCAGAATGCAGCGGCGGGCCGTCAAAAAGGGGACGGCGGGGCCGTCAAAAACGGGGCCCGTGGCCGCGACGAAGCGGCCGCGTGGCCGATTCGAGGGCGGCGGGGCACAGCCGGGCCGAGAGGGCGGCGCGGCGCGGCCGTAAAGCCCGCGCGACGTGGGCCCGAGCCGCGCGCGCAAAAAAAAATTTCGCGCGCTACTCGCGGGGGGCCCACAAAGGCAGCGGGAAATGCACTAAGGGGGAGGGGGGGAGCGCGCCTCGGGGAGAGTAGGGCGCTCCGGGCAGAGAGAATATCGTGGGTGGGCCCAAAAAAATCGGTCCTTAAGAGGGACCCGCTCTATACCATGTGAAGATAGGTAAACAGGAATGAAATGACTAAGTCAGAAATTGGTACAAATGGGAAACCTAATTGTGTTGTACCCCTTATGGGATACCCCACTGTAGCCTACACAAACAGGTAAGCTATATGTTCTGACAAGCTAAGCTGAGGTCGCGGAGTCGCGCGAAGGTTGGGTGTGGGTTTGGGGTTGGAAAACCCGAAGGCGACGCGGAAGACGTTCGGGAGGCGAGGTCGACGGACCGAGCCTGAATTCCGAAAAGTTGGGATCGTACGCGTAAGAGGTGCCTCAGCAAGGAATTAGCGAAAATTCCTTACAACCAAGGTTGGATCGATACGGTGTAGTGTAACCAACCAACTAGAGTTTTGAGTCCTCTATCCCCAACCTTATCAGAGAAATGTGAAGTGCACATGTGAGATCACCAGAAATACTAGTGAAACATGGAAAACGTGCTCCTGTATGGATGGCCCCAAATAATAAATCCTATGAGTGTGAGATTTCAGAGCTACGATTTGCTCAGCAAAATGCACAGACAGTTCAAACCCGGACATTTACACGAACTGTAACATCTCTGGTTGACGTTCTAATGAACTGGCAAACGAGTCACACTATTGGCAAATAGTGGCACCCCACATACAACGCTGATCGACTGGTCAGATCAGTACAACCCACGCCGCTCCCCTAGCCTTTGCTGCAGTCAGGGATAGACCACCCAGAATCTGTGGTCTAGGCGCCTAGATCACGTCAGGCTAGGCTGGGCCAGTTAGATATCAGGCAAACTCGGTCTGTTCGTGCTCGCCTTCGCTTGTTATACGTCCGCCGCTTTTAATCTGAGCACTTGTCGCTGCTGTACTTGATTCGCAATCTACTGAGCATCAGTTATCAGAATGTATCCGTCAGGATCGACCGCGTCGTTAGCGGTCGCCGTCACGACTGCCGGCGCGGCAGCGGCAGCCGTGATCGCGTGCCGTCTACTCTTCTCTCCTACACCAGCAGCAGCCGCAGAAGCAGCAGCAGCAGAGGCAACGACATCGAATCCCAACTCAAAATCCGGAACCGAGAACGCGGTATCGAGAATATTTGACTCGTCAGATACCTCTTTAAATGCCGCGCTTAAATGGCTGACATCCGCGGCGCGCGGGATTAAAGACCATGCGGAGCGGCTCGTCGGACGCGTTAAGGCCGAAGCTGATCCTTCCGATTCGGGATATTTAGACTCGATAGTATCTTATTTACCCCAAGGATACAGTCTAGCTGGAAAAGCAGCCACCGCTGCCGCGATTGCCGCTGCAGCGGTGATAGCGGTGGGCGGGACGGCCCTCGCGGTCCGGGCCGCAGTAGGCGCGTCGCGAAGAAAACGGCGGCGCCGCGTGATCGGAATCATTCCCGCGCGATTCGCGTCGTCGCGGTTCGTGGGGAAGCCGCTAGCGCTGATTGCGGGGCGACCCATGATCCAGGTACAGCGATTCCATGAGAGGAGGGAGAGGGGGAGAGGGGAGAGGGGGAGAGGGAGAGGAGAGGGGGGGAAAAGGGGAGGGGGCAGACATGGTCAGGGTGAGAGGGGAAAGAAAGGGAGAGGAAGCGAAGGAGGGAAGAGGGAGGGGGACGTGAGAGGGGAGAGCAGGTCCTTCCCTCACCACCAACCACTTCTCTCGCTGCCTTGTTCTTACTCTACTTAAACCCTCACCCCTCTTCATCCCTTCCCCCCCCAGCCTCCATTGCCCCGCTACTCTGCCATCACACGCGCTCTCCCTCCTGTTTCTGATGCGCCTCAAAATCGCACACGCTCCCTCCCTCATGTCATCCATCCTGTTTCCCTCCCTCATGTCATCCATCCTGTTTCCCTCCCTCATGTCATCCATCCTGTTTCCCTCCCTCATGTCATCCATCCTGTTTCCCTCCCTCATGTCATCCATCCTGTTTCCCTCCCTCATGTCATCCATCCTGTTTCCTTCCCTCATGTCATCCATCCTGTTTCCCTCCCTTCCTCCTCTTTTCCACCCTTCCCGCTGCACCCTTCCTGTCTTCTCTCAACAAAACAGAATCCCGCTCCTCGACCCACCCTTCCCTCACTCCCCTTTTCCCCCTCCCCCCCCCCCCGCCACTTTTTCCCCCCTTTGCTCCTGCCCTCAGCACACGTGGGAGCGTGCAAAGCTCGCTCAAACGCTCGATCGAGTGGGTACGTGGGAGGGAGGGAAGTGGGGGAAGGTGGTGGGAGGGAGGGGAGGGAAGGGAAAGGCGGGGGGTGGGGAAAGGGAGGGGAGTAAAGGGGAGGGGACGAAGGCGTGGCGAGAGCAATGAGGGGCTCTCAGCTGGCGCCGCCCCTTACCTTCTCCCCTTGGTCCCTCTTTCTTCCCCTGCCTTGCTCCTCTGTGTGTGTGTGTGTGCGCGCGCGCGCGCGTGTGTGCATGCGGGTGCGTGCGCATCTGTGTGTCTTTGTATGTGTGTGTGTGTGTGTCCCTCTCTCTTCCCTTCCCTTATACCCTCGCTCCCTGCATGCCTGCATTCCGTTCCCCTGCTCCTCGCCTCACTCCTTTCCTTCCCTCCCCTTGCAGTCGTCACGACGGACGACGAGAGCATTGCTAGCTGCTTTTGAGTCGACTCAGAAGTCCCCTCCCCTCGCTCCCCTCGCTCCCCTGCTGCTCCCCTCGCTCCCCTGCTGCTCCCCTCACTCCCCTGCTGCTCCCCTCGCTCCCCTGCTGCTCCCCTCGCTCCCCTGCTGCTCCCCTCCCCCCCCTCTCCCCTCCCACTGCAGTGGTCGCGACGGACGACGAGAGAATTGCTAGCTGCTGCCAGGGATTCGGTGCTGAGGTCATTATGACGTCAGCAGCTTGTGGAAACGGTAATGCTGAGCATGGGGGCATGGGTGTTTTAGCCGGTTGCACCTGCATGCCAATGGAATGGACGTATCACGCAAGTATCATCAATGCATCACATGCTTACGGTAATCACACACGTCCAACAACAACGCTCAAACGCCCTAACATTGTGGCCCTCACTCTTCCGAAACCAATCTGGCAGGTTCGGAGCGGTGTGCCGAGGCAGTGGAGAGGCTCAAGGGGCAGTGGGACGTGGTGGTCAACATTCAGGGTGACGAGCCTCTCATCGACCCGGCCACGATAGATGCCGTGGTTATAGCATTGCAGGTGAGTGCTCTGTGTAGGTAGCTGCAACTTTGATGCAGTAGGGCAGCGGGGATGCTGATGGGACAGTGGGGGAGCTCAAGGGGCAGTGGGATGTGGTGGTGAACATTCAAGGCGACGAGCCTCTTATCGACCCGGCCACGATTAATGCCGTGGTTATAGCATTGCAGGTGAGTGCTCTGTGTAGGTAGCTGCAACTTTGATGCAGTGGGGCAGCGGGGATGCTGATGGGACAGTGGGGGAGCTCAAGGGGCAGTGGGATGTGGTGGTGAACATTCAAGGCGACGAGCCTCTTATCGACCCGGCCACGATTGATGCCGTGGTTATAGCATTACAGGTGAGTGCTCTGTGTAGGTAGCAGCAACTTTGATGCAGTGGGGCAGCGGGGATGCTGATGGGACAGTGGGGGAGCTCAAGGGGCAGTGGGATGTAGTGGTGAACATTCAAGGCGAAGAGCCTATCATTGTCCCGGCGAAAATTGATGCAGTTGTTATATTCTACACTACCTGTTCACCTTTTGATACCCGTGACACCCAAACCACCACCACCCAACTTCACTCACAGGAAGCACCCGAGGCGGTGGCAGCGACAGCAGTGGCAGACATAAAAGCATCAGCGGCGCCCGATCCGAACCGAGTCAAATGCGTGGTGGACAGCCGCGGCTTTGCACTCTACTTCTCACGAGCGCTCATTCCCCACAACAGGTGAGTGGTGGTGAGGAGCAGAGAGGTAGGGTCCTCACAGCAATTGCATTGCATGTTGCGTGCATGGTCGAGGAGGCTTTGCACTCTACTTCTCACGAGCGCTCATTCCCCACAACAGGTGGGCTGTCAGCAGCATGTGAACAACAGGTGAGTGGTGGTGAGGTGAGGAGCAGGGAAGTAGAGGCCTCCCAGCACTTGCGTGTTGCTTTTGAGTCGACTCAAAAGGTGAGGAGCAGGGAAGTAAGGCCCTCACAGCACTTGCGTGTTGTGAGCAGGGAAGTAGAGGCTTTGCACTCTACTTCTCACGAGCGCTCATTCCCCACAACAGGTGGGCTGTCAAGGAGGATTTGAACCTTGTCAAGAACGTTTCATTATCCTCCTTGAAAGGGTTCATTATCCTCCTTGAAAGGGTTCATTATCCTCCTTGAAAGGGTTCATTATCCTCCTTGAAAGGGTTCATTATCCCAATCCCAGTCCGCCTGTGCTTTCAAGCATTTGCAGAAATGCACCCTTGGTGTGTATTTCTCTCACAATGCCTCTGCCATACCATTGCAGGGACGGTGTGCCTCATCCTGGCTTCCCATACATGCTGCACCTGGGCCTGCAGGTACTCTACTTTCCCCTCTCTGTTAACCCCAACTCCCCTTCTCTCTCCCCCCACACCAACCCTCGCTCTTTTACCCATACATAATGCACCTGGGCATACAAGTACTCTACTTACCCCAGTCTCTTTCTCCTTTCACCCCCCATTCTCTCCCTCTCCCCCTCAACCCGCCCCCCCCTCCCACACACACCTTCTCTCTTTTCCCATACATGCTGCACCTAGGCATGCAAGGACTCTACTTGTCCTCTTCTCTCTCTCCTTTCACCCACTCGATTTCCCCCCCTCTCTCTCTCTCTCTCTTCTCCCCTCTCCTCTCTCTCCAACCTCTCTCTCCCTTGTGACCCCCTTGCACACCCCCCCACACAGGCATACGATGCGGCCTTCCTAGCACGGTACAAGGCGAGTGAGGCAGGGAGACTGGAGGAGGAGGAGCAGCTGGAGCAGCTGCGGATACTGGAGCAGGGCTGCAATGTCAAGGTGAGCTGTGGGTAGTGAGTTGAGAGGTGAGATTATGCACCTGCCAACTGGAGCAGCTGGAGCAGCTGCGGATACTGGAGCAGGGGTGCAAGGTCAATGTGGGTTGTCACGCGGTGGTGAAGGTGGTGGCGCATTCAGCTCACGGGGTGGACGTGCCTGCTAATTCAGATTGCAAATTCCTACTGGCTGCGTGCACGGCCTGCCACTGTGCCTCTGTGCCGTGCCTATGTGTCTTACCAATCTGCGCTGTGTGTGTGCCTGTGCAGGTGGTGAAGGTGGCGCATTCAGCTCACGGGGTGGACGTGCCTGCTGACGTCAAGAGGATTGAAGACCTGCTGCTGAGAGGAGGGAGATGAGAGGAGGGTAATTAGAGGAGGGCGATGAGAGGAGGCCAATGAGAGGAGGGCAATTAGAGGAGGGCAATTAGAGGAGGGCGATGAGAGGAGGCCAATGAGAGGAGGGTGATGATGCACACAGGAATTTCCCTTTTTTCCTAAAGCTTGGCGATGGGCTATCCGAATGGCTGGCCAATTAATAAATTTTGAGAACATAGAAAAGAAGCCAAAAGTATCACTCCCTGTCGAAATGCCAGTTTCTGGATATGAACTGGCCAAAGAAGGCACTTATAAGAAGAGCTGTCGGGGTGGCTATGATTGGCTTGCACCATATTTAGTATTTTAGGGTAGTATTATAGCATTGCTAATGTATTTCCACTTCTTGGCAACCCACTTACCTGTGCTTCCCATCTCTTCTGCGAAATTCAGCATTGACTGGCACCTTCAAATAATTCTCAGACCAGGCAGCATCAGCCTGACGCTTCAAACCTAGCTGCTCCTCTACACGAGTCACGAGCTCGTACATGCAGCAGCAGCCCCACATTCTCCTGTCTGTGCCATCCACCTGTGTGAACAACCTCACCAGAACGTGGCCCTCAGAACCCCTCAGGTGCTCAGGACGTTGTGGTGGGAAACACCACCAGCCCATCATTTCCCGCCCAGTTGCTTGTACGGTATCACTCAAGTTTCGGGACGATTCAAACCAGGAAGCACCAGCCTATCATTTCCCACCCGGCTGCTCCATTACATGAGTTGAGTGCGCCCACAGGCAGCAGCAGCAGCCCCACGCTCTCCGTGCCATCCGCCTGCCTGAACACCCTCACCATAGCGTGGTCCTCAAATCCTCTTTGCTGCGCCCGAAATACATATTATCAAGCACCCTGAAAACTGCTGTCATTTCCCTCCCAGCTGCTCCATGACTTGGGCGAGTGCCGGGACTGTCAGCAGCAGCCCCACGCTCTCTGTGCCATCCGCCTGCCTGAATGTTCTCACCAAAGCGTGGTCCTCAAACTCCCTCAAATGCGCCCGCAGCGTTACCTCGCTGGTAACCAGAAAGCGCGCTCGACAGAGGGAGTAGAGCTGGGCGAAGGGCAGGGCTGGAGAAAAACAGGCACAATGACAGATTGAAAGAGTGGAGAAGGAGAGGAGCAGGACACCGGTTACCTCGCTAGAAACCGGCACGTCACATGATGCAAACACGAGTGCGTTTTTGTGCACCAATGCAATAGGTGCAATTGATGCAAGCGGAAAGAAACAGATCGAGTGAAGATGTGAAGGGAACCGCGAGGGAGCAGGGGGGACGGAGGGGCAGGGACAACAGAGGCAGGGGAAAGCGAAAGGGCAGGGAGAAAAGGCACCTTGAGGCTGATTCTTCTGGCCTGATCCACCGCCTTCCTCCTCCCCATCGCCGTCCCTCCCATCACCACCAGAACCGCCACCACTACCTCTCCCTTTACCACCACCAGCACTAGACAGAAACGGCTGTGCTATGAGGGTGAATATCTGGCAGGCGTTGGGGGGGAGGCTGCGGAGGACCAGCAGGGCGGCCTGTGCTGCAGCAGAGGCGGAGGGCGTGTGGGAGAGAGTGGCGGGGGAGAAGGCGGACGCCTCCTTGGTGTAGGCGCCACGTGTCACCACGTGATGGGTGGCGAAGTTGAAGAGGGAGAGGGTCTGACGGTCAAACACTGCAGTTGTGGTGGGGATGGGAGCATGGGGGTATATGTGAAGGACGATGAGCTCATGGGGTGGAAGGAGCATGTGTGATTATGAATGGGGATGGGCACATGGGAAGGAGCACGGGAAGGCCGGAGTGCATGACAGAGAGCAACATCTGAGTATAACACCCAAATACCAACTCGCATGAAGAGGAGAGCAAGTGGTCGACAGAGGCGACAACGGCGATGGCAAGGTAGGCGGCAAGGAAGGCGAGCAGGGAGATGCACGGAGATACATGCAGGGGAAGAGCATTTTCTGTGCTACAGCTGCCCAAACGCCATACCCTGCCTACTCACAAGCGGAGGAGAGCACATGGTCGACAGAGGCGATGACAGCGATGGCAGGGCAGGCGGCAAGGAGGGCGAGCAGGGAGATGCAGGCAGGTGACGCTCTGATGGGAGCAGCATCCAGATTGTGAACCGCTATGCACAGCCACGGACTGGCACTCTCTCTGCTACCGCTGTCGTCCCGCCCAAGGGTTTGCCCCTGCTGCTTCTTCCCTTGCTGACGCTGTTTTGACACCTGGCGCTGCTTCCTCTGCCGCTGTTGTTGCTGCTTCTGCTGCTGCTCGGTCGCAAGATCCAAAATCCACCGTGCCAGCTCAGCAGCGGATGCTGACGACATGGCAGGCCCTTTCCGACCTTTGGTTGATGGGTCAGGTTGACAAGACGAGGCGATTGCAGCTGCCATCTGGAGACGACACGTCACCATACATGCATGTGTTCACATCCATCATACCCGCACCGCATGTATGATAATGCCCGCATCTCCAATATGCACGCATTCACGAGTTCATGCACATGCATCACCAAATGCCGAAAATTCGGTTCGGGAACCGGCGAACCAATGGCCGGTCAGCATGTCATTGACCCTTCTGCTTGTGGAAGCATGCACAGCACACACGAGACAAGAGTGCCTAGCGAAAGTAAGACAACGGAACATCAGCGAAAGACACCAGGGATACAAGCAGGCAACAGTGAATGTAATCAGGGATGGCATAGTGGTAGTCCCGTTGATGGTTACGACAGCCTTTCCAATGTCCGCTAGACACTCCGACGGGAATGCCGTGAGCAGGGCGAGGAGGGCGAGCAGATTTACTTGGAACTAAAATCCAAGGATAACGACTGGTGGACGTGGCACTCACCCCTGCAGGGGTGGTGTTGGCATCGGCGCCATTGATGGTGACGACTGTCTTGTCCGCTAGACTGTCCAATGCAAATGTGGTGAGCAGGGCGTGCTTGACTCCAGGAATAGAGACTGGTGGACTTACCCGAGCAGGGGTGGTGTTGGCATCGGCGCCATTGATGGTGACGACTGTCTTGTCCGCTAGACTGTCCAATGCAAATGTGGTGAGCAGGGCGTGCTTGACTCCAGGAATAGAGACTGGTGGACTTACCCGAGCAGGGGTGGTGTTGGCATCGGCACCATTGATGGTGACGACTGTCTTGTCCGCTAGGCTCTCCGATGCGAACTGCTGTGACCAGTGCGTGCTTGGAGCCGAGGCCATAGAAAAGGAGCGAGAATCCGTCCCTGAAAGGACACAAGCCAATGGGACAATCACAGCCGTTGATTGATAAGGTCGTCCTCTGGTGGCTCTGTGGTTCTGAACGAAACTATTGGACGAAACTAATTCGGAAGGAAGAATGAATCATACGATCTGAAAGCCTGACGGTGAGTTTTGTGACCTAGCGACACATGCAGTCGTGACCATGCATGGTAACGATCAAGATGATGGTATATTCTCAACGTCACTTCACAATCATACATAACGCATGCGACGAACGAAGTAACGAGTGGAACGAGTGAAATGCAGACACGTCAGATGCGGGCAGACTCACTCACTCTAGCTGCTGTCTCTGGAGCAGGAACTGAACTCGCAGAATGTCCAAGATTCATTATCCGCGAAACGAACAGACTCATTCACTCACTCTAATTGCTGTCTCCAAAGCGGGAACTGAGACCCCAGATCCTGGATCGTCCGTTTCTCAAACGACGTCCTGTTCCTCCTGGTCATGAAGCTCAGCTGCAGGTGGCTCAACGTCCATTATTCACGATAAGTATAGCTCGTACAGTATAAAACATTCACTCTACGATTCATATAATATAGCTCAGCGACTGGATCAACGTCCATGATTCATCGGTCGCGTCGCGATAAGGAACAATGGATCAGACTCAAGACGAAGTTTCTCCCTTCTCACGCATTGTTACCGTCATCTGAATCTGGTCACTAACGGAATCCTAGACGATCGAAAGAGAAACCAGCAGCAGCTCACGAATACCAAGCAGCTCACGGATCGGGAACGAACTGGATGTGAGACGCGACGACTTCAATGGCGTAATCGCCACGCCTTGTGGTGGTGGTGTGCCTGATTAGAAGAATTACAGCTTCTGTATTTCACTCACGGAATTACAGCCCCACGACGACACGAGCATGCTTGAGAAATCTCCAATTTCTCCTCGCTATGACGATTCTTCTGACACATTATATGTAAGGCTCTACAGCGGGTGAACATCTGCATCGGTACAGGAAATGCTTTGTAATAAGTCTAAATGCCAAAAAAGGCATGATTATAACCACACTTATGCCAGTGGCGGTTGCACAACGCAAAACACAAAACACGTATTGGTTCAATAGCCTAAACCAGAAAGGGAGAAAAAAATGCACCAGCTTCCAATTATCATTGCACACTTATCGGTGCCTTGACGTCACTTGTAGGTTCAGGGGAGGCAGACGCAGCAAGTCTAGCTGCTGCCGTGACAGCAACAGATGCTGCTGCTGCGGCAGCAGCCACTGCTGATGGCCGTTTTACCTCAATAGCCAGATCCTTGGGACTTGTGTCAAAAAGCTGCAGTGTAGTAGTGGGTACAGAGCAATATTCAGCAGTAGCAGCACCACCAGCACCGGCAGCAGCAGCAGCAGCAGCAGCAGGAACACCAGCAGCAGCAATCACACCAGAAGAAGCATTCGACATCAGCGGCGGCTGGGAAAGGCAATTCTGAGCAGCAGTTTCCTGCCCACCAGACACATGCCAAGGGCCAGTAGCAGCAGCGCCCCCCGAAGGACCCGCAGCGGCACCACCCGGAGCAGGCATAGAGGCAGAGGCAGAGGCAGGGGTAGAAGCAGTGAAAGCTGCTTGCTGTGCTGCTGCTGCTGCAGCCGCGGCAGCGGCAGAGGCAGGAGACGGGAAGTGCGACGTGGTTCTAGGCCAGAGGAAGGAGGAGTAGGGGTAGCCGATGGGGGGAGAGGACGAGAGGGGACCGTACGGGTAGGTGGAGGGTGGAGAGGTGGAGAGATATGCCGATGCAGCACCTGCAGCAGCAGCAGCAGCAGCAGCAGCAGCAGCAGCAGCAGCAGGACCAGAAGCTGGCATTCCAGATCGGAAAGGGGAGAAAGCAGAGCCACCACCAGCTGCTGCCGCCGCAGCGGCTGCAGCAGCAGAACCGGCAGCCCCAGCCCCACCAGTCCCACCAGGAGCAGCAGCATTTCCGCCAGCCACAGCACCAGCACTACTAGGAAAACCCATGCCACTCTCAAGTTTTGTCTTCTTCTCCACGTTGCTGCTCCCCCCCAGCAGCATTGGACCACCCCCATCCGCCCCTGCTCGTTCGGCAGGTCTGGCTTATCCTGGCCATCCGTTGCGCCAGCTCATGGCCAATCTGGACCGTCGCTTCGTGCCCCATCTGCATCATCATCTCATGCCCAATCCTGTGCCGCGCTGCTGCCGCGTCTGCAAGCCCACCGAGCCCCGCGCCCGCGCCCCCCACCCCAGGGACACAACCCATGCTCGTGTCCTCCCCTTGGCGCCCCATCGCCGCAGCGGCGGCGGCGGAACTCCCCGCGCCTGCGGGGCCACCTGGCGCACATAGCCCAGTCGAGCGCCATCGGCCCGCGCCCAGCAGCGCGCGCGGCGGCGGTGGAAGCGGCGGAAGGATTGGCGGAAGAAGAGGGGAGGAGGTGCCAATGGGGGGGCTGCGAGTGCGGATGCGCGGAAAAGCCATGCGCGGAGGGGAGGTAGTGCGCGGGGCCTAGATCGACCGGCGGAACGGCGGAAGTCTCGGGGATGGAGGGCGGGTGAAGGGACGGCAGGGACATGGGACGCGTGAGCGGCGGAAATGCTGCGGAAAGTGCGCCGCCACGGGTGGCGGCGGCGGCGGCGGCGGACGCGGCGGAAAGGGCGGGATTATCGTAAGGGCTTCCGCTCTCGAGCATGTGAACTGCGGGGTATGACTGGCAGCGACTCAGATCGAGGAAGCCGTGCGCGGAAGCGGAAGGGGCGAAGGGGTGCGGGGATGGATGCGCGGAAGGGGAGGAGGCGGAGGCGAACGGATGGGCGGAAGAGGAGTGCGGGTTGTAGGATGGCGGGGGAAGGGTTTGCGCGGTATTGGGGAGCTGGTACGGGCGGGAAAATGCGCGCGCGTGCGGAAGCGCCTGATGCAGCGCGTGGTGGGAGAGCGATTGCGGGGAGGCGAGAGCGGAGGCGGAGGGGGAAAGCGCGGAGATGGCGGCGGCGGAAGAAATGGCGGTGAGTCCGCCGGAAGTTCCCGAGGGGAGAAACTTGGGATCGTCGCGGAGCGACGGGAGGGACGGCGTGCTCATGGATCGAGACATGACCGTTGCGCCCGCCGCTTCCTCCGCTAGCTGCGGCGGGGGGGATGGGGAATAAGGCGGGGAGGATGGGGGAGATGGGGGAGCGGCGCAGAGGGGGGGAGGCGAGAAAGGTGAGCGACGAGAGAGACGGCGCGCGCATGGATCGAGACATGAGGGAGACGGGGAGACGCGGAGACGGGGAGACAGGAAGACGGGGAATGACGCAGTGAGGGGAGTGCATGGGAGGCGCACTTCATCACGTACCACGTCTGTGCTTATATCGAACAGGCTCGACCGGCGCTTGCGCTTGTTGAGATTGCTCTGGCGGATGAAGTACTTCTGCGCGTGGCTCGCGACCTGCGTAGGTGTGCGCGTCGTCACGTAGTTCCGCGAAATCCCCCGCCAGTCGCCTTTCCCCAGCTTGCTTAGACCAATCAGAAACAACCTATGCTCCTCCTCCGTCCACGCGATCCCCTTCTTTCGCTCCCTCGACGATGATGTTCCGCCCATGTGCCCGCCGCCTCCGATTCCTCCGCCGCCTCCGCCCCCGCTCCCACCCCCGCCCCGCCCTCCGTCGAACCTTCCGCCAACCCCGCCACCCCGCCCGCTCATCGGCGCGTTCGCGACTTCACTTCCCGCGGGTTGCGGCGTGCAATTCGAGCCCTCGCTGCGCGCCGCTACCGCCGCCTGTCGCGCTCGTTCCCCGCCGCAGCCGCCGGCGCTGCCGGCGGAAGACTCAGGGTCTGCTGCCAACCGTCCTGCCGGTCGCTGCAACGCGCCGCCACGGGAATCACGGGCTTCCCGCTCCGCTTTTCCCCCTGCGCCCTCCGCGCGCCCCCCCTCCTCCTCCGCGTCCTCCGCGTCGTCCGCATCATCTTCGGCTGCGCTATCCTCGTCCATACTGTTCCCCACGCTCCCATCGCCCGGGCGGAACAGCGGAAGCCGCAAGCGCGCGCCTGCGCCTGAGGAGGACAAAATTGCGGCGGCGGCGGCTGAGATCCGCCAGCGCGCTCGTGCTGGCGCACTTGCGCATGCCATCCGGAGGGGAGGACGTGCGGAGCGGAATTGACGTAGGCGTCAATTCTACTGGCCCCGCCGGCTGCGGAGGGGAATTCAGCGGTGGCTGCGCTAAGCTAACGCCGAAAATACGGAAATTCTGAACGGGAGTGGCGCCATCCTCCTTTTCTTTAGTTCGTTTCTCACCGTCCGATGAAGGATCTGGAGAGACCATGGCGCGGTGTGGGATTTCAAGAGCGAGTGGTTCAATTACCTGAGAAAGGACGCTGAGAGATTGCGGAAAACACAAATTCAGTGCCGCTCGAGTGATGTTTGGGAAAGCTAACAAAACGTGTGTTTAACGGGCAGCACGCTGGGACATGTGGGGTGAAGGCAATTCTGATTGTTTCAGGAGAGGCTTCGGGCACGAACCTCGGAACCTCCACAACAATTGGTCATAATTGTCTTGCAACCCCGCTATTTTTGTGCCCCAGAGTTGGTGGCAATGAGCAGACATCCGACATCTCTGCTCAATCCTGAAAGCTGGCCACGAGAGGAGCTGGAGGATGAGCTTGGCAAGGACCGCCAAGAGATGGAAGTGAAGAGCTGCAAAAGAGGGGGGCACACGTCACGCCAGATGCGATGGCCTGCTGCTGTATGCAACTGCCACCCGCAGAGGCAGAATTGACGAAACCTTCTCCTAGATATCCGTAACCCGTTCCATTCCGTTCCGTTCCGTCTCGTGTGGTGCTGCGGTGCGAATCGGGACGGGAATCGGGAATCGAAATTGTGAACCAGAAGAATTATGAAAACCCGAGGAACAATCTGGTGGTGTGACAATTTCTAAGAAGGCATCGGATTGGATGTGCGAGGGGTAGAGTCCTACCGCGCCTCGCGTGTCACACGTGGATGTCAAGAAGCGGTTCAAAATGCTCTTCCGCTCACTGGGTTTTGTGACACGCGGCAGCTTCTGAAGCGGCAAGATTTCCGTCAAAATTGGAGGCTTGGAGGTGGAGCAGGAAAAGACAGACACTGATTTTTAGTTTGGCGCGCAGTATCTGGACGGTGGTCATGTGGCAATCAAACTTCGAGATGGTGGGGTGGATAATTGGTGGTGACGCGGACGGCTGATGGTTTGGGCAGCTTCCAGCTCAATTAAAACAGAATGCCTACCAGCCTCGAAGAGTCCACAAATTGCGAACTTTGGCATGAAAGGGATGACATGAGGTACGTGTACTGTGAAATTTTGTGGGCAGGGCAGCTCAGAACGAGACGCTGGTGTTGCTGTCACACGAGTTTTCTTGGGGTTGGTCGATGACAGTGTGACGGAGGGTGTTGTGACAACTATGGATGTTGTTGTGGCGGGGCTTTCAGCTCAGCTCAGTCTCTACCGGAGCAGATCCGTCCACACATATCGCTGCACACATTTATGGCGTGAGCTCAGCGATGCACCAACGGCGTGTGGAGTGGATTGAGTTTCCAGTGTCGTCCACTCGATTCTCTTTACGATAGCACTTTTCGAAATAGATGCTTCCCTAGAGTAATGAACATGTCTACACGGTGGCCAATGTGGCGTCTACACGTGACGGCAGAAGGAGACTCTTCAACATCATGGATTGGGTTGGGACATAACGTATTTTCCCTTCATGCAGGTAAGTGAGTGCATTATGGAAGATAGAGCATGTATGCTATTAGAAAACTGCTAGACATCGAGTGTATTTTCTAGATGTGCTGCGTTGTTCACCGAAATATCCAAATTCATGTGGTGATCAGACGAAGAGGCAGCAACTCTGTTAATTCCAAAGACTTCGGAAGCAAGGCCGTTTGCTTGCAATGAACTGTAGCGTATCTTGGTCAAGAAATCCTTGTGTTTCATTCGTACAAAATGACCTGAGGAGGTCGCGTCGCGCAATCTTTGTACACTTTTTCTCTCGATGGTTGAACAAACGGGAGCCCCGGCTACAGTGCGCACGTGTGCTTGGATTCAGCGGACTGGTGCTGGCAACCGAAATGCACTTCAGGAGAACGTAAGACAAAGTGCTTTTGAGTTCGGTTTCGTGCGGCAAAAGTGCTTATATGGTATGTCCTGGGATCAATTTGGACGCATTGATGTCAATACATCCGGCTTCTCAATATAGCGAAGTCAGTGTGGCACGAAATAGGGTGTACAGTATGAACTGTTATTCACGAATCTTCAATATTGCTGGGAGCGATACAACCTGATGTATATGAAATCTACTACATTAGGCTATAATAGCTACGAATCCGTAGCTCACATAACCGCCAGGGTAATAACAAAAAACATATTATACAGTCGTTCTGTTCTTCTCCCATACAATCGTTTACAGTCCCTTCAACTCTGAGGTAAGAACGTCCTATTAATTGAAAAACATCCACTTCAATAGAGTCTTATGTTATGTGGCACTACATATAACAATGTTAACCCCATTTTCCTCACCCTTACCGGTACAGATGCGGCTTTAGCGCCGCATATGCTCATGCCTTGTAATATTTGGTGGGCACGAACGGCATCTTCGTAATCACAGCATCATTCACCTTACCCCTCACATTCACCTTCAGCTCCGTACCCGCTTTGTGCAGCCCATTCTTCACATATCCCATCGCGAATATTCTTCTTCAGGCATGGACTGAACCCTCCACTGGTCACCTCTCCAACAACATTCCCCTCCTTATCCAAGATCTCTACATGGCTCCTTGCAGGGGCTCCAGTAGACGTCAAACCTACTCTCCTCCTTGCAGGCCCATCAGCCAGCTGCTTCAGAATCACGTCAGCTCCAATGAATCCCCCCTCTGCCCGCCGTCTCTTCGCGATTGTCCATGCAAGCGCGCCTTCCACGGGGGTGATTTCCTCTGTTAAATCGTTGCCATAGAGGCAGAGTCCGGCTTCCAGGCGGAGGGAGTCACGAGCGCCAAGGCCGGTGAGCCTCACCTTCCCCTCGCTAACCTCGAGAAGCTTCTTGGCAAGTGCCAGTGCGTTCTCATTGGGCACGGAAATTTCAAACCCGTCCTCTCCAGTGTAGCTGGAAGTGGGTGGAGGGGGCATAAGAGTGAGGATTTGGATTCGTGTTAGGATAATAGTTGACCAGCATCAGTCAGACCTTTTGACCGAAGCAGGAGAATGCACGCGTTATCCAGATTTAACTGTGACAAAGGCCAAACCATGTAACTCTGCCAAATCTTCCGCATTGTGAGCATGGCTCCCGCCGATGGAATTAAGCCGTTGGTAGTTTTCGAAGCACCGTCCAGATTCGTCCCGACAGAGTAAAAGCAGACAGGGAGTATAATCCATGCAAAGCAGAAAATGGGAGCAGAAAGGGAGAGAACTGCTTGACTTACCCCGTCCGGGTGAGGAAGCAATCGTGGCCGTCGATCTTGAGCATGGTGAAATCGCTGAAGGACATCTTGGAGAGGTCCGCCAACACGAGCGGCTGCAGCGTGGACGCCGCGAGAGGGCCCTGCAGCGCCAGCAGCGCGCGGTCGTCGTGAATCTGCCACGAAACGTTCTTGCCGGCCGCCTTGTAGGCCTCCAGATGAGCTCCGATGTGGTCTGTGGGTCAAGGATGTAGAACGATGTTCGGAAAGGACAGGGAAAGCGATATTCGAGAATTCGCAAGGGTGGAAACGTCCTTGCCGGTAGCCTTGTAGGCCTCCAGATGAGCTCCGACGTGGTCTGTGGGTCACGGATGTAAAACAATGTGGAAGGGATAGGGGAAGTGTGTGAGTTGGAGGTGCTAAAGAAGCTGTCGCGGCTGAAAGACATACGTGGTAGTCATTGTTACATAATATTGTATTGCGAGGGAGGATTGATTGGACGGTAACGGGGGACATTGGGATGTGTTGAACAGTATGGTCAGGGAAATGTGAAAACAACGCTGGCAATGCACATCCACCCGTGAATGACTCACTCAGATCTTTCTCGCGGCACCCGGCGTTGACGACGAGATAGATGTGCGAAGGGGTAACCCGAGTGATGACAGTGTCGTCGATGATTCCACCCTTCTCGTTCGTGAAGACCGACAGGGTGCCAGTCCCGTCCTTGAGAGCAGCAATGTCGCCAACCACGAGCGTTTCGAGGAAAGGAATTACATCCTTGCCCTTGAGGCTGAGGCCGCACATGTGGGAGACGTCGAACAGGCTTCCGTTTGTCCGGCAGTTAATGGTGGAATCGATAATGCTGTCCTTGTACTGGATCGGCATGCTATATCCGGCGAAGGGGACCATTTTCCCGCCTTCCGCCACGTGGAAATCGTACAAGGGGGTACGTTTCAGACTCTCATCACTGGCGAATCCTCGGTGGAGGATTCGAGGGATGATTCCAGCGGCAGGAATCAGGGAGGCTCCTAGGGATGCCGGAACGCCGGCTGAGGCTGCTGATTGCCTGGCCATGGCGGCGGCCAGAACACGGAGGGCTCCTTTACGCATCATGGTGGTTGCTTTGTTCACTGCTGCACGGGGGCACTCAGCAGAAAACGTGCAACACCACGAGCCTAGAACGTAAAGAAACTATCTCCGCACGCACAAGCAGCTAAGCCTCCACGAAGCGTCCTGAAAGCAAATGCTATGGTGAATAGTATACTAATTTAGGAAACAATGTATGATATCCCCTTTGGTTCAATTCCATAATCCATGGCTCGTACTTGGGATGGGAGTGTTGCTTGCTGAATTCTGAATCCAGCCATCCAGACATTTGCTGACGTGAGGTGCTCATCCGTAGGCCAGGAGGGAGATCCCAAGGCTGACGGGGACGTTTGACGTGGAAGGGGGAGAGGGAAAGGAAACGTGTGGTGGCTGTGACACACATCTCGCGAGTCCTGATTGGTTCAGGCACGTTGAAAAGGGTCTTGGTGCTGCTGGACTGACTAGTAAAAGGACATCTATCTTAGCGGTAACACTCATGGAGCTCAATCGCACGCAAGGTGGGCTACGTGTCAAAATCGTAACAGAGATGTCTTCTCATCGCCAGCATGGTAACCAGCACTGCCGAGATGGTCAACATTATCGCCTGAATGGTAATGAACAGCGCATCCGGAAATTCTGACTGGTAACTTTGCGTTCCAACCAGACTGTACACCGTACAGGTCAGGTTTGAATCAGCAAAAGAGAACTGACTGTCCACGTATACACCCACAGAATGCGCAATTCTGTAAAGTAAAATGTTACATGCTCCTATTCGGTATAATTTCCTATCACTATTACAGCAAGGATCTTACGGATACTCTGGAAAAGCAAATTTAGCCTGAATATTTAATTACTAGGATTAAAACATCTGTTAATTCATTCCATATCATGCCTTCAATGTATTATTTATGAAATACATTATTTTTTTTAATTTTATGCAGCTCTTATTTTCTGTGATATGCAAAACTAGTATTTTTCAAATTGATATTCAAATTATTATAGTTTGTTCTATCTCTAGCTCTTAATTTTCTGAAATATAATTATTACATGTTAAAAAAAATGTTTCAATTAATTTATCACTAGAAAAGCTTTGCGTTTTGACATTGTGTGTGTTTTTTTTTTGTGGCGTTTGTTTGATAGTTAAGGCTATATGTTTTTATAAACAGATTACAAGTCTTCATTTCGATGTGTTTCTGTCTTGGATTGTAAACGCCGGTATTATAAACGGAATTGCGTATTCTGTGGGTGTATACATGGACAGTCAGTTTCCTTTTGCAGAGTCAAACCTGACTTGTACGGTGTACAATTTGGTTGGAACGCGAATTTACCAACCAGTATTTCCGGACGCGCTCTTCATTACCATTCAGGCGATAATGCTGACCATCTCGGAAATACTGGTTACCATGGTGGAGATGTGAAGACATCTCTGTTACGATTTTGACGCGTGGCTTACCTCGCGTGCGTTTGAGCTCCATGAGTGTTACCGCTAAGATAAATGCCCCTGGCAGAAAGAAAACCGCGAGTCGAAGAATGCTACCCCACGAATTAACGATGTGACATGAATTTGATCAAACCAAGGCGGGCAGGAGAACCTGAAAAAGGAGGGAAACGGTGCACGCACTCTTTTCATGAGGACGTGTATCCATCGTGGACTAACTCCAGGTGGCATCGCCGAATGATGGAAGATGCACCCCCCGAAACATACGCGAACAGAGAAGTACATTCTACCATGCTCGACATGATACTGGTAATTATGATATACATCAGTGTAACAGGGGAAAGTAGCTGATATTGGAGTACCTGCTGTGGAATTAACCCATGTAAACACAATCACAAACAAACCACACATCCTTTGCAGCAAACATTCAATTTCAATGACTCACTGCAGAGCTGCGGACACTGCATCCTTTCAAGTACAGCTATGCTATTCGAGTGTGTTACAATCCCAAGTGGGACTTAGTGAAGGATCGCTCAGGGTTGATCGCGGGAGTAGTTGCAGCGGAAGTTTGAATCTCAGGTCAGAGTGAATGTAAAATGACTGAGTTGATAATAGCATGCATACATCGAGTTTATATAAGAGTACAAGGGAACACGAAAGGACCTAGCTAGCCATGTACTCTAAGGGGTACATTCCTTTATTGCAACCGATTTCAGAAACCGTGCGGCGTGGGAAACCCGTTCAAAAACCGTTCCGGCTCTTTTCACTGTAAGTGTTTCTGCCTGCATCGGTCTCGATCTGACGGTTAGTGCGTAGCTTCGGTTCTTCTGACTCCTCAGCTTCGTACTCGGTAGAGTCGGCTCCTGCAGCGTACAGGAATGCCTTCTCATAAAACTTCGCATCGTAACAGAGTGGCTATCAGGATGGGATTATAGTGTAAGCGCGCGAGTTTGTGCGGCGTCAACGTATCCTGGTAACACCATGGCTAGGAGAGGGGTCATCGTGGCAACAAAGTTCCATTTTCCCTGAAGAAATAGGGTATTGTAGCAGACAGTACAAGGGAGCGATCAAATGAGAATTCTGCCCACACCAGGCAAGCTGGCTAAATGTTTACACTAGAATTGTAACAGCAGGAAGCAGCACAGCATTTCAGCATTGCAACAAAATAGCTGACTCACAGAAGCTGAGTTGGTGGTGGCACCACACGTGATAGTCGATTTTTGAGTCAAAAAGTGAAGCAGCACAGCTTGCAGCATTGTTACGAGATAGCTGATTCACAGAAGCAGAGTTGATGGTTGCACCACCCGAGGTGAATTTTGATTCGATTCAAAAGGTAGCAGCAGAGCATTGCAGCATTGCAACAAGATAGCCGACTCACAGAAACAGAGGCGATGGTGGCACCATCCGTGGCCTTCAGGACGGCGATTCTTGTCTCGACCTCACTCAGCCTTCGGAGCACCATGTCCCTCTCCCTCTCCTTGTCCTCTTTTGCTTGGGAGCTGGCAAGAATAGCCTGCGGAGAAGGAAAGGCGGGAGCGGATACAAGGGGGGCGCGGGAGGAGGAGGGGGTGGGGAGAGGGAGGGGGAGGGGAAGGGGGGGGAGAGTGAGCTTGTCCTCTTTCGCTTGGCAGCTAGCAAGAATAGCCCGTGGAGAAGGAAAGGTGGCGGATACAAAGGGAGGGGGGGAAGTCATATTTTTGAGTCGTCTAAAAAAGCTGCAAGCTGGCAAGAATAGCCCGTGGAGAAGGAAGGGCAGCGACAGATACAAGGAAGGTGTGGGAAGAGGAGGGGGAGCGCACTGACTAGCGTTGATCCACCTGGTCAAGCAAATTGACTTGTGTTGACCCACTTGGTCAAGCACATTGACTAGCGTTGATCCACCTGGTCAAGCACATTGACTTGCGTTGATCCACCTGGTCAAGCACATTGACTTGCGTTGATCCACCTGGTCAAGCACATTGACTTGCGTTGATCCACCTGGTCAAGCACATTGACTTGCGTTGACCCACCTGGTCAAGCACATTGACTTGCGTTGACCCACCTGGTCAAGCGCTTCGGCTTGCTTCCGAGTATCTGTAACGGCCGTGCGAAGCACATCTCGAGACATCTGCACTGATTCCTCCTCCCCCTCCCCCACCTGCAAAGGTTGCTCCTCCTCCCAGTCCCCTACCCTCTCTAGCCCATGCTCTTTTGCAACCACACCCTCTCCCTCCTCCCTCTCCCCAACCCTCTCTGCCCCATTATCTACCCCGTCCACATTCCCCCCCTCCTCCTGCCCCTCTCCCCTCCTCGCCCCCTCCTTTTCCCCAACCATACCTTCTCCCTCCGCCTCTCCTCCCCCAAGAATCGCATTATCTCCAGCCAGCGCATTCAGCATTGACTGTGTCTTTCCTAAATAAAACAAGAGTGGCCTCTAACCCAGCCACCCTCTCCTCAACATCTCTTTTCTCCATGGAAAGCCGCCTCACCGTCCTCCCTTCCACACTAGCTTCTTCCCGCAGCACCTCGGCTGTGGCCCTCAGGGCGTCAGCCTGTAGCTCCAGCACGTATAATTCTACTGACCGCTCCCGAGCCTTCCGAACCTGCTCCCTGAGCCAGCTTCCGAGCCTGCTCCCAAGCCGGCTTCCGAGCCTGCTTCTGATCCTTCTCTGGATCCTGTTCCCGAGCCTCTTGCCAAGGCTTGCCTACACCGACTGCTACTGTTGCCACTGCTGCCGCTGCTGTCAGCGGTATTGCGGTTGCTCAGTGATAATCTCCCACCGCTATTGCTGCTACTGAGATCTACAAGCTCTGTCCCTTCCTCAAGAATGCTGCCTGCTGTGCCTCCTGTACCTGCTGTGCCTGGTGTTGCTGCAGCTGCTGCCGTGGCTGCAGCGGCTGCAAGAGGCTGGAAAAGCCGACTGAAGGAGAGCATTGAGAGCAGATCCGAGCCAGTAGAGACACCAGCAGAGGCGGATGCAGAGGGAGTGGCAGAGGCGGGGGCACCTGATGCAGACACTGCAGAAGCCCCAGCAACATCAGAGCCAGCAGCAGCAGCAACATCAGAGCCAGTAGCAGCAGTAGCAGCAGCAGCAGCAGCAGCAGCAGCAGCAGCAGCAGCAGCGGAGCACACTGCTAGATATTTCCCTGCTGCTTCTACTTCTACTGCTGCTGCCAGAGCTGCTGCTGCTGCAGTCTTGTCTGTCGCGGCCCGTGCCGCCTCTGCTCTTGCAACGCAATCCTCCAGCCGATTCACGCCGAGCAGCGACAGCTGCAGCAGCACGTGCACAAAGCCACCGCAGTGCACCGCTCTCCACGCCTTGCTCTGACCCCCGCAGTACTCAAACCCCTCCTCTCCCCCCACTGCCGCTCCCCCTCCAGACAAGACCGGACCGGACGAGGGAGAGAGGGGAAAGGCAGCAGAGGGGACGGAAGAGGACGGGGGCAGCGAGGTGGCATTGATGCCGGTGAAGCAGCGCCGGCGCAGGGGAGGGCGAGCACCGAACCTCGCTGTGGTTCGGTCTGAGCTGGTTCGGTCTGAGCTGGTTTTTTCTGAGCTGGTTTGCTCTGAGCTGGCTGCTCCTCCTCCTGCTGCTGTTGTTGTTGTTGCTGCTGTAGCTGTGAGGCCACTTGTTTGTCGCTGGCCCATGTAAGCTGACCTGCTTGCTTGCCTGGGGAAGGAGGTTCGCCCTCTAGTTCCCGAGATATCCACATGTGAGGCAGCAGCAGGAGAAGTAGTTTTATCAGGAGTAGCAGCGTCAGTAGCAGCAGCGGCAGCAGCGGTCCCATCAGCACCTGCCATCTGCTGCTGGTGATGGCGCAGCTGCTGCTGCAGCAGCACGCACAGCGGTGAAACCTCCGTACCGTCCCTTGTCTCTTCCACTTTGGACTGATTGTCACCCTTCCCAGATGACACCTGCACTGCCTGTGCTGCTGCCTGTGCTGCTGCCTCTGATGTTCCTGCTGCTGAGGAGAACACAGAGCTTTTAGCCGTATACCCAGGGGAGGCCAAAGGGGTGGTTCCCAGAGGGGTGTTGGAGAGGCTGCTGCTGTTGCGGAGGACAAACGTGGCGGATCGTATCCGAGCCAGCACGTCCAGCTTCGGCGCTGCCGAGCCTACATGCCTGGGATGGTGAGCTTGGTCGGCATAGTAAGCAGCGGCAGAGAGAGATTGAGAGGTCGGGAAAGCGGTCAAATGCGGTGCTGGTCCAAGGCCTGGTTCAGACGGTTTTAAGTCGAAACCAGAGAAGCCTGAAGCGCTGTCTGAGGGGTCAGAGGGGTCTGAGGGGTTACCAGATTCAGCTGAGGGGTCAGAGCCAGCTTCAGTACCTTGTCCTGCGAGCGATGATTCTTGAGCAGGCTCATAAACCCTACCAGCTTCAGTGGCCTGGTCCTTGAATGAGAGTGATCGAACGGAAGAGGCCAAATCCGCAGCTGATTCTTCAAGAGATCCGCTCTGATGCAGGGTGCTAGTCACTCCCTCAGAAGCTCCTGCTCCTACTGCTTCTCTCGCTGCAGCTGCAGCAGCGGCAGCAGCTGCTGCCACGTCAGCCTCGCTCGCCTCCATCGCCAGCTCACGCTCCACCTCTGCCAGCTGGCGCAGCGCCTCCTGCCGCGCCGCCCACTCCCGCTGCGCCATCTCAGCAGCCTCTGCTGCGATCTCCTGCTCGGTTTCCAGCTCCTGGGTTAGATACTCCACCTCCTCCTCCAGTCGCTGCCTCTCCTCCTCCCACTGCCTCTTCCCCTCGTCCCACTGCTTCTTTTCCTCATCTGCTCGCCTCATCTCCTCCTGCAATCGCTGCTTCTCCTCCTCATCTTGGCTCTTTTCATTTGCTAGCTGTTCTTTCTCCCTTTCCAATTGCTCTTTCTCCGCCTCTAACCGTGCCTGATCTCTTTCCAGACGCTCCTTCTGCTCCACCAATCGCTGCATCTCTGCCGCTGCTCGCCGCCCCTCCTCCTGCACCCGCGCTCTCTCGCTCTCCAGAGCCACTCTCCCCTCCTCCAGCTCTCGGATTCGCCTCTCTCTTTCCTCCAACTCACCCTCACGTTTCGCCTGGGGAGGGAGCAGCTCCTTCACTGCTCCTGCTGCTCCTGCCACGCCGGCTGCCGCTGCTGCCTCTGCAGCAGCACCGTATGCATTCCCCATTACTCTGCTGTCCCCATTCGCCCCATCCATCTCACCATTTTCTCTCCCTCTTCTCCCTTCCGTTATCTCCCCTTCCCTCCTCCCCCATTCTCCCCCCCACCCCTTCTCCTTCTCCTTCTCCTTCCCCTCCTCCTGCTCCTCCACCACCCCGTCCGGGTGCGTCCCCCCACTCCTGGTCCTCCTAAGCTCACCAGCAGGAACGTCAAACCCTCGTCCCCTCTGGCTCAGTAAATCCCCTGCTCTGGGCGTCAGTGCCTTCCTTTCCTTCCTCTCTTTCTTCTCTTTCCTCTCCTTTTTCTCGTTTCTCTCCTCTCCCTCCTTCCTCTCCTTCCTCTCCTTCCTCTCTTTTCTCTCCTTCCTCTCTCTTTTCTCTTTCTTCTCCCTCTCCTCCTCCCCTTCCGCGTGTGACCCCTCGTTTCCCAGCCTCCCCCTACCATCTTCTACGCGCCTCTCTCTCTCCACCAGCTCCTCCTTTCCATCATCTTTTCCGTGCTTTCTCTCCCTCCGCTCCTCCCGGTGCCTTCCCTCCGAACCTTCTCTCCCTTCCTCCCGTTCCTTCCGCTCCTTCCGCTCCTTCCGTTCCTTGCGGTGCGTTCGACCCGCATTGTCGCTGCTCGCGCTGCTGTTGCAAGCGTCCGTCACATCCCTAGGAGGGTAGTCTTCCTGGTAATGGCAGAGAAGGGAGGCGGGGAGGGGGGGGGGGAGGGGTGGTGGTGGGGGTTGAATGTTTAGACTATGACTTTTATGATTCTGCTCGCGCTGCTGTTGTAAGACTCTCCCACATCCGCGGGAGGAGAAGGCGCCTTCGAAAGGCGGTAAATGGCGGAAAGGACGTTTTCATTTATTTATTTAATGATTTTCTTTAGCCTGCTTGTGCAGGTGCTGTTTGTACGCGTCCGTTACCGCGATGAATCTGGGTGACAGTTGGTTAGATTACGTGGGAAGGAAAAAAAAACAGAGGAAACGACAAAAAACAGGAGAATAAAGAAGAAGCCTGGACACGAGCCGGTGGACATGGTAATTGAGAATGCGGGGACCTAAAACGCGTCGAATGCGTACATTTTCAAGAATCTCGAGGTTTTGGCCTGAATCGACTTAACATACACTTTCTGCGTTGACTAAAAAACACAACTTCTATAAATTAATCGATAATGCACCTAAATGCGTCAAATGCGTACCATTTCAGGGATGCCGATGCTGTGGCGGAGTCAGTTTCGGAGGCGCCTAAGAAATGGTAAAGCACAATGCAGCGAACCAGACACGCTGCGTACTATTCTCGATTACGATGATACCGCGGTGGTTTTGAAGTGTCTCGTGAGCCACGGTCCCGCATTCTTGATTATAATAAGGATTGCGCCAGGGATGCTGCTAAACTCCTCGTTTTCTTTTGTCCCGTTTTCGCCTCTTTCAGTCTAATGGTTCGTCGCTAGCGTGCTTGCGCGAAGGAAAAAAAAAAGTACCAGAAAACAAGGCTTCTAACCTAACCAGAGCCACGGAGCTTGTGACATTTGCTCGGCAACATCAAGGTTATTCTCTGTTTTTGGCGGCGGACAGATTCAGCGAGCACATCGTGCTGAAGTCGAGTTGAGAGACTGAGGGAGCAAAACCTGAGAGAGATGATTTTGGGAAGAATTGCTCCTGGCTCTGGACTGGAGCAGCAAGGTGCGAGACGGATGTTTGGCGAGGTCTGACGAAGCGGATGTTGTTACAAGAGCGAAAGCGGTCAAAGCGTGGCGAAAAACTGATAACAGAGAATAGTCAACGACCAGCTTGCAGAATTTGGCCTTTCTCAAAACGTTGTTTTGTCAGAAACTCTACAGTACATGTCCTCTTCCTTGACATACACTGACACACTCACCGAATTGGCAGCTTGCGTTCCTGCTACAGTACATGGAGACCAGCAGTACGACGTGACTTTGGCCAGTGTGCTCATGTCTATTCTAGTACACCTAAGTAAAGCTTGCAGCTGATTTAGGAGGGGATCACAGGTAAGAAATAATATAGGATTTACACTAGTAGAGTAGTACACCAAGGCCAGTGATGGTAAGAAACCTACAACTTGTGCAGATGGTTGCAAAGGGTGTTGGCAAGAATTTGAACGTGAAGCTTCAAGCACAGGCCTACATAGTGCGCTCCATCCCCTCTAAAAACTTGGTCGTATCTGTCCTTCGTCGTCTGGTAAAGATCCATCATGGTGTAGCCCTGTTGTGCCATGCGCCTGAATGCATAAGCCTGGTAGAGCTCATGGAAAGTGCGCACCGTGAAATAATCCTGCCCTGTAACTTTCCCTGAACAAGAAAAGGAATAAACAAACGAAAGGAAAAACAACTGAGGCCGATGCAGGCACTAACCTGGGAAACCAAGGGCAGATTGAGAGAATTTTCCATCATCTACTTAAGAAAATTACATCAATATTACGGTACGAGCCTCACTTGGCCAGATGCAGTGTGCCTTCCACCACACGATCCAGCCGCGGGTGAAATGTGCCTTCGAGCAGAGCAATTGCCTCCTGGGAAAAGACATTTCTTCTAGGGAAATACATCTTTCACAAAACCCACCTGGCCAGATTTAGTGGGCCTTCCACCACACGAGGCAGGCGCGGGTGAAAGTGCCATTGAGCAGCGCAATCGCCTCTTTTTACAAAACACATAAATTTTCACGAGACCCACCTGACCAGAAGTAGTGCACCTTCCACCAGACGAGCCGGTCGCGAGTGAAGGTGCCATGGAGCAGCGCAACAGCCTCCGTTAAAGAGAATATACGTGTATATAGTTTACAAGCCCCACCTGGCCAGATGTAGTGGGCTTTCCACCACACGAGGCGGCCGCGAGTGAAGGTGCCATTGAGCAGAGCAATCGCCTCCTCCGTGTCGCGCTTGAACGTGCGCAAGTCCAGGTCCGGCGGGGGCCGCCTCGTCCACCCGATCACCTCGTGTGCCCCGATGCTCATCACCATGGTGTCCGGCTGCTTTGCCTTGGGGTCTCGAAAGGCTTCAAGGAAGTCGTTGTTCAGATCCCTCTCAGGGGGCACCCCGGCCTAAAACGAGGGAGAGGAGAAGGGATGGGTTGAGAAAAGACGGGGGCGAAGGCGGCAGGGGAGAGGGGGAGGCAGGGATAAGAAGAAAGGACACGACATCCGATCACCTCGTGTGCCCCGATGCTCATCACCATGGTGTCAGGCTGCTTTGCCTTGGGGTCTCTAAACGCCTCTAGGAAGTCGTTGTTCAGGTCCCTCTCAGGGGGCACCCCGGCCTGATATGGGGGGAGGAGAGGGGGCGGGGAGAGGGAGGGTGGCATAAGAAGTGGAGGAGCCCGATCACCTCGAGGGGGAATGGGTGGGGGGAGGGGGGAGGCATGGACAAGGGGAAGGGGTATGAAACCACTTGGCAGACGGCGACTGAACCAGACGGCGGCCGCGACTCAAAAGCAAGCCGCCCCTCATGCGTGGCTCAGAATGGGGTGCTGCTGGTGCGCCATCTTCCCTCGGAAGAGGTACGTGATTCTGGGCAGCAATGAGTTCTCGTCCCCATCCCCCTTGTCCATGAGGGCCGTGCCGTTCTTGTCCGCGTCCCACGCTCTCTGCAGCAACAATAGACCCACGCTCTGCTCTGCACTGCACTGCACTCTCCTGTCCTGAGGCAACTTACACCCTGCTCTGCATGCGAAACTCACGATTGGGTGCCGCTGCTGTGCCATCTTCCCTCTAAACAGATAGGTAATCCTTGGGAGCGGTGAGTTCTCATCTCCATCGCCTGTGTCCATGAGGGCCGTGCGGTTCTTGTCCGCGTCCCACGCCCGCCGATGCACTCCCCAAACACTAAACTCACGCTTCCCAACTCACAATTGGGTGCCGCTGGTGAGCCATCTTCCCCCGAAAGAGATAGGTAATCCTTGGGAGCGGCGAGTTCTCGTCCCCATCGCCCGTATCCATCAGGGCCGTGCGGTTCTTGTCCGCGTCCCACGCCCGCCGCTGCACTCCTGCGAGGCGGGAGAACTCGGCGGCCAGGTGGCGCGTGGTGGAGTCGCCAAAAAAGTGCACCCACTTGTGGCGCAGGCACGCCCGCACCTCCTTCTTGGTGTATTCCCTGGTGTTTGGTTGGGGAGGGGCATGGTGAAGCAAGGAGAGTCACGAGCAAAAACGGCGAGGTGAACAGGAACTGTCAAGAACCGAGGCCAACAGCTTTTTCTGTGGCATCATGCATGCAGCAGTGCGCCTGCAAGGTGTCTTTTGAGTCGACTCAAAAGTCAGTTCTGTGGCATCATGCATGCAGCAGTGCGCCTGCAAGGTGTCTTTTGAGTCGACTCAAAAGTCAGTTCTGTGGCATCATGCATGCAGCAGTGCGCCTGCAAGGTGTCTTTTGAGTCGACTCAAAAGTCAGTTCTGTGGCATCATGCATGCAGCAGTGCGCCTGCAAGGTGTCTTTTGAGTCGACTCAAAAGTCAGTTCTGTGGCATCATGCATGCAGCAGTGCGCCTGCAAGGTGTCTTTTGAGTCGACTCAAAAGTCAGTTCTGTGGCATCATGCATGCAGCAGTGCGCCTGCAAGGTGTCTTTTGAGTCGACTCAAAAGTCAGTTCTGTGGCATCATGCATGCAGCAGTGCGCCTGCAAGGTGTCTTTTGAGTCGACTCAAAAGTCAGTTCTGTGGCATCATGCATGCAGCAGTGCGCCTGCAAGGTGTCTTTTGAGTCGACTCAAAAGTCAGTTCTGTGGCATCATGCATGCAGCAGTGCGCCTGCAAGGTGTCTTTTGAGTCGACTCAAAAGTCAGTTCTGTGGCATCATGCATGCAGCAGTGCGCCTGCAAGGTGTCTTTTGAGTCGACTCAAAAGTCAGTTCTGTGGCATCATGCATGCAGCAGTGCGCCTGCAAGGTGTTCCACTCCTGCGAGGAGGGAGAACTCGGCGGCCAGGTGGCGCGTGGTGGAATCGCCAAAGAAGTGCACCCACTTGTGGCGCAGGCACGCACGCACCTCCTTCTTGCTGTATTCCCTGGTGTTAGGTTGGAGAGGAGGAAACGAGGGCAGGGGGATGTAAGATCTATGAGTCACTCCAGAACTCGGCAGCCAGGTGGCGTGTGGTGGAGTGGAGTCTCCGAAAAAAGTGCACCCACTTGTGGCGCAGGCATGCACGCACGTCGTTCTTGCTATACACCCTGGTGGGGTTGGGAAGGGAAGGAGGGAAGTGGGAAAGAGGGCAGGGAATGAAAGCACACAGCCATAAGTTGCCTTGCAGCAGTGCGGTGCACCAGTGGCTTACCTGTCTCCACCATGGCAACCCCTTTCCTCGCGTCCGCTCACGCACCAGTGCCCTTCCTGTAATAGCAAACGAACCGTAACAAGGACTGATTCTGACACACCTCTAGCGACAGGAGTACGGCTCCCACGTGCTGTAGTCCTTCCAGTAACCATCACCTTTGTAATATCACGACTCCCACCTGTAAGGACTGACTCTGACACACCTGTGACGGCAGCAGCGCACCTGTAGCGGCAGCCATAAGGCTCCCACGTGCTGTAGTCCTTCCAGTACCCTGCACCGCTGATATGAAATACCAGAACTGCCGCCTGTAAGGCCTGACTCTGACATACCTGTACCAGCACCACACCTGTAGCGGCAGCCATAAGGCTCCCACGTGCTGTAGTCCTTCCAGTAACCCGGAGCCGTGCCGTCCCGACACAGCGGCCGCTTCCTCTCGCTCTCCTCCTGCTCCCTCACCACTCGCCGCCTCTCCCCCACCGACTCCGCTGCTAGAATGGCGTGTAACGGCGACACCCTCTTGCACACACTCTTGCCTTCCTGTGCGCCCTTGCCCGCCTTGCCCTTCCCCCCCCAGCCCCCCCACTGCAAGAGAGACCGTCCCCCACTGCCTCGTCCACCCTCCGACTCCCCTTCCTCTGCTTCTCCTTCTTGCCTCTCCCCTTCCTCAGGGTACCCTTCTTGCCCCTCCCCTCCTTCCACCTCCTCCAGCTCCCTTCTTTCTGCCTCCCCTCTTACTCTCCCTTCGTAGCTGCCCCCTCCCTCCCCCTCCACTATCTCATGATCCGAACCTTCCAAATCGTCTCTGCTCCACTCCAACAAATTCCTTCTACCTCCTCCCTCTCCCACCACTTCACCTCCCTCCCCTTCCACCCTGTCATCAGTCGCCCCTTCCAAATCCCCCCCACTCCAGCCCATTAAACTCCTTCTTCCTGCTCCCACCACCTCTCCTCCCTCCCCCTCCACCCTATCATCACTCGGCCCTTCCAAATCATCTCCACTCCAACCCAATAAACTCCTCCTCCTTGCCCCCCCTTCTCCCTCCACCCTATCATCGCCCGGTCCCTCCAAATCCTCCTCGTCGTCCACCTCAGCAGGGGACAGCCTCCTTTGGCACGTAGTGGGGAAGGCGTTGACTCGACAGGGCTTGCCTGTGAGGTTGCGAGGGAAGAAAACGGGAGGACAGGCAAGGGAGATGCGACCAGAGAGAAGGGGGAGGCGAGAGGGACGAGGGACATGGGCGAGAAGATTCACAAACCCAAGAGCACTAGAGTGGGATCCCAAGAGTACCATAGAGGTGATTCTGATTCACATAGCAACAAGCAGCACGGTGGGATTGCATGCTGTACATACGCACCCACTTGTTTTGAGGCGCCTTAAAACTGAGATTGCATGCTGTACGTACGTACCCACTTGTTCTGAGGCGCCGCAAAACTGGGATTGCATGCTGTACGTACGTACCCACTTGTTTTGAGGCGCCTCAAAACTGGGATTGCATGCTGTACGTACGTACCCACTTGCGACAAGAGGACGATGGTGGAGTTGCAGGGGCAACAGGGCTAGCATGCGTCCTGCACCCACTTGCTTGCCCTCTCGTAGGTGCTTCTCTCAAGCTGCCATTCCTCATACCAGCTGGCACGGGACATTGGAATCACACGTACCAGCCTGCAGTACATTGGGTTGCACGTACCCACGAGGACGATGGTGGAGTTGCAGGGCCGGCATGGCACGGCACGGCAGGCACGCATCCTGGGAGCACCACTTAGCGGTGGGAGGCATTACAAGTGTGACTTTTGAGAACTCTCAAAAGTCACATTACAAGGCTGCAGCTTATGAGAGTTCTAAACACGAATCTTGCTAACTACAGAAGCCGCAGCCCTGAAATAATGGTGCTCCTTGTACCAGCAACTGAAGCACGTACCCACGAGGACGATGGTGGAGTTGCAGGGGCGGCACGGCTGGCACGCGTCTTGCACCTTGTCCTGCACCCACTTGCCCACGCGCTTTGCCATGGGCTCTATCAGCTCCTTCAGTCGTGGAGCGTCCTGGAGGGCGGGGCAGGGAGGGGGAAGGAGGGAGCGGGGGAGAGACGAGGAGTGTGTTTTAGCTAGTGCCCTGTCTGTCTTGCCATGTGCTCGATCAGCTCCTTCAGCCGAGGGGCGTCCTGATGGTGGGTGGTGATGGGGGGGGCAAAGAGGCGGAAAGGGGGAGGGAGAGACAAAGAGTGTGTGTTCTTTACAGGCACGCGTCCTGCACCTTGTCCTGCACCCACTTGCCCACGCGCTTTGCCATGGGCTCTATCAGCTCATTCAGCCGAGGAGCATCCTGGTGGTGGTAGGAGTGGGGGAGGGGGGTTTGGAGGGGGGGAGAACAGAGGGGGGTGTGAGGGGGGAGGGGAACAGATGAAGGCATACGTCGTTTACTAGCACTAGATGTACTAGTTGTGTCCCCGAACCTACCGAATCCATCCCCGAACCAACCAATTTCAGCCCGAACCTATCGAATCCATCCCCGAACCTACCAGGTGCGTCTTGCCGATGATCTCAACCAGGTCAAGAGCCACTCGCCGTGCCGGCCGTGCCAGGTCAGCGTCGCCCAACGCCACGTCAGCGCCAGCACCAGCCCCGTCAGCATCTGTGGCAGCTGACGGTACCTGCTCCCTATCCAGCAACGCCTGCTGGTGAGCCTGATGGGAATTGGGAGGCGGGGGCGAGCGGAAGTGAGGGTTGGACGAGCGAACGGAAGTGAGGGTTGGAGGAGCGAGCGGAAGTGAGGGTTGGAGGAGCGAACGGAAGTGAGGGTTGGAGGAGCGAGCGGAAGAGAGGGTTGGAGGAGCGAACGGAAGTGAGGGTTGGAGGAGCGAACGGAAGTGAGGGTTGGAGGAGCGAACGGAAGTGAGGGTTGGAGGAGCGAACGGAAGTGAGGGTTGGAGGAGCGAACGGAAGTGAGGGTTGGAGGAGCGAACGGAAGTGAGGGAGGGAGGGGCGAGCGGAAGTGAGGGAGGGAGGAGCGAGGGAGTCAGGGTTGAGGGAGGCGGGAGGGAGGAAGGGAGGCGGGAGCAAGTGGGGGGAGCAGGAGCAAAAGAGGAGCGGCGGGGAAAGATGAGCGCAGGAGGAGAGTGCAAGAAGGTAAGAAGCGCAGCAGCCGCATGCCTGACTGAAACAAAAATGTGAAACACATGAATTTTGATTTGTTATTCACTTTCAAAAAGCCGGACTCAACTCACTCTGATGCTCTCTGTGAGAGATGCCAGCTGAAGGAGGTCTCCCCAGGCAGTGCGTGGAAGAGAGAAGGGGACACGTGGCGACGGGCAGGTGTTTGGTGGTGAAGTCATGGCGCGTGGGAGATGGGGCGTTGGACAAGACAGGGCAGGGGGAGGGGAGGGGCCAGGAAAGATGCGGTTTCTACGTATGGGGTGAAAAAAGAGCGGACAGAGAGGAATGAGAATCAGTGGGAGAAGGACTTTCACTCTTAATGCGTCTCGGTCTCTCAGAAGTGGGTGGGATATATGTGATTTTCAGGAAGAAAAGATGAGTCGTAGACTAAAAAGATGAGCAGAGCAAAGCTGGAGGGTAAGGAGGAAGGAAGGCAAAATAGGAGCAGGACGAAACTCCATGTGACCCAGTCATTGGAAAGGGAAGAAAATGATCACTGCTCGCAAGGGGCATGGCGGTTGTGAAGAGAGGTGCTTTGACTGTTGAGAGATCCGGGAAGTGGCAGGTATGGCATGTAACTTACTACCTCGAGAGACTAGGGAGACGTACCTGCTGGTCTAGATGCGCCATTTGCTCCTCGAGAGGTACCACCTGCACTCGTGCATGCATGGATCATGGATGGATGCATGGATGGATGGATGGATGGATGGATGGATGGATGGATGGATGGATGGATGGATGGATGGATGGATGGATGGATGGATGGATGGATGGATGGATGGAGCCGGACATTAGCAATTATCAGCAGAAAACGAGTGAAAAGGCGCATAGCAAACGGAGTGGCAGAGATAAGTAACAATACCTAACGACTGCAAAGTTGTGGGTGATGATGATCCGAGCTGGTATGTAGGCACACTATTATAGCGCGGCGGGATATTGATGATTTGTTTGTCTGCTTGTTATTTGTTTTTTTGTCAATAAGAACCTCACCTTATCATCCCACACGGCGCAAGCGGCGTTGCTACCCTGGCCTCCTCCCCTCCCTAGCGAGCCGGCTTCCTGCAGATACAGGAGCGTCCGACGACAATGCGACAATCCCGAGGGCGAAGACCACCGGGAGCATCGCCGAGCGACGATTGCGACCCTGTGACGACCCGCCAGCGTCCATTGCCACTCGAACGAATGGTCACGATTTGAGAAACCGTGCAATGACTAGGTCTTGTCTCGTGCAGAGGTCAGCAGAATCTTAAATAAGCTGGTGATGAGAAAATGCGCTTCGCTTGAGCTGGAGACGAGGGACGAGCAACCGCGACTTATTTAACGGCAACGTTCAATTCCAGCGTACTTGAACGCGGCGTAAATAAGGTCGGAAATGGGTGAAACACCTAGTTACAATATTGATAAAATAGTGACACAAGTGATAAACGGTAAAGAAAGCTCAGCAAGCACAAGCTCTAAGAGCAATGCGACAGGTTACGTAACGCTCGACGTACGAGACAAAGCGACAAAGCAAAGCCTCTCACATTCACGGCCCTTACGTTCCGTTCCGTGTTACCACAAGACATTACCCCATTGACTGCTGGAGCATTCTTAGCAGGATCAGCAGCAGCATTTGGGTATTCGTCAGCGCGTCATCAGGCGAAAATCTACCTTCCCAAGGAAAAAACCACCAGATATGACATAGAGTACGCCTGACGTAACAAACTGAGATTTCACCAACTACCAGATATCCGCGTACTAGCTGATCCCTTATAGAGAATTCACGTACTGAACTTACACAGATACGGTTCTTCTGATGTTCAGTGCTTCTGAAGTTCAGTACTCTACACGCTTTCTCAAGTACTTACCACAGTACCGTACGGTACGTTGAATCCCTACTCTACCCTAGCGTTTTCTGTTTTGCACAAAACCTAGGTATTAGGTGGTCATCAATATGCAGGGCCAGTTATTCACATTCCATGTGGGGTCACACTACATCAGGACGAAGAGATTTGAAAATCCAACCTTCGTATTCGCATCACACCACAATGCGGTACTGTACCATACTTCTTACCGTGACTGCACACCAATTTATCGACCAAAGATTCCGGTACACACCCCACCCATGCGTCAGATTGGATTTAAAACCCCCCTTTCAAATGCTCAAAACGGTCTATATTCCCTTGCCTTCCCTGTCCCCCCCTCCCCATGTCAACCCCACCCCCACGTCCTCCTAGCTGTGGTTGCACCACGCCTCCCACTTTAGTCAGCCCCACACTCACTAGAAACTCCGCTTCCCAATCCTTCTTCCACGCCTTTACCCCGCCTCCCGCTGCCTGCTTTTCCTGCTTCCCACCCATCCCAGCACCACCAGCAGCACCAGCAACATTACCAGCGGCATTTCCCCTGTTGCTCATTCGCCCCTGGAACTCCTGCAGGGCCGACAGCGACACCATCTCTTCTGCATGCATCCCCTTCCCCGCACCTGCCGTCTTGCTTCGGACCAAGCCTCGGGTATCCTCCTCGTTACTGTCCCCATCCAAGCCTCCTCCCGCCCCTCCCGCCGCCCTCATTCCCCTCTCAGACGTTTTACTCCTGAGCAGACTCCTGATCTGATCCCCAGATGCTTTCACTGTGAAGGTACGTACCAAAGTCGGCTCCTCATCCTCATCATCCTCCTCTTCCTCCTCCCCGTCATCATCACTCTCCCCATCATCATCATCATTGTCAGCAGCGCCGCCACCCCCTCCTCTCCCTCCTCTCTTCCCACTCCCCTGCTCGAGTGATTCTTCCGAGCTGCTTCCTCTCAGCCGCTCATACCGCCGACCCTGGCGGCTAGGCTCGGGCTCGGCCAAGCTTTGAGATCCGGGCAGACCTGGGCCGCCATTGGCTTTGGGCCATGTGGCTGCCAGGGCTGCTGCTGCAGCTTCGGGATCTGATGGGGAACCTTGGGAAAAACCCATCTGCCCGTACTGCCCGAACAGCCCAAACTGGGCAGCCTGAAAGGCCTGCATGTGGGGGGAGAGGGGAGCGGGCATACCCCCTCCAAACCCACTGGTACCCCCTCCAAACCCACTGGCACCCACACTGCTGGTGTTGCGTGGGGAGAGTAAAGAGGCGATTAAAGCCGTTGCTGCTGCTGACTGTGCCGGCACACCACCGCCCGCTGCTCCAATCCCTCCCCCCATCCCTCCCATCCCTCCTCCCATCCCTCCCCGGCCCATCCCCTGTTGCGCTAACACCTGCGGCGCGGTGAAGTTCTGGGGAAGGAGGAAAGGCGAAGCAAACTCGGCAGGGATAGGGTAAGACATCTGAGGAGGGCCCCCTTCTCCCCCTTCCCCCGCACTACGACCACCACCAGCCCTGGTAGCAGCCCCAGGCACCATGGTGGGAGGCTCAGTTACGGCTGTTCTGCTCGGTCGCATCGCCGCCGCCACTGCTGCTGCCGACAGTCCGTGCCCTAACGAGCGCGATCTTGACTCTAAGTGCCCACGCCCCTGCTGCTGCTGCCCCCCTCCTCTTTGCTGCCGCTCCTGTGCCTCCTCGTCCAGTATCTGCTGCTGGTACTGCCGAGCGGTGTACGTTTTGGACTTGGCCATTCCGAACATGGCTTGCCGTGCCACTTCTTCCTCCTCGTCGTCCTCATCTTCATCCTCCTCCTCTTCCTCCTCACTCTCATCATCCCTTTCCTTCTCCCCTCCCCTAGCCCCCTCTCTCTCACCTCTCCCCCCACCCTCATCATCGCTGCACCCCTCATCGCCCCCACGTGTGCCCTCCAGTCGCTCTCGAGCCGACACCTGCGCCCAAATCTCCTGCATAGTCATTCCCCGCATCTCCCCTCCCTGCTGCTCCGCCCCTCCCATGCCTCCTCCTCCCCCTCCTCCTCCCCCTCCTCCCCCTCCTCTCCCTCCTCCGGCCAGCCCCCCACCCGTCTCCTCCTCCTCCTCTATCTCCTCCTCTCGCCTGCCCAGCTCCCAGAGAACCCCTGCTATGTCTGACCGCTTGGAACTTAGCTTCCTCAAGTCACGGGCCTCGTTCGGATCGAATTCTACTACAGACCCTGACTCGCTGTCACTCTCACCATCACTATCACCACCATCAGCACCATCACCACCACCACCGGCACCGCCACGATCACCACCAGTACCGCCGTTCCCATCGCCCCTGTTATTTCTATCCTCGTTATTGCCATCCCTGCTACCGTCTCCGCTACCGCCCCCGCCGTCCGCATTCCCAAGCGCTCTCCTGCTCTCCTCCTCCCTCTGCCCCAATTCCACCAGAAGCTCTGCTATATCCGACCTCTTCGCACTGAGCTTCTTAGGATCCCGCACTTGCACCACAGACCCATCACTATCACTCCCTGCTAGCTCTTCCTCCTCGTCATCATCATCCATCTCGACCACACTCCCCCCTTCATCCTCACTCTCCCCACCGCCGGCAGCACAGGCACCAGCACCACCCAAACCCGCGGCGGCAGCAGCAGACAAGAAAGATTGCTGTGACAAGCCGAACTGCTGCCACAGCTCCCGCTGCTGCTGCTCCTGCTGCTCCTGCCACACCTCCTGCTGCTGCTGCTGCTGCTGCTGATGCATTGGGTCAGAAGTTGCAGCTGTAGCAGCAGCAACAGCCTGCAAGGCGTTCGCCAGAGCAACAGGGTCACAGCCTTGCAGGGCCCCGGCAAGTTCAGGGGGGAGAGACTGCATCGCACTAGCCATTAGCAACCTTTGCGCCTCATAATCCCCTGCTGCCGCCGCTGCGGACACTGCTGCCGCTGCCGCCGCTCCAGGTGAAAACCCAGGTGCCCTGTCAGGTGCCGCTTCAGGTGCCGCACTGCCCAGGTGGTTTCCCAGGTGGTGGAAGGGAGGCTGGTTGAGGACCACCGCCGAGCCACCACCCTGGGCCAGGCCCTGCATCCACGCCTGCAAGTTGCTGGCAGTGCTGCTGTCCTCGTTTTTGCCATACTCGTTACCATCATGGTGATCATCGTCGTCATCTTCCTCATCATCTGAGTCGTCAGAGGAGGATGGGGCTGCTTCCAGGAGAACAAGGGAGGCCGCGTGACCTGGGAGCACGTAGGGAGCCAGCACCTCCAGACGATGCCTGCATGGGTTGTGTGGTGTGGTGTGGGGCACAGGTTGCAGTGAAATAGAATGCAGGGTTTGAAGAAGAGTGCTGGTGAGAGGAGCAGAGACCTCAGAGGAGGATGGGGCTGCTTCCAGGAGCACAAGGGATGCTGCATGGCCTGGGAGCACGTAGGGAGCCAGCACCTCCAGACGATGCCTGCATGGGTGGGAAAGGGTTGGGTTGGGATGGGTTGAGTTGGGCTAAGTTGCATTGAACGAAGGTTGCAATGCTTGAAGAGGCATCAGTGCTTCGAGGAGGACTAGGGAGGCCGCATGCCCTGGAAGCTCCAGACGATGCCTGCTGAGGTGGGTGGGGAACGGTTGGGTTGGGTTGGGTTGGGTTGACCATTGAGTTGGGTTGGGGGTTGTAGGAAGGATGAATTGCTTGAAGAGGCATGTTGGAGAGAGGAAAAAGTTTCTCACCTGATGACCATGTGCAGGTCTCTCAGTCGGAGCGGCTTGGGAATGAAATAGTCCATGCCAGCAGCCGTGCACCGCTCCTCCTCCTCCTCATCGTTCCCCGTCCCTGGAGTCAGCGCCACAATGCACGCCCACGCCACCACCGTACTTGGTCCCTCTCCCACTCCTCATGCCTCCCCATCCCCAAAAACCGCCCTCACCTCACCGGAACATGCCTCTGTCTCACCTTGCAACCACATGATCGTTTCTCACCTGATGACCATGTGCAGGTCCCTCAGTCGGAGCGGCTTGGGAATGAAATAGTCCATGCCAGCAGCCGTGCACCGCTCCTCCTCCTCCTCATCGTTCCCTGTCCCTGGAGTCAGCGCCACAATGCACGCCCGCGCCACCACCGTGCCTGGTCCCTCAGCAGCTGCTGCAGCAGCGGCAGCCGCGGCGGCAGCGGAGGGGCTTCTGCTGCTGTTGCTTCGGTTGCTGCTGCTCCTGCGCAGGTGTTTCTTCAGGGCGATGTCGACCTCTAGCTGGCGGAGGAGAGTGGCTGTGGCAAAGCCATCAACTGGGCCGTTCAAGTAGCAGTCCTGGATGGGGGAACAGAGGGAGCAGTGCAGACTGAGAGGAAGGGGGGGAAACAGAGCAAGCATGTTGGGGAGACATGGGCAACAAGGAAGTCGCGAGAGACTGTGGACATGGGGAATATGGGGGCGATCGGGGAAATGGGGGAGACGAGGAGGAATGGGGGAGATGGGGGATTCTCACCAGCAGCACGAGGTCGAAGGGGCGGCGTTCAAAGAGCGAGAGCGCCTCCTGTGAGGAGCTGGCGACGTCAAAGGACACCCCCGTGGAGCGCAGCATGGAGAGCGCCATCTGGCGATGCATGTCGTTGGCCTGGGTGGGGGGGGAAGGGGGAGAGGGAGGGAGAGGGGAGAAGGGGAGAGAGGGGCAATGTGTAAGCATGCGTGCGACGTCAAAGGACACGCCCGTGGAGCGCAGCATAGAGAGCGCCACCTGCCGGTGCATGTCGTTGGCCTGGGCGGGGGGGGAAGAGGGGAAGAGAAGGGGTGGTGGTGTGGTGTGGGGTGGGTGGGGTTGTTGTGTTGCGTGGGGTGCTGCAGTGAGGTGAGGTAAAAGGCGAGACTGATTGACTGATACCACACGTCCATGTCCAACGGCTTTTACCTCACCGGTGAAAGGCAAGACTGATACCCCGGTGGAACTCACATCGACGATGAGTATGCGCGCGTTGGGCAGCTTCGTCCACAAATCTCGAGAGGCCGGTGTGGATTGAGGTGGGTGTGGTGTGGTTCGTTGCAGCAAAAGGCGAGACTGATACCCCGGTGGAACTCACATCGACGATGAGTATGCGCGCGTTGGGCAGCTCTCTCCACATGTCCATGTCCAACGGCTGGTGTGGGTTTAAGTCCTCCGGAGTGATATCCTGGCACGATGCTAGCGGCACTGGTAGGAGGAAGCAGACAAGCCCAAAGGAAGGCCAATCCTAAACTAGACAGACTCACTCACATGCTCAGTCGCACATACTCACATGCTCAGTCGCACACACTCACATGCTCAGTCGCACACACTCACATCGACTATGAGAATCCGCGCGTTGGGAAGCTCTGTCCACACGTCCATGTCCAACGGCTGGTGTGGATTCAGGTCCTCAGGAGTGATGTCCTGGCACGAGGCGAGCGGCACCGGCAGGAAACACACCACAGACGTGCCCCTCCCCACCTCACTCTGCAAGTGCACTGCTCCTGCCCCCCACCCGCCCACCACCCCCACCCCCGCCGCACTCGAATAACTACTCGACCTGCTGAAAGTTCCCAGCCCTCCTCCTGCTCCTCCAGCCCCCCCTGCCCCGCCTCCCCCTCCCCCTGCTGCTCCTCCTGCGGAGATGGAAGGGGCGATGGCGGCGAGGGCAGCGGCGGCGGCGGTGCCGGGGGCGGGGATGAGGGCGTGGGAGATGAGGGCGTGGACTGTGCCGAGGCCTGTGGTGGCGAAGGGGCGACTGAGGAGGAAGGACGCGAGGGAGGATGGGGATGGCTTGCTCTGGAAGGAGGGAGGGGGAAAAGGGGGGGATGAGGGGGCGGGGATGAGGGCGTGGGAGATGAGAGCGTGGACTGTGCCGAGGCCCGTGGTGGCAAAGGGTCGACCCAGGAGGAAAGATGCCAGGGACGAGGGGGATGGCCTTGCTCTGGAAAGAGGGAAGGGGGGGGGGGGGGTTGTAGTTGGGGGGGAGGGAGAGGTGAGAGAGGCATGGGAAGGAAGGGGGCCGGTGGTGGCGAAGGGGCGACCCAGGAGGAAGGACACGAGGGAGGATGGGGATGGCTTGCTCTGGAGGAGAGAAGAGGAGGAAAGGGAAGGGGGGATGTGGTGAGAGGGGTGGGGGGTAGGGCAGGGATGGTGGAGAAGGGTAGAAGGGTAGAAGTAAGGAGTGGGGCATTGACAAAGGATTCTATGTGTATGATATCGTCAGAAGAAAGTTAGTGTAACAGGAATGGGAGCAAAAAGGAAAGGTCCTACTTCGTTTTTTGAGAATTCTAAAAAAGGAAAGGACCTACCTTTTCCAGCTCTTGCACAAGAGCAGCCAGCAGCTCCGCATTGATCCCCCTGCCTGTGTCCCGCACCAGCCTGCTTAAGCTCAGAAGGAGCCTTCTCCAGAACTAACCACCCCCAGACGCACCTTTTCCAGCTCTTGCACAGGAGCAGCCAGCAGCTCCGCATTGATCCCCCTGCCTGTGTCCCGCACCTCAAACCGCAGCAGCACCGACCCAATTAAGCTCAAAAGAGGGCCCTTTCAGAACCAACCTCCCCCAGTCCTACCTTTTCCAGCTCTTGCACAAGGGCAGCCAGCAGCTCTGCGTTGATCCCGTTGCCTGTGTCCCGCACTTCAAACCGCAGCAGCACCGACCCTGCCTCGCCCTGCCCCGCCCCATCCTCCCCCGCTCCTCCCCCTCCCCCGCCCATCCCCACGCCTCCTCTGCGAGTGCTGCTGCTGCGTCTCTCCAGGAAGGTGGCTACAGCGGCGCTGTCTTTGCGGCGCTGCTTCACGCGGTGCTCCTCTGCTTCCTTGTCTGACGCCAAGCGCACTGATACTGTGACGTCACCCCTGGGAAAGAAGTGGGTATTTGAGAGGCGATAACAGAGAGGAGGGAGGTCAGGAGGGAGAGGGGTGGACGTGAGAGTAGGTAAGTGGTGCCTGTCCTCTCCAGGAAGGTGTTTTGAGACGTCTCAAAACACTTCTTCAAACGTGAGAGTAGGTAAGTGGTGCCTGTCCTCTCCAGGAAGGTGGCTACAGCAGCGCTGTCCTTGCGGCGTTGCTTCACGCGGTGCTCCTCTGCCTCCTTGTCTGACGCCAGGCGCACTGACACTGTCACGTCGCCCCTGAGGGAAGAAAGAAAGCATCCGGGCAGAGCAGTGAAAACACGAGGGGGGGGGGAGGGAGAAGGAGTTCTAGAGGGAAGCGCTGTCCTTGCGGCGTTGCTTCACATGATGCTCCTCTGCTTCCTTGTCTGACGCCAGGCGCACTGACACTGTCACGTCGCCCCTGAGGGATGATGGGAAGGGGGGCCATTAGGGCAGGGATGATGGGAAGGGGGGCCATTAGGGCAGGGATGATGGGGGGGGCCATTAGGGCAGGGATGATGACGGAGAGGTGAGGCTGCGTCAGTGTGTCTCTCCAGAGGGTGGCTACAGCAGTCCTGGACCTGGAGAGAGACGACGGAGAGGCGCAAAGCAGTGCGTCTCTCCACGAAGGTGGCTACCGCATGATAAAAGTAACATTTTGAGACGTCTCAAAATGTTACTTTATCACGTCAGTGTGTCTCTCCAGGAGGGTGGCTACAGCAGTCCTGGAGAGATGACGGAGAGGCGCAAAGCAGTGTGTCTCTCCAGGAAGGTGGCTACCGCAGCAGTGCCCAGTGCTGCCCACCCCCACGCCTCAGACAGGCGTATGAACTGAATGAGCTGCCTATTTGAGCCGCCTTAGGCGGAATCTACCTTTTTCCATATCTATTTTTTTCTCACGTTTTTTCACTGTTGTTCCTGCTGCTTAAGCGATTCTTTCTAGTACTGCTGCCCTTCTAACTATGAGCTTAGACGCCTCAGAGAGGCGGATGAACTAAATGAGCTGCCTATTTGAGCCGCCTTACCAGTCATGAGCGGCCAGTAGCATGAGAACCACCAGGAGTAATGCCACAAACCGCAGTACAACCAGCAGCACCAACCACCCACCTGTCAGTGTGCTGTACGGCGTTGAAGATGAGGTTGTGCAGCACTTGGCGGATGGCAGGGCCGTCAGAGAGGATGAACTGCGGCACCTATTGAGGCACCTCACCAGTCATGAGCTGTCAGTCAGTACAACACCAATCACCCACCTATCGGTGTGCTGTACTGCATTGAAGATGAGATTGTGCAGCACTTGGCGGATGGCAGGCCCACTGTGCCACTCCAGGAAGGTGGCCACTGTCCTATTGCTTGCCATTCCCACCCACCTATCAGTGTGCTGTACGGCGTTTAAGACGAGGTTGTGGAGCACTTGGCGGATGGCAGGGCCGTCAGAGAGGATGAACTGCGGCACCTATTGAGGCACCTCACCAGTCATGAGCTGTCAGTCAGTACCAGGAGCACTGCAAGCAGCACCACAATTACCCACCCACCTGTCGGTGTGCTGCACGGCGTTGAAGACGAGGTTGTGCAGCACTTGGCGGATGGCAGGGCCGTCAGAGAGGATGAACTGCGCTGCACAGCTTATAGAGGAACCTCACCAGTCATGAGCAGCACAAGCAGCAGCACCTATCATTTACCTGTCGGTGTGCTGCACGGCGTTGAAGATGAGATTGTGCAGCACTTGGCGGATGGCGGGGCCGTCAGAGAGGATGAACTGCGGCACGGCGGAGTCGATGCCGCACAGCAGGGCGAGGCCCTTCTCCTTGGCATGCACGTCCATCAGCCTCACGCACTCGCGCACCTGATGGGGGAGGGGGGAAGGAGGGTGCAGAGGAAGGAGATACAGGGACGAACAGCAGTGGGTGCAAAGAGAGCACGTGAGTCGATACCGCACAGCAGGGCGAGGCCCTTCTCCTTGGCATGCACGTCCATCAGCCTCACGCACTCGCGCACCTGAGAGGGGAGAAACGGGGAGGGGGTTTGGAAGGAACAACAGGGTTTGGAAAGGAGTGCTACCCTCGTGTCACCCCCGTCTGTGTCACCCCCTCCCTCCTCTACCCTCCAACGCCATCCCATGATCCCACCTGCCCTCTGCCCCTTCTTACCCTCTCCTCACGCTCTCTCTCTCTCCCCTCTGCCCACCCTTTCCCCTCTGCTCTGTCCCACCCTCTCTCCTCCGCCCACGCTTCCCTCTGCCCGTTCTTCACCCCATTTCTCCTCCTTTCCAAGCCGTACCTCTCGGTGCAGGTCCGTTTCCCGAAGCTCCAGCCTCGGAGGCTCGTCATCCTCGTCGTCAGATTCGGGAACAGCCTCGGGGTCAGCCTCGGGGGACTTGAGGAGGCGGGCGAGGGTTTGGGAGAGGCTTTCGGCAGAGGAGAGGAGGAGTTGCACTAGGGACCTCTGGTCAGGTGTTAGCGCGCGAGAGTTGAGAAGAAAGTCTGCCACACTTGCCATGGCTGAAAGGGGGAACGAGAGGTGTGGGGGGGGCGGAGGGGGAAGGGGGGACGGAAAGGGGGCAGGAGGAGGTTTGGGTGCAAGGGGGAGAAAGGGGAGAAAGGGGCAAGGGAGTGAAAGGGGCAACAGGGGAAAGGGGCAAGGGGGGAAAGGGAGCAGGGGGAGAAGGGAGCAAGGGGAGTATGGAGCAAGTGGGAGTTGTGGGCGAACAGGGTTTAGGCACTTCAACAAAATGACATTCGTATCTTTCCATTCCCGTCTTCTCTTCCCAACATTTTCCTCTCCCCTGCCACCCATTTCGTCACCATGCCTAACCTACCATTCAGGGGCATCGCAATCTCCCTTGTCAGCGAAGCCATGAGGGCGGCATGCTTTGTCTTTAGCTCCTCCTGAAGCTCTTCCGCCGCCCGCTGCCGCGCCTCCCGCCCCACCTTTTCCTCCACCTCCTTCCTCACAAGGGCCTTCAGCACCTGTAAATCCTCCTCCCCTAGCTGTGTCAGAGACACAGCAGCGCCAGGGGGAAGGGGGGGGCCTGCTGCTGCAGGAGCATTAGTAGGAGGTCCGGAAAGGGTGTATAGGTCGGTTAAATTGGGGTGGATTTTGCCGCTGCCTGCTGCACCGGCAGTGGCAGCAGCAGCAGCGTAAAGATTTGCGAGACCCACTGCCCCGCTGCTCCCCCCTCCACTTGCTCTTCTTCCTCCCTTTTGCACTGCAACCGCAGTGTCGGCAGAAGCACCAGCAGCAAGCGATGCAGTACCACCAACGGTTGGCTTCCCAGCAGCAGCAGCAGAGGTAGTAGAAGGTGCAGGTAAGGAGGGGCAGTCTCGGACGAGCAGAGTGACACTGTCACCACCAGGCTCAGGCGGTGCCACAGCTAATGCAGCACTGCCACCCGCAGCCACAGCAGCAGCAGCAGCAGCAACGGCGGCGGCGGCGGCAGCAGCAGCAGAGGAAGATGATGGGGTGGATTGGGAGAGGGTGAGGGGTGGGACGGCCACGAGCTGAACAGAGACGGCAGCACCGGCGTGGCTGGCGAGGGTGAGCTGTAGCGGGGGAGGTGGCTTCTGGTGCAGGTGTGGGGGCAGCGCTGCTGAATGCACCATCTGTGCCACCAGCAGCAGCCACGCCTGGGGTGAGGTAAGGGGTTGGAGGAGGGAAGGCAAGGGGATTGTGAAAGGAGTGAGTGAGGGGAGGTGGCTTCTGGTGCAGGTGGGGAGCCAGCGCTGCTGAGTGCGCCATCTGCGCCACCAGCAGCAGCCACGCCTGGGGTGAGTGGAAACGGGAAAGGGGACGGGGGGAGGGAGAAAGGGGAACGGGGGAAGGGAAAGAAAGGCGAGGTGACGGGGAAGGAGTAACGGAGGCTGAGGTGTGATAGTGCAGGTGGGCGGGGAGTGCTGCTGAGTGAACCATATGCGCCACCAGAAGCAGCCATGCCTGGGTTGAGGAGGAGGGGGAAGAGGGAGAGGGGAGGTAGAAGGGGGAAGCGGGGAAGGGGAAGGAGAGAAGGCGAAGGGGGGTGGGGAGAGGGGGGAGGAGTGAGCAGGGTGGCGCGGCAGAGTGCAGGTGGGGGGAAACGGTGGTGCAGGCAGAGGGAGTCGCAGAGGGAGCTGCCCCACAGCATGTCCTCACTGGGACGCATACACTCAGGGGACTTGGGGCATAGGGACCTCAACTTTGGCGCGTGGTCTGGGCAGAGGGACTCGCAGAGGGAGCTGCCCCACAGCATGTCCTCACTGGGTTGCTTACACCCGTGGGATAGGGGCGAAATAAGGCACGTATTTACTCACTTCGAATCTAGGCACGTGGTCTGGGCAGAGGGATTCACAGAGCGAGTTGCCCCACAGCATGTCTTCACTGGGGCATCTCAAAACAGCAGCAGCAGCAGCGTTGCAGCTGATGACTCGTGAGAAGACAGCTGGGGACACCAGCAGCTGCAGCTGGCCTATGGACGGGGATCCGGCCCTGGGGAGACGGGGGAGAGAGGGGTAGGAGGATGGAAATGGGGAGGTAGATGAGAGGGGAGGGGGAAAGCAGCAGCAGCAGCAGTAGAGACGATGGGGATAAGGCGTACCTGTAGAGAGCAAGGGCGTCGTCACCACCAGGCGCAGCATCAGAGGCATCAGCTGCACCAGAAGCGTCCCTAGTGCCGCCAGGCACAGAAATTATACGATCCCCCCCATTGCTGCCACCCCCACCCGCCTCTGACGCTGAGACCTTCTCAGCGGCGCCATTCCCCTGGCCCTGTGACGACGCTGCCCGCCTGTGGGTCACCATCCCTGTCACGGACCCTGACTTGGTCCTCCCGCTCTTCTTCTTCCCTCCACTCTTCCCTCCCTGTCCACCCCTGCCCCCTCCTCGGCCCCCCTCCCCTGCACTCGAATCATCAGCATCTGCTGATCCTCCGCTTGAACCCTCCCCTCCGTCTCTCCTCCCTTTCCCCTGCACCTTCCCTTCTCCCTTCGCCCCTTTCTTGCCTTTTTGGGGGGATTTCGAACTTGGCGCGCTTTCAAACCCTGTGGCGTCTAGCTCGCCATCCCCGTTAGTAGCTGACTCGTTTCTGTCAGTCCCGTTAAGAGAATCAGTTGCGGCAAGAGCGGTAACGCCGGTAGCTGCTGAAACTGCCGCCAGGGAGGGGGCTGTACAGGTCTATGTCTAGCCGAGCTGCAGCAGCACCAGAAGCACCTGCTGAGGCACCTGGAGCACCTGAGGAACGTAAGACGGTCACGGTAATATTTCCAGCAGGCTCTGATTCTATGCGTGAAGCAGTCGCAGCAACGAGTGGCTTGTTCCCTGCTGCCCCTTCCCCTCCAGTGATTTCCCTCCCACTTCTGCCTCCTCCCTCTCCGCCATCCGCCCCTGCACTCCCTTCCCCCGCTCCTGCTACAACTCCTGTTACTGATCCCGCTACAACTGCTGCGCCCCTAGCGCCAGAGGCTCCGCTAGCATCACTGGCAGCTGAGCCAACAGACGACGCTGACAGCCTTCTCATGCGCTGACCCTGCTGCTGCTGCTGCTGCTGCTGCTGCTGCTGCTGCTGCTGCTGCTGCTGCTGCTGCTGCTGCTGCTGCTGCTGCTGCTGCTGTTGCTGCTGCTGCGGACCCTGCTGCTGTTGCCCTGCCCCTCCTCTGTCACTAGCACTAGCGCCAGCACTAGTACCAGCGCTAGCACCACCACCAGCACCCGTACCAGCACCAGCAACAACGCCATCCCTTTCACCTTCTCGTACACGTGAGCCTGGTCCCGCTCTTCCCCCTCTTCCCCCCATCCCCATCCCCCTCCCTACAACCTCACCCCTCCCACCTCGACCGCCCCTCCCTCCTCTGCCTCCCAATCCCCCTCCCGCTCCCCCTCCCCCTGCGCTACCACCAGTACCAGCAGCGCCTGCGGCAACAGCACCTGAACCAGCACTACCCGAACCAACACTACCCGAACCAGCACTACCCGGACCAGCACCTCCAGCACCTGAACCAGCAGCGCTGCTCCGCATGCTCTGTTGCTGCTGCTGCTGCTTCTGACCCTGCTGCTGCTGCGTCTGCAGGCGCTGCTGTTGCTGCTGCCCTTGCAACTGCACGGCCTGATGGGCCTGATTCTGCTGGCCACTACCAGCTTCCCACGTGCCCTCCACCGCTCCCATCCCCCCACCTTCTGACTGCAACCGCGGCCCTGCCCTTTGCACCGGAACAAGCGCCTCCCCCGACCCAATCCGCTGCATTCCCCCCTTAACTGGCGAGCCCACCTTCTCCGTGCAAAGATCCAAGCTCCTCCTCCGTTCCGCCTTGAACATGCCCCTGTTCTGCTGCTGAAACTGCGGCATGGGTCGGTATCCCGCGCTAGTTACACCCCGCCCGGTCCCCCCCCCATCAGACGCGGATCCATCCTCCCGCTCCGCGTTCCCCCGCTGCGCCTGCGCCTGCGCTTGAGCCTGCGCCAGCCTACTCGCGGCCGCCATACGCGCAGCAGCTGCGCCCGCAGGGGGGTTCATGGCGGAAATCCTGTCCCTGTCCTCGTCTGATACAGACCGCGGGTGCAGCGGCGGCGGTTGCTGCATGTAATGCGGACTTGACACAAGCGGGGGCGCACCGCCGGCGCGCCCAGGACTGCCCACTCCACCCATCGCTCCCCCCGCGCTTCCCCATGTTCCGCCTGCGCCACCCGCGGGTCCGCTGGGCACTCCCCGCGCCCAAGGCGGAGCTTCTTCCGCCGCGCTACCCGAGCTGCTTCCGCTTCCCCCCGCCCGTGCGATCCCCGCGCTGCTCTGCTTCTCGCTGTGGGTTCTCCGCATCTTGTTGAGCGGGGGGCCGCTTGCGCCTGGCTCTGCGCTGCTGGGGGAAGTGCGGGTTTAAGGGAATAGGGGCAATTGAGCAGAGGCGGGAGGGAGAGAATCGACACGGGAGAGGGGGGGATAGGGAATAGCGGCAATTGAGCGGAGGCGGGAAGGCGAGAATTGACACGGGGGACGATGTGCCCGATGCGCCTCAAAACAAGCGGTTGGGGGGAAAGGTGCGCGAAGAAAGGAGGGGGAGGAGAATGGAGGAAGGGGGGAGAAAAGGGGAAAGTCAGCAAGAGGAGAGGGCGGAAGCGGAAGGCGGAGAGAACGGAGGGAAGCTGAACGGTAAAAAAAAAAAAACACGGCTGCTTCTTGACCCTTCCCGCGTGTTTCGGCGAATGTCTCTACACGACAAAGAACCGAATACAGCTCATACGCGTGCCGATACAGATTCCACGCGTATGCAGCACCGACTTTGCTCATCGTATCTGTACTCTTTAGTGCCGACATAGCTCGTCATACGCGTGCCGACTAGAACGAGTTTAATCAACGCGCGTAACTACCCATTTCCGACTCAGCTCATAACGCCATTACCGACCCAGGTGACTAATTCCGGCATTTTCTTTGTTCAACTAAAAAATTAACAACGCAGTACCGACTGAGCTGATCGTACGCGTACCCAGGAGGCTGATTTCGACCGCCTCTACCGCCAACCAGAGGTCGGCCTGAAGTCATGACCTCCTGATTGGGACCATTCTGCGACCGCTGCCGCACGGATGCAGGTTGCGGACTCTCCGGCTGCTGCTGCTGTTGGCGTTGAGGTGACGGGGGTTGTCTTTGCATGAAAATCGGCTGCTTGTTCGGCTGGGAATGCTGCATCCGCTGCGGTCCCGCCTGCATCTGCTGCGGCTGCGGCTGCATTTCGCTCCAATACCGCGTCCCTTAACGGTTTGAATTTTGTCTAAAGTTGGGCCCAGAATGGATACTTAAGGCCATGTCTTGCGGGAACTTAGTGATGAAGGAAGTCTGCACGATCATCAGTCAGTTACACTTGCTTGCTATCAGTCCCGTATGGGACATAGGACTGCATCGGCCGCATCATACCGTCACAATTCTCATTTACAAAAGCAGGTGTGACGAGGAAGGTTCATGTCTTATCCACGTCCACCGCGGCCCACCTTGAGCAAAGGTGAGGAGTTTGGGGGAGATAAGGCAGCCTGAGGATAATCCAGGCAGCCTCTAGGTCCTAAAAACGCAACTCGAGGTAGTTGTCTTGAGATGATCCCGCTTCGCTCTTGGCTTGGCCAACCAACTTCATCTGCCTGCCATAGGTGTTGGTTTGTCCGGGCCGAATAACCCCAAACCAAGGCAGAAGGCTCGGCAGAATCCAAAGCACCGATGAGCTTGACTGTGGAGGGAGGTTACCACCAGGGAGCCTGGCAGCCCAAGATAAGCAAGTTGACGGCGAGAAAATCTTCGTCATTGGATAGCAGTTGACGACCAAAACAGGTCACTGTGTAGGTGAATGCGATTGAATGAACATATACAGTATCACCGACCTGACCGTCCTACACCAACCAATCACACGCATGTGAAAGTTTTCCTCGAATCAACCGTGCGTTTCATAGCTAGTCACCAGTGACCCGTACTTCCGATACACGTGATGCCCATTTCAGTCTCCTTCCCCATCTTTCCCTGTGCTCCTCTCTCGAGCATGAGTTCACTAGGGGCAGAATGGGACTGAATGTAGAACAAAGGATGACAAAAAAACTACTGTTGCGGAAATTGTGGGTAGCCCAGCGTGTTTTGTCTGGGAAACTCGAACATCTTGGTTTTGTCGTGGGCTAGTAACGCGCGGGCCGTTGGCTGTGAATGTCGACCACTGGGCGTATGGAGTGGCAGCGGGCGAGTTCAGAGTGGGCGGTTGAGTGAGCATTAGGGTGTACGCGGTTCACAGCGACAAGGCCGAACTGGGGATTGTTTCGGCGCCCGTGTCATACAAATGTTCTGGCTTAGAGGCCCTTCCTAAAAGAGTTCCTTTTCCTCAACGAGTAGATCTTTCACATAAGTCCTAGGTGTATCCCATCCTCTACAGTCCCATGTTTGGCGGGAAATCTTGCATCTTGACTGAATCATTGCGCGAATCAGTTCCGCAGCCAACCAGAGGACGCAAATCGAACCTGTCAGAACAACAAAAGAAAATAAAACGAAAGGAAGTTTTGAGTCAATATTTAGTACTAGCAGTTGTGTTTGTCTGGTTATCTTGACCTCTCTTGCGTCTACATCCTGTCGCGCGGTTCCCCGCGAGCTCCGACGATGCCATCTCATTAATATCGCTTACAGTGTAAAACAGAAACTGTTGTCTTCATTTCGGCCTTAAACATAATTTATTTTGTATTTTTCTGCCCGTTTGTCCTGCGACACTGATCAACGCGGCGAACCGTGCGACGAGAAGTTGAGGACAGCGTAGTCCGAATGTACGTATGTGACAGAGCAACACGAATAGTAGCAAAGGAAAAGCGCTCTTCATGCAATTATCCTTATAATGGACTATAAGTTCCCTTTTGCCCGGGGTTTGTGAGTTTTCCACAAAGGCCCGCAGCGCGCGTGTTTTTTACTGGGACTCTAATCGAGAACATCTGTACTTAGGTGGAGTGCGAGAGAGGAAGCAGTTTTGAGGACCTGAAATTGGGGCAGTTTCGTTGGGAGAAAATGCGAACTTGAGAAGTCGTCTCAGTTGGAATTGGAAGCTCGGAAAACTTGACTGGAACGAACATCCACTAGGCCCTAGCCGTTGACATCAATGCGAGGTCTGCCATTTGGTAACCGTCGCAATAAGCGAAAGTAGAAACACCATCCAAACACCAGCCACGACGCCCTTCTTCGAACACTATCGAAAACCGAGGTAGTTATGAAACTGAGATAAAGTCGCAAATACACTCTATCCCCCTTGACCTTTGCTCCTTCAGCCAGCACCCTGGAGATAATCGCCGCCAGAAGATGTGGCCACGTGCTCCCTTGTTTTGCCACTCCCAAGTCACAAAGCGGGTCTAGCTTACTCCACACGCGTTCAGCTTCCTGAGTTAGCTGCTCCTCCGATCTGCGTGCATTCCTATTCTGCCACTCCGAGCCGCAATGTCGGGCGGATCAGCATCAGGTAGATAGTGTAACGAGCCTACTATTTGTTTTTTAAATCTGTAGTAATACCCTAGAGGCCTGAGATTAATCTCCTGTTGTATGTGCGATTCGTGAGCAGGAACGGAGCTGGAATGGCCGGCGACGCGCGTGCGCGACACGTTCCTGCAGTTCTTCAAGGATCGCGAGCACACGCACGTGCCGTCCAGCCTGGTCGTGCCGCTGGACGACCCCACGCTGCTCTTCGCCAACGCCGGTCAGTGCGCTTAAGCTGCAGCAACGACAGTTAGTTTTCTCTTCATACAGGAGCGACGATCAGTGCCTGCCGGACCACCCCCTTCGCAAGTCGTTTCCTTCGTTATAGAGAATCGTCAGTTAGTGCGCTCGCGATACAGGAGCGTCCCTCGCTATCATTGGAATCAATTTCACAAAGTCACCTGGATCCGGCTCTACGCTGCGCTGCCAGCGTCAGTCTCGTGTCCTCGTTATAGAGATTGCTAGCGATCTCGATTTAGGCGTACTGCGGTGTGGAAGAACAAGAGCGGGTTTCTCAGCGTTAGATGCGCCCAGGGATGTCATGCACCGACTGTGGGATCCCAAATGTTCAAAGATCGTACACTCACATGGGTCTCTCATGTTCAACATGGTCAGATTCTTGAGGCGACTCAAACCCGGTACACTTATTATGCAATCGTACCCGTACACGTGTCACGCTTCTCGCGATGGTCCGATTCACCAGATCGACGGCTGTGTACTCGTGGCGTTTGGCAACGTGACTTGAGTCGACTGATAAGACAACGAACAACTTTGAACGTCAGGTTGACCAAGTCGGCGGCTGTGTGCGCGCCTGGCATGTCGGGATGCGTGCCGCATCGTTATCCGCCGTGTCGTGCGGAAACGTCGTCAGAATCACTTCGTTTGGCCTTCGGGTTCCGTTCGAGTTGATGCACACTTGTTCCAATCACAACGTCCGCGCTGGTTAAAACTCAATTGATCTCAATACCTCGAGTCTTATTGTCGCTCATTCTTTGATCCCGTCCGTTACCCCACCTCCCCCTCGCCCCATCTGTTCCCTTCCCGTTCCCACCCTCCCCCTGCCAGGCATGAACCAGTTCAAGCCCATTTTCCTGGGATCAGAGGACCCGCGCAGCCCCCTGGCACCAATGAAGCGCACGGTGAACTCGCAGAAGTGCATCCGCGCGGGTGGCAAGCACAATCACTCAACCTTCTCCCCCCTCTCCCCTCCTCCCCCTCCCCCTCCCCCGCCAGGCATGAACCAGTTCATTCAAGCCCATCTTTCTGGGCACTGTGGACTCGCGCAGCCCCCTTGCCTCGCTCAAGCGCGCCGTGAACTCGCAGAAGTGCATCCGCGCTGGCAAGCACTCAACCTCACATCCCCCCTCCCCCCGCCAGGCATGAACCAGTTCAAGCCCATCTTCCTGGGAACGGTTGACCCGCGCAGCCCCCTGGCATCGCTCAAGCGCGCGGTGAATTCTCAGAAGTGCATCCGCGCGGGCGGCAAGCACAACGACCTGGACGACGTGGGCAAGGACACGTACCACCACACCTTCTTTGAGATGCTCGGCAACTGGTCCTTCGGGGACTACTTCAAGCAGGAGGCCATCACGTGGGCCTGGGAGCTCCTCACGCAGGTAGGTCTGGGAGCTGGCAGCACAGTTAGGTCTGGGAGCTGGTAACACAGTTAGGTCTGGGAGCTGGTAACACAGTTAGGTCTGGGAGCTGGTAACACAGTTAGGTCTGGGAGCTGGTAACACAGTTAGGTCTGGTAGCTGGTACAATCTCTCTCTTTTCTTACACTTCAGATTGCGTATTTTACCTCGTTTTTCCCTGCAAGAGGTGTACAAGCTTCCAGAGGATCGGCATATTCCACCTCCACCCACCTTCCACCCGCCCTCCTTCCCCCCACCTCAACCCGCCCCCCTGTGTGTCTTACCCCCTGTTTCCGTGCATCAGGTGTACAAGCTGCCAGAGGATCGGCTTTATGCCACCTACTTTGGCGGGGACGAGAAGCTAGGCTTGGAACCGGACCTGGAGGCTCGGGACATCTGGCTCACCGTGCTCCCAGCCAGCCGTGTGCTGCCGTACGGCTGCAAGGTTTGTCTCGTCCTCGTTATGGAAGTCCCTGGTTCACTGCATGACTTCATTCTTGGATGGCCCACACATGCCCGTGTGGTCATGTAACCCCTGTGCCTGTGCTCCCACTCAGTTTTATCTGCACTGGAATACCAGCTCTGAAAGATGCCTTTTCTCATGTGTATTTGCACCCATGCTTGTGCGTGCAGGATAACTTCTGGGAGATGGGTGACACAGGGCCGTGTGGGCCGTGCACGGAGATCCACTTTGACCGCCTGGGCGGGCGCGATGCTGCTGCTCTGGTGAACGCTGATGACCCCACGTGCATTGAGATCTGGAACAACGTGTTCATCCAGGTGAGAGCATCGACGCGTGCTTTAAGCGAGTGCCTTTTGAACGGGTATGTGGAGACGTGTTTGAGTGACAACCCCACGTGCATTGAGATCTGGAACAACGTGTTCATCCAGGTGATGAGGGGGTGCTTAAAACGAGCGTCTTCTTATCGAGTATGTGAGGACGTGTTTGAAGGGACGGGGCCACATGCATTGAGATCTCAAGACGCTGCCTGCCTGCCAAGCACGTGGATGGAACACGTGGATGGGCTTTGAGTCCCTGATATGCTTGTTGTGGCTTGAAGCACGTGCCCCACCCACCTGTCTTCAATACCTCATTCCACCCCACCCCACCCCACCCCACCCCACCTCACCCTACCGCATCTCATACCACAGTTCAACCGCGAGGCGGACGGCACACTGAAGACGCTGCCGGCAAAGCACGTGGACACGGGGATGGGCTTTGAGCGTCTGACGTCCATTCTGCAGGGCAAGCTGAGCAACTACGACACTGATGTCTTCATGCCCATCTTTGAGGCGATCCAGAAGGTGTGAGGGGGTGGAGGGGGGTTGAGCCGGGTTGGGTAAGGTAAGAGGAGTTTGAGAGAGGGCAAGCCGAGCAAATACGACACAGACGTGTTCATGCCTGCCCATCTTTGACGCAATTCAGAAGGTGGTTGAGGAGGGGAGGGACGGGGGAAAAACGGGGAGAAGAGGTCTAGGTGGGCCTTCCTGCATCAACAGGAGGTTTGCTAGCTTGGTGAAAGCAGGGCAAGCTGGGCAACTACGACACGGTGTTTTTGAGAATTCTCAAAACACCCTGCAGCTTGGTGAAAGCAGGGCAAGCTGGGCAACTACGACACGGGCGTCTTCGTGACGGGCTGCTTCTCTGGTGACTGGCGCAGCAGCGCATGAATGAAGGCAAGCTCAGGATAGACGACACGGGCAACAAGGACATGGCATATTGCGTGGTGTATGGAGGTTGGTTTTGAGACGTCTCATAACCAATCTTCATACACGTGGCTACTCAGGATAGAAGACACGGGCAACAAGGACGTGGCATATTGCGTGGTGGCAGATCACATCCGCACTCTCTCCTTTCAACCCAACCCTGCTGCCTTTGTTTGCCCTGTCGTACCTTCCCCCCTGCCAGGTGACAGGAGCGGCGCCTTATGAAGACAAGCTGGGCAAGGAGGACACGGGCAACAAGGACATGGCATATTGCGTGGTGGCGGATCACATCCGCACTCTCTCCTTTCAACCCAACCCTGCTGCCTTTGTTTGCCCTGTCGTACCTTCCCCCCTGCCAGGTGACAGGAGCGGCGCCTTATGAAGACAAGCTGGGCAAGGAGGACACGGGCAACAAGGACATGGCATATTGCGTGGTGGCGGATCACATCCGCACTCTCTCCTTTCAACCCAACCCTGCTGCCTTTGTTTGCCCTGTCGTACCTTCCCCCCTGCCAGGTGACAGGAGCGGCGCCTTATGAAGACAAGCTGGGCAAGGAGGACACGGGCAACAAGGACATGGCATATTGCGTGGTGGCGGATCGCATCCGCACTCTCTCCTTCGCCATCGCTCACCACACTTCTCATGTCCTAGTCTTTTGAACCCTGCCTGTCCGCCTGTCTCTCAGGTCACGGGAGCAGCGCCTTATGAAGGGAAACTCGGGAAAGAGGACACGGGCAACAAGGACATGGCGTACCGAGTGGTGGCAGATCACATCCGCACTCTCTCCTTTGCCATCGCTGATGGCGCCAGGCCCGGCAGCGACGGTCGCGACTATGTGCTGCGTCGCATCCTGAGGCGCGCCGTGCGCTATGGCCGGGATGTGCTGGGCGCCCAGGAAGGCTTCTTCAGCACGTGAGTGGCATGAGCTTGTTGGGGGTGTTTGGTGTGGCTTGGCTTGTCTAAAAGCAGTGACGGTCGCGACTATGTGCTGCGCCGCATCCTGAGGAGGGCTGTTGGATATGGCCGGGATGTGCTGGGCGCCCAGGAAGGCTTCTTCACCTCGTGAGTGGCCTTGGCGTGTGGGGTGTCGTGGGCATGTTGAGAGAGTGTTGGTTGGTGTGTCTCAAGTCAGTGACGGTTGCGACTTTGTGTTGCGCCGCATCCTTGAGGCGTGCCGTTCGCTACGGGCGGGATGTGCTGGGCGCCCAGGAAGGCTTCTTCAGCTCGTGGGTGGGTGTGTGTGAGTGTATGTGAGATCGTGAGAGTTTGTTTTGGAACATCTCAATCTCAACAGCCAACTCTGCAAGTTGTGACGGCCGCAACTATGTGCTGCTCTGCATCTTGAGGCCGCCTGTGCTGTGCTGTGCGCTTTGGGCGGAATGTTCATTCGCAATGTCATGAGGCACATTTTCCTTCCCCTTCCCCCCACAGGTTGGTGCCGGGGTTTGCAGATCTCATGGGGGACACTTCCCTGAGCTGAGAAAGTACGGGCAGCGCATTCAAGATTTTATCAGCGAGGAGGAGACACTTCCCCCCCCCCGATCCCGTTCCCTTCCCTCTACCCGCTGCCCTCCCTTCCCCCCACACCTTCCCTGAGCTGAGAAAGCACGGGCAGCGCATTCAAGACATCATCAGCGAGGAAGAGACACGTCCCCCTCCGCCTCCCCTTCCCTACCCCCTGCCCTCCCTTCCCTCCTCGCCAGCTTGGTGCCAGTGTTTGCTGACCTTATGGGAGACACCTTGTCTGAGCTGCGCAAGCACGGCCAGCACATTCAAGACCTTGCAAGACACACCTTCCCCCTTCCTTCACCTTTCCTGCACCCCACTCCACCGCCTCCCTCTGCCTGGGTATTGTCCCCTCCCCAGCTTGGTGCCAGTGTTTGCTGACCTTATGGGGGACACCTTTCCTGAGCTGCGCAAGCACGGCCAGCGCATTCAAGATATCATCAGCGAGGAGGAGGCTGCTTTCGGCCGCACCCTCCAAAAGGTGGGTGGTCTCTGGGTATTGGCCTCCATCTCTCTGGTCAAGGCTTTCAAGTTGGAAGCATTTGTGCCTGTACAAGTGGTTGATTAGGAATGTCGGCTGTTTTTTTTAATCTTTGCTATTCTTGCTGAGTATTAGAGGGATGACATGGTTTGCCTTCATCTCTCCTCAAACCCCCTGTTTCTTCCCCCTCTCTGCTGCTTCTGCTCTTCTCCGCTCCTCCTATCCTACCCTCCCAGGGCCTGCAACGGTTTGAGAAGGCTGCCTCTGAAGTGAAGGACGGCAAGCTGAGCGGCCAGGTGCGGTGTCATGCGGTGCTGTGGTGTGCACTGAGGTCGCATATAGTGATGTGAGATGCGGTGACGTGGGATGGCAAAGAGGATGAGGGGAGGAGGGGGGGGAGGTAGGAAGTGGGGCAGGTAGTACAGGTTTTGGAGGTCAGACGTCTGTGTGACTAAGGGCGCGTGAGGTCTTTGAAATTTGTAAAAGTTTATGTTTTTAGGGCGAATTTTAGTTTCGAACTTACAACGAAAGAAGTTCGAATTTCCTTCTATCGAAGTTCGAACATCGGGCTTACGACACTGTAAAAAATCACACACACATACAAGGTCGAACCCCGACATTCGAACTTGTAAAAACGAGCCGAGCCGCACGTCAACATCATAGGTTACCCGGTTCGCTCGTCTTGACGGTGCGCCACGTCAACATTTTGCGCCTCGGTTTACAAGGACCTAGAGCTCCAACTCACCTTCCGCGCCGAGTGTGTAGGGAAACTATATTCCAGGTCCATACTTTCAGATTTCTCTCAAATTTAGCCGCGGGTGGACTCAAAAAGTACTACTTTCTAGAATTTCCCTCACGCGAGGCCCAAAGTATGTTCAAAACTGGTCCTGCGGGGCGAAGTTTTCGACACGTGTCCAATTTCGCTTTGAAAAAATTTCGACGGGGCAAAAAATAATAAAACCCCTCGGGACCTAGGGCACATTTGCGGGAGGGATCAACCCTAAACACCAAGCGGGTCCCCGTGTTTAGGGTTGGTCCCTCCCGAACGTGTGTCCTGGTTCCCCTAGGGGTTTTATGTTTTTTGCCCCCTTCAGAAATTGCTAATAAGAAATAGGACACGTGTCGAAAAGTTTGCCTCGCAGGACCAGTTTTGAACATAATCTGGGCCTCGCGTGAGCAAACTTCCAGAAAGCTGTACTTTTTTAGTGAAATTAAGACTAAATTTGAGATATTTTTGAAACTATGGAGCTGGGATATACTTTCCCGAGTGTGTAACCAGGGTACAAATAGCCCCTGTGGCAACACCTTGTATGCTGGACACGTGGCTACAACTGTGTGCACGAATTGTGGGGTGTCTTCGTTGTGCAACTTCATGCACTGGCGAAGCGCTCGCCCGTTTCGCCAGCTGTTCGGACGTGCTGCAAATCACACACGCACGCACGTTCGCGCCTCCGACTCGAGTCAAGTTCATATTTCAAACTCGAACTTTTGCAGAGCCCATACAATGCTTGGTTCGCGAAGCACCCTTCGCGAAATTAGCGAATAGGGTAACCACCCAAAGTTCGAACTTTATTTTGAACTTCTAAACAGACCACACGCGCCCTAATCGTCACGTCCTTATCATTGCTCCTTTCGGTTGAGCTCGTTCCTTCGTGAAGGCGTTCCGTCACTAGTTGTTCCATCCGCTCATCCGCCTCCACCCATCCCTGCTCCCTGCTTGCTTCCCGTCTCCCCCTCCCATTTTTCCCCTCCCCCCCGATCCCCCTTTTTGCCCTTCCCCTTCACCCCTCTCTCCCTCTCCTTCTTGCCACCACAACCAGGACATTTGAGTCGACTCAAAAGTCACCTTGCCACCACAACCAGGACATCTTTATGACACCTTTTCGTAGTCGATTCATATCCTATGCTATTTCTGCCCCTCAACTCCCGCCAAATCCGCCTCTCCCCTTCGCCCATCCCATCCTCCCACACACAGGACGCCTTTGTGCTCTGGGACACCTTCGGTTTCCCGGTTGACCTCACCCAGGTATGCCTGCATGATTGCCTCTGCTGCCCGGGTGTCTCGGCCTCTGCCTGCTTTCCTGCCTCTGCCTGCTTTCCTGCCTCTGCCTGCTTTCCTGCCTCTGCCTGTTTTTCTGCCTCTGCCTGCTTTCCTGCCTCTGCCTGTTTTTCTGCCGCTGCCTGTTTTCCTGCCTCTGCCTGTTTTTCTGCCTCTGCTTGCTTGCCTGCCTCTGCCTGTATTTCTGCCTCTGCCTGTTTTTCTGTCTCTGCCTGTTTTCTTGCCTCTGCCTGTTTTTCTGCCTCTGCCTGTTTTCCTGCCTCTGCCTGTTTTCCTTCCTCTGCCTGTTTTCCTGCCTCTGCCTTTTTTCCTGCCTCTGCCTGTTTTCCTGCCTCTGCCTCTTGCTCTGCATAGCCCCTCTCATCACCTTGAATCCCCCCTCCTCTTCTCATCCTCCTCTCGATGGTGCTTGAGGGCCTTGAGGTGGACATGGCTGCTGAACATACCGGCTGATAGTCTTCTATCCCCTCTTCCCCCTCCCTTCCCCCCGCCCTCCAGCTGATGGCGGAGGAGAAGGGCCTGGCAGTGGACATGGCTTCATTCGAGAAGGCGATGACCGATGCTAGGGAGATGTCGCGCGGGGCCAGGAGCAAGGTGAGCAGGGGCTCTTCTCTTTATCTATGTTGGGGGCGTTATGTAATTTCTGCGTCCGATTGAAACATAAATTACTAAGTATGGACGACCGACGCCAGGGAGATATTGCAAGGGGCGAGGAGCAAGGTGAGTGAAGGGGGGGGGTGTGGGGTGAGTGGGAAATAGATGGTGAGGATTCTGGGAGGGAGTGGGATGCGTTGAAGCATGGGGGCATCTGAACAGGCAGTGACCAATGCCAGTGAGATGTTGAGAGGGGGAGGTGCAAGGTGAAGGGGGAAAGGAGTAAGGATCTTATGACTTCTAAAAAAAAAAAAAAAAAATCAAGAATTGCCTCAGAAATAGCCTAATCACATATTTTCTATGTGGTGATTGCAGGGTGGGGCAGGGGCACTAGTGATGGAGGCAGAGGCGACAGCAGAGCTGCAGAAGAGAGGCATTGATCCCACTGATGACTCGCCCAAATACGTGTGGCGCCAGGTGAGCACCATTCCAGACAACTCGTGCATTACTCTTAGTAAGGTCTTGTCTGACTGAGCTCTTACGTACTTGGCGGAGGCAGAAGCGGGGCGTTGATCCCACTGATGACTCGCCCAAATACGTGTGGCGCCAGGTGAGCACCATTCCACACAACTTCTGCGTGTCTCCTGTGTTACTCTTGCAGTCGATTCCTCTCCACGTCCACACCAAACCTTCCACTCTCTGCTTCTCCAACCTTTAGTATACACTAACCCCCTTTCCCCTCGACTCTTTCGCTCCTCCCACTCGACACTTCCCCCTTCTTCCTGACCATCCTTCTCCACCACCCAACCCCCAACCCCCATGTGTTAATTAAACTTCCGCCCGCACACCTTTTTGAGGCGCCTCAAAAATCCCCCCGACCCCCATGTGTTACTTAAACTTCCGCCCGCACACCTTCCGCAGTTCTCTGTTGCTCCTGGTCTCTCCCTTGTTTATCTTGAACCCGCACACGCCTCCTCGCGTTCCCACCTCCTTTTCTCTCTCACCCTTGTTACCATGAATCTCCACACATCTCCCTCCGTTCCCACTCCCCCCGATCGTCCTTCAGGATCACCCAACCACAGTGCGCGCCATTTTCACCCCGTCCGGCTTCGTCGAATCAGTAACCGCTACGTCAGCAGACGCATCCGCCGAAGTGGGCCTCGTTTTAACCAGCTCCAGCTTCTATGCAGAGCAGGGCGGGCAGATCTTCGACACCGGTGCCATTATCAAACCTGCTAATAACGAGGATGCCAATACCGGGAGCAAATTCGAGGTCCGGTCGGTGCAGGTGTACGGCGGATATGTGGTGCATGTCGGCGTGGTGACAGGTGGCAGCGTGGCAGTGGACGACGCGGTGGTGTGCCAGGTGGATTACGATCGGAGGGCGCTGGTGGCACCGAATCACACGTGCACGCATCTGCTGAACCATGCGCTGAAGAAGGTGTTGGGGGATCACATCGACCAGAAGGGCAGTCTTGTGGCAGAGGATCGACTCCGCTTCGACTTCTCCCACGGTGAGCCGCATTCTCTCCTCTCCCTATTAACAAAACCCTTAATATGCCTCTGATTGTGGTTCTGGTGGTTGCGTGGACTACGATTGGAGGGCCCTGGTGCCTCCGAATCACTCACACTTGCAAGCATCTTTTGAGAATTCTCAAAAGTCACTCCGAGAATTCTCAAAAGTCACTCCGAGAATTCTCAAAAGTCACTCCAATATAGCGTGGACTACGATTGGAGGGCCCTGGTGGCACCCAATCACTCACACGTGCACGCATCTGCTCAACCATGCGCTCTCAACTTAACAAGGTGTTGGGGGACCATATTGACCACAAGGGCAGCCTGGTGGCAGAGGATCGCCTCCGATTCGACTTCTCTCACGGTGAGTGCTGTGCTCTTGTCTCCCATAATGACATAGCCCATGCAAGGTTGATGCCTCTGGTAGTGGTTCTGGTCGTTCGGGTGGTTCTAGTGTGGCTGGGGAGGGAAAACACCACACGGATTCTATCCCAAGGACCTGGGGTTGATCGAGGGGGAAGTGGAGGAGAGGGTGAAGACAGGTCTGAAAGTGTGTGCTTCCTATCCCCACCCCACCCGTCTGTGTGTGTGTCCGTGCATGCAGGCAAGCCCATCGACCCCAAGGACCCGAGGAAGATCGAGGGGGAAGTGGTGGAGAGAGGGTGAAGACAGGTCTGAAAGTGTGCTTCCTATCCCCACCCCACCCCACCCACCCGACTTTTGAGGCGCCTCAAAAAGGTCTGAAAGTGTGTGCTTCCTATGCCCACCCCACCCACCCGTATGTATGCGCGCAGGGAAGCCCATAGACCCCAAGGACCTGGGGAAGATCGAGGGGGAGGTGGTGGAGCGAGTGAAGGCGGGTCTGCCCGTGTATGCACTCGAGTCCAGCCTTGCAGACGCCAGGCGTATCATGGGGCTCAGAGCGGTCTTCGGAGAGGTGAGCGCGGTGGGAAGCGGTGGGTAGTGGCGGAAAACAATGAGAATGGTCAGGTGGTGGCCCAGGGTTGCCCGTGTACGCACTCGAGTCCAGCCTTGTGGATGCCAGGCGTATCATGGGGCTCAGAGCAATGTTTGGCGAGGTGAGAGCGGTGGAAAGCGGTGGGAATGGTCAGCTATTTTTCAGGTGTAACTCGACCCAGTCTGTATGGCTAGGGTTGAGGCAGAGGTGGTGGAGCGGGTGAAGGCGGGTCTGCCCGTTTACGCACTTGAGTCCAGCCTTGCGGATGCGAGGCGTATCATGGGGCTCAGAGCGGTCTTTGGAGAGGTGAGAGTGGTGGAAAGAGGTGGATAGTGGTGGAGAGCAGTGAGACTGGTCAGCGTTTTTGTTTTAGGTGTAATTCGACCCGGTCTGTGTAGCGAGGATCGAGGGGAAGGTGGTGGAGCGAGTGAAGGCGGGTCTGCCCATGTACGGTGAGTACTCGAGAGGCGAGTACGCACTCGAGTCCCTGTCCCGAGAGGCAGGCAGGCACTCGAGTCCGCTTGCCTCTCCATGATCTTTCTCCATGTCCCGTTCTCCCCTGCTTCTCAGGTCTACCCCGATCCAGAGCAGGTGGTATCAGTGGGCGCGCCAGTGGAGCAGCAGCAGCAGCTGCAGGACCAGGAGTGTGTTACTGTTATTGTGTGGCCCTCTGTCTCTCACAAATCTCCCTGCCTCTCCATGTGATCCTCCTCAGGTCTACCCCGATCCAGTGCGGGTGGTATCAGTGGGCACGCCAGTGGAGCAGCTGTTGCAGGACCCGGAGAACCCCCAGTGGGCCAACAGCTCCATCGAGTTCTGCGGTGGTGAGTGCCGTCTGTGGTGGTATGTTCCGGGGTGGCGAGTTGTGTGGTGGTGAATCATGCCTCTCATCCATATATGGCGGTGAGTATCGCCAGTGGATCAGCTACTGCAGGACCCGGAGAACCCCCTGTGGGCCAACAGCTCCATTGAATTCTGCGGTGGTGAGTGCTGTGCTGTGTGTAGTAGTGAGTTGTGCGTTTGATCCCTGTGTCTCTGTATGCCAGAGTGAGTATTGTCTTCGTCGGTGAGTATCGCCAGTGGAGCAGTTGCTGCAGGATCCGGAGAACCCCCAATGGCCCAACAGCTCCATCAGGTTCTGTGGCGGTGAGTATCGTATATATATAAAAAAAAAAGTGAAAATCACCCTGTGGCTTCGAGTTTTGTGTGTGACATGAGTGCGCTCGTACATGTAATGTCATCTCACCCCCAGTGGGCCCTTGTACGAGTTACAGGTTACGTGATCTCATACTTGTATATGTTCCTCCCCTTCCCCTCCCCTCCTCTACAACCCCCCCCCACTCTCAGGCATGCACATCAGCAATACGACTGAGGTAGAGTCATTCGCAATTATCAGCGAGGAGGGTATCGCCAAGGGCGTGTGCCGCATCATCACCCTTTTCCCCCCAGTCCCTTACCCTCTGTCCCTTGCTCCTCCTTTCCCTGCCCTGCTCTCTTCTCCCCCCCAGGCACGCACATCAGCAATACGACTGAGGCGGAGTCATTTGCGATCATCAGCGAGGAGGGCATCGCCAAGGGCGTGAGGCGCATCATCGCCTTCACCACTGCCAAGGCCAAGGAGGCCATTGCCCTTGCCGACCAGTACGCCGCCCGGATCGAAGCGGCCGGCAAGCTGTCCGGCACGGCATTGGAGAAGGTGGGTTGTTGTCCCGTGCTGACTTCTGTTGACCGCCCTTGACCTCCGTTGACCTCAGTTGACCACCGCAAGGCCATTGCCCTCGCTGAGCTAATGGAGGTGGCAGCCCTAAAGGGGTCAGCGGTGGATTCAGCGGTGATCCCCGCGGCCTACAAGGCACAGCTCAAGGCATCTCTGCTGAAGCTGCATGACCGCCTGCGCCAGGCACAGCTGAAGCCCACTCCTTCTCTCCCTCCTTCCCCCTTCCTGTCCCCTTCTAACAGGAGGTGACAGCACTTAAGGGCTTGGTTGACTCTGCTGTCATCCCGGCAACATACAAAGCGCAGCTCAAAGCTTCGCTGCTGAAGCTGCACGACCGCCTGCGCCAGGCACAGAACCCCTTCCCACTCTCTCTCTTTCCCTCGTCCACCCAAACAGGAGGTAGCAGCACTGAAGGGATCTGTCGACTCAGCAGTCATCCCAGCAGCGTACAAAGCGCAGCTGAAGGCATCGCTGCTGAAGCTGCACGACCGCCTGCGCCAGGCACAGAAAGCAGCCGCCGGGGCCAACCTGAAGCTCGCCATCCAGACGGCTGTTGAGACGGCGGCAGCGGCGGCTGCGGCCGGGGAGAGTGTGTGCGTGCTGCGAATCGATGTGGGGCTGGACCCGAATGCAATCAGGGAGGCCGTGGTGACTGTGCTGGGACAGCAGAAGGTGAGAGTTGGGGGTGTGGGAGAGAGGGAAAAGGAGGGGTGTCGGTGGGGGGAATATGGTGGTATGTAACGGCAACCGTTGAGGGAGTTTGTGTGTGTGTGCTTCAAAATTGACAGAGGGAGCAGCATGTATGATCGTGAGGAGGGTAAGGCAGGGTTGATGGAGGCTATATTCAACCCTATCCTTCGCATCACACCTTCGATTATTCTCCCCCCTTCCCCTCCCTCGCCCACCAGGAGCTGGCAGTGCTGATGGTATCAGTGGACGAGGAGAAGGGCAATGTGCTGCTGTATGCGGGTGTGCGTGACGCCGTAGCAGCACGCGGGCTGTCTGTGCCGGAGTGGCATATCCCCATCGCCATTCCCCCCAAACCCCCCTCTCTCCACCCCCACCCCAACCAGGAGCTGGCAGTGCTGATGGTATCAGTGGACGAGGAGAAGGGCAAGGTGCTGCTGTATGCGGGTGTGCCTGACGCCGTGGCAGCCCGCGGGCTGTCCGTGCTGGAGTGGCTGCGGGCGGCACTGGTGCCCGTGGAGGGCAAGGGGGGCGGCGGCAAGGGCGGGCTGGCTCAGGGGCAGGTGAGGACGCAGAGATTCGGTCCTGTTTGTTCGAGAATATGTGGGGCTTGGGAGGGTTGACACGAGAGTTGACAGAGTTAAGGTGGGGCATGGGGGAGTTGACAGAGGATAGGTGGGGCATGGGAGTTGAGAATTCTCAAAGGGATACATGATGGAGCCATTCTAGTTTGCTGTTGCGGTGTAGTGTTGTGTGTTGACAACACAGGGTTTAAAGCTTATGCTCCGGTTCTGTGCCCCTTACCCTTTTCCTTTTCAGGGCAACAAGGCTTCGGGTGCGAACGAGGCGATGGAGGTTGCCAAGAAGTATGCTGCAGAGAAGTTGGGAAAGTAGCTACACGCCCAGACGATTTCTGATTTGTCATGTCTGACCATCGTGTGATTATGATTCGTTTGTGAAACTACTCTTTCTCATAACAAGTATTCATAACACTTGCGACTGTACAACCTCATTAGTGTACAATGTTGTTGAGTCATCTCGTTGACCAGTCAGTTTCTGTGCCACCGAGCCACACCATAGGGACTGACGGTTGCCACAGACTCAATCTTTGTCGTTTCCCGCATTAGCGGCGAGTCGCGAAACAGGATACGGATCAAGTACGAAAGGATCGACCCTTCGCTAGCGCCGCGTGATGCGGTGCTCCTACGACTACCACACCTCAATCTTTCGCCTGCTGGTAACATGTCGGCGACAAAAGTCTCGATCACACAAACGAACAAACGAAATTCTCGTTGTCTCGCTAATGGAAATGTTTCTCGCATTTTCAATGCGTTGTCCACTGCTTCCCGAAGCGCATCCAGCCAGGTAGTCACGACTCACGACATCCCATCCCATCACATATACATTCTCTCTGCCACTCCACTTTCAACTCATCATCTGCTGCTTCTCCAGCTGTCTCTCAACTCATCCACTCAGCTGATCGGATTTGACTTCTCTACCATTTTTTACTCAACTCGAATTCTTCGTTGGCACTAAGCTCCAGCTCGATCAGACGACACGATCATGGCCTTCAAAAATCTCCTCATCGCATCGTTGTTCGCAGCGCTTGTGCTTTCATGTGAGTTGCGGCAAGTGTTTATCCACAGCGCCATCTCCTTTTCATCACGCTACGAGTTAGCAGCAACAGCGTCACTCTCATGTGCTCAGACAAATCCACTACACCCAGTCGAATTCTAAGGATTTTCAGGTCTCTACTTACCTTTAGTCTCTATATAAGCTAAAAAACGTCCGTGTTCATCCGTTCAGGTGCCGCTCATCGCGGAGGTCGCTTTGGAGGCGGCGGGTTCGGCGGTGGAGTCTGGCGTGACGTCATCAGTGGCAAACTCGGCACTCCAGTCGGTAAGCGCAAATTTCTCATACATACAGTGCTGTTTAGAACGGTATGGACGGGTTCTGAACGTCACCGCTTTTCTCACTCCCCGCGCAGGTTCCCTCAGGGCATTCATGAACGGATCGCAGGTGCTCGACGCGAGCGACGCGGCCGTGGGCGACGCGAACGCGACGGGAGTGATCGGGCTGGTGGTGCTGAAAACCGATACGGATTACAACATTCTCTACCAGGCCGGCGTGCGCGTGTCTGACGCCGGCCTCCCCACGTCCATCGCCATCAACTCCGCCGCCGCCGGCGCCGGCGGATCCCCCGTTATTGAGTTCTCCGCTACCGAGGCCGCGTGGCAGAATTACACGTGGAACGGCACGCGGTTCGGGCAGGGCGGAAACAGCAGCGCCGGCGGCGCAGGCGGCGCTAGGCGCGGGGCGGTGGTGAAGGCGGTGCTGCAGGTGTTGGCGCAGTTCTTCCCGAATCTCAACGCCACTGGCGCGGGATCCTTCTTCGGCGGGCGCGGGGGCGGGCGCGGGGGTCCGCGCGCCGGATTCGCTTATGGCTTCTCCGGTGTTTGGTACAACGCGAGCACGATCACCAACGGCGCGGGGCGCAGCTACGCGGACGTGGTGGCAGTCGACATGCTCGCCGCTCCCAGCAGCTTCTTCGGCGTGGTTACCACCGACGCCTTCGCCGATGGCGTCGTTGGGGGTCCCTTCGCTAACCATACCCGCCACGCAGGCGGTCGCGGCGGAGGCATGCGCGGTGGCAGGTTCGGAGGTTTCCGAGGGTAGGCGGCAGGCGGCAGGGTTCGGAAGTGGTGGGGCGTGGTTGGGCGTTGTGAAGATGGGTCGCCTTCTTGGGAGGCGAGGCGAGCTCAACGGATGGTTAGTGGAAGCGGATGGTCCGATGAATCTGAAGATTGTCAAGGTAGTTTCGTACAAGCAGCGGAGGAGGTTTTTAGAAATGGGGAATGTGGGAATGAGTGAATGGTAGTGTGGAATCAGAGCGCATGGCATGGAGGTCAAGTCTGGCGCTTGCTGCTGCATGCCTCCAATGCTCGTGGCTGCCATAGTGTGTGGGACAAACATTCTGCTGCAGCGCTAGACTTGCTCTCCATGTCGTTGCATTGTACGTACCTTTTTGTGTGTGCCTCCCCATGCTTTCCATGCATACTTCTTGTATGTGGTTGTGATTTTTATGAGAAGAGCACCACGGTTCACTCTGAAACGGATACCGTAGATTCTTGGCAAAGCACAAAACTATCTAGATTAATAAAGTTGACCAACAAAATTAGCAATCTGGGCCACAGGTTTTTACGGTAATATTTTTTCCAAGTAATCTAGAAAGTGGAGGTGAGGTGACAGCTCTATTTCAAGGCATAGAGGGTTCTTACTAAAATTGATCAGGAATACAAGGTTGATCCTTTAAGGGGTTGCTCCACTATTTCCATTCTTGCTCTGGGGTCGTGCCAAAGGATATCTCAGCCACATTTCATTCCAGCATGAACCATTACAGAATAAGTTACGGTACCTTTCTTCTTGGTGGCAACCCTACAGACTGCAGCTGCCCTAGCATGCTGACCTTCCCTACAGCTTATCGATCACCTCCTGACATTCCTCCTCCTTACCTTCCTTCCCCAGGCCAGCTAACAATACCCAGGATTACTACCGGTATAAATTTCTCCCGCAGCCACTGCATGCACTACCTCTAGCTGCGCTGCCAGAACGTGTCGGGGGTCGGGCGGGTGAAATTTGCAAACTGACCGCGAGCGGCTCCATCCGCAAACGCTGCAGTCTTCACAATCCCAAAGTACCCACTCGGATTCGCCAAGAGCAGATTCGCCACCTCGAAATAGCTCTGCCCGTCCGCGTTACTGTACTGCGTGGCATTATACCAAACACCAGAAAACCCATACACATAACCGGTACGAGCAGCCGGGCGGAAAAACCCAAAGTATTTCGGAATGGGGGCGGCGTGCCTGCGGCCGCGGGAGTCCCTGCGGGTGCCGTTCCAAGTCATGTTGACCCACGCTGCTTCGGTGGCGGAGAACTCGAGAAGGGCGGCGCCGCCGTCAGCCGAGCCGGCAGCACCAGTGCGGATGGCGATGGAGAGAGGAGCTCCGGGGGCGGTGAGGCGGATGCTGGCTCCGTAGCGAATGTTGTAGTCGCTGCCACTCCTGCCAGCCAGGGGTGGGTGGTGCAGGTGATGGGTAAGATGCAGTAGGAGGGGATGAGCAGGTGGTTGTCAGTGAGAGGTGGCGCTTATTGGAAAGCAGCGTGGGAAGCGGGAAACTGAAGAGGAGGTGGAATGAGAGATTGGTTGGCAACGAGAGGCTGATTAGCAATGAGAGGCAGAGCTGCTTACTGGAAGACAGCGAGGGAGATGACGCCTGTGGCATTCACATCCCCAGCAGCGCTGGTGATCTCCGTGCCGTTCAGCCTCGCCTTCACCGCTCCTGGCGAGATGAGGAGCAGGCGGGATGAGGAGCAGGAGAGATGAGGAGCAGGAGGGATGAGGAGCAAGAGGGACGAGGAGTAAGAGGAATGGGACATGGGAGGTGAGGGTTGGTTGCGACAGCTTTCATGAACAGGCATGCCCGTCTTTGTGCCGTTCAGCCGTGCAAGCTAACAATCCAAAACCAACAAGATAAAGAATGAAGCGTTCGAGTCTTACTCACCCACGCGGGTGCCCAGACCCCCAGCGCGATTGCGCCGACCGCCGCCAAACCCGCCGCCAAACCCGCCGCCTCCACCACCGCGTCCCCCTTCGAAGCCGCGTCCTCCGCCACCCCCGCGCCCACCGCCGCCGCCATGAGCGGCGCCTGCTGCGGTATTCGGGGACGAGGGGGAACATCGTTAGAGGCATCAGAAACATCATTATCGGATACTTCACTGCAGATTAGTGGAAGGCGTGAAAGAATGCATTGGTTCGCAAGCATGTTCTTGAAACGGTTATCGAGGCTGTGCTTACAGGCGACGACGAGGAGAGCTAGCAGCGACGCGGCGAGAAGGTGGCGAAGAGTCGCCGTCGTCGTCGTCATCGTTGATTGGGTAAAGAGCGTCAAATGAAGAGCAATGACTCGAGTAGAGGCGAAAACGAGGACGACTGTTCGACTATATGTTCAAGCTGATGTCGGGTCACCGTACGAGAGGAGACCGAGGAGAATGATGAGATATCCTGAGAGATTATTGGGTGCTTTTATAGACCTGCTCCCAGGACTGCCCCTCTGCACGATAGTACATCGCAGCCTTGAGCTAAGCTAGGCCATAAACGGGCGAGAACTGGGGAAGCCTGCTCGCAGAGCGCAGGAAGCGGCAATCACGGCGGTGCGAGGAAGTCACACCGAAGCTTCCGTGAGGTACTACCGCGGTCGGACCCACTCGGGCCCGCGGCTGGTACTTTACTGTAGGTGGAGCTGCTTCCGAAGCAGATTTTCGCGTGGCGCGCTAACGGGCGGGAAACACGCGAGCGAGAGTTTGTACTCCGACGTCGTTCCGACACAGTTTATCTGATCATTCGAGGGCCTGGCAGGGGGAGAAAACTGACAGGCGAGGTGGGCCTGGGGGAAGGGACACCCGCCGCTGACAGGATGAGACGACCTTCTCCATGAGGCGAGACGTAGAGACAGCTGGCAGTGCTGACATGACAACGTGGCTGCGTCTCCGCGATAAACGCCGGAATATCATACACCCTCATTCTCGTTAGACTGGCATATGTTATACTGACCCGGACGCTTAGTGTAGCCGCAGCGGACCAAAGAAGGTCCTATCACATGCGTTATACTGACAGTTTGACCCAGGGCGTTTAGTCAAGGTTCTATACGTTCTAAAATGGTATTGCTGTTTTCTAAACGGTTAAGACAGTAATTCAGCGTTAACGGAATTTTACGGCCCAAGTCTGGTTTCGTCGCCTCGTGCGACTTGGCCCGCAACAGAGTTATCTCACCAGCCCGCTACGTCCAAACACTGTAGCCACTGCTTCCGCCGGTGAGAAGACTGAGAATGAGGGTGTACTAGGACTCGGACCTACGAGAGAGGATCCTGACTGGGGGAGGATGGTCGGTGGATGAAGGGAAGGTAATTGTGGGGCGGTGATGGATGGCAAGTGTACATGCAGATTGATTCGTGCTTCATTTCTTCAGATAGGACAACCCTGCTAAACCTTTCTTCAGCGCTCCCAACCTCCCAGTACGTTCAAGAATTACTTACGTTTTGTTCAGCCCTGGGAGATCTGCGTGTCCCAGACTCCCAGTCTGCAAAATCTACTGGGAGAACAGGGTGTACTGGTGGCGAAAAATCTACTGCGCGATGCGAAGCACGAAAGTCTTCCCGCTTCAAATTTCACGCTTCTGCGAAATTCGCCCCTCCATCCAGCTGGTGATGCTTTCTTCCCTTGTTTCACCCCGTGCGAAAAGTCGTCCGCCCACCTGTGTGTTTGACCAGTCGTCGCATGGGTCGCATACCCACATCACTTTCTACACTCACAGCAATGGACTCGTTTATGTCGCCTCGCCAGCTTCCTCCTTGTTGCTCCATTAGAGAGTCCCCCTTCACAAGCCGGATAAATGGTATAGTCAAGACTATGAACTGAATGAGTTTTAGCAGACTCTGTCATGCATGCTCTCATCCTTCAAATTTCATTACATTTAACATTATATCATTGCAAAGCTGAGCAAATCATAAGACGGCATTCAAATCCGAGCAGGAACTATTACTCGACATGAATTCTCCACCACTTCACCCATTATTGTATCCTTTCCTGCATCCTGCCATCTGTGCTCATCTACTCTCCTCCTGTCTGAATCACCTGGCTTCATTACCACATCACTACAAGAACTTGTTGCAGGCACCAAGGTCATGTCGCAATCCATCAAATTCCTGCCTCCCATGGGGCCAGCACCAACAATTCCATCCAATCCCAGAGTGAAATCCACCCAACCTGGAGGCAGATACGGTGAAAACACCAAGACAAGCTTTCGCTCCACATTTCTTCCCCCAGCAACGCCACCTGCCTGCAGGTTAGAACCATCCCAAGCCTGCTGTCCGAGCCTGGGTGTCTGGAACGATGAGTAGGACAGGAAGGTGGCAGGAGTTCGCCTGGAGAGAAGAAGGCGTGTGTTGATGCAGTGGGACCAGGCGAGGCCTAGGGCTGGTACGACACGCTGGCCTGATGACCAGAGGATCTGTGAGTTTTCTGAGTCGGAGAGGATGTCAGGGTGCGGACCAGAATACGCCACAGTCGCTGACGCTGATGGCTCTGATTTTGCTTCACCGTCTACTTCTTCTGTTGCTGCTGCTGGAGTGACACTGGGATGTGGGTTGTCGATGGAGGCTGTGACCTGGTTGGTCACCACCACGGCGATTTTGTACCGATCTGCAAGATGCTTGAGAGCAGATGCGATGCGGAAGAGCATGGTGGTGCGCTGACACATGTCGTCGCGTGAGTTGTCGAACTCCGAGCGGAACAGCGAGGCGATGGAGTCAATGATGAGAAGGCGGATGGGATGGGCTCTGGCACGGACGAGCTCCACATGCATCTCTCCTTCCAAACAGTGGGTCAGCTCCTGGACGGTTGGGATCTCCTTGATGAACACGTGGTCATATGGATGGCCACGATCACTTCCCGGGTTGATGTTGATCGCAGGTTTATAGTCACCGGTGCTGCTGATGGTATCACATGTCTGCACGCCGTTGCTGTTCACAGCACCAGGAGAATTTGATTTGAGCAGGTTTTGGAAACGGCTGCTGTTGGCAAGTTGGAAGAGTCGTTTGGTGGGGAACCGACCATCAGTGTATATGTACAGTGCTGCACCCCGTGACGTGTCGGCGTTGCCTCCTGACGTGTTAGGAGAACCAGAGGATGCGAGCAGCGGTTGCGCAGGAGCCTGAAAGGGTGTTGTTGACACAGGTGCTTGCACTGCCAGCGCCAGCTGCAAGCATAACTGGGTTTTGCCACTCGCCGCCTCTCCCACGAGCTCGGTCACCTGGCAGGCTCGCAGGCCGCCTCTGAGAAAATGGTCCAACACGGGACACCCGAGGGACACGTAGCTGGGAACGACCGAGTGTAGCGAAATTGGGCGAAACGGCAACCCATCAGTTACAGATGATTCGTTTATATGAAAATCGAGCTGATCATCCGAAGGAGAGCGTTCAAGGCGGAGGGGAGGTTGGCTTGGGCGTTTCTGTGGTTGACACGGTGATAGTGGGTTGAGATGGGTTTCCTGCTGTTGCGGAGACACGGCTTCTTGTTTGGGTTGCAGAGAAACGATGGTCGCAGGCGTCTTTTGAGAATGATTAGCGTAAACATAATGATGGTTTGAGATGGGTTGAGCGGAAAGCTTGAGCGGTGGAAGCGGTGGTGGCTGGTCCTGGTGTGGGGGTTGCTGTTGAGGTGATAAGGGTTCTTGTTTGGGTTGCAGAGGAACGAAATTCGCAGCGTCACAATGGTCATGTTGGTCAGAGAGAGGGTGAGGCTGAGCAGAGAGCTTGAGTGGTGTCAGTGATGAGCGTGGCTGGTCCAAATGTGCGTTTGGCTGGGGAGACGCGACGCTAGCTTGATTGCGTTGCGGGACGGCGATCGCAGAAGCGTCGTGGCAAGGAAGAGGGTGCGAGGAGACGTTGCACGGTCGAGAGGGCGATGGACGCGCGTGATGAAATGGCGGGTTCTGCTGCGAAGTCGTTCTGGCTGGATCAGGTTGGAGGGGGACGATTTTCTGCGACGGCGAATCGTCATCATGGCTCGGAATGTGAAGTCGGTAACGGGACATAACGCAGAGGTAGCGTTAACGGGCTAAGCAGAAATTTCCTTCGAACAAGTTGATCAGCAACAGTCCGCCTGCAAGGTCCATAGTCCTTTCTCCCCTTGCAAGTTTCTGAAGCGATTCAGCCGCGAGGAGGCGTTAGAGGCAGCCAGAGAGACATTCCCGCTTGCTCCACGGGTCGAATCGAGTCAACACAGTGCTGCCAACGCCTTGAGGTCTGTGCAAACAGGCAGTGAAAGGGCCAAGCATTCCCAGGGCTGGCGGGGCGAGGCCACGCTAGGCGGGGGCAAATTCTCAAGGTTGAGGTCCCGCGAACCTTGGTTCGGAAAACAAGGTCGGTAACTATGTTTATCAGACGTTACCCCAAGGTATATTGAAAGAATCTAAACCCAGGTTTGTTACAGCCAAAATTATTGATGTCTTTACAGCCAACAAAATCTCATTCTATCATAACACTTTCACAAAAACGGCTACAAAGAGCCGACCCTCACTACGATCTATGCTGCCATAAAACCACGAAACCCCTGGAGGAAAGCAGACACAGCGTTATCACCCACAGAGGAACACCCCTCCTCCAGCTGCTGAGTATCCACCTTGCAAGCTGCCTCGTTCTTGCTGCACCACTTGGACTGCCTCAGCTCCTCTGCTGCCTCCCTCCACTGGAATGAAGAGGCCTTCTCAATGGTGGGGTCGAACTGAGCTCCCAAACGACTCTTGCCTGTGGAAACAAGTACAAACCATGCAGACACCCATTCATACATACATGGGTGCAAGACAGAGAGATGTAGCATAACAGAATAAAAAGGCACACCAGACCGCTATTATGTGCTGGGTGAAGGCAATGGCAGAATGTAAATGATCCATCGCAATCTCACCATGAGTGAAGGCAACATCAGCAAAGACAGCCTGGACATTGCAGCAGAAGTTGTCAAGGGCCTTCACACTCTCCCCCGCACGCAGCAGGTAGCGCCGGGCATCAAACGCCAGAAGCGTGTTGACCTGCAGGTCGTTCAGGCACGCCTCGCCTCTGTACAGCTGCATCCAGGGAAGCGTAACCAGGGTAAAAATACAATACATAGGGGACAAAGGGAGCGTATCATAGATTTAGTGATGCGAATTGCCTGCGCATCAAACAGCATGCAAGTTTTTTTCAAGTTTGACTGATGCAGACACAGCTGCTGACCGCTGCTGACCTTGTCATAGTCTGCGAGAATGGTGGAGATCTCGCGCATGCGCTCATCAGACTTGTCATCGAGGTTGTAGCCGACGCCGATAGCGCGGTACCCAAGCTGGCTGTCGTACGCACAGCGGCTGCGCCCCTCACTGCGCTCCATCACTGTTGTTGTCGCCGGCACACACGTCAGACTGTTGGCAGGAAGCCACGACTCTCCCACCTGGGGAAAAACAAAGAAAGAACAGATGAGCAACCGTTGGCAGCACAGCACATGGTAGCGGCAGAAGTGAAGCATGTATGCTGACTAACCTCTGCTCAAGAACAGAAGGTGGCAGCCAGACAGCCACACACGCCTCACCTTGCGGGCGCTGCTGACAGCAGCAGTGGGGCAGCCCTCCTCCATGGCCCTGGTATCAGCCCGGCACACCGCCTCGTGTTTGCGGCACCACTTGGAGCGCCTCAGCTCCTCCGCTGCCTCCTTGTACTGCGAGCTCAGCGCCCTCTCTATTGCCGGGCTGAACTGCGCTCCCAGCCGGGTCTTGGCTGAATTGAGTAAAAAATACAGGGTGAGGTGACAGCAAGTCATGAGCACAGGGGAGAGAAAGAACACGGAAGGAGGCCAGCTAGGTGGCAGACAGGGCCTTGTTATGCACTTTGCAGGACTGGCAGGCCAGCATCAATGGAGGTCACACTGTGATTGAAGGCTCACTGAGAGTGTAGATTCACCATGAGTGAAGGCGATATCAGCGAAGATGGACTGCACGTTGCAGCAGAAGCTGTTGAAGTTCTCAATGCGCTCCTTGGCACGGATAAGGTAGCGCCGCGCATCAAACGCCAGCAGCGCATTGATCTGCACGTCGTTCAGACACTCCTCCCCGCGGTACAGCTGCAAAGGATACACAACATTACAGTAGGGAATGGTTTTCAAGACGTAGCGTCAAACGCCAGCAGCGCATTGATCTGCACGTCGTTCAGACACTCCTCCCCGCGGCACAGCTGACGGGGATAAAACACACAATACAGGAGGAAGTGAAACTAATGACAAAGCTGCTTAACGGTGAATACATGTGGACGTAACTCATGCAGCAGCGTAGCAGCACCAAGCGAAAAGCACAACAGCAGAGATGCCTACCTTGTCAAAGTCAGCAACAACGGTGGAGATCTCGCGCATGCGCTCGTCAGACTTGTCATCGAGGTTGTAGCCGACGCCGACAGCGCGGTACCCAAGTTGGCTGTCGTACGCACAGCGGCTGCGTCCCTCACTGCGCTCCATCACCATTGATGTTGCCGGCACACACGTCAGACTGTCCGCAGGCAGCCATGATGCGCGCGCCTGGCCACGAGCACGGGAGGGAACACGAACATGAAACCAGGTGCAATGCTTCAGATGCGTGGACAAACACGAAACTCGAAGTCAATCAGGTGTAGTCTTCTTACGAAAACAAGTTACGTAATACTATTCGCCTTCCGTGCGTCTCGAAATAGTATGGAAAAAGAAATAGGGACGCCTCATGAGCCATACGAGACGTGTAACGATCAACTAATAAGCGCGCGGTGGTGGTCGACTATTGAGAGAGCAGTCAAATAGCTAGACGTCGCGATGGCGTCGGATACGTCGTAGAACGTTTTGCTCGGACTTACAAACGGAACGGCCAGAAGAAAGAGAGCAAGCAGACCCAAAGCGACCAATCCGGAAGAGCGAGCCATCAGGGAGGACTGGCGGAAAAGCAGGAGCGGAAGGACAGTAGCAGCTAGAGGGGAAAACAGGAAAAAAGACACGCGGGAATTGCGATGAAAGAGGAAGAGCGAGCATTAGTACGCACGCACCGCACTAGGAGCTGCTGGTGGCGAAGACGAATGCGGCTCGGGCGGAAAATCGGGTTGCGAACAACGCTCGAGAACACTCTTTCAGCCATCAGGCAGCTGCTCATCGGAATTGAACACACCACGCGTCAGCAAGCATGACGACGCTCCTCGCAGTTGATAATTATCATTTCTGACGCAGCAGCTGTTCCCTCGTTACCTCGTTAATAACTACAGGCAAGCAGCCTGACACTTAGGATGCATGCAGGCTGACACATGGGACGATACAAGAATGGCGCTCAAAAGAATCTAGGTAACAAATAGTAGAAGTCACAAGCAGATCCCCGTTATTGGTGGTTTTGTGAGCGGACATATTTCAGACTCATAACTAAACAATATTTCGGTGTAGATCTAGAATGGTTGGGAGGGTGAAAGACTGGGCAGGGATTGGTTTGTTCTGGTCAAAGATGAATCAGCAAGCGAAGTGCTCGAGGCATTCTGCCGAGCCTGACTACCTGACCTCGTCACCAGTGATTGGTTCGGTTTGCTTTTGGATGAGGCAGAGTGAGTGTTTGTCAGCACGACCTGGGTGTCTCCAAGGCCCAAACGAGTCTTCATAAGCATTACGCTTAGCGGCTTGCTTCCGTGCCAACTGTGCATTCACTTTCAAATTTGACACTTCAAACTAGCTCGGAGTCTGGTTCGGCCATACGTAAAATGAAGTCAGGGCCGCCGCGCCATGCAACCAGGGCAACGTTTCTATCTTACCTGTAGGGCCCGAACCGAGTCCCTGACCTGACATCTAGGTACGACTCTCAATCACACTTGTCTACCTGCTTCAGCTTTCTCGTAAGCTATACAAACTCTGGGAACGTCGTTGCTCCCTCGAGATCCCTCTTCAGTTGCACGATTCAATAGAGCGGTAGGACCTTGCCTAGTCTAGTTTTCTTTACTAAGCAGCACGTTTACAGTCCCTCTACCGCGTGAAGTAAGGTCTGCCTATTAGCTGTTGAAACCCAGGCGAGCAATCTAAATCTGAGTCTTTCAGGAAGCCAGATTACTTCGCGAGCATTCTTTCTTTTTCTTATCGTGTAGTTTGTTCCACCATCGTCTTTTCTCATGTTGCTTTCGTAATCTACTTTACAGCAACAGCACGATGAATCGCGGCTTTCATCAACCGCATCAAAGGCCGCCTAGAGTTCAGCGGGATGGGAGAATCGACACGACGACGCCACTCCTTGGTTCCACTGGGAATGCTGCGAACAGCACAGGCAATAACGGAACCACCGACCCTAGCTCTTGGCCGGGAGGCCAGAGCAACTTTAATCTTTCATACCAAGGAACGTCAAACCTTAATACCCCGCTAGGACTTCGAGCAAGTTCCAGTAATTTCATAGCGAATACCATGCAAGCGGCTGGACCGACAGGCGTTAGTGGCTTGGTTCCGGGAAGTTACACTTTATCCCCGTTTCTGGGTGATAGGCCTCCCGGCAGCAGCTATCAAGCCACCTCAGATGCCTTGCCCTTGCAGCATGTCCAAGCGGAACCAATTAACCAGCCTCAAATCGCTTCGTTACCAACCATGGATTCCTTTGCATTTGCAGGCCCTCCAGCAATTCCGCTAGGACAGAATATTATCCAGACAGGCTTCGGTGGTTCTAGCATGAGTTTTAATGGACTCCAGGATCCAGGAGTGGAAGGTGTTAATCCCATGGAAGGAGGTTCTGAGTTTAAACTCTATAGCGAGGATGACTCTCTGAATCAGTCTCAGCCCGGCAATAACATCTTCGAGGATGACGCTGTTTTCATGGTCAACATGTTTCTGGGAGGAGGAGGCGGTATGGATGGAGAGACTGGAGCGGGTGCTGAGGCTGCTGGTTTGGATGCTGGGATGTTTGGTTTGGCCGAGCCTCTCCTTCCAGGGTTTTCAGGGTTGGAACCAATGGAAGGGGTCACGTTCAGGTTGGACGGGCAGGGGGTTATGGATCCAGGAACGAACCAGGTTCCTTCGTTTGACTCTCATGGTAGTGGCCAACTACAGTTTTCAGCATTTGATGAGAAACCGATACATTCTATAACGGGAGCCGGCGAGACATGGGAACAGAATGTAGGTTTAAGGGGTCACGTGGAACGGAGGGAAGGTGGAAGGGATGCGATGGAGGAGACACGGCAGCATTATGGGCAGCAGAAGCGAGAGCAAGAAGAACGGGAGCAACAAAGGAAGCTGGAACAGGAGAGGGAGTTGGAGAAGCAGAGGGAGTTGGAGAATCAGAAGCAGCAGAGGAAGTTGGAGCAGCAGAGGGAGCTGGAGAAACAGAGGCAACTGGAGCTTGAGAAACAGGAGAAGCAGAGGAAGTTGGATGAGCAGAGGGAGCTTGAGAAACAGAGGCAGCGGGAGTTGGAGAAACAGCGGCTGGAGAGACAGGAGCAGCAGAGGGAGCTAGAGAGACAAAGGCTGAAGGATTTGGAGACACAGCGGCAATTGGAACTGGAGAAAAGGCAGCTGCAGAGGAAGCTGGAGCAGCAGAGGGAGCTGGAGCGGCAGAGGGTGTTGGTGGAAGAGAGGCAGAAGGAGTTGGAGAATCAGAGGCAGAAGGAGTTGGAGAAACAGAGGCAGTTGGAGTTGGAGAAACAGGAGCAGCAAAGGAAGCTGGAGCAGCAGAGGGACATGGAGCAACAGAGGGTGTTGGAGGAACAGCGGCAGAGGGAGTTGGAGAAACAGCGGCAGAGGGAGTTGGAGAAACAAGAGCAGCAGAGGAAGCTGGAGCAGCAAAGGGTGTTGGAGGAACAGAGGCAAAGGGAGTTGGAGAAACAGCGGCAATTGGAGATTGAGAAACAGGAGCAGCAGAGGAAACTGGAGCAGCAGCGAGTGTTGGAGGAACAGAGGCGAAGGGAGTTGGAAAATCAGGAGCAGGAGAGGAAGCTGGAGCAGCAGAGGGAGCTGGAGAAGCGGAGGCAGAGGGAGTTAGAGAAACAACGGCAAATGGAGCTGGGGAAGCAGGAACAGATGAGAAAGCTGGAGCAGCAGAGGGAGCTAGAGAAACAGAGGCAGAGGGAGCTGGAGAGACAGCAGCAACTGGAGCTGGAGAAACAGGAGCAAGAGAGGAAGCTGGAGCAGCAAATGCAGTTGGAGAAACAGAGGCTGCGGGAGTTGGAGCAGCAGAGGGAGCTAGAGAAACAAAGGCAGAGGGAATTGGAGAGACAGCAGCAATTGGAGCTGGAGATACAGGAGCAGGAGAGGAAGCTGGAGCAGCAAAAGCAGTTGGAGGAACAGAGGCAGAGGGAGATGGAGCAGCAGAGAGAGCTAGAGAAACAAAGGCAGAAGGAGTTGGAGAAACAGCAGCATTTGGAACTGGAAAAACAGGAACAGCGGCGAAAGCAGGAGCAACAGATGGAGCTTGAGAAACAGGAGGAGCAGAGGGATTCAGAAAATCAAAGTAAAGAGGTGCTTGAGGTGAGAGCGGAAGAGGGGTTTGATAAAGCGGTGAGAGAAGAGAAAGCTACTGACTTGGGAAGGGAGGAGTATGGTGGGGATGAGGAGGAGTGCCCTGACGAGAGCAGTGAGCATGGGGAGGGTAAGGCGAAGATGAAGCTTCTGACTGCTCTTGACAAGGAACAACCGGTGCCACTGTCTCGGCAGGAAGAAACGGAGGAAGCAAACGCGAAGGGAGCTGGGAAGGGGTTTACGCATGAGGAGAAGAAGGTTGGGGTTATGTCTGGTACACTGCAGCGTCCAGAGGAGGAGGAACAGGTGGAAGAAGAGGAAGAGGAGGAGGAAGAGGAGGAAGAAGAGGAGGAAGAGGAGGAGGATGATATTGAGGACTGGGTGTGTGGCACGGAAAATAGGTATCGGAGATTGAGTGCAGATGAGAAGAAGTGGAAGCAGCAGCAGGGTAGGGATGGCGAGAGTGGGGCAAGGAGGGGCAAGAGAGAGGCGGTTCGGGGCGAGGAAGGAGAGGGGAGGAGGAAGAAGACTAAGAGAAGGAAGCTGGCGGACTGGTTGCCAACGCAGATAGTGACGGGTGGGGAGCAGGAGAGGGGAAAGGTAGATGAGGGTGGTAGTGACGCGCGTCAGCCTAGCAACGTGGAAGTGGGAGAGCAGTCTGCTGGTGAGGTGCGTGGAGCACACCAGGGTGAAGCCGCCCTGAGGGACGAAGGACACGAGATGCACAAACAGGCAGAAGAGGTAGCAGAGAATGCTGCTGGGGCGTTGGAGTCAGCTGCTGAGGAGCACAAGGTCAGGGAGGTGGGAGAGTTTTCAGATTCTGCTTTTGCGGCTCCTCTGAAGGAGCAGGGGGACGTGGTAGAGGAGTGTGCTGCTGAGAAGCACGAGGAGTCACTTTTTGAGGAGCATAAGGAGGGGCGGATGGGAACAGTAGAGGCGGATGCGATCCAAACTTGTAAGGTGAGGGAAGAAGCAGAGGTGACGGTGGAAGATAAACAAGGAGAAGAGGAGAAGGGACGAGGAGAGAAGGAGGTGGAGGGGAAGGCGGAGTTGGATGCGTCTGGGGAAGAGAAGAAAGCTATTTCTCTAATGCTGCAGCAGGAGGAGGGGCAGGAGGAGCAGGAAGAGCAGGAGGAGCAGGAGGAGCAGGAGGAGCAGGAGGAACAGCAACAGCAGCAACAGCGGGAGGAGGAGGAGGAGAAACTGCAGCAGAAGCAAGAACAGGAGCGGGAGCAGGAGGAACAGCAACAGCAGCCAGAAATGGCGAAGCAGCAGCCACAGTACGAGCAGGAGAAGGAGCAGCAGCAGGAGCAACAGCAGCAGGGACAGGGTCAAGAGGAGCAGCAGCAGCAGCAGCAGCAGGAGGAGCACCAGGAGAGCGAGAAATGTGGGGAGGCAAAGGAGCGAGAGCAGGTGAGGCAAGACAAAGAGCAGGAGCAGAGGACACAAAAATTCGGGGAGGAAGGGGAGATGGAAATTCATGGCACACCTGCTGCTGGCGCTGCTGCTGCTGCTGCTGGTGCTGCTGCTGCTGGTGCTGCTGCTGCTGCTGCTGCTGCTGGTGCTGCTGCTGCTGCTGCTGCTGCTGCTGCTGGTGCTGCTGCTGATGCTGCTGCTGCTGGTGGTGCTGCTGCTGGTGCTGCTGCTGCTGCGGAGGCAGACGGTGTTTCTGCAGCACAGTCTGCGGCAGCAGTGGACAAGAAGCGGAAGCACAGTGAAGCGTTTGTGGAGGCTGATGAAGAAGCTGCTGCTGTTGACAAGTCCTGTGTTGCTCCCGAACTGTCTGCTGCTGTTTATCCATCTGCTGCCCCTGAACCCTCTGCTGCCCCTGAACCATCTACTGCCCCTGAACCCTCTGCTGCCCCGGAGCCATCTGCTTCCCCTGAGGCATCTACTGTGCTTGAGATGTCATGTGGTGCTGGTGATCCATCTGTTGTTCGTGAGGCATCTTCTCCTTTCGAACCCTCTGCTGCCCCTGAGCCATCTGCTCCTGAGCCATGTGCTGAGGACGAGGGCACTGAGGGAAGGGAGGAGAGTGAAAGGGAGGTTGGAGGGATGGTAGGGAACGACAAGGAGAGGACGAGAGTGGGAGGCAGTGAAGTGAAGGTGAGGGAAGAGGAAAGGAGAGAGGAGGAGAGAAGAGAGGAGGAGAGAAGAGAGGAGGAGAGGGAGGAGGGAAAGGAAGAAGAGGGGAGAGAAGAGAATGGGAGGGCAGAGGAAGGAAGAGAATTGGAGGCGAGAACTGAGGAAGGGAGCCAAGAGGAGGGGAGGGATGAGGAAGGGAGAGAAGAGGAGGGAGGTGAAGAGGAGGGGAGAGACGAGGGAAACGACGAGGAAGTGGGAGAAGAGGAGGAGAGAAGAAATGAGGAGGTAAGAGAAGTGGAGTGGAGAGAGGAGGGAAGGGAACTGGTGCCGGGGGCGAGAGTGTACAGGAGAAAGGCTAAAGGGGAGATGGGCAGGCTAGCCGGACGTGCCAGGAGGAGCAGAGAGGCAGACACAACGGGAGAGTGGGAGAGGAGGGAGAGGAGGGAGAGGAGGGTGGAGATGGTGGGAAAGAGAGACCGTGAGGGGAGGGAGAATGGACAGGAGATGAAAGAATCTGCAGCAGCAGCAGAAGCGCAAGCTCCCCCAGTAGTGGTGAGCACAGTCAAGCCGCCCTCAGCACAGCCTTCACCAGTACTACCTCCCCCTCTGGACGGACCTGCTGGTTTGTCTCTTGTCCTGGCCCTGTCTGCTCTGGATGTGGTTCTGGGGAAGGGGCGGGCGGGGGGGGCGAGAGAACAGGGGGAGAAAGCCGGGAGGGGCATTCAGGTGGGGGATACTGGGCGGAGCGGGAGGAGTAGGAGGGGTGGGAGGAGTGGGAAGAAGGAGAAGGGGAGGAGGCATGAGCGGGGTGGGGTGAAGGAGCAGGGAGCAAGAAGTGAACGGGCGGCACGGAGTAGGCGTGGAGGGAAAAGGAGGACGAGGGCGCAGGAGGAGGAGGAAGGGGAGGAGGACGACGAGGAGGAGGAAGAGGAGGAGGAGGAGGAGGAGGGGGATGAGGAGGAGGGGGATGAGGAGGAAGGGAATGAGGAGAAGGAGAAGACTGCAGACGGGGAGGGGGGTGAAGTAGAGAAATGTGCTGAATCTGAGGGAGGGGGTGAGGTAGAGAAGGGGGTTGCATCAGAGAAGGGGGTCGAAGCAAAGAAGGAAGGGATTGAAGAAGAGGAGGAGGGGGGTGAGGCAGGAAAGGAGGCAGAAAAGGCAGAGGAGGAGGCTGTTAGTGACTTGGCTGAAAGGGGTGGGATGGCCACTGCTAAACTGCCAGGAAACCACATTACTGACGCTCAAATGGCTGCTGGAGTTCCAGCGTCTGTGGATTCTGCAAGGGATACTGCGGACGAGACCAAGGAAGGAGGGAAAGGCAGCGGTGGTGAGGAGCGAGGGAAGGAGGAACGGGATGTGGAGGGAGTTGTGGTTAGGGATGGGAGTGAGGGGTGGGCTGAGGGGCGTGGCGAGGAGGAGGGTCCTAAGGATGCAGCAGGGGTGGACGAGGTGCAAGAGGAGGGGGTGAAAGAGGTGGTGCCAGAGGAAGGGGTGGAAGAGAAAGATGTGAAAGAGGAGGAGGTGAAAGAGGAGGAGGTGGAGGAGGAGGAGGTGGAGGAGGAGAAAAAGGAGGTACAAGAGGAGGTGGAAAAGGAGTTGGAGGAGAAACAGGTGCAAGAGGAGGAGGCTGTAGAGGAGGTGAAAGAGGAGCAGGAGGAGGTGCAAGAGTGGGAGCATGGAAGGAAGAAGAGAAGGATAAGGCACAGGGGGAGAGGTGTGGAGGAGGAGAGAGGAGAGAAGAATGAGGCAGAGGAAGAGGAAGTGGGAGATAAAAGGGAAGAAAGGGACGGGGACGAGGAAGGGAAACAGGAAGGTGATGTGGAAGAGAAAGCGGAAGAAAATAGGGAAGGGGAAGAGAAAGAACAAGAGGAAGAGAAAGAGGAAGTTAAAGGGGAAATGGGAGAGGAAGAGTCGAGGAGGGAAACTGCCATTGAGGAGACTCGAGTGACCGAGGGAGATAAGGCAGGAGTGGGCGAAGGGAGAGTTGTCAGTGAGGGCATGGCTGGGAAGGGATCGGGTAGTGCAAAGGTGGATAGTGAGGTGGATATGACGGTGGGTGGAAAGGTGGGTGGAGATGCGGTAGAGGTAGAGGCAGGTTTAGAGGAGACTGGTGAGGAAGCGGATGTTGTGGGAGTGGGAGCAGACGAAGTGGGAGCAGGGGTGGAGGAGGAGGTTGGGTTGCAAGATGCAATAACAGAGGCAGTAGAGTTGGCTGGGGAAGAAACGGCACAAGGGGAAGGTGAGGAAGCGGATGTTGTTGAAGTGCAGACAGAGGGAGTGGGAGCAGGGGTGGAGGAGGAGGCTGGGTTGCAAGACGCAAGAAGAGAGGCAGTGAATGTGGCAGGACTGGGAGAGGAAGGAACGGCACAAGGGGCAGGTGAGGAAGCAGATGTGGTGGAAGTAAAGACAGAGGGGCCGGAATCTGGGGTGCAGGAACGTGAGCTGTGGGAATCGAGAAGAGAAGCAGAACCATCAGGAGAGCCATCAGCAGGTTCAGGTGAAGAAGAAGCAGCGGGAGGGGCGGGCGAAGGGGAAGCAGCGGGAGGGGCGGGTGAAGAAGAAGCAGCGGGAGGGGCAAGTGAAAGAGATGCAGCGGGAGGGGCAGATGAAATAGATGGAGCAGGAGAGGCAGATGAGGAAGCCGACGTGGTGGAGGTGCGTTCGGAGGGAAGAGAGGCAAGAGAGGCGCAAGGTGGGGAGGTGGCCTTGACTGAAGCAGTGATGGCGGAACAAGGGGCGGGATCGGGAGAGGCAGAGGTGCAGGAATTGGGGCTGGAGTCTACAGACGCAATGAGAGGAGCAGCTGAGTCGGGTGAAGAGGTTGCAGAGGAAGAGAGATGCGGGGATGCTGATGTGGTGGAAGTGCGTTTGAAGGGAAGAGAGGGTGAGGGAGGGGAGGTGGACATGACTATGAAGGGGGCAGCTGAGTCGGGTGAAGAGGTTGCAGAGGAAGTGAGAGGCGGGGATGCTGATGTGGTGGAAGTGCGTGAAAAAACTGAGAGAGATGAGGGGATGGAATCACAAGAAGCAGATGGGCAGGAGGTGGAAGCAGGGTCAACAGAAGCAGAGGCTGCAGCAGCAGCAGCAGCAGCAGGAGAGGCAATAGCAGAAGGGGCAGAAAGAGCAGGCGATGGGGGTGGGGCAGTAGCAGAGAGAGCGGGGAAGAGGAGGAGAATTCGGCCCTTGATGAGGCGAGTACAGTCTGTCACAGATGCTGCTGCTACAGCAGTGCAGGCAGGGCCTAAGGGTGTGGCTGCTGCTGCTAGGGATATGCACGTGGCCCCACAGGCTGTGGGTGCTGCTGAATCTCAATCTGATGGGGGTGATGGTACTGTGGATCGTGGTGCTCGTGATTTGTCCAGTGATGGTGGGCACGTGGCAAGAGATTCTTCTCCCCCTCGTCATGGTCATAAAGCGCATGCTTCGACCGATGATATGGATGGTGATGGTGGTGATGGTGGTGATGGTGGTGCTGGTGGTGCTGGTGGTGCTGGTGGTGCTGGTGGTGCTGGTGGTGCTGGTGGTACTGGTGGTACTGGTGGTACTGGTGGTGCTGGTGGTACTGGTGGTACTGGTGGTACTGGTGGTGCTGGTGGTACTGGTGGTGCTGGTGGTACTGGTGGTACTGGTGGTACTGGTGGTGCTGGTGGTACTGGTGGTGCTGGTGAGGATAGGCGTGATGCTTCAGTGGCTGCTGCATCCTGCCATGCTCCAGCTGGATCCGATTCAACGGATGCACATGGTGTTGGTAGTGATGGTTTTGATAGTGGTGGTGGTGGTGGTGGTAGTGAAGCAGCTACTGAGACTGATACCCCAGTGGCTCTGTCGCCGTCCCCATCCCTCTCCCCCCCTCCTTCCCCAACGCCATCAACATCACCGGTAGAATCGCTCTTAGAATCAAAATCCGCGTCTGCATCAGCATCAGCATCACCATCAGTATCAGCGTCTCGGTCCCAATCACCACCCCACATTCGCCCAGCCAGAGCGCGGAAACCAAATGCTTCAGCAAGAGTTTCTGAGTCGAGTCAAGCAACACCCTCACGGTCCCCATCACCACCTCACATTCGCCCAGCCAGAGCACGGAAATTGAAGGCAGCAGCAAAAGCAGAAGCAGAAGCAGGGGAAGCAGCAGGAGCTGTGTCAGCAGCAGTAGTGAGGAAAGCAGCAGCGGAGCGCACAGGACCACTTGAACCCACCGAAACACCAATCTCTGTATCAGTCTCAGAACCAAAACCTGAACCAGGCACGCCCATGCATCTCTCCCCGAGGCTAAAGCCGCTGCTATTCTGCCTGGGGAGCTTCGAAGCAGGCGACATAGTGTGGGCCAAGTCAGGGCGCAAGAAAGACCCCTGGTGGCCGGCCCAGGTGGTAGACCCGATTTACGATGCCCCTGCTGCTGTCAGGAGCGCCGCTGAAGCCGACCGGCTGTGTGTCATGTTCTTTGGGCCATCGCTTAGCAAAAAACGCGACCGGGACTACTCGTGGGTGCCTGAGGGGAGCATTGTGCCGTTTTTGGACTTTTTAGTTAAGTATGAGAATCAGCCGCTGACTGCAAGGAATAGGCCGAAGGAGTTTCGGAAGGCTGTGGAGGAGGCAGTGTTGGAGAGTGAAGGAATGGTGGGGTATGAGGAGATGGAGGGAGGCGGGGGAGAGGGAGGAGAAGAGGGAGAGGGAGAGGAAGGGAGAGGTGGGGGGATGGGGGATGGTGAGGAGGATTGGCAGGAGAGGGATAAGTTTGGCACAAGTGCTGCCGCTGCTGCTGATGGTGCTGCTGCTGCTGCTGGTGCGGCTACTGCTGCTGTTCCCCTTGCTGGTGCTGCTCCTGGTAGCCGGAAAGGGGGCGGGCGGTCAGGTGGGTTGGTGGGGGCAGCGAAGGGAGGGGCAACCGCAGCTGAGTTAGCAGGTGCAGCAGCAGGAGCGGGAGAGTGCATGATGTGTGTGGGATGCCGGGTCATGCCTGGTGTTATTGGCCGCCCCACTCGCACACTGGATGATCTCTTTTCGCCAGGAGGGAAAGGGAGAAAGAAAGGGGAGGGCAGTGGAGGGGATTCGTCTGGAGAGAGTGACTGGGATGAGGGCTTGGGGAAGAAGCGGAGGAGGGGGAGGGGCGGCAGTGGTGGCAGTAGCAGGAAGAGACAGATGGTGGGGAGCAGGGAGGGTGGGGATGAATGGGAGGAGAAGGAGACTGGGGTGGAGGAAGGGGGGAGGAGGAGCTGTGGGAGGGGGAGAGCAAGGGGGAGGGGCAGGGGAAGGGGGAGGCCGGAGAAGGGGAGGAATGGCGGGTGGGTGTGGGGGATGAGTAAGAAGCGGAGCAGGAGCATGGGAGCGGGCCGACAGGGCAAAGCAGGTCAGGGTGTCAAGAGAGGTGGTAGGTCTGCCACTGGTGCAGCAGCAGACAGTGCCGCTGCTGACAGCGATGGGGACAGTGCTCATGACAGTGCTGGTGCTGCCTGTGCGGGTGCCCATACCACTGGCACACGTGCTGCTGGTGGCTCTGCTGCTCGTGCCAATGCTGGTGCGGCAGGTGACACGCTAGAAGAAAGAGCAGGCAGCAGCTACGCCCACAGGCTAGTAGACGAATTACTGGACTCAGTCCCGCTCTGCATCCAGTGCCGAAAGCTCTTCCAATCGCACCAGTTCTGCCCACTCTGCCTTCTCGTGTGGTTACCCAACGAGAAGGGAGATTTCGCCCACTGCGACTGCTGCCAGCTGTGGGTCCACGCGGAGTGCGACGGGATCTCTAGGCAGCGGTTGAGTGCGATTAAGAACGATGCGGTGTATTTGTGCCCGAATTGCCGGCAGGCTAAGGCGGTGGAGGAGAGGGAGAAGAGGGAGAGGAGGGAGAGGAGGGGGAGGGAGAAGAAGGAGAGGGAGCAGAGGGAGGAGAGGGAGAGGAAGGAGCGGGAGGAGAGGGAGAAGAGGGCTAAGGAGGCGGCGCAGGCTGCTGCTCAGGCCACTGCTTCTGCCGCTGCTGCTCGGTTGAAGGAGGAGGGGAGAGATGGTGAGAGGGAGCCATGGGGACGGTCTGGGATGGAGGTGATAACAGGGATTGGGAGGGAGTTCAGCCTGGGTGGTGCGCACTTGCGGATCGACGAGGTGAAACGGGAGGGGTTGCTTGTTTGTCGCCTCGACAGGGATAGGAGTGGGGATCGGGATCAGAATGGGGATGAGGATGAGGAAGATGAGAATAGGGATGAGGGTGAGGGTGGGGGTGGGGATGGGTCAGATGATGGTGGTAGGCAGGGGCAGAAAGGAGGAGGTGGTAGAGGTAGAGTGAAGGAAGAATGGGATGAAGAGTCGGTGGAGAAGAAGGGAGACGCGGATGGGAATGGATTCTTGGCCACTAAGGAGGCACCTCACAGAGCTGATTCCCCACAATCTGATTCACCTGAGGATTCACCTGAAGATTCACCTGGTACTCCATCCTCCTCACCTGAGGCAGAAGCGGAAGGGGACAACAAGATAGCAGCGGCTCCACCCATACCTGTAGCCCACCCGCCAGTCCCCGTCACATGCGCGTCCTACAAGGGCGTCTACCTCCCTTCGCGTCACCTCGTGCAGTGCTGCTGCCGCTCCTGCCGACCCAAGGCCAAGGGCGGCAGCAGCAAGAGCAGCGCCGTTAGCACTGCTGCTGCGGCGGCGGCTGGTGGGGGGGAGGTTGACAGTGGGAGAGCGGGGGGAGCAGGGGGAGCGCTGATGGCGCTGAGTGAGTTTGAGAAGCATGCGCAGTGCCGGTCCAAGAAGTGGAAATCGTCTGTGTTGCTGCAGGGCGCTGAGAAAAAAACCACCCTCTTTGCCTGGGTAAGCGATTTGTATAAATTTCTGCTCAATACTTCTGCTGAATACTTCTGCTGAATACTTGTGCTGCATGCTTCTGCTGAATACTTGTGCTGCATGCTTGAGAGCGGGGCCTTGATTTCGACCTGGCATTATCCTCCTCACTCCCTCCCTCATTCCACTCGTTTACCTCACGCCTCCCTCCTTCTCCACCCTCGCTTTCCTTTTCTTCCCCCGCAGCTACAGGCATCTCACGAGGCGGGGGTGAGAGGCGTCACTTTCTACAGGGACCCTCCCCCTCACCTCCTCCCTATCCTTGCTGTTCCCCCTCGTCCCTTCTCCTCCCCTCAGCTCCAGGCATCCCACGAGGTGGGCGTGAGAGGCCTCTTGTTCTACAAGGGCTCTCCCCCTCTTCTTGCTGTTTCCCCTCCCCCGTCTCTCCATCCTCAATCCCCCCATCCCCCCACACCCATCTCACTTCCCATACTGCAGCTCCAGGCATCCCACGAGGCGGGCGTGAGAGGCCTCTTGTTCTACGAGGACCCTCCGCCTCTCCTCCTCCCTCTCCTTGGTTCGTTTCCCCTCCTCCAACACTCCCCCCCACCCCGCCCCCCACAGCTCCAGGCATCCCACGAGGCGGGCGTTAGAGGCCTCTTGTTCTACGAGGACCCTCCGCCTCTCCTCCTCCCTCTCCTTGGTTCGTTTCCCCTCCTCCAACACTCCCCCCCACCCCGCCCCCCACAGCTCCAGGCATCCCACGAGGCGGGCGTGAGAGGCCTCTTGTTCTACGAGGACCCTCCGCCTCTCCTCCTCCCTCTCCTTCGTTCGTTTCCCCTCCTCCAACACTCCCCCCCACCCCGCCCCCCACAGATCCAGGCATCCCACGAGGCGGGCGTGAGAGGCCTCTTGTTCTACGAGGACCCTCCCGCTCACCTTGCTGAATACCCTCTCCCTCCCCGTTTCCTCACCCTCCCACCCACCTCCCCTCCCCTCAGCTCCAGGCATCTCACGAGGCGGGCGTGAGAGGCCTCTTGTTCTACGAGGACCCTCCACCCCGCAGCCGCCCGGGGAACCGGCAGCAGGGAATCATATCCACACTGCGCAGTGCGGGCGGCAGCAGCGCGGTCGCAGGTGCAATCGGAGGAGTGGGAATGGGTGCAATCAGAGGCAGAGCCGGTGCAAAGGCCTTAACGGATCCGCGGGGAGGGGTGGCGTGGCTGGAAAAGGCTTTAAGTGAGCCGTACGAGGGGGTAGAATACAAATGGACGTCGGAGCGGTGTGCTGTGTGCAACAGTGATGAAGACTCGGATGCGAGTCGCATGCTCGTGTGTGTCAAGTGCGAGATGGGCGTGCATGAGGAGTGTTATGGGATCGAACCCTTCCCGGGGTCGCCAGGTAGAGCCGCTGGTGCTGCTGGTGCCGGTGGTGCTGGTGCAGGTGGTGGTGGTGCTGACACGGATGCTGGTGGTGCTGCTGCAGGAAAACCATCGCTTTCCTCTGCTGCGTTTGGCATGTCGTGGCTCTGCCGCTGCTGCGCCCGCTCCTCGAACCCCACCTCTGATCCCAGCAATACCAGCAACCACATGGTTGCTAGTGGGAAGGCAGAGGCTGACACAGATCCACTCACAGCAGCGGGCGGCAAAGGCAAGGCCAAGGGCAAGAGCAAGGGCAAGGGAAAAGGCTCTGATACCATGGCGCTAGTGAGTTCGGGTAACACAGGAGTGGGAGGGGGATCCGTTGCAGGGTTGAGCAGAGGAAGAGGCTTGGGCACAGGAGAAACCAGAGCAGGGGCGGAAGAGCAGGGGATGGAGGAGGAGGAGGCGGAGATTCGGAGGGAGTGCTGTCTATGTCCTGTGCGGGGCGGGGCTTTAAAGCCCACGACCATCAGGCTCGCCCTTCCCGGGAACAGCAGAAGCAAGGGAGAGGCGCCCTGGAGAAAAACAGCAGCAGCTGGCGGTACAGCCGCCGCTGCAGCTGCTGCCGCCGCCGCTGCGGCTGCTGCTGCTGCAGCAGCAGTGGTTGGGGGCAGGGGTGGTCGAGGAGTAGTGTTTGGGGGAGTGGGGTTGGGAGGAGGAGCGGGTGCGGGAGGGGGAGGGGGTGGGGAGGGGTTAATTGCACGGCAGCGATGGGCGCATCTGGTGTGTGGGTTGTGGATGCCGGGCGTGAGTGTGCTGGGGGAGGGCGAGGGAGAGGTGCTGGACGGCATTCAGCTCGTGGATCCAGAGCGGTTCAAGCTGGTGAGAAGCGGTGACAGCTGGTTAAACGTAGTGTTGCCCGTTTCTATGGTGATGCTGTCTGGTGGTGGTGGTGGTGATGCTGACGATGCTTGTGTCTCCCCGTTTTGCTCCCGCATTGCCCGACTGTTGCCCGACTGTTGCCCGACCGCACACCCATCCCTCTCAGGCGTGTTGCATCTGCCGCCAGCCTATTTTTTAGTCGACTCAAAAATACTGTTCCCCCTGCCCCCTCCTCAGGCGTGCTGCATCTGCCGCCAGCCGTACGGGGCGTGCATTCAGTGCGACGGCCCGCGCTGTCTGGTGGCATACCACGTGGTGTGTGCGATGAAGGCACTCGTTCCCCCACCCTTTCCACACCCCTCCCATCCCCCCCAGGCGTGCTGCATCTGCCGCCAGCCATACGGCGCGTGCATTCAGTGCGACGGGCCGCGGTGCCTGGTGGCATACCACGTGGTATGTGCGATGAAGGCGGGGTGGATCATGGATGTGGTTCCTGATGACACGGGCCAGCTGCTGCGCTGCACCTTCTGCCCCAAACACAGGTACGTATGGCACTTTTTTTCTTCTCGTGATGCCAGTGCGCCTGCCATAGGGGTGGGCACTCTCAAGTGTGACTCTCTCAGTCTCCGTCCCCTCCCTTGCACCCCCTCACGCCCGTTCCCGTCCCCCTCCCCTCCCCCCCACCTCCCAAACTCCGCTCTATTCACAGGGATCCGAATCCTGACCTTGCTGTGATTGGCCCTGCTGCCCTTGCGGCCGGCAAGAGGCTGATTGAGCGAGGGGGGAGGCTGAGGAAACGCACTGGCATCACTGGGTTTCCTGCCATAGGCGCGGGCACTCTCAAGAGTGACTCCCTCAAACCGGATGGGGAGAAGGACAGAGAGGGGAAAGAGAGCAGGGATGGCAAGGATGGGAGGGAGGGGAGAAAGGAGGGAGAGGGGAAGAGAGGGGGTGTGGAGAAGGGGAAAGGGAGGGGGAGGGAGGGTGAGTTGGAGGGCGAGGAATGGGGCGAGGAGGAGAGGGGTGAGAAGGTCAAGAGGCGGAAGGGGAGTGGAAAGATGAAGGGATCAAGATGTGGTGATGGTGCTGTGGGAGTTAAAGATGGTGGTGAGAATGGTGTTGGTTCGAACGCGAGTAGTGATGTGATTCTAATGGGTGAGGAGGAGGGAGACGGAGACGAGGAGGAGGTGAGAGTGGGGGATGGTAGTGGTGGAGAAGTGAGAGGAGGGGTGGAGGGTGGGGAAGAAACGCGAGGGGACCAGGATAGTGAAGAGGCAAGAAGTGGCGAGGGTGGAGATGGGTTGAGAGTGGGACAGAGTGGTGGTGAGGTGTCAAGGGAAGAGCTTGGTGGAACCTCGGGCAAGAATCAAGGAGGGAGGAAAACAGACCGAGGGGAGGGTGCTGATGGTGTTGAAGCTAAGGAGGAGCAAGGGAAGGAGGGGGGGCAGGAGGGGGAGGAGGAAGAAGAGGACGAGGGGTCTGAGAGCGATGTGATGCTGCTTCCCAGTCCTCAATCATCTGAAGATGACACTCATGCAGGGGCGAGAGAGGCTGGGCCTCCAGGAGAGCGGGCGGGGACAGCAGCAGCAGCAGGAGGAGGAGGAAGAGGAGGAGGATGTGGGGATGAAATGGAGGGTGTGCTGTCGCGCTGCCAGCCGTACCAAGGGCGGAACAGCCGGATGCGATGGTGGGGAGGAGAGGAGAGGGCGGAGGAATGTGCAGAGAGCGTGGGACTCGTGAAAATAGATGGCACAGCGGATGGCGGTGTAGAGGGGAGGAGGGAGGAGGGGATGGAGAGGAGGGGGGAAGAGGGGGAGGTGGGAGCGAGTGAGCGAGTGCGGAGGGTGTGGGGGCGGGGGCACAAGGAGGTGGTGCCGTATCTGCTTGGGGGGGTGTGCTGGCACGACAGAGAGACCATCATGGATTTGCGGGTGAGTGCGGTGCTGAAGGGTGCTGTGCGGTGCTGAGGGCTGCTGTGGTGTTGAAAGCTGCTGTGTTGTTGAAAACAACTGTGGTGGTACGGGCTGCTATTGTGACAGGCTAGCTAAACTCGCACAAATCTGCATATGATGGACTGTTTTTCTCCAACATTGATTTTTCTCCAACTACATTCTCCATTGTTTTTTCTCCAACTACATTCTCCATTGATTTTTCTCCAACTACAGTTTCCATTTGCAAAAACTGCCCACCACAATTTGCTTTGTGCCCCTCTCTACATGCGTGTCACCCCTCAGACCCCAGAGAAACGGCCTTGTTACCCCAGAGAAACGGCCTTTTTTTTTTTGCAAGTTAACTCAAGAATGTCACATGTTTCCCTCTCCTCGTGTGTGTCACTACCCCTCAGACGCCAGAGGAACCACCTGTGGCCACGTCTAGAGCCGAGCGCATGAAAGTTGTGCGGGTGAGTGAGACACACACGGGGGGAAGGGTAAGGGGTAGTGCACGGTGGAAGGGGCAAGGGGCAAGGGAAAAAGGGTGTTTCTAAGCGCATCAAAATCTGACTCCAGAGGAACCACCTGTGGCCACGTCTCGAGCTGAGCGCATGAAAGTCTTGCGGGTGAGTGAGACACACACGGGCAGTAGGAAGGGGCACGGGGTGAGGGCTGAAGGGCAAGGGGCGAGTGGGAAGGGGCAACCAGCGAACGGGGAGGGGCAAGGCAGCGAATCTTCCCTTGCCTCCCCTTGCTGTCTGTTGCCTCGTCTGACTGATTATGTGTCTGCTTCTCTTCTTTGTTCTTCTCTTCTCTATTCTTCTCTTCTCTGTGCGGCTCTGCCTTGTCTGTCCCCCCTACAGGCGACGGCGTGGCAGCGAGTCACAATTACGACTGGGGAGGCGACTGGTGGCGATGCAAGACATAATTTAACGTCGCATCCCCATTGTCACTTTGCCTCCCCTTGCCTTCCCTTGCCTCCCCTTGCCTTCCCTTGCCTCCCCTTGCCTTCCCTTGCCTCCCCTTGCCTTCCCTTGCCTTCCCTTGCCTCGCCTTGCCTCGCCTTGCCTCGCCTGTGCCTCTCGGCTCTGCTCTGCCCCTTGCAGGCGACGGCATGGCAGAGAGTCACGTTTGGGCGGTCGGCCATCCATGACTGGGGGCTGGTGGCCAGGCGACACATAGAGGAGGGCGAGATGGTGAGTGCGAGTGTGTGTGTGTGAGTGGGTGTGAGTGGGTGTGAGTGGGTTTGAGTGGGTGTGAGTGGGTGTGAGTTGGGTGTGAGTGGGTATGAGTGGGTGTGAATGGGTGTAAGTGGGTGTGAGTGGGTGTGAGTGGGTGTGAGTGGGTGTGAGTGGGTGTGAGTGGGTGTGAATGGGTGTGAGTGGGTGTGAGTGGGTGTGCTCCTGGTGCTTCATGACCGTCCATACTCGTTGCCGCCATTCACGACTGGGGGCTGGTGGCAAGGAGAGACATAGAGGAGGGCGGATGGAGGGCGAGATGGTGCGTAATTGGCAGCTGTGTGGGAGGGTGTGAGTGAGTGTGGGAGGGGGGATGTGTGTGAGTGGGTCTCTGTCTCTGTGTGTAGGGGGGTGTGGGTGTATGCGTGTGCAGGGGTGGCCGTGGGTGTGTGTGTGTGGGTAAGTGTGTGAGTGTGGGTGAGTGTGTGAGTGTGGGTGAGTGTGTGAGTAAGGTTGGGTGTGTGAGTGTGGGTGAGTGTGGGTGAGTGTGTGAGTATGGTTGGGTGTGTGAGTGTGGGTGAGTGTGTGAGCGTGGGTGAGTGTGTGAGTATGGTTGGGTGTGTGAGTGTCGGTGAGTGTGTGAGCGTGGGTGAGTGTGTGAGTATGGTTGGGTGTGTGAGTGTGGACAATCACTCAAACATCCGCGAACCCTTACAAGCCGGAAGGAGGCTGGCAATCTCAGGAATCGCAAGAGTCTCTCTCACTGTTTCCATTGTGACTGTATCAGGTGGTGGACTATCGAGGGGAGGCGCTGAGGCGGAGTGTAGCAGAGCTGAGGGAGAAGCGATACCGAGACAGAGGGGAGCTGTGCTATGTGAGTATAACGAGGGGGGAGCTGTTCTACGTGAGTATAACGAAGGGTGAGCTACGAGGTGCATATGGGGCGGGGTGCATGCAAGGCAAGTGCTCTCTGCATATTGCTGCTGTGATGTATCATGCTTGGTTCCATCCATCATATGAGTCTCATGCACGCTCCATACTCCCATGTGATGTGATTTATGCTGTTCCCCCTGCCCCTGCTCCATGGCATGTGTCCTCAGCTGTTCAAGCAAGAGATCCCTAGACTTGTCACAACTCCCATGTGATGTGCTGTGATGTGTCCCCTGTCCCCCATGCCCATGCTGCTCTGTGTGTGATGCTGAGCTGGTCAAGGTGGAGAACGAGAGAGTGGTGGTCAGTTTTCAGACTCTGATCTGTTGTGTACCCCATGCCATGCTGCCGTGTGTTGTGTACCCCATGCCATGCTGCCGTGTGTTGTGTACCCCATGCCATGCTGCCGTGTGTTGTGTACCCCATGCCATGCTGCCGTGTGTTGTGTACCCCATGCCATGCTGCCGTGTGTTGTGTACCCCATGCCATGCTGCCGTGTGTTGTGTACCCCATGCCATGCTGCCGTGTGTTGTGTACCCCATGCCATGCTGCCGTGTGTTGTGTACCCCATGCCATGCTGCCGTGTGTTGTGTACCCCATGCCATGCTGCCGTGTGTTGTGTACCCCATGCCATGCTGCCGTGTGTTGTGTACCCCATGCCATGCTGCCGTGTGTGGTGTACCCCATGCCATGCTGCCGTGTGTTGTGTACCCCATGCCATGCTGCCGTGTGTTGTGTACCCCATGCCATGCTGCCGTGTGTTGTGTACCCCATGCCATGCTACCGTGTGTTGTGTACCCCATGCCATGCTGCCGTGTGTTGTGTACCCCATGCCATGCTGCCGTGTGTGGTGTACCCCATGCCATGCTGCCGTGTGTTGTGTACCCCATGCCATGCTGCCGTGTGTTGTGTACCCCATGCCATGCTGCCGTGTGTTGTGTACCCCATGCCATGCTGCCGTGTGTTGTGTACCCCATGCCATGCTGCCGTGTGTTGTGTACCCCATGCCATGCTGCCGTGTGTTGTGTACCCCATGCCATGCTGCCGTGTGTTGTGTACCCCATGCCATGCTGCCGTGTGTTGTGTACCCCATGCCATGCTGCCGTGTGTTGTGTACCCCATGCCATGCTGCCGTGTGTTGTGTACCCCATGCCATGCTGCCGTGTGTTGTGTACCCCATGCCATGCTGCCGTGTGTTGTCCCCTGCAGCTGTTCAAGGTGGACGAGGAACGAGTGGTTGATGCCACCATGGCCAGCAACTACGCCAGAATGATGAACCACTCCGTACGTACCATGCTGAACCACTCTGTACCATACTGAACCACTCACTCCGTATGTGCCATGCCATGTACTATGTCGCACCGCACAGCACAATGGGTTTGAATTCACTGTCGCTCGCTCATGCTGTTTCTCAGGTGCCCGTGCTATTTGTTGTCCCTCCGCATCCCTCATCCCCTTCATCAGTGCAACCCCAACTGCTTTGCCAAGATCTTTGACGTAGAGGACGAGAATGGCCACCCGATTGCGATCAAAACCCACCCATCCCCTTTGTGCGCCCCCCGTTCCTCTCCCCTCGCCTCCTTCAGTGCAACCCCAACTGCTTTGCCAAGATCTTTGACGTTGAGGACAAGAATGGCCACCCGAGCGCGATCATCGTCATCATTGCTCGCCGCCCAATTCGCATGGGAGAGGAGCTAACGTGAGTGTGCTGATACCGCGGTCTAAGTGGCCTGTGCTTTCACATTCCACCTTTTTTTAGTGGACTCAAACATTTTGAGTGGCTCAAAATCGCATTAGGGGAGGAGCTAACGTGAGTGTGCTGGTGCTATGCCATGGTCTGACTGTCCTGTGCTTCCACGGTCCACCACCCATGCCTCACATGCTGATGTGCCCCACACTTACACATGCATACATACTCTCGCACATGCACATGCACATACACATGCACATACACATGCACATGCACATACACATGCACATGCACACCTACACATGCATGCACACATCCACCCACCCCTGCCAAACCCCTCTGTCCGCCCTTGCAGCTACGGCTACCATTTTGACCGGGAGGAGAAGGACCGAGTGCCGTGCCGCTGCTGTGCCGCCCAGGTGACTTGTAAGTGGACTCAAAAGACACTTTTCCCTTACGCCCTTCCCCCTCCCCTCCCCCCATGCAGGTACGACTATCGGTTTGACCGGGAAGAGAAGGACCGAGTGCCGTGCCGCTGTGGTGCCGCCACCTGTCGCTCCTTCATGAACTGACTCTGCTCCGGACCAACATGCCTAGCTCACACTCACACACATACAGCATCCTGTGCTGTCTTGCGTCGGCGGATGCTCATTGGCTGATGCGATACAGCTTGTACCAGATGGCTGACACTAACAGGTGGATGCTTAACGTGCACTGTCTGACAGAAGCTAACACAGCAGGTACATCTTCAGCCTTAACACTAACAGGACGGGTGATGCAAAAACTGACTCAAGACTGACACGAACATGACACAATTTTGACTTTGCTCATATATGGTAGATACAATTTATTGGATTTGTACAGAATATACGGTACTGGTGATTTGGTACGACCCATATAACCTATTTCACTCTGATTAGCGCTAGAATCTATGTACATCGCCATGCGTCCATCCATCATTTCTCCATCCCAAAATTGGTGTAAAGATTGCGGCAAGCTTGTTCCTAGCGCATTTGTTCTGGTGGATTGCAGGGTTCAAGGAGTTATTATGCTGCAAACTTGCCTGGTGTGTCAAGGTTTGCTTTAGGAATCCTGGTCCGTTGAGGAAAACTCTGTAGAGGGAAGTTTTCGAGAGAATTTCTCCAGTGGCCAATCGGGTGATTCATCCTCTCTCGGGGGGCCTCGAATTACTCGAGTGGCCACGAAATTGGGTGATAATTACTCGAGTGGCCACGCCAGGGGATTCCTGCTCGCTTTTTTTTCACCGGCGCATTACCCTACGGGGCTTTGTAGCCCCGAAATTCCTTATTCGTGCGAGTTGTATCCCTAGGTGGTGTTCCGTTCTGTTCCGCAACTTAAAATTTCGCCAGGCTAACGGACGAGAAAGTGGCCCGCCCACTGTACAAGAAACCGACCAACAGTACATTGACCGGTCAGTTTCGGCCAAATGCGCGACCAATGAGCGCGCGGTCCATCTAATTCTGAACGAATCAGCGATCGAGCATATACCTTCTCGATCATATAATCATATAGACCCGAAGCGAACAGCCACACCCCTAATGCACGCGCATGATTTGTAAAAAACATGCGCGGTGCATATGTTGCCATTGAGCGTCCAATCAGGCGACATCATTGAATTCCCCATCATATACCGAAATGATCGGCCATCAATTCGCGATAAACTAAATTACCGCGCGTGATTGGTTTGTTTTAATCTCAGGATATGCTTTGTCATTGAGCGTCCAATCATCCCCGTCCAAATGAAATGGCAACCATATATAAAATAGGATCGCGCACTAACAAATATTAGTGCGCATATGATTTGTCCAAGTTTGTGTGCTTATGTGCATATAAAACATACTCTTAAATCCCATACAACCACTTTCTTGAGTTCTGTTTTGGTGTTATCTCTATATAGCACAGCGATCCCCTTTCATTTAGCATGCAGTGGCAAAGGGTTATAATGCTATGCCTATAGGTCTATGGGCATGTCAGGATCTACGCATGACTAACAAGGTTTAAGTGGAACGTCTTTATGTTTAAAAGGGCGTACCAAACCAGTTTGAGCGCGTTAATTCGAACCTTTTGTGCGAGAGTATTTAGTATATGATTGGCGGGATCATATAGTAAATTGTGTTTAATAAACGCGTTCAAATATGATCGGCAATCCATAAATCTTGCGCCTGATTAGACGTGCAGTGGCAACAAATGCACCGCTCTATCTCCTGACCAATCGAGCGCGGTCGTTTTGCTGTGTCGGTTCGTTTCGGGTGAAATGCAGTATATGATCGCGAAGTCATATGCTCGATCGCTGATTGGTTGTTAATTAGATGGACCGCGCGCTCATTGGTCGCGCATTTGGCCGAAACTGACCGGTCAATGTGCTGTTGGTCGGTTTCTTGTACAGTGGGCGGGCCATTTTCGCGTCCGTGAGCCTGGCGAAATTTTAAGGTGCGGATCATAACGGAACACCACCTAGGGATACCACTCGCACGAATAAGGAATTTCGGGGCTACAAAGCCCCATAGGGTAATGCGCCGGTGAAAAAAAAAGCGAGCAGGAATCCCCTGGCGTGGCCACTCGAGTAATTATCACCCAATTTCGTGGCCACTCGAGTAATTCGAGGCCCCCCGAGAGAGGATGAATCACCCGATTGGCCACTGGAGAAATTCTCTCGAAGTTTTCGCCAGCTTCACGATGAACCTGGCGACGTCAGCGATTCTACTCCTCCAGTCATCACCTCAAATGGAGCAGGTGCCTGAGGTGATAGGAAGGAATGCGATGCGATGCGATCCTGCGACGACCGGTCAAACCCGCATTTCCATCGCCGTCACAGCTGCGTGCGGGGGGAGGCAATCTGGCTTGACGGAGGCAGTGAAAGACGCGAGCGGGCGCATAAAGGTTTCGCGCGAGAGGGGGGGAGACGGGGGGGACGTGCAAGGAAGAGCTGGATGCGGCGGGTGAAATTCGTCAGGATGCGGGGAAGTTCGAGGGGGTGATTTCTGGGCTTCGCATCGCATCGTATTGCGTAGTAACTCTTCGCCACCAGTTCGTCCTGCCCTGCTCCATCGGGCACTTTCTGGAGGACGTTCTTGCGACAATACGGAAGGTCATCGTCTGGGAGGCGCAGCAGTCAGATTTTGCAGCAGGGTCGTCGCACTTACGCAAAGAAGACAGGTCGCATGCTCGCGAGTCGCGGAGGCCTATTCTTCGCAAAGTCGTATTTTGCCAATTTATCTGCCACCCACCGACCAACCCAGTTCTTCTCCTCTTGGTTGAATGGTCTCTCGCTGGTGATTACGCAAACCGCGTGCGGGTAGGCAAGTTTGTTTTCGCGCGTCTTGTCACTCTCGTCCGTTTCGTTCCCGACGCTGGTGCGCCGCGGAGATTCGTTCCCTATCTGTTCTTCCTACCTCTCTTCGATGGCTCGTCTGACACCTCTCACGGAAGCTGCGGCGTGCCTTCCTCACACCGCCGTAGGTGCCGCTGACCAGTCCTCGCGTAGCTGTCCGTTTGTGCCCTCTTGCGGTCTACCCGCCCATGACGAGTCGCTTCGTCGTATGCGACACACTAGTAACACCGACAGGAGCAGTACCCTACTGCTACTAGGACCACTCAATAGTAGTAGGTCTATAAAACGATCATTGAAGCCACAGTTTTCTCATCACTTCTTCTCAAGCCTCATCAACGTCTGACTCAACCCAAGTCTAATAATCGTCCTTATTCCTGACTAAGATCGAGTTATAGAACTTTCAGCACCGCTCCTTTGCATCTCGTCCGTCCAAAAATGACAACTACGACGGCTCTTCGCCACGTTCTCTCCGCGTCACTGCTGGCGTTCCTCGTCGTCGCCTGTAAGCTCCGCCTCGATTATCCGTTATGATTTGGCGTTTGAGTCACGTCACTAATGCATGCACGCGAAGCACGGCATTCGTTCAAGCCTTCCGCTAAACCCGCAATGCAGCATCCGAAATTGGTTCTTTCAGATGCCCCTAACGCTGTTCCCCTCGTCCCCGAATGCCGCAACAGGCGCCGCTCACGGCGGCGGCGGTGGCCGCGGGGGTGGCGGAGGACGCGGCTTCGAAGGCGGACGCGGTGGTGGAGGCGGCGGGTTCGGCGGCGGGTTTGGCGGCGGATTTGGCGGCGGTCGGCACAATGGCACTGGGGGCCTGGGCACTCGCGTGGGTGAGTCCGACTTAATTGCTTTCTTTACTGCCTCATTGGTTTCGTCGCTAGCGTGCACGGCTGAACGACACAATGGCGAGCATCAATGGTCATCAAAGCTGATGTATTCTCTTCTCTTGGTCACGAACCCTCGCCTCCCTTTACTATAAGCCGTCTATCTCTCCTGCTCTCATCCCCCTGTTCCACATCCCTCCTGCTCTTATTCGGCCAGGAGCGGTGGTGGCGAGGCTGAATGGCACAGAGATCACTACCGCTGCCTTCATAATAAAACTCCTTGTTCCATATCTCCCCTGCTCCTCATCTCCACTGCTCCTCATCTCCCCTGCTCCTCATCTCCCCTGCCCCTCATCTCGCCAGGGGCGGTGGTGGCGAGGCTGAACGGCACGGAGGTGACCAGCGCTGCTGGCGATGTCAATGCCACGGGCGTCATCTCCCTCGCTGTCTTCCAGTGAGCCCCCCCTCTAGCCCTCACTGCAAAATCACTTTCTCATTCCAACATCTCATTCCTCCTCTCCACTCTTCCGCTTCCCTCGCTGTCTTCCAGTGAGCCCCGCCTCCAGCCCCACCTCTCATTCGACCGACTGTTCGATCTTCCACTTCCCTCGCTGTCTTCCAGTGAGCCCCACCTCTCACTGCCCTGCTTTCCCAGCCGCATTCCCTCCTGCTGTGTATCACCCCTCTCTCCTGCACCACCCACCCCTGGCTGGCAGGAGTGGCAGCGACTACAACATTCGCTACGGAGCCAGCATCCGCCTCACCGCCCCCGGAGCTCCCCTTTCCATCGCCATCAGCACCGGCGCTGCCGGCTCGGCTGACGGCGGCGCCGCCCTTCTCGAGTTCTCCGCCAGCGAAGCAGCGTGGGCCAACATGACTTGGAACGGCACCCGCAGGGACTCCCGCGGCCGCAGGCACGCCGCCCCCATTCCGAAATACTTTGGGTTTTTCCGCCCGGCTGCTCGTACCGGTTATGTGTATGGTTTTTCTGGTGTTTGGTACAATGTGACTCAGTACAGTAACGCGGACGGGCAGAGCTATTTCGAGGTTGCGAATCTGCTCTTGGCGAATCCGAGTGGGTACTTTGGGATTGTGAAGACTGCCGTGTTTGCTGATGGAGCTGGCCGCGGTCAGTTTGCGAATTTCACCCGCCCGACCCCCAACACGTTCTGGCAGCGGAGCTAGAAGAGTGGTGACCGTTGGAGGGAGTTTTGGTCTCCCTGGCTCTTGTTTACCGAATATGGCCTGGATAAGGGAAGTGCAGGAGTGGTAGCAGGTGATGATGATGAGCCTAGAAAAGCCGGTTGACATGCCAAGGCAGCTGCAATCTGTAGGGTTATCATTGGGAAGTTACCAGGTTTTTATGGCATTTTATAGTGATACAGCGTGGAATGAAGTGTGCCTGATTGGAAATGAGAGGCACCGTAACAGGAAACCCTTTTGCACAGCGTGATAGTGGAATGAAGTGTGATGGCAATGACTGCTCTCCAGCGCACACGGGCCTTTCATTCTCCCGCCTTGCTGTGTTTGTGGGCAGGGCACAGAGAGTGGCCACTGGCCAGTTGTGAAGCGCTTCGACAGCATGATCTCATCCCAATTCAACGCAACCTAGACCATTTGAAGGTTCACTCACACCACCACTCCATCTCGTGCTCACTGCTCAGCTCAATGCTCAATGCTCCGCCTGCCATACTATCTGATTTTTGAGAATTCTCAAAAACCACCACTCCATCTCGTGCTCAGTGCTCACTGCTCAGCTCAATGCTCAATGCTCCGCCTGCCATACTGGAGGCACTGCCCGGTTGCATCCCATCCCAAGCACCCTGGTGTTCGTTTAAAGCCTGCAAACATACAACTCGGTAAAGAGATGAAACCGCCTGGTTGAAGAATGGTTTTCTATCAACCCCAACAATATTGATAAGGCAAACAAAGAGGAATAAAATGCATGCCTACACCAGTAAACATCGTATTGTCAAGCAAACCTGATGTGGAACAGCCCAATGTTTCAGGTCTTCATACCTAACTTTGTACGTGCATCGTATCACCTTCACTCTTCGTCCGCAACAGCTACAGTGGTTTGTGCCCCCTCATTTCCAGGAAAGCGCGCTCTGAGAGCAGATATGTGTGCCTGGGGAAGAGGTCCCCTAGCTAGCAGCAAGTGAGTCGTGTCATTCACCCTCCCCACCCTCCACCCACCACTCCCTCCATCACCACCACCACCACTGCTGCTGCTGCTGCTTGCGCCACGTGGCATTCGGCTATTGGCTCCCGGGGAGTAGGTCAAAAGAGTGAGGGAGGAAATTGCAATGTCGAATCTGTGAGTGAAATGGGGACTGGACCCTATCAGGCCCTTCAAGAGGCATTTGATTGCCGTGGAGTGGGAGAAGATGCCGATTCGATACGGTAGGATGGGAGGAGCGTTGGGCGGCATGGAGCGACATTTAGCTAAAAGTGCAGCAGAGCGGGAAACTGCGAGTTGGTTGAAAAACTCAACCATTCGGAATTCAACCTGGGAGGGAAAGGGGTTGGGCGGGAGGGAGGGGGGTGCGGGGTGGCGGGATGCCATTACCAAGGGTAATGGAGAAATATGCATTTACAGATACTTCATGGATTAAAAAAAAACATTGAAATGACAAGGTGAAGTCACTGAGTGAGTGAGCCACTGAACTTCGCCTCAAGGTCAGGACAACACAAACAAAGCTTCAGGCACCGCAAACAAAGCTTCAGGCACCGCAAACAAAGCTTCAGGCACCACAGACAAAGCTTCAGGCACCACAGACAAAGCTTCAGGCACCACAGACAAAGCTTCAGGCACCACAGACAAAGCTTCAGGCACCACAGACAAAGCTTCAGGCACCACAGACAAAGCTTCAGGCACCACAACACAACCCATGCTGTGAAAACCAGGAACTCACCTGCCGCTGTGACTCCCCTCCTGGGCAGAAAAAATCCGGCTGGGCGCTTGTGATTCGTGGAAGAGAGGCGTCAGTAAGGAACACATCTGCCCGATTCTTCCCCTCCCACTGCCCGCAGCTCTGCTCCTTCAACTCCTCTGCCTCCTGCATTCGGCTGGGTGGGAAGCCAAGCTCCTGGGAGGGGAGGGATACAGGGAATGCAGAGGGGTTATGGGAAGAGGAACGGCATTTGGAGGTGTTATTGACTTGGCCTCAACATGCCAGTTCTTCCCCTCCCACTGCCCGCAGCTCTGCTCCTTTCAACTCCTCTGCTTCCTGCATTCGGCTGAGTGGGAAGCCAAGCTCCTGTAAGGGGTGCAGGGAGTGCAAAGGGGGCATGGAAAGAGGGATGGCGTTTGGAGGTCTTATTGACTCAACAATAGAATGCCATCAGCTTCAACTGCCCGCAGCTCTGCTCCTTCAACTCCTCTGCCTCCTGCATTCGGCTGGGTGGGAAGCCAAGCTCTTGGAAGGGGTGCAGGGGATGCGGAAAGGACATGGGGTGCAGAGGGGGCATGGATTGAAGAACGAGCCGTTGAGGCGCTAATGAGTTGGATTTGAATTACCGCCTCTTCCCCTCCCTCCCACTGCCCGCAGCTCTGCTCCTTCAACTCCCCCGCTTCCTGCATTCAGCTGGGTGGGAAGCCAAGCTCCTGAGAGGGGTGCAGGGGATGCAGAGGGGGTATGGGAAGAGCAATGGCGTTTGGAGGTGCTATTAAGCTGGCTACTGAGTTGGCTTCAAAAAAGGAAAAAAAACAGAACTAAACTGAACAGAACGCTTTCCCTTCTTCCTTGCTACACTCGTTGCTCCTTCTGCATGTAACACCAGCAACAGGTGGTAACCCTACACCACGCACCTGGCATGTGACATAAGCAGTTTTCCACGCCCTGGGGAATGGAAGAGGTGAAAACCTCATCAAACATCACCCCATGGAACTCCAACAGGTATCTCATCCCCCCAGTGCCTCCCCTACTGTCTTTACCAGTTGGTAACCAGTGCTACACATCTGGTAACCCTACGCTATGCACCTGGCAACCCTACGCCACGCACCTGGCAACCCTACGCCACGCACCTGGCACGCAGTCTCCCACGCCCGGGGGATGGGCGACGCAAACACCTCATCAAACATCACCCCCTGGAACTCCACCAGGTATCGCCCTAACGCCTCCCCGTGGTGTCATCAGCAGGTGGTAACCCCGGCATGTAACGTCAGCAGCAGGCAGGCGGTAACCTCACGAGGTGACTTTTGAGTCGACTCAAAAGTCACCTCCCCGTGGTGTCGTCACCAGGTGGTAACCCTGGCATGTAACGTCAGCAGCAGGCAGGCGGTAACCTTACGCACCTGGCATGTGGCATAAGCAGTCTCCCACGCCCGGGGGATGGGCGACGCAAACACCTCATCAAACATCACCCCCTGGAACTCCACCAGGTATCGCCCTAACGCCTCCCCGTGGTGTCATCAGCAGGTGGTAACCCCGGCATGTAACGTCAGCAGCAGGCAGGCGGTAACCTCACGAGGTGACTTTTGAGTCGACTCAAAAGTCACCTCCCCGTGGTGTCGTCACCAGGTGGTAACCCTGGCATGTAACGTCAGCAGCAGGCAGGCGGTAACCTTACGCACCTGGCATGTGGCATAAGCAGTCTCCCACGCCCGGGGGATGGGCGACGCAAACACCTCATCAAACATCACCCCCTGGAACTCCACCAGGTATCGCCCTAACGCCTCCCCGTGGTGTCATCAGCAGGTGGTAACCCCGGCATGTAACGTCAGCAGCAGGCAGGCGGTAACCTCACGAGGTGACTTTTGAGTCGACTCAAAAGTCACCTCCCCGTGGTGTCGTCACCAGGTGGTAACCCTGGCATGTAACGTCAGCAGCAGGCAGGCGGTAACCTTACGCACCTGGCACGTGGCGTATGCAGTCTCCCATGCCCCACCAGGTAGGTACTCCACCAGGTATCTCCCCAACGCCTTCCCCTAGAATCTTCAACAGGTGGTAACCTGTGCTACGCACCTGGTAACCCTATGCTACGCACCTGGCACGTGGCGTATGCAGTCTCCCACGCCCGGGGGATGGGCGACGCAAACACCTCATCAAACATCACCCCCTGGAACTCCAAAAGGTATCGCCCCAACGCCTCCCCCTGCTCCCGGCCCTTGCTGGTCAGCGGTATTGCCGGTGACTGCCCTCCTATTAGGTGCGGCAGGTCTAGCGACTCTGCATGGCTGGAAGGGGGGGCGGTGGATGTGCAAGGGAGGGGACAAAGGCGTGAAGCAGGTCTCGCCCCAACGCCTCCCCCTGCTCCCTGCCCTTGCTGGTCAGCGGTATGGCGGGTGACTGCCCCCCCCACCAGATGGGGCAGGCCAAGCGACTCTGCATGGCTGGGGGTGTGCAAGGGAGGGGGTGGATGGATGGGGGTGGATGGATGGGATGGGATGGGATGGGATGGGATGGGATGGGATGGGATGGGATGGGATGGGATGGGATGGGATGGGATGGGATGGGATGGGATGGGATGGGATGGGATGGGATGGGATGGGATGGGATGGGATAGGATGGGATAGGAGGAGAGATCGGGCATGAAAGGTGTCCTGTTCTTCCTGCCGTTTGCAGATAACCATGAAAGAGAATACAATGCCATCCCATGCTATCCCATGCCATCCCATGCCATCCGATGCTATCCCATGCCATCCCATGCCATCCCATGCTATCCCATGCCATCCCATGCCATCCCATGCTATCCCATCCCATCCCATGCCATCCCACGCTATCCCACCCAACTCACCGCATGACATAGAACTCAACACGGATCTCCTCAGCACGGCACTGAGCATCAGGGGCCGCCATCGCCCACCACGGATACTCCTGCTGCTGCTGCTCCGAGCCTGCCCCCCACCCCATACCATCCTTCTCAACGCCCACTCACCGCACGACATAGAACTCAACACGGATCTCCTCAGCACGGCACTGGGCATCGCGAATCGCCACCACCCACCACCGCCCATGCTATCCCTCCCATCCCTCCCATCTTCTCAACCCACACCATCCCTCTCAACTCCCACTCACCGCACAACGTAGAACTCGATGCGGATCTCCTCAGCACGGCACTGGACATCGGGAGGAGCCACCACCCACCACGGGTACTGCTGCTGCACTGAACCTGCCCCACCACCCCATGCCATGCCTCCTCCTACCCCTGCATTCCCCACCCAGCCCCCCATACCTACTCCTGCACCAACCCCTGTCGTCATCCCTGCCCATACCCCTGCACCTGCCCCTGCCCCCACACTCCCACCGCCCCCTGCTATTGCCACTGGATCCCCCATACTCAGTCCTCCAGGGGACGCAGCACTGGACCCGCCTCTGCTACCACTGCCACTGGTAGCAACAGTGCCACCACTCACCACACCACCAACCCCACTGACCGACCCACCACCAACCCCAACACTCGCCCCAACGCTCGTCCAGCCAGGACCACCGAAAATGCCAGTACCACCGCTGCCGCCGCCGCTGCCGCCGCTTCCAAAGGAGCCGGTGCGGCCCCTCCTGTGGAAGGACCTAAGGGCAGGGCTGCTGGCCGCAGCATTGACTGCAGCATTAACCCCAGCGTTAGCCGCAGCATTGGCCGCAGCGTTAACTGCAGCGTTAGCCGCAGCGTTTGCAGCAGCAGGGCGGAACTGATGGGGACTGGCAGGCGGAAGGGAGTAGCGTGGACTGTCGACAGCAGGAGAAGCAGCAGCAGCAGCAGCGGCGGTGGCGGCAGCAGCGGCGGAAACGGCAGGAACAGCTGCAGAGGCAGAGCTGTGCCTTACCAATGCGCCCAGTCCACTTTCCAGCCCCATGGCTCCTCCTAACCCTCCTACTTTCCCTCCTATCCCTCCTCCTATGCCTCCTGCACTACCCCCACCCCCACCCAACCTGCCACCAGCGCTGCCGGTGCTACCCACACTATCACCCCGGGCCATCTTCGCCATAATCGAAGCCACCTGTGCTGCTCGCTGCTCCCTCAAACCCTGCTCCCTCCTCCTCCTCTCCTCCTCACCTCCTCTCTCACTCTCCCCCTCCTCCCCTTCGTCCGAATCGTCCTCAGAATCTTCCTCGGAATCTTCATCACTGATCTCCAGGACAGCGTATGTGTTTTCGTCGTCTGGAGCGTCGTGAGGAGAAGCAGTGGCGGATGCAGCAGCAGCCGAGGCAGCAGCGGCAGCTGCTGAGGCTACGGCAGTGGCCTCACGAGCAACAGTGGAGAGAGAGGCTCCTAGCTCCGCCAGAATACTGAATCCTAACCCTAGTCTCCCGCCTTCCTCGCTTGACCCAGCAACACCAGCAGCAGCAGCAGCGGGAGCACTATTGCCACCTGCATCACCACCAGTGGCAGTAGTGCTGCCAGCACCACCACCAGCAGCAGCAGCACTAGCAGCAGTGCTACCACCCGCACTAGCAGCACCAACACTACTAGCGCGAGCAGCAGCAGCGGCAGCAGAGGGAGTCAGGTTGTTAGCAGCAACAGGTTCGGTAGCCGAACCAAAAGCAGGCTGGAATGGTCGAGTCAAAGGGGCACCCAAGCCTGGACCTCCAGCCCAGGCTACAGGCCTTCCTCCCGAGCCTAATCTTGGACCTGGAGCCATGGTAACACCAGCGAGGATCCCCGTACCTGCACCCCTGCCTCGGCCCAAACTTCCGGGCCTTCCAGGCCTTGCTCCGGCTGCCGGAGCTGAGGTGGGGGTTTGGCTGCCCAAGCTGTCAGAGTCAGGGAAATCCATGGCTGAAAGCTCGTAGGTGCTGACACTGCTGCCGGTAGGAGAGAGAGTGCCAGGGGTGCCGAATCCTGAGTCTCCTGACCCATACTCTTCCTCCTCCTCCTCATCCTCATTCTCTTTTTCCTCCTCTTTTACAATTTTCTTCACTTCCTCCCCTTCTCCCCCCTCCCTCCCCTTGTCGTTACCCTCCCCGTCCTTCTCTCTCCCATCCCCATCCCCGCTATTTCCTGCCTCTTTCTCATCGTTTATTTCCACTGATCTACTCATTCCCATGCTTTCATCCACTTGCTTCGACTCCTCCCTCTCCTCCCTCTCCTCCTTCGCCTGCCCTCCACCACCAACACCACTGCTAGTACCACCAGAGTCACCGTGAGTGTTAGCAGCAACAGTATCATCACCACGAGAAGCACTGCTTCCCGCATCCTCACCACCACCGATTGCACCACCATTAGCTGCAGATGCATTTACATCCATGCTCTCAGCACGCGTTTTCTCTACCATCGCCACCTCTCCCTCCCAGTCCTTTTTGCCTTCCTCTTTCCCACCGACCATCCTGTACACTTTACAAGCATCTCCGCTATCCGCCCCAAGTTTCCCAAGGGGCTTTTCCAATCTCATGCTTTCTGAACCGTCGGATCCACTCGCTCCGTTCTTCTCCTCCTCCTTTTCCTCCTTCCCCCTCCCCTGCCCTTCATCCTCGGTAGTATCAGACTCATCTAGCCCCTCTGAACTTCGACTCTTCTCGTCCGTATCACTCCCCTTCTCCTCCTTCACCTCATTCGCATCCTTCATTCCAACCAAATCATCAAACCCATTATCTGGTGTCCCTGCGTTTTCTCTTTCAGGGTCACTGATACTCGTACCACCGCCGCTGCCGCCGCCACAGCCGCTGCCGGCACGGCTGCTGCCGCTGCCTCCGCCGCTGCTGCCACTGACGCCGCTGCTGATGCTACCAGATGCCTTGGTCACACTACTCACCCCGCCTAACTCCATCCCACCTGACTCCACCCCTCGTACCTCCGCTCCACAACTCCTCTCCTCTGCTGCTCTCCCTCCCTCTCCCTCCCCTTCCTCCCTGCTGTCTCCTGCCCGCTCGTCCCATCCCGCAGCCGCGCCCACCCCTCCTGCACCTGTCCCCTCCCCCTCTCCTTCGTTCCTGCTGCCTCCTGCCCGTCCATCCCATCCTGCAGCCGCGCCCACCCCTCCTGCACCTCTCCCCTCCCCCTCTCCACGGATCCTATTAGGTGGGGATGGGGGGGCATTTGCAATGGCGTTAGCAGCAGCGACAGCAGCTATCGTAGACGGGGAGAGAATAGCAGCAGGACCGTACTCCACTCCTCCCATACCCCCCATACCTCCCATAACCCCTGCATTCCCCACTCCACCCCATCCAACCCCTTCTCTACCTTGCACCATCACCTCCGCCTCTCCCCCCTCTCTTCCCTCCTCCCCCTCTCTTCTGACCATCTCAAAGTCTCTCTTCCCATCCCCCACCATGGGACCTGCTGACGTGGGTGCTAGAATTGGCATGGCCACGTCAGCACCAATAATATTACTCCGCCTATTAGCTGCACCAATAGAGGGGCTGGAGGAGCCTGGGCCCATCGACACGGGCAGCTCCTCCTGGCCTCCGTCCGAACCTATCCGTGGAGGTTCGGCCCGAACGTACTCAGCCCGGGCCGTTCCTGCATCTGCCCCGCTTGGGTCCCATCTATCAACAATGCCAGACCAAGCCGGAGCCCCTGCTCCGTATTCCCCAAATGTTTCTGGCATAAGTGTGGCCTGTCCAGCTACAAACGGAGCAGCTTCTATCGCGGCTGAAATTCCTCCACTGTCTGCTTCCAGGAACGAGCTCCCTGGTGGTTGGTCGAGGGTGTACTCGTTATACTCAGCTCCAAATTCGCGAGGATCCCACTGACCACCAAAATGTTCTCGTAATTCAGCCGGCACGCCTTCTACACCCCCGTATGCCTCCATTCCGTGTCTTAAATATGCCTCATCTCCATACTGCTGCTGAAGGAGTTGTTGTTGCTGTTGGTATTGCTGCTGCTGAAATTGATGCTGATCGTACGGCTGCTGCTGCCCGTACTGCTGCTGCTGCAGTAGCAGCTGCTGTTGCCTCTGCATTTCGCGAAAATACTTCTCTCTTCGCCGCCTTTCCCGCCGCTCTTGGCGGTCGTCATCGTCGTCGGAATCGGACGGAACCAACACCGACTCCACTCCACCCATTCTGTTAGTTTCCGAACCACGGACCAGCACTAACAGCTCGTCCCGAAAACCACACCAAAGCAACCAAATTTACACGAAACGAAATCGAAAGCCTTCGATTTCGGGCGACGCTAATTGGTCGAATTGAAGGGAAGCAGCACGGACCCCATTCCCATTCTTGGCTGAGAATGACACCACAGCAGCAACCTCCTGAAGGTCCACAGCAGTACGGGCGTCGTCAAGCTGATGGTTAACGTGATGTGGAAGTGCCGCGTCGAAACCTTTTCCAGGTAAGACTAATTAGTGATTATTCTTGTGTCCCGGCCTGATATGTCTAGTACTTAGTTAGCGATGTCAGCCGTTGTGCTGTGTGTACAGGGTTTCTGTGTGGGCCGTGTGTATTAGGGAATGTGGTGGTGGTGTGAAATGAAGGTCAACTAACACTCAGCCAAAGATTGCCGTTCCGACATTTGCGCAAGAAAAGAGGCCCTAGGGCTTGGTTCGTTGGGTTCGGTTGGGTGCTGGTTCCACCAACTACACAAATGGTCAACTCCCTCGAATGTAGCGTACATCGCTACTGCTATTGTACCTTCCACTAGTTGACCACGTCTAATTTTACGATTGATGCACGTGATTGAGTTCTGCATCAATTCTATGATTGACATTAGGCAGATAGCACGGTAAAAGCCTTCCAGCAGGCAAATGCGGATTCAGGGAAATAGACGAAACTTATGTATACGGTATCACTGGTTGCCTGTTCTTATAGTTTGTACATTTGAACCAGAATGGCTTTTTATTACCATACCTGTTAGGCCCGACGGCCTAAGTCCGCTAAAGAATTAGCGCGGTCGACTAAGTCGAGGATGAAACGCGGCGGAAGACTTGGGCGAAAGAACTATTGGCGAAATAGGCGAAGAAGTTACTGGGTAATTGAAGAAGAGTTGAATGAGAATTGATTCATAATGGCAAGTACAAGCAAGGTTTATATAGCATGCAAGAAACAAGGTTGGAAAGTGGAATGTGGGACCAAGAATTGGAGTGCAAGAAAAGTAGAGTGCCACGTGGCACTAGAGAATCTGAGAAGATAAGGATAATGGTGACTAGGAATGTACTGTTCGGAATGAACAGTAAACACCCCTCTAACACTACCCCCCGCCCAAGGAGGCGACGTCCGCGGCGCCTGCAGACTGAAGGTACGCTTGGAGGCAAGTGTTGTCAGGAGACAGCGAGGACGAAGGAACCCAGCTGTCGTCTGCTGCGTCGTAACCACGCCAACGAACCAAGAAGTCGATGAAAGTGACACCCCCCTGGAGACGGCGACGGTGCCTGAGGATGCGTTGGATCTGGTAGTCGGGCTCGTCGGTGTCAACAGCTACCGGCAGTGGAGTGCGATCACGGCCCGAGAAGGTGGCATTGGGATCAGTGTATGGGCGAAGGAGAGACACGTGGAATGACGGGTGCATGCGGAAATGTGCGGGAAGGCGAAGGCGGTATGCGACTGGACCTAGTGCGCGCTCAATGACGAATGGACCAATGAAACGTGGACGAAGCTTGCTGTCCTGTGGCAGTCGGAGGTTGCGGCTATCCAAGAGAACACGGTCGCCGACTGCGAACGACACCTCACGACGACTGCGGTTGGTGGTGCGTGCCATGCGTGCATTTGCGAGCTCAAGGTGCTTCCTCACGTGATCATGAATGAAGGTGAGATGCTGGTGGAAGTTGTCCGCACGAGGGACTGTGGGTGTGAGATCGACACGAGTGGGGACATTGGGGTGCTGACCGTAAAGTGCAAAGAACGGTGACATGCCTGCGGCGGAGTGGTGCGTGATGTTGTAGGTTAACTCTGCCATGCTCAGCTTCTTGTCCCATGCGGCTGCGTCGTGCATCGTGATGCTGCGAAGGATCTGCTCCAAGGTCTGGTTCACACGCTCGGTCTGTCCGTCTGTCTCTGGGTGGTACGCAGACGACATGGCTAAGCGAGTCCCAAACAGTGCGAAAAGCTGCTTCCAGAACTTTGAAGTGAAACGAGGGTCGCGGTCTGAGATGATGGAATCTGGAACCCCGTGCAGTCGGACTACGTTATCTACGAACAGCGTCGCGGCTTCCTCTGCTGTGACCTTGCCGTGCGTGGGGATGAAATGCGCTGCTCGAGAAAACTTATCCACTACTACGAAGATGGCGTCGTGACCCCTAACTGTGCGCGGTAAAGCCATGATGAAGTCCATGGTAACTACCTGCCAAGGGCGGTCGGGCGGTGGAATCGGCTGCAAGAGTCCTGCTTTGCGCTGGCGAGAGGACTTCGTACGCTGACACGTGTCGCACGAGCGAATGTAATCCTCTACGTCTGCTGCAAGCCCGGGCCAGTAGTACGTGCGACTAAGCGTCTTAGCCGTCTTATCTGCTCCAAAGTGCCCTACACTAACTACGTCGTGCGCCTCTGAGAGAAGGAGCTGTCGAAGAGGGCGGTAGGCTGGAACCCAAATCCGTGTGGTACCCTTCCGTATGTAGACACTATCCTGCACCTCTGCTCCTGCGGGCGGCTGCGGTGTGAAGTCGGGATCTACTGTGTAACCGTGCTCGAAGAGTGCAGTGAGAAGTGGGTGGCCAGCAGTGACTGTGAGACTGGCGAGCTGACAACTAGGGCGAGTGAGCGGATCTGCTGGGTTGCGCACGCCTGGCTTGTACTCTATCCTGTAGTGAAAGCTCCCTTCCATGAACTCCATCCGCCTAGCCTGGCGACGACTCAGCTGCGGCTGCGACTTGAGAAAACGAAGCGAACAGTGGTCCGTGCGTATAACACTATCTGCCCCCTCTATGTAGCACCTCCACACCTTATACGCATGGATGATCGCGAGCGCCTCCTTGTCGTGTATGGGATAGTTCAACTCCGCTCCCCTAAGCTTACGCGACTCGTACGCGATCGGCTGCAACCCGCGTCCCTGGTCCTGAAGAAGCACTGCTCCTAAGGCCTGATCGGAAGCGTCAGTCACTACAACGTATGGGCGAGTGGGATCAGGGTACGACAGTGTCGGTGAAGACGTGAGCGACTGCTTCATCTGCTCGAACGCCTGCTGCTGCGCAGGACCCCAAACGTACTCTACGCCCTTCCGAAGTAGGTCGGTGAGTGGACTAGCGATCGATGCGTAACCCTGAACGAAACGACGGTAGTAGTTCGCGAAACCGAGGAAGCTCTGCAAATCCTTGACTGAGGTCGGTGCTACCCAATCCTGTACTGCTGCGATCTTCTTCGGGTCAGTCCTAATGCCACTAGCGGATACGACGTGTCCTAGGAACTCGACCTCTGGAAGGAAGAACTCGCACTTCGACTGCTTAGCGTATAACTGCTCCCTCCGTAAGACCTCGAAGACCTTCTGCAAGTGCTGCACGTGCTCATCTTTCGTCTTAGAGAACGCTAGGATGTCGTCTAGGTAAACGACAACGAACGACCCTAGGAACTCGGAGAGGACTGTGTTCATGAGCGTCTGAAACGTCGCTGGGGCGTTGGTCAATCCGAACGGTAGAACCCTAAACTCGTACAACCCCTGCTTCGTACGAAACACCGTCTTGTGCTGGTCCTCTGGAACTACTCGAATCTGGTGGTAACCCGAACGAAGGTCGATCTTTGAGAAGACTCTAGCGCTTTGCACTGCATCGAGAAGATCCTTTACTCTCGGCACCGGGAATCTATTCTTGACGGTGGCGGCGTTCAGTGCGCGGTAATCTATGCACATCCGTAACCCTCCGTCTTTCTTGGGTGCGAAAAGTATCGGTGCGGCCCAAGGCGATCTAGATGGCTGTATGAAACCCTGTGCGAGAAAGTGCCTAACTTGCTGGGTCATCTCCTCTGTCTCCGCTGGACTCAACCTCCACTGCGGCTTCGCTACTGGCCTGCTCCCCGGCTCCAATTCTATTCGATGGTCTACTGCTCGGCTGGGAGGCAACCCTGGGGGCAACTCGTCGGGGAAGACGTCTGCGAACTCTGCTAACAGTGCACTCACCTCAGCAGGAAGAGTCGCCTTCTCACTAACTGCTGCACTCCCTCCTTTCCCCTCCTCAGCTTCCACCTCCTCAAGAAAAACCGCGAAGATCCGTGCCGCACGCTTCACTAACTGTCGCACACGAACAGCATTAATGATAGCTGTGGATGATGTGGCCCCATCGCTCCACTGTGGCAGCTCCCAGAACTCCCCGTCTACCTTGACGCTGCAGCTTCCCTGAGCCCAATCGAACTGAGTACTAACCGTCCGTAGCCAATCTCTCCCGAAGATAAAATCGTATCCGTCCAGCGTCGCAGAGCCGAAATCACGCCTGACTGTGATCGGTCCTAGCACTACGCGCAACTCGCGGATGATCGGTCCTATGTGAAGTGGCGTCCCATCTACCATGCGAGCGTCCTTGAAGTTGACTGCTGAATCTGCTTCGAGATGGAGACGAGAAACTAACGATGAAGAGACGAACGAGTGGCTAGCTCCGCTATCTACGAGAATCTTAACAGGAACTCCGCGAAGCTTCCCTAGAAGCACGACTGGACGATCAACAGTGTCTACCTCGTTCTCCGTAGATGACTGCTGCGAAGCCGTCTCCTCTACGTTAGTAGACGTGGCGGGTACGGGAACCTCCACACCAGCTAGCGACCCGTTATCTACTGGCGGTTTCCGATTCCCTGCTGCCGCTCCTTAAGCTGTGGGCAGTCTCGCTTCATGTGTCCCGGCTTTTTGCAGTAGTGACAGTTCCCCCTAAATCCCATTTTCTGTGAGCCGTCACTGTTAACTGCACCAATCTCCATGGGCGATGGTCCGTCCCTCGATCGAGCGTCGTTGATCGGTCTGTTGTATCCCCTATCGCGATCGTCACGACCCCGTCGGCTTCGTACTGCGTCGACGCGTTCTGCTGCTGCGACTACCGACTCGAAGGTGGACAACCCGTGAATCGCAATGACTTCCGCTATGTCCGGCTTCAACCCTTCGAGGTAGCGATCGCGCATCTCTGCTTCCGTGATATCGTCTATCTCGTTGCAGATGCTCAAGAACCGTCGTGTGTACTCCTGGACGTTGCCTATCTGTCGGAAATGACGCAGACGCTTCCTAGCAGCTTCGGAGACGTTCACCAAATCGAACCTACTTTTCAGCGCCGCTTCAAATCCTTCCCATGTGGTCGGAACCGTGGTAACACCCAAAGCTAAACTCCCTAAGCTCGAAGTTGCAGCTGCATGCCCCACGCCCTGTTGATGCCCGTCCGTCTGAGCCCTTCTTACAGCAGTTTGAGTGAGTTGGCGCCACCACTCCAAGGCCGGGCCCCTCAGCAGTGTAACAGCGTACTCGATCCGCTGCTGCGCGTCCGCCTCTTGCACCCCGCTCGCGGCGAAGTAGTTGTTCAGCATGAAGAGCCACGTCCGCACGTTCGCGTCGCGTTGACTTGGGTCGAACGACTCGGGTTTCTGCGGCTTGAGTGCGCTTCGACGTCCCGGTAGCGCTTCCGCGCCAGTCGACGTGTTGGGCGCAAGAGTTGGTGTGGCATGACCATGGGGGTTAGAAGCCAATTCACGAAGCTGTTGCATTTCAGCTCGTACCTGTCGATTTTCCAGCGTCAACTCTTGAAGTTGGCGCATGAGTTCGGCAAGCGTGTTGCCCATGTCGTGGGGGACTGCGTGCATGGTTTCGTCCATGTTCGCTCAACGACTCCAAGTCTGCAAGTCGGCACCGCGGGACGATGACGTCGTAGTCTCGTCGTCGACGGTCGCTCGTTGGAAGTCGCTTCCCGCGAAGGCTCTGATACCAAGTGTTAGGCCCGACGGCCTAAGTCCGCTAAAGAATTAGCGGGGTCGACTAAGTCGAGGATGAAACGCGGCGGAAGACTTGGGCGAAAGAACTATTGGCGAAATAGGCGAAGAAGTTACTGAGTAATTGAAGAAGAGTTGAATGAGAATTGATTCATAATGGCAAGTACAAGCAATGTTTATATAGCATGCAAGAAACAAGGTTGGAAAGTGGAATGTGGGACCAAGAATTGGAGTGCAAGAAAAGTAGAGTGCCACGTGGCACTAGAGAATCTGAGAAGATAAGGATAATGGTGACTAGGAATGTACTGTTCGGAATGAACAGTAAACACCCCTCTAACAATACCAGTAATCTACAGTGCCACTTCATGGCCAGCACGGCCCTCCTATCCCATCTAGAAAAGCGGGCTGCATCTAGACTAGAGGTAAGCTGTGATGTAGTAGACTAGAGATAAGCTGTAGTGTAAGCTGTAGTGTAACTTGAAATGGTATGGCTACCACGTTGCAGTCACAGGGCAGGAGCCTTCTGCAGGGTTGGGTGTTTGGTAGCGAGCAGGTTTATTAGTAGAGCAAGCAGGGAGTGAGTTTGCAAGGAAATCTTGCACCAGCTGGAAGCGCCAATGACTGTTTCTCTCAACTCAAGCCTTGGCAGCAACTACAGGGCTGGTGTTGTCTGGAGTCCCTTGGGAATCTGTTCAAATACATAAGCGGATCACAAGAAAGAAGGGGAGAAAAATGAGAAGGGGCTCCTTTCATCTCCAATTTCTCCACTCAGAACCTTGATTTCGTAATTACAGGGCAGCAACCTTGATATAGTGACAGGTAGTGAATGGTGTTTCGGAGGTCCCATTTAGTAAGCTCCACTGGTTCATTTCCGCAGCTAGCTTATGGCAAGCAATCATGGAAAACACATGGCAAATCACATGAAACAAACCCAGCAGACAGCAGCGCTCACCTTTCTTCCAGAGCACAGAGGGCCGGGGGGCGTCATTCTTGGCGAGGTAGAGCCCACATGCGTTGCATAGGTGCTGCCCACTCCCTGATCGGTCCTTCCTCCAGAACGGAGTCGTGTGCGTCCCACAATTCCTGCACGCCTTCTCCTTCTCCCTCTCCTTTTCATTATCCTTTGACCTCTCCTCCTCCTCTTGCTCCTTGCTACGGCCACACTCTCCCTCCATTTCTCCACTCTTCCCATTCATTCTCAGAGCCGCAGGGCCCTCCACCACCTCGGAACCCACCCCTCCATGCTTTTGCCTCTTTTTCCTCTTTCCTTGCACATCCACGCTCCCAGCCGCTGCGCCCTCTGCCCTCCCAAGCCTTCTCTTGTCCCCCACCACTCCTGCTCCAGCCTCAGCAGCAACCGTTCCCCCAGGGTTCAGAAAGCCGAATACTCCAGCAGCAGAAGCGCCAGCAGCACCGCCAGCACCAGCACCAGCAGCAGCAGCAGCGGCAGCTGCAGCCGCGGTCCAGGGGAAACCAGGGTACTGACCCATGGTGCAAGCATAAGCTCTGGCTTGATCAGCAGCAGCAGAATGGAAGCTGGGGATAGGGGAGATAGCTGGGAGGATGCGAAGAGGAGTCTGTAGATGACCCATCGGACTATTAGTGTTGACGGGGGTGACTGCGTTGACTGGGTTGACTGCGTTGACCGGACCCGCCAGGGCCCCTGGCTGCTGCGCTGCTGGCCGAATTGGCTGTCCGCCCGCCTTCACTTTCTGAAGGCCCTCCGTGCCCTGGCTGCACGGTTTCAGCGCGAATGAGACGGCTTGACGGGATGATGCGCATGCTTCCACAGCAGCAGAGCACGTTGTCGTGGCGCCATTGGACGAGAGCAGGGCTGACGTGTCATTCGACCCAGAGCTCCTGCTCGCAGCCTTCCACGGGCGAAATCCCGACGGGAGCCGCTCACGTGGTAACACCTCCACTGGTTTCGCCGCCAATTTCGCCGACGGGCTTCGCTTGACAGTAGCTTTCGTCGCCACAGAAGAAAGCACGCGGGAGCGAGAACCGTCGCCAGAGAGGGAAGGCTTACTGGCAGCCATAAGGCTTTTATTGATCTCCATGTTTACGTCCGAAGCGGGACCACCAGGGGCCAGTAGGGCAGGACGTGCAGGGGAAAGGAATGGCGGCGGACCAAAGCAGAACCACGGCGGCGCATTGGGAACAAAAAGCCTCTGCTGCGCCCCCATCGCCTGCTGCTGCGCTTGACCGGCGGCGGGTGAGTGGGCGAGAAGCATGTGAGAGGGGAAGGTGGCGAAAGGAGCCCACCATCCGGCCGCAGCTGCCGCTGGGTAGGGAGGAATGTGGCCGAAAGGAACAGGTGCTGCTGCTGGTGTGGCGAAGTGAGGAAAAGGGGTAGGTCCGGACGGAGCTGCCTTAGTTTCTGTCTCCGCCGCGCCGGGGAGAGGAACGGTAGATGGCTGCGGCTTGATTGTCTTGGGGTGGGGAAGCTTCCAGTGTGAGGATACGTCAGCTGAAACTTTTGCTGATTCAACGGAGGGAGAAATTTGATCGTCGTCTTCGCTTTGGGCTGACGTGGCGCAAGGCGGGCTGAGGCTCAAGCCGATTGGTGGTGAGGGATCATCCTTGTATGAGAGAGCGGTAACGTGGGAAGACTCTGGTGAGGATGAAGGCGAGAGGGAGGGACATTGAGGCGTGGTGGGAAAGAACTGGAAGGGCGAAACGGGGCTGCTTTTAACGCTCTTTACAGTCGTTGAGTCCATTTTCTCGAAAAGTGGTGAAATGGGATGGATGTAAGTTGCTTGGGTGTGGTTAGCTGCGCTCCACATGTGATCAAGCTTCTTCCTTTCGTCCTTGGGACGGAAACCGCGAGATAAGGCAGAGTCAAGCTCAGTCATGAAACCAATTTTGTCGTTCGATGATAAGCTACTAACACCGAAACAGGTCAGCAGAAGTCGTACAATGTAGGCAATGGGGAACCAAGCTCACTTGCCGCAAGGATGAAAGGTGCTTTGGGAGATAAAAGGAGGACCTGTGTAACGTGCCAGAAAATAGAAACTCTAAAACGGCATGCACAAGTGAGAAATGAGAAAGCGATCAGTTGGTGATCAAGGTTATACTGTTGCCTGGAGCTCCATTCAGAAAGGGTAAGCCCACACACATAGCACGGGCGTGATGTGAAGCAAAGTAAAGATGGGATGTTGTGACAATGACAGCGCAAAAGCAACTCCAAGGGGGATGACGCAATCATCTTCCCGCCTGTCTTCGAGGGAGAAAATCTCGATGCGTCTCGCCACGTCTGCACAAACCACGTGTGTAATGCGGCCGTCAATGCCTGGGAGAGCGCCACGCCAGCTATGTTCTCAAGGCACGCGTGGCAGGCGCTGCGATCGGGCTGACCAACGATCAAGCAACGTAATCGTCAGTGGTCCCGCAAGTGACCCCCTTTCGATTCGTGCTCCGTCCGCACGCTAAATCTGATCCAGTTTAACTGGTAAATTTGAAGAAGCGCCCAATCGCTGTTCGAAACTGATCTGGCAATATCCATAATACGAGGGGTCCACGTTGGCAGATGAATGAAAGCATTCATCAAGGCCCTGCCGCCGCCCTTGAAGTTGAATCATGCTTCCCCTTTGTTTCTTCCACAGAACCTTGCACGCGTGGGACAAAAAGGCAACCATCTTGTGGACATGCTTCGCTCTCGAATCGCTCGTCGAATAGGAAGAAAGATCTTCTGCTGACCAGGATTTCCAATGGCTCTTGTTTCTCGAAACCTGAATGGAAGAAGGATCGACGCAATGCCAAGTCCGGTAATGAATCTGGCTTGTAACAGCCCCCATCTGACGTGTGCTTTTAGAACCCAATGTGGCGGCACGTCTGTCCGCCACATGAAGGTTCGGGAACACAGAAAGCAGATGGATTGATCTTGCAACGTTCATGCAACCCCAATGTACCGTCAGCTCCACCTTATCGCGATGACGTGGATTCTCCTGGAGTTTCAGGAACCTCACTATGGTGGACTGACTAAGTGACAGAACTGGCAAGGTACATTGATAGGAATTGTGTGTAAATTTTACAAAAAAGGCAGCAATTTAAGTTCAAATGCAATTTACTATCTACGGTTTGGCTCGTTATCAGCCCAAGGAAGGAATTTGGACAAGTGACCGATGAGGGAAACCTGTGAGACCACGTCCCTCGCCCCTCTAATAGCATTCTTTGTGCTCCTTGCAGCTGAAGCAATTACTGGAGTCACCGAGGGAACAGGCACCACTGCTCTCTCCTCGATGATCGCTGTCATGGAAAAAACGGACAGGAAACACGAGGAGATTAGGAAAGAGTAGAGGCAGTCACCAACCAAAACAAACAATTCCAATGCTCATGCAAGGAAATTGCTGAAACTGCGAGAATTTTGATCAGCCTTCAGAATTACTCACCAAAACCTCTCCGGAAATTCCTACCTGCTGTGCGTGAAGCTGCCAAGCTGCCAACTCTCCGCAACCCATCCTCGGCGAGTCGCACTGCACGAGCGGAATTCCTGATCCCTTGCGATATCTCCTGACTGCATTTAGAGAAAGGACAAAGTTAACTCATTAAGGAACCCATACACTACCCGTTGTACTTTTGACAAACTCAAAGGCTTTCAACAATAATGAGAGAACGCTTTTGCATATCACAGACCGCCTGAACAGAACAGAGGCCAACAGAAAGCACCTGCGAGTCCTACAGACTCGCCAGAGAGCATGTGGGACTCGCCAGACTCACCAGGGGGCATCTTAGCTGAGGGAATCAGCTCCATGCTCAGGCCGGTCATCTCGATGCCGGACATCCGCACAGCCACCATAGTCCCTGACACCTTTTTCTGCCACCTCCTTCTAACTGTCACCTCCCGTCTCTACCTGTCCTGGCCATGCACTCACCTGAGGTCGCTCAGCTCCATGCCTGACAGCTGCACAGCTGCCATACACCTTGCACCTACTTCTGATGCCTCTCAGCCTCCTGCCTCGACCTAAGAATCCCAGAGACTCACCTGAGAGAGAACTTAAGCGTCCTTTGCGCTCACCTGAGGTCGCTCAGCTCCATGCTCAGGTCGCTCATCTCCATGCCGGACAGCCGCACAGCCGCCATCGTCCCCGGCACCTCCTCCCGTGCCACCTCTGCTAGCCGCTCCAACGCCAGTGCCGCCTTGCGGATGGCCTGGAGGACATGAGGGGAGAGAGGGGGAGAGCAAGGGGAGGAGGTTGAGGGGAGAGGGGGGCGAAGAAGGGAAAGGGGGTGCTGGTTAGTCTGAACAAGGTACTGGCAAAGCACACACAAGTCCCTGGCACCTCTTCCCTTACCACCTCTGCTAGCTGCTCCAACGCCTCCGCTGCCTCGAGAATAGCCCAGAGGGAACCAATTAGCTTCTGCTAGAGATTGCGGAATCATTTGGTTCTTCTTACCATGTCGTTTTTCCCTTCAAACTCCCCCGCCCGTTTCCCCATAGCCTAACACACTATGTGCGAGTGGGTGCTGCGCTCTCGGTATGAACCCATGCAGTTCTCAATATGTACTCATGCCGTTCTCATTATGTACTCATGCCGTTCTCATTATGTACTCATGCCGTTCTCATTATGTACTCATGCCGTTCTCATTATGTACTCATGCCGTTCTCATTATGTACTCATGCCGTTCTCATTATGTACTCATGCCGTTCTCATTATGTACTCATGCCGTTCTCATTATGTACTCATGCCGTTCTCATTATGTACTCATGCCGTTCTCAGTATGTACTCATGCCGTTCTCATTATGTACTCATGCCGTTCTCACTATGTACTCATGCCGTTCTCAGTATGTACTCATGCCGTTCTCATTATGTACTCATGCCGTTCTCAGTACGTACTCATGCCGTTCTCAACATGTACTCACCAAAAGGGCAGGCACGGCGGCGACGAGCATGACAGAGAGCGCTGCTGTGATCTGCATGAAACCGCGGTATCAGGGAGAGGACAGGGCAGAGGGGAGCAGGGAAGAATGAAGGACGGGTTCTGGGGCGTGCGGTGTTTGCGGGGATGGAACAAAGGAAGGAAAGAGGTGATACATGCGAATGGACCACGTGCACTGCAATGAGCAGTTGCAAATCTTTCCTACAACCCGCGGCATTCCTTCCGTATTCCTTGATTGCATATCGGGTCCCGAGCACAAAAAAAAAAAAAAAAAAAAAAAAAAAAAAAAAAAAAAAAAAAAAAAAAAAAAAAAAAACCCCACATCCCGAGCCTACGCTCTGAACCCGTATCACCGAGCCTGCCCTTCAGCCCCGTACGTACAGAGCATGCCACGAAGCCCAGGCAGAGCACAGGAAAGTCGATCGGCGCTCCTTCCGCCCCGAATCTGATTGGCGGAGACGCTGAGATCGACGCCATGTGTTGCGACGCAGTTGGTCGCGATGCTGACGTGGCTGACGGATAACCGCCATGCGACGCGGACTCAACGCGGCGGCTTGAAGAGGACGATATTTGTCCGAAAGATGCGAAGGTTCCGGTACTGGTGTTGGTGTTGGCGTTTGCGAAAGTCGCATGGTTAGCGTTGACGGAATAGTTGTCGTTGGCGAAGGCTGAAGGTTCAGTGTCGCTGCGGATGGACGTTGACGGCGAGTTGACGGACTGCGAGTTGTTGACGGAACGCGGAGGCGAGATGTTGGAAGAGGCTTGGTCATGGAGGAACGCGGCGGCGCTTGCACTGCGATGGTTTGAGCGTCGCCAGGTGTCGCGGGAGAACAACGCGACGTGTGCGACGGAGGAAAACAAGGGTTGACCAAGAAGAGACGAATGGGCTGACGGACATCGGAGCGAAGCCTGCGCATGGCCGTTACGAGTTAACAACGGACGGCTTCCCTGCCGCGATGCTGCTGTTGTTGCAAGACGATCTGTTAATAGCGAAGGTTGTAAACTACCCTGCGTGCATCCAAGAGTCTTAGCCGTGGGAAGAGAAACGGTTTGAAGAGGCGCAGCCATGGCTACTGATGTAGCGGACGAGTTACTCAATCAGCCGCAGCGCCAGGGGATGCGTGCAGCCGCAGAGCGCGGACTTGCGGTGGTCTTAATCGTGGCAAGACTGCGTACGGGCAAACGTAAAGAGGAAACTAGCCTAATGGGGCCTCGTGGGAGTGCAGCCGTTGTGCAGCCGTAGATGAGGTGGTGTTTCCAAGACGGATCTCCACTGCTTGAGATAATTTCAAAACATTGGCGGCGCTGAGGGCTAGGATCTAACTTTTCCCGAATTCGCAAATCTCGCGTCCTGCATAAAAGTCGCTTCAGCACCTCTGATCCGGAGCAAATTTATATCCTGAAGTCAAAACACAAGGGAGTACAGAGGAAGACCTCACGCGATATATAAGCAGGCGGAGAGTGCAATGTCAAACACTCGAAAGGGAGAAGAGAAAACAAGCTGACAACAACCCACTCCGCCGCTCTCGGCCAGAAACCTAATTGTGCCAGCCACAATCTAGTCTATCCCAGATGCAACATCCGCACGGCAAGCAGGGATTGCCGTAAAAGCACCAGCGACTGATGAAAGAAGCTCTCAGCCACAAAATTCCTGTGAGAGAATGGAGAAACCGGGAGCAGTAGTGGAGCGCGTTTAGATGTTCCGATTCTTCGAACAATTCGCTGTTCTGCGGGTTCGCTTGTTGTTGTGAGGGGACGGGAGTCAGAAAGTGTGGCTTGAAGTGTGTGGTGCTTGAAGAAATCCCCTGACACTTAGTTTAGCATTTCGTTCTCTATTTCTCATGAAACACTCCTGGAAATTGGTGAGGCACAGCAGAGGAAGGCCAAGCGACAATAGATGCGCTGGCAAACACCCTTGAGCGTGTCAGCCGACGGATAATCAGCACTCTGAATTCGAAGGCGACCAACGGAAGTCAGCCACGTCGACGCTCAATGAATCGTTCTATGTCAGCGACATGAGATCCACGGTCAACAAGAGAAGACTCTTTTAAAATATCACAACACTGCAGTTAATATACACTGTTCCGTATTTGAAAGATAAGTGATTTTTTTTATCAATGTTCAGTTTGTTAAGTTTTCCAACAGCTCCTGCACTCAAGCACATCAATCACGTAGGGTAGTGCAGCATGCATCACTTGGTGGAACTCTTAGACAGCCTGTCCGTTATCCATACCTCTGAAACAATATTGATGTTATGTCCATATGTCATTCATATTAATAACTGTATAACCCTCCCATTATTGTTTTGAACTCTAACTATATGTAACGTGGGGTTCCTAGAATATAACATACTGTTACGAGTGCAATGAATCGAAGTAGCGAGAATTGCACCAAGGTGTCAAACGAGTACAAAGATGTCAGCGAAGGCATGATCGAACATTTATATGCGAAACATGCAAACGGTAACGCGGTGCGTGCGAGCTAGCTAGTGCTATGCTGGCAACGAGGCTCGGGCTAGTCCCGAAGTGTAGGCCGACACAGCCGAACCAGCAGTGCGAGGTTTGGCAAAACGGTGCGCGCGAAGTTGGTGAAGTCCCGTTAGCAGTAACGGGCGAACAACGGCTGTTGCTGTACGCGATATAGTCGGGCTCCGTAAGGAATGTCGAGAAAATTCCTTACACTTACCCCCCCCCCCCCTCAAGAAGCCCCCTCCGCTACGCGAGTGCATGTATATCGTGGAATGGCCAGGGGCACCTAGCTACCTTCAGTTGGCGTGCGGTCCTTCCAGCGAACAAGGAATTCAATCCTCCTGATTCCCGTGGGGTGGCGAATCCAATGGCTTAGGATTTTTTCGGGTTCGATGATCGGCTCTGATACAGGGCGAGTCATAGATGGCGGGCGGTGGCGAGGCAGTTGGCTTGTGGTTGGGATATATGGGCGAAACAAGCTGATGTGGAACGAAGGGCTGATGTACCAGTCAGTCGGTAAAAGTAGGTGTGCGTTTACTAGCGTGATCATATGGCTGATTTGGAATGGGCCATAGTAGCGCAGTCGAAGTTTTGGTACGTCGGGCAGTCGCAGGTTTTGCGTGTCGAGCAGTACGTAATCCCCTGACTGGTATGTGACTGGGCGGCAGTGGCGGTCGACGTTGCGCTTAGGGATGACATTTGCTTTTTTAATTGCTTCTGCTGCTCTGGTGCGGGCAGCTTGCAGAATTTCGCCGAACTGCTGTGCGCGTGGTGTTGGGTTGTCCGGACTCGGCGTCATGGGCACAGTAGGATTTTGCCCGTAGTTCAGGTAGAAGGGGGACTGCTGCGTTGTCGCTGACGTGGCGTTGTTGTATGCGAACTCGATCAGCGATAGCTGTTGAAATGAATGAACAGGAATGATTGAACTAACAGTGAAATCAGTACAAGTACCTAACCCTAGAATTGTGTACCCCCTATAGGCTAACCCAATGTAGCCTAAACAAGCACAACATATATAATGTTTGACACACCCCCATAAGCGAAGTGGGGGAGAACTAGGGGTCACAAGACCAGTCAAGTAAAGCAAAGCAAAGCAAGCTCAGGGTGGATCACAAAGTCACCACACATTCCGAGCACAAGTTCAAGGCCACAAGGCCAGTTCACATGCAGGAGTACATATATATACAAGGCTAAACATGCAAGAGCAGGTATATATATATGTAACAGTACAAGCAAGGTAAAGAGGTGAGCAAGTGAGGCAAGATAGGTACAAGACCCAGCTGGGTGCAGACTCGCTGATGATCACAAGGCGCAAGTGCCTTGGTGAAGACATCAGCAGTGTTGGCCTCAGAGGCCACGTACGCAAGCCGCAACTGACCACGCTGCTGTAGCTCACGAGCAAGGAAGTAGCGGAGAGCAATGTGCTTTGTTCTGTGCTCCAGTCTACGTACAGCATGGCCTTGTTGTCTACGTACAGGACTGGAGGAGAATGAGGCGGCTCTCCAAGGTCGGTCAGCAGGTAGGTGAGCCAGCGTAGCTCCTAAGCAGCCATGGCCCCTGCGTAGATCTCAGCCTCACAACTGGAGCCGAGAACAGAAGACGAGTGAGTAGCCCGCCACGAGACAGAGCCGGAACCAAGGCCGAAGGTGTAACCCTGTGACGACCGCTGCGTAGCCTGGTCGTCAGCCCAAGAAGCGTCTGCGTGACCAGTGAGGACCACTGGACTCCGCCCTCCAAGCACTAGCCCCATGCCCGACGTACTGCACAAGTAGCGCAACACCCTCTTCGCTGCAGCCATGTGCTCTGGTCGGTGTCTCCCAAGAGCAACATAGCGTGCGAGAATGCTAAGAGGGTATGCAAGGTTAGGTCGTGTGCAGGTCATCAAGTACATGAGGCAGCCAACAAGCTCTGCATACGGGCCACTCGACTCTACGGACTCATCTGAAGGCAGAGCTGAGAGCGAGTGGCGAGTAGGCAGAGGAGTGGCCTGAGGCGAGGAGTACGTGATGCAAAAGCGCTGAAGGACCTGCTGCACCATGTGTGACTGAGTCAGGGTGATGGTGCGGCGTGCTCTGTCCCGGGTGATCTGCAAGCCAAGGTAGCTGCGCAGTTCACCCAGGCCTGTGCACGTGTGTCTCTTCTGCAGCTCAGACTTCACGTAGGCGAGTCCAGCAGTGTCAGCTATGGCAAAGACCAAGTCGTCGACGTACACGAGGATGTAGAACGGCGGCAGAGAGGTGTCGGTGCGTAGAAACAGCGACGGGTCAGCAGTAGAGGGAGCAAACCCAAGAGCCGCAAGCGTAGTCCTTAGTGTGTCGTGCCACTCACGCGGTGCCTGGCAGAGACCGTATACTGGCCGCCGCAGGCTCCACTGGGTGCTAGGAGGAAAAGTCCCAGTGAAGCCAAGTGGGCGGCGCAGCCAAATCTCCTCGTGCAGGCTGCCCTGCAGGAAGGCAGTGCTGAAGTCAAGAGAGTGTAGCTCGTAGTCACGGTGAGCAGCTACGTGCAGTAGTACCCAAAGAGTGGTCATCTTCCGGGTGGGAGAGAAGGTCTGAAAGTAGTCAACTCCCTGCCGCTGACTGAAGCCACGAGCCACGTAACGCGCCTTGAAGACAGGCGGAGAACCCGGCGGCCGCTTCATCCTGAAAATCCACATGCCACTGACGATGTTCGCCCCAGGAGGGGGGACGGCGTCAACGTAGGTGCCTGTGGACTTCCAGGACGCCATCTCTGCATCCATAGCTGCCTGCCACTGAGAGGAGTAGGGACCCTCTATTGCCTCCGCGTAAGAGCGCGGAGTCGGGATGTCAAGTGCATCCGGGTCTCCCTCAGGGGTAAGCAGTACGGACACGAGATGAGGTGAAGCAGCTGCCAAGCACTGGAACTCCTCCTGCCTGTCCTCAAGGACGTCCGTGCCAAGGGCACACTCACCCCCGATGGACGGAGGACAGACAGACTCAGACTCAGCGACAAGACTAGCAGCGTAGTCTAGACGACAGCGAGCAGCAAAGTCGACGAGCTCAGCAACTAGGGTAGACGCAGCAATGGACTCAAAAGAAGGGTCAGTGACGACAGTAGCAAGGAGACGTGTGCCAGTAGGACTGGCAGCACGAAGAGAGTCCGACTCCAGGTCGGGAAGAGCAGGAAGAGAGGACTCAGGAGGAGAAGGCAAAGGGGCACGCAGAGGAGTAGTGGACGGACGCAGAGACATCCAGTGCGTGCTAGGGACAGGAGGAGGACGCTGACGCGAACCGCAACCACTAGTGCGAGCAGTACGGACAGGTGACGCAGGGCGAGACGCAGGCTCACGACGCTCAGCAAGACCTCCAGTAGGACCAGTGTAGGGAGAAGGAGCAGGCAGTGGGGAGGCGGGCTGTAACTGTAAGCGTGACTGCACAGGCGGTGGACACTCTAAGGGAGGAGGAGGACCGAGAGAAGGCGGGAGACCAAGAACCTGCTGAAGGAGCGGAACAAAGTACGGCCGCTGCCGTGCAGCTACTCGAGAACCAGCAGAGACACCAGCGCCAGGGTCCTCCGCACCAGCAGCAGCTCCAACGCCCGACTCCACAGCACCAGCAGCAGCACCAACTCAAGGGTCCTCAGCACCAGCAGCAGCTCCAACGCCCGGGTCCTCAGTACCAGCAGCAGCTCCAACGCCCGGGTCCTCAGCATAAGCAGCAGCACCAGCGCCCGGGTCCGCAGCACCACCCGTAGCTCCAACGCCCGAGTCCGCACCACCAGAAACAGCTCCAACCTCTGGGGCCGCAGCACCAGCAGAACCAGTAGATTCTCCAGCACCAGTAGCACCAGCAGCAGCAGTGGGGTCCGCGACACCAGGCGCGCCACTCCGAAGAGTGCAGCGCCGCTCGTACCACTCACGGATCCGCTCACGGGAGGGGAGCTCCCGGCTAGGAGGAGAAGCACTAGCACCAGTCTCAGTAGTACGCCTGGCTCCAGAGGTACCTCTCCTGAGGCCGCAGTACTGGAAGTACCACTCACGCAACCGCTCCGAGGAGAGGGCTCCGCCAGGTGTAGGACCCTCAGGCTCAGGACCTCCAGACTCAGAACCCCCAGACTCCGGACTCTGCGGCTCAGCACCCCCAGGCTCAGTACTCCCAGGCTCATCACCCCCAGGCTCTGCACCCCAAGGATCAGCACCCCCAGGCTCCGCACCCCCAGGCTCCGCACCCCCAGGCTCCGCACCCCCAGGCTCCGCACCCCCAGGCTCAGCACCCCCAGGCTCCGCACCCCCAGGCTCTGCACCCCCAGGCTCCGCACCCACAGCAGGACGAGAGTCGACAGCTACCTCAAAAGGCTCAACCGGGTCTAACTGAGACACACCTGAGGGAGCGGCACCCTGAGGGGGGAGGGGGTCTACGACAGCAGCACCTGGCGCGAGGAAGAGAGGCGGGGGGGGGAGCGGGGCAGTGCGGTAGGGGAAGAGGCGGTAGTAGGGGACGGACTCGTCAAAAGTGACGTCCTGAGAGGGCAAGACTCGGAGCGAGGTGGCGTGGTAAAACTGCCAACCAGGCGCGTCTGGGACAAAGCCGAGGAAGACGCAGGGAACAACACGAGATGAGAGCTTGTCCGCAGACGTATCGCGGACAAAAGCTCGAGATCCCCAGACCCGGAAACGCGACGCATCGCCAACCTCCCCCGTCCACAGCAGTGTGGGCGAGGTCTCCGGCAAGGAGACACGGGGCCAGAGGTTGAGCTGATGCGCAGCGTACCGGACCGCAAACGGCCAAAGAAAGTGGGGGGCAACCGCATGGATCAAGGAGGTACGGGCGACCTCCATGACCAGGCCAATGCAGCGCTCTGCAATCCCATTCTGTTGTGGAGAGGCCGGAAGCGTGGACGACTACTCAATGCCGTGCTCAGCACAGTAGGCTGCCAAGAGGTCGGAGGAGAACTCACCACCTCTGTCAGAGTGCAAGCGCAGGACATGAAAGTCAGAGTGGAAACGCTCCCTGAGCTGGAGACGGGCTCTGCGGATCCAAGGGATCAAGACATCAGGGACTTCACCCTTGGTGCGCAAGGGGAAGACCGTGGTGTAGCGCGAGTAGTCGTCAACAACTATCAGGAAGTACCTCTCCTGACCCTGACCACGGACGCGGGCTGGGCCCCACACGTCCATGTGGAGCGTCTGCAAGGGAGCAGTCGTCGGGGGAAACGAGGAGGAGTGAGGAGCGGCGCGCTACCGCCCCTCGACGCAGGGAAGACAGGGAGGAGCAGGCGAGGGTGGGAGGGGAGGGAGAACTCTGGGAAGACCTGAGACAAGGTACCGGGAGTGCATGGCATGAAGGCGCTGCACAGACGGGTGGCCAAGGCGGTGGTGCCAGAGGACAGTCTCGTGCGCCAGAGAGCGACACGAGCAGGGGGCAGACAGCTGACCTGACGCGGACGCAGACGCAGACGCAGCAACCCGAGGGGACTCAGTGGTCAGTGTGTACAGGTCCGACCCCGACTGCCGAGTGAAGGTAGCCAAGTGGCGGCCCGTACGAGCACACGTGCAGTGTGCCACGCGCTCGTAGGCAGGGGTGAACTGGTGAACACCCCCGTCCTGGAGTGCACAACCTGCCACCAAGTTCGTAGAGAACGAGGGGAGGTGGAGACCTGACAGTGTGCCCAACGGGACCGCAGGACAGGGAAGGACAGTGGAGGAGGTCGCAATGACCGGACCCCCAGAAAGGTCAGCGAGGGAGAGAGCAACTGGCCGAGCAAGCGGCTCAAGGGAAGTGCGGTCACGAAAGATGCAGCGAGAAGCACCTGAGTCCAGTGTGAAGGTGTGCAGTGCTGCCGTCGACTCAGTACCAGGGGAGGCAGATGCACAAGCACCTAGAGCAGCTGCCTCACCAGCACCTGGGGCAGCAGACACGCGAGTACCTGGAGCGGCAGATGCACTAGTCCTAATGCCTGGGTCGGGCGGCACACACAGGTACTCAGCACCCACACCACTAGTAGACATCACATACATAGCAGTGAGAATAGCATCAAAGTCTAGAGCATAGATATCAATCCCCTTCTTCAGGAGATCAAGCCAGCGGGGCAGCTCAGTGGCCTGAGGAAACTGGACACGCCAAGCGTCGTTGAGACGAGCGAAGCAGCGCTGTGTGGCGTGCGGTCCCCCACACGGCTGACCAGTGCGGTCACCAGTTCGAATGACATACTTGCAGCTAAAGCCACCCCCCCCCCCCCCCCCCCGTGCTGAGAGTACGACTCACGGACCTCCTGGGGCGACGGAGTGTGCTGCTGGCCCTGGCCACCGCCCGCGCCTTCACGACCACCACCGCCGCTGCCACCTCCTCGACCACCCCAACCCCTGCCGCCGCCGCGTCCACCGCCACCCCCACCACCGCCTCCGCCCCTGCCACCTCCCCCGCCGCTGCCGCCACCACCCCCACCGCTGCCACTAGCCCCTCCAGTCGCGCCACCACCCCCACCGCCACCACCGCCCCCACCACCGCCTCCCCCGCTGTCACCGCCACCGCCCTTGCCCCCTTTGCCCTTGGCGCTGCAGCGCCCACTCGAAGCAGACGCAGTCCCGACCTTCTCAGCACCAAGGAGGTCGACAGCAGCAGCAGAGGCGACAGAGGGAAGAAGGGGGGAAGGAGAACACCCCTCAAAGAACGGGGTACGGGGGTCGCCACGAGAGGCACCTACAGCGACTATGCTAGCCTCAGCTGCAAGGAGTTCCTTCTCGAGGAGGGCAATGGTGAGCTCAATGGGGCAGCGAGCTAGGAAGTGGTCCCTGACTGAGCGCAGAGTGTCAGGGAGGCGGGTGACTAGGTGGTAGAGAGTGAGCTTGAGTGGGGGTGGGTTCTTGGCAAGGAACTCATCAGGGATGGCGGCGCGGAAGCGAGCCTCACTAGTGCGGAGGTGCGTAATGAGGTCACCGACTGTGTGGAAAGAGGCTAAGTCGGGGAACAGGTAGGGAAGAGAGAGACGGCATAGTGCAGCAGAGGCCGATGAGGAGTAGCGGGCAACGACAGCAGTGTACAGTGCCTGTGCAGTCTTGTGCTGCCCAAAGTGCTCGCGCTCATCTATCGGCAGGGAGTTGCGAATAGCAAAGCGAGCGTGGGCGTCACGAGTCTGCCACTGTGAGCGGGGAGTGCTGTCAGCACTAGCAGCAGGAGCAGGAGCATGGCCTAGGGCGTGATCGTACAGTGAGATGTCCTCCTTGGCAGTGAGCTGTAGGAAGAGGTGTAGGTCATCTAGCCAGGTTTCGAGCTTCAGTGGGCGGCCCTCAGCATCGAAAGCCAGTACAGGAGGGCTAGCCATAGCAGTAGTAGGAGTAATAGCAGTAGGGGCACCCCAAAAACAGTAGGCAGTGCGACTCAGGTAGGGCGGCTCGGTCGAGTACGGGCGGCGCGGCTCGATTCAGGTAGGGCGGCGCGGCTCGCGAAGGGCGGCACGACTAGGTTCGGGCGGTGCGGCTTGGTTTGGGCTGGGCAGCTCGGTTCGGGCTGGGCGGCTCGGTTCGAGCGGCTCGGTTCGGGCTGGGTGGCTCGGTTCGGGCTGCTCGGGTCGGGCGGCTCGTTCTGGGGGGGGGCTGTTCGGGGCCTTTAGGGGCGAGCGCTGGGCTGTAAGGGGCCGCTAAGGGCGAGCGCGGGGCCGATCTGGGCCTCTAGGGGCGAGCGCGGGGCCGTAAGGGGCCGCTAAGGGCGAGCGCGGGGCCGACGAGGCCTTAAGGGGCGGCGCGCGAGTCGCTAAGGGGCGGGTCGCGGGTCGCGGGGCCTTAGAGGGCCGTGATCGAGGCGCCCTAGGGCGCAGGTAGGTAGGTAGGTAGGTAGGTAGGTAGTGGTGGGCCCTAAGAAATCCGTCCTAGGAAGGACCTGCTCTATACCATGTTGAAATGAATGAACAGGAATGATTGAACTAACAGTGAAATCAGTACAAGTACCTAACCCTAGAATTGTGTACCCCCTATAGGATAACCCACTGTAGCCTAATTAAGCACAACATATATAATGTTTGATAATAGCTGCTGCTCCCAAGTCCTGGGGTCGTCGCACGTGGCACGAATCAATTGCTCCATCGTGTGATTCGTCCGCTCCGTTTGACCGTCGGTCTCGGGGTGGTACGACGAACTGAACTGCAGCCTGGTCCCGAACTGCTCCCAGAGGTTCTTCCAGAAGTTGCTGTCAAACTTCGTGTCCCTGTCGCTGATAATTGCTGCTGGTATCCCGTGCAGGCTAACAACGGCTGCGATGAACACACGAGCGGTGTCCTCGGCTAAGATCGACTTATTGCACGCAGCAAAGTGTGCCATCTTCGTCAACCTTTGAACGACGACCATCACCGCGTCGTTATCCCCAGGGTTCGAAGGTAACCCTGTGACGAAGTCCATGGTAACCTGCTACCATGCGCGCTCAGGCGATGGTATCGGCTGCAATTGACCCGCCTTCCGCTTCCTCGAGCCCTTCATCACCTGACACGTGGGGCACGAGCCCACGTGCTGCTGCACGTCCGTCAACAGCTCCGGCCAATAGTAATACCGCTGCAGTTGCTGTTGCGTTTTTTCTACCCCAAAATGTCCTGAGGTAATTCCGTCGTGTGCCTCCTGCAGTAGCAGCTCCCTCAGTAGTGAGTACGCGGGTACCCAGATGCGGTTGGTGCCTGTTTTTACATAATAAACTCCTTTAGCTTCTGCTAGTTGCTGTGAATTTCCGGCCGTGAAAAACGGGTCGGTGCGGTATCCGTAGGTGAATAGGCCTGTTAAAAGCGGGTTGGTTTGGGCGAGTAGGATGGCATGGAGTTGGGCAGTAGGGCGAGTGAGTGCGTCGGCGATGTTGGAGGCGCCTTTCTTGTACGTAACCGTATAGTGGAAGTTGGACTCGAGGTAGTCCAACCAGCGAATCTGTCGCGGATTGAGATTTGGTTGGGCGCGTAGATACTGTAGTCATCGGTGGTCTGTCCTTACTGTCACGTCGGCGCCAGTCAGGTAACACCGCCAAACCTTGAACGCGTGCACGATCGCCAACATTTCGCGGTCGTGTATCGGGTAGTTGCGTTCGGGCGGGTGCACCTTGCGGGACTCGTACGCGATTGGCTAGAGCCTGTTCCCGAAATCCTGCAACAGTACTGCTCCCACAGCGATGTCACTTGCGTTAGTGACGAGCTCAAACGGACGGTGTGGATCTGTGATGTGAAGCACAGGCGGTGAGCACAAAATGTTTTTGAGGGCCGAGAAGGCAGCTTGCTCTTTCTCCCCCCACGTGTACTCAACCCCCTTCCTCAGCAGGTCTGTCAGCGGGGCAGTCAGCTTTGCCATGTCGGGGACAAACCGGCGCACGTAGTTGACGAACCCCAAAAAACTCTGCAACTCGGTCAAGTTGGTCGGCGCGTGCCATGCTTGAATCGTCGCAATTTTCTTCAGGTCTATTTCCACTTTTGCAGCTGAAATAACGTGTCCCAAAAATTCCAGGCGGTCCTGTAAAAACTCAGATTTAGACGCTTTGGTCAGTAGGCGGTTCTCACTCAGTATTCTAAAAACTTCTTCAATGTCATGTAAGTGCTGTGCTATGTCAGGGCTGTAAATCAGTATGTCGTCCAGGTATACTATGACAAACTTATCTAAGAGCGGGCGGAAAGCTTCGGTCATGGTCATTTGGAAAGTGGCGGGGGCGTTGGTCAGTCCGAAGGGCATGACGGTGTATTCGAAGGATCCGTAGCGTGTTCGAAATGCGGTCTTGGGGCAGTCGGGCGGATTGACGCGAATCTGGTGGTAACCCCCTCGGAGGTCGATTTTCGAGAAAACCCGGGCTGTGCGCAGTTGGTCGATCAGTTCGTCGGCTCGCGGGATGGGGTAACGGGATTTGATGGTAACTCTGGTCAGTGCTCTGTATGTGAAGAATATAAGGTAAGTTGAAAGGAAGGGCCTAGGCTTAGTAGCCTAGGCCCGAACTTAGGTGTCGAGTAGGTTTTACCCTAGGCGAGGTATCGAGTGAGTTGAAGAGAAAGTTGGGGAATGATGGTTTCACTATAGGGTTCGAAGTACATATAGCATAGGAACCAAATAAGGTGCACCACCAACAACAGTTTAAATAACTACACTAACTACAACTACAAGCAGTTATAAAACATGACAAATATATTTCGACACGCCCCCATAATGCTTGTAGGTAGATATGTAGTTACGCCATTCAAAAGAATAGCAAGCAACAGCAGGTACCCCTTCCATCTCCTCACCCTCCTCCTTCCCCTCCCCCACACTGCTGCAAGAGCAGCAGAGAAGGGGGGGAAGTGAGGAGTGGTGGAGGGACGACTGCATGTTGCCTCACACCCGCCACCCCGGTACCACTCCCCCTGCTCCCCCACATCCTCACACCCTCCCCCCCCAGCGGCAGCTGCAGCGGTGGGACTGAAAGAAGGAGGAGGGGAAGGGAGAGAGGTGACCCAACACTCCAACACCCTCCACCCCCATACCCTCCTCCCCACGGCTGCAGGGAGACAAAGGAGGAGGGGGTGGGCGGGAAGAAAGCCGCAAAGCGGAGAAAAGGTGTCGGTGCAGATGGGCCAGGGGCGGCTTCAGGGAGAACAGGGGCGGAAAGGCCCGTCGCGTGCCATTGCCACGGGGCGCACGACGGGTAGAAGAAGAGAAAGGGCCCGATCGTGCGCCTAGGGGCGCACGACGAGCAGGGCACCATCGTGTGCCACGGGGCGCACGATGGGCAGTTGAAGGGCACCGTCGCGTGCCACGGGGCGCGCGACGGGCAGAGTAGGAGTCACACACCCGTGGGCGGGACAAGGTAAAAATCGTCACGCGCCCTAGGCGCGCGACCGAAAAATCATAGCGGAAGCGTAGGGTGGGCCCACAGGCCAGGACATAATTAGCTCCGATAACATGTGAAGAATATAAGGTAAGTTGAAAGGAAGGGCCTAGGCTTAGTAGCCTAGGCCCGAACTTAGGTGTCGAGTAGGTTTTACCCTAGGCGAGGTATCGAGTGAGTTGAAGAGAAAGTTGGGGAATGATGGTTTCACTATAGGGTTCGAAGTACATATAGCATAGGAACCAAATAAGGTGCACCACCAACAACAGTTTAAATAACTACACTAACTACAACTACAAGCAGTTATAAAACATGACAAATATATTTCGACACTATAATCTATGCACATGCGAAATCCCCCGTCCTTTTTCGGTGTGAACAGTATCGGTGCTGCGAAGGGCGACGAATTAGGGCGAATGAATTCCTTCTCGAGTAAGTAATCGAGCTGCTTCCTCAGCTCGTCCAGTTCGGGCTGGGTCAGTCGGAACTGTCGCTGTACTGTTGGCTGTGCCCCCGGTTCTAACTCTATCCTGTGGTCGTGCGGTCGCTGAGGTGGCAGTCCCGTCGGTAAATCGTCCGGGAAAATGTCGCTGTACCGCTTCAACAGTGCTGCCAGATCACTCCGTACGTCGGCCAGCAGTTTCTGTAAATCCCCTCCTTTGTCTGCTGCCTCGGCTTCCCGAATGTCGACCGCGTACAAAACAACTCCTGCCGCTACGGCGCGTTTCATCGTGATCGCGTTGACACGCACCGACGAAGACTCAGGTGAGCCCCAGCGAGGTAAGGCGATGTTGTTACCGTTCACTTGCACGGTGCAGTCACCCGTCGTCCAATCGATTCGCGGATTGTGTCGTCGCACCCAATCACGCCCGAGTAAAATACCGGTTCCGACGAGGGTCGTTGCGAGCATTTTCTTGCTAAACATGAAGTTACCCCCACATCGAATCCGAACCTGGTCTACGCGTTCCCGTATCGCCAGCGGCGTGCCGTCTACCAGTCTTGCGTCGATCTCAGGTAAACATCTGTCCAGTGGCAGTCGCAGTTTTCGTGCTGTGGCTGTGTTGATGAGGCTGTGGCTGGCTCCCCCGTCTACGAGGATTTTTACGAAGTCTGTCCCGATTTTCCCACTAAGCAGTATGGGGTTGTCTACCGTAGTACCCTCCTTATTCGGCCGGGTGTGGTCGATTGCGTGAACCGGCACAATCACTCGGTGAGGGTCGGTTGGGTTAGGCGAGCGGCTTGACCTGTCAGTAGAGGGCCCGTCTGCTACCAACTCCCAGCGTTTCCCTGCTGCTTGGTCTGTTTCTGCTGCTCAACTTCCCCCTTTCCCTTAGCGTTTTCCGGGCATTCGCTCTTGCGATGTCCCGGCCGATTACACGCAAAGCAGCGCCCTTTGAACGGTGCAGCAGCGGCATTTGCGGTGACGGCACTTATCGTGGCGCCCTCGTTCGTTCCAGGAGGCCGATGTTCCCAATGGTTGCTTCCGTAGGACCCCGGTCTCGGTCGGCGGAAGATGTCGAGTTTCTCTGCCATAGCGAGAATTTCTTGAAAATCGGTGACGCCGCGAAGCTGGATTTTCTGAGCGATGTCCTGCTTTAGGCCGCCGATGTAGCGGTCGATGCGCTCGCTCTCGTGCATATATCCCACCTGCTCGCATAGCGCCAGAAATCCGCTCGTGTAGTCTTGGAGGGAACCGAGTTGGCGCCAAGTGCGGAGCTTTTGTCGCGCTGCGATCGAAGCCGCGATTGGCTCAAAACGAGCGCGCAGACCTGTGCACCACGTGCGATACTGGGGCACCTCCACGAAATACGACGGCGGCCAGGGTCCGGTTTGTCCTTCCCTTGTCGGTAGAGTCGCGTAGTCCGCCGGCTTCGTGACGATGACGCGCCACCAGTCCATGACGGGTCCTCGCAGCAACGACACGGCGTAACGAATCTTCGCGGTATCCTCCGAGACGTAGTTCGCGTCGAAGAAAACGTTCAACGTGAAGAGCCACGCCTGAACGGTAGGACCACCCCTCTGACTTGGGTCAAAACATGGCGGACGCTGCAGCTTTAGCGGCATCGGCGACGGAAGAGTTGATTTGCCGGCCGAAGGCGACGTGACGAGCCTCGGCAGCGTTGAAATCGGCCGAACGTGCGAACTCCGAAAATCGGGTTTTACGTGAAGCAGTCAACCCCGATAAGGAATTCGGGAAAATTCCTTACACCACCCCCCCCCTTAAGAAAGGTAGTCAATTGCCGAAACACGCCGTCGCGCCAGATAATCACCAACAAGCGTCGAGGCGTCCAGTGAAGCGGATGGCACCCACGTGTCGTCCTCACTGGTGCGGTCGGTCCAGCGAATTAAGAAATCCACGTGGAGTCCAGCGGCGTCAAGGCGGACACGATGAGCGAGAATCTTGGAAGGGTCAAGGGTTGGCTCCGGGACGGGGCGAGCTGTCGGGGCCGCTTGCTGACGTGCGATGTCGGTCGTGGTAGGCACGAACTTCCGAAGAAGGCTGATGTGGAACGCGTCATGTATATGCCAATCGTCGGGTAGCAACAGCTTCGCGGTGACAGGTGTCACCATCTTGAGAATTTTGAACGGTCCGCAAAATCGTGGCCGAAGTTTCGCAGGGCCGGGCAGGTTCAGGTTTTTCGTGTCGAGGAGGACTAGTTGCCCAGTAGTCAAGACGAGTTCACGGCGAAGAAGGTTGGTGCATTTGCGGGAAGTAATATTCGCTTTGCGAATTGCGTCGGCGGCTTTTTTGCGGACTTCCTGGAGTTCCGTCACGAAAGTCTGGGAACGCGGGACCGGATTGGCGAGTGTAGTTGTCGTCGGAACCGCCGGGTTCATCCCATAATTTAGGAAAAATGGGGAGTGATTAGTCGTGCTGGATGGTGCGTTGTTGAAAGCGAATTCCAGCATTGCGAGCGAGTCTTCCCAGCGGGCAGGATCGGGGCAGTTTGTCCTGATTAACTGCTCCATGGTCTGGTTGGTCCTCTCTGTTTGACCGTCGGTCTGCGGGTGGTAAGCCGATGAGAACTTTAGCTTCGTGCCGTATTGCGCCCATGTCTCCTTCCAGAATTTGGATGTGAATTTTGGGTCGCGGTCGCTGATGATCGCTGAAGGGATGCCGTGCAGTCGCACGACCGTTGATATGAAAAGTCGCGCAGTTTCTTCGGCTGTGATTGTCGTTCGGCATGGTGGGAAGTGCGCCATTTTCGTGAAGCGGTCGATGACGACGAGAACAGCGTCGTTGCCTGTCGGCCCAGCTGGCATCTCCGTGACAAAATCCATCGTCACTTGTTGCCACGGTCGTTCGAGTGGCTCGAGGGGTTGCAGCAATCCAGCTGGTCGCTGACGTGTCGACTTCATTGCTTGGCACACCCTGCATGAGGACACATAGCGCTGCACGTCGTTAGAGGAATCAGGCCAGTAATAGTGACGGTGCAGTAGTTTCTGTGTCTTATCGACCCCGAAATGTCCGGAGAGGTTTGAATCGTGTATCTTCTGGATGAGGAGCTCACGCAGCAGACGGTAAGCGGGAACCCAAATCCGGTCGGTTCCGGCTTTTAGGTAATAGTCCCCTTTCTGCGTCGTAGCCTGCTGATGGTTTCCCGTTGTGAAGAAGGGGTCTGTCGTGTAGCCGTGGGTGAATAGTCCGGTAAGTAGCGGGTTCGAGTGGGTGATGAGTACTGCAGCGGATTGTACTGTCGGTCGGGTCAGGGCGTCGGCGATGTTATTAGCCCCTTTTTTGTACGTGATGCGGTAGGTGAAATGTCTCTCCATGTAGTCGAGCCATCGAATCTGTCGTGGGTTGAGGTTGGGTTGGGCTCGCAGGTTCTGTAGGGATTTGTGGTCCGTGCGAACAGTGACGTCGGCGCCCACCAGGTAGCATCGCCATAGTTTAAATGCGTGTATGATGGCGAGCATCTCCTTGTCATGGATCGGGTAGTTGCATTCGGCTGCCTGCAGCTTGCGTGATTCGTAGGCTATCGGCTGCAACCCGTTCCCGAAATCTTGGAGGAGCACAGCTCCGATGGCGAAATATGAGGCGTCGGTTACAACTTCGAACGGCTTCGATGGATCGGCGATGCGCAGCACAGGAGGGGAAACGAGAAAATTCTTGAGTTCCTGGAACGCCGCTTCTGCCTCCTCCCCCCAAACAAAATTCTTGTCCTTGTGCAGCAGGTCGGTCAGCGGGCCGGTTATCCCCGCCATATTCGGGATAAACCTCCGGACGTAATTTACGAATCCGAGGAAACTCTGGAGCTCCGTGACGTTCGTCGGGGACTTCCACTCCTGTATGGTCTTGATTTTCGCCGGGTCGATTTTAATGCCGTCGCGCGAGATGACGTGCCCCAAAAACTCCAACTCCTGCTTAAAAAACTCGCACTTAGAGCCCTTGGTGATGAGTCGGTTCTCCTGCAGCCGCTTAAACACTGCTTCCAGGTCACGGAGGTGCTGCTCCCTTGTCTTGCTAAAAATGAGGATATCGTCTAAGTAGACGATAACGCACCGGTCTAGAAGATCTCGAAAAACCCTGTTCATGGTCAGCTGAAAAGTTGAGGGCGCGTTCGTGAGGCCGAAAGGCGTCACTGTGAATTCGTAACTCCCGTAGCGTGTACGAAACGCAGTCTTGTGACAAACGTCGGCGAAGACTCGAATTTGATGGTAACCGCCACGTAAGTCAATTTTCGAGAAATAGCGAGCGCCACGAAGTTGGTCGAGGAGGTCGTCGGTGCGTGGGATTGGGTAGCGAGACTTGATAGTGACCCTGTTCAGCGCGCGATAGTCGATACACATGCGAAGCCCGCCGTCTTTCTTCGGAGAACAGAATCGGTGCTGCGAAGGGAGATGTGCTGGTCCGAATGAACCCTTTCTCCAACAGTGCGTTGATTTGTCGTCGCAGCTCCTCGAGTTTCGGCTGGGTCAACCGCCACTGTGTCCGAACGGTTGGTTGCGCTCCAGGTTCTAGCTGGATCGTGTGGTCCTCAGGTCTCTCCGGTGGCAGTCCAGGTGGCAGATCGTCGGGGAAGATTTCCGGGTACCTCCGAATCAGCTCCGCTAAATCCGGGGGTACAGCTACACACAGCTTCTCGATGTCTTTTCCTTCGGTGTCGACTGCCAACTCGCGTAAACAAACGGCGAACAGCTGCGCGCCCCTGTTGAAGTGGCGATCTATAGTGATGGCTTTGACGCACGGTGCTTGGATGTAGTCAGGGGTCCATGTAGGGAGCTTAATTAGCCCCTCGTGCTTGTTGATGCTGCACGTCCCCGTTGTCCAGTCGATGACGGGGTTGTGCCGTCGCAGCCAATCGCGTCCCAGCAGTACGTCGCAGCCGTCCAAAGTTGTCGCAAGGAACTTCATGCTGAAGCCGAAATCGTCGCCGCATTCGATCTTGACCGTCCGTGTTTCTTCCGTTATCGCCAGAGGCGTCCCGTCCACGAGGCGAGCGTCGACTTCGGGCAGACACCTGTCAAGTTGCAGCTTGCATTTTTTTGCGCTCGCCAAATTGAAGAGGCTATGACTGGCCCCTCCATCGACGAACATTTTCTGGTTATTTTTTATCACCTTACCAGCGACCAGCACGGGGTGATCCATGTGATTATCCCCGTTATTCGGCCGAGTGTGATCGATTGCATGAATCGGAACCACGACTCGGTGGGGATGGTGGGATTCGGGCGACGGAGCACAGTCAGTAAAGGGCCCGCTAATTACTGGCTCTTCCCATTTCCCTGCTCCTTCCTGTCGTTCCCCGTCAGTGGCGTTTTCTCGTGGCAGTCTTTCATGTAGTGACCCGTCTTCCCACACCGGAAACACGGTCCCTTAGGAGGGCGGTCGGGTGTATGGACGGCGTTGATCGTGGTCCGATGTGTCTGGCCACGAAAACGGTTTCCCTCCCGGGAAGCTGCTCTCGCGTACTGCATCAGCGCATCTGTGGACTCCGCCAACTGTACTGCTGCAAGAAATGACGTCGGACGGCCCCTGCGAACCTCGTACTGTATCTCGTATTTGAGGCCGCTGATGTATTTATCCAGCCGTTCAACTTCCGACATGTCATCGACTTGGTCGGCGAGGCTCATAAATGACGCCGTGTAGTCTTGGACAGAAGCCATCTGCGACCATGCACGCAGCTTCATGCGAGCTTGCTCCGAGGCGGATACGTGCTCGAAGCGACCTCGTAAGGCTGCGCCCCACTCCTTCCACGTGCGTATCGTGGTCACACCGAAGATCGACGTTGCCACTTGATTAGTCACTGTAGAGGTCCCGTCTGCCGCATGTGTCACACCTGTCGGCGTCCCTGTTTCCAAGGTTCGGCGCCACCACTCAAGCGCTGCACCTCGAAGAAGCGAAACTGCGTAATTAATACGCGTGGCGTCGTCATTAACTCCGGCTGCAGTAAAAAAGACTTCGACCCCGAACAACCACCCTTTTACCGTAACCGTCTTGTCCGTAGGATTAAACGGGGGTGGATTGACGGGCTTGATCTTGATCGTTGTCACTGCAACTGGAGCTGCTGCCGCTCGCTGCCTATCCTCCTCTTCGAATTCACGTGTGAGCGCATCCAATGGATTGCTCATCGCCTGACTGTTGCCCTCGCCTTCGTCCACAGGCGACTCCTGACACGCTTCACCTCGCGTCTGGCATAGTTCGGCGTTTTCCTCTCGCAGTGTCGTCATTTCCGCCATTAACGTCTTCATGCTTTCCTGCATTTCTGCCACTTGCGCCATCATCCTGTTGACTGCTTCCTGATCCATATGCCTAACGCTACGTCTGGTGGGCAATCGGGTCTCCGTGGCCTTCAGGCAAATGAAAACACGAACTATCGGAGTCGGGCAGGATTGAATTAACAATCCCTGCAGCCAACCGTCGTGTAGTCACTAAACCAGCCACACCCTATGCCACCAAACTACCCTCAGAAAAGCGGGGTGAACTAGGAAAGTAGCTCTGATACCAGGTGTTCTGAGTTGTAAAAGAGAGTGCGCAGGTAAACGAATAACGAAGCTGTGACTAAATCAAATGCGAATACAATGAATGCACAGACTAATATAGGACTACTCTAGCTAGGAGGAAACCTCGGACGAGCGAGGTTGGGTGCAGGTTTGGCGATGGGAAAGCCGAAGGCGACGTGAGGAGCCTCGGCAGCGTTGAAATCGGCCGAACGTGCGAACTCCGAAAATCGGGTTGTACGCGAAGCAGTCAACCCCGATAAGGAATTCGGGAAAATTCCTTACAACGGCGCAACTGTATAACAGTTGCGCTGCGTCGCTTGGGTTGCCTTGTTACAGTCGCGCTGGCGAGACTTTTCAGCTTCGGCAAGGGCGCGATATCCTTCCGTGCCCCACATGTCAGTTTCGCGTCCTGTAGACGATGACTCCTGCTGTCGATTCGACTCTTGAGCTGCCATGCGGGTCGCAACCGCTGTGTTCGGTTGCGGCCCGTTGACTCGCCACCAGGTTCAAATTCCTCGCTATGGCGAGCCCCTTTAAACACACTTCGAACAGTGCACTCATAATAAAAGCATACAAACATATTCTCAACACGGAGATGCGCGGTCCGAAAAGAAAGAGGCTATGATACCAAGTGTTACGGGTGCAATGAATCGAAGTAGCGAGAATTGCACTAAGGTGTCAAACGAGTACAAAGATGTGAGCGAAGGCATGATCGAACATTTATATGCGAAACATGCAAACGGTAACGCGGTGCGTGCGAGCTAGCTAGTGCTATGCTGGCAACGAGGCTCTGGCTAGTCCCGAAGCGTAGGCCGACGCGGCCGGGCCAGCAGTGCGAGGTTTGGCAAAACGGTACGCGCGAAGTTGGCGAAGTCCCGTTAGCAGCAACAGGCGAACAACGGCTGTTGCTGTACGCGATGTAGTCGGGCTCCGTAAGGAATGTCGAGAAAATTTCTTACACATACCGTATGATACCGTATGCCCCACTCCACTCCACCAACGATATTAGACTGCTTTTTCTTTCCAATGCTATAGCAGTGCTGCCTTCTGCATCACCTCATAATAAACATGTCGGTTGCACAGTACAAGGTAAATCAATCAATTTACGTACTCTAAATAAGGCACAGCAGCTTGCGGGCTTGAAAGTACGTACACATTGGCGAAGAGCAGAGTCAAAAACGATTTCACTTCGGGGGGGTATCACACAATTGTGACATTCCACAATGGTGGCAGTGATTGTAGTCATCAGCTGCGTACACAACCAGAGGTTTGTTTCCCTGGGCTCCTCGCTTCTCGACCAATACCCAATACTGCACGTATGCATGCACGCCACAGGGTTCCTTACCATCATCGAGTTACGTGATACAATGGCACACACGTAGTTCCCGCAAGAAAGCAAACCGGACTTAATAAAAAAGGAGTTGCAAAAGCGAATTCGATTTCTAAACTTGTTTCTGTATGGCTGGAGCACCCTGCTGCACAAGCTTAAGCGTGGCTTTGTGCTGAATCGTCAACGAATCCCGTCAAGTTCACGATTGTGCTGACAATCGAAGTGACAAAATGACAGCGCTGAATATTCACAGATACTCTGCAAGGAGCCTAAGCACTTGGCTATCTGCAGAACATGACTTAGCAGTAGGTTGGAAGCCTAACGGAACCGAAAGAAATACCGGACGGATAACCCACCGCACGGGGTCAGCAAGCAGCCCAGCCTGATATCTGGCCTGGTGTTAAGTGTTAGTATCGAAAAATCTAAATTCACCTTAGAGAACACAGCCAGGCCCTTCGTAGCCTCATTGCATGGCACAGGCATCCACATAGCTGCATTCGTGTAAATCCTCCATGTCGTATTTCCCGTCACTGGAGGGAGAGAGGGACAGGCAACGGTGCAACGGAAGAATGCGATTGGAAATGAAGTCGTGTGCCTAAGAGTGTTCCCGCAATGGAATCCGAAGATGCTTCGGACTGCCAGAAAAACAACTGTCTGTGCTGGCAAGTTAGGGTCAGTGATGTCACACTGATGGGAGCGCCGGATCCTGTCGCTGACTGGAGTGCGAATTGTACCTTGGGTCGTACTCTCGCACTGATGTGAGCGCCAAGCCAAGCTCATCTCGCCATCGCAGCTTCCTCTGCCGTGGGCTCTTCCCGTGAGTCTCCCCTTCCAGCGAAGCTGCTGCTGCTGCTGCTGCCCTCGCGATCAAGACAGGTGAAATCCCGCCTGAACATGCCTGTTTTCCGAAAACGGGCGCCATCAAAGGTCGCATCGCGTCTACAAGGATTGGGGAGTTGGCTTCGTTGTAGGAATGAGCTGCTTCGAGGAAATCAAGGCACGCTGTGGCTCCAGACTCAGATTCGTCGCCTCGCAGTTCTGTTGATCCCCCGCAGCAGGGGATAATAGAAGGCAAGGAGAAAGGGAATAAAGTGGGCGGAGCCAACGACCAGGTTTCGGTGAGAGTGAGAGTCATGTTCGCTCACGGGATGCGATACTACTCTGTCAGGCACTTTTCCGTCTGCAAGGCATAATCTGCAGAGCGTTTACCACCCTCGTTTGTGTGCCCAACCGGACTCTGAAGGTGATATAACCATCAGCTTTGCATGACAATGGAGGAAGGAGGCATCAGAAATTTGTGAGCTGTTGAAGGTGCAGCCTGCAGGCCGGGAAATGAATTGGAGGAAGGAAAATTCTCGACAGCAATTGGGGGAAGGAAATGGCGGGAACAATTTCACGCACCTGATTGACGGCAGCTGCGAAAGTGTTGCGGCCTGCTTGGAAATCCCGAAGGGGTTCCATCACAAATTTCAGCTCAACTCAAAATTCGCCGCGTCTCGAGATGACATTTCGAAACGGAAGGTGTTGCGCGTGTGACGTTACAGCTGGTTGGGGGAGGGGGTCGAGATGACATGTGTTGGCCAATCAGGAACGTGTCTGACAAACGGCTCCAGGAATGTGCCGCGATTCGCAACCCCCCTTTGCAAGTGTTTCGATTCGAATCGAACCTCAACGGTTTCTCCACCTTGGCGGGAAAGGAAGGGGCTAGCATTCTCGCAAAAGTAGTGGTTCAGTTACCTTCACGAGTCGCTATCATTCCAGGAATCTTTAGCGCCCCCATATATAGTAGTCATTTACACTACACATACAAGGACGGGCTGTAGACTATTAATCGCATTTATCGAGTGTACTCTTGATGGAGATGACTGATGGATAGAAATTTTCTGCTTCACAGCTGGAACTCGCTGTTTGCGCTGAAATCTGGTGCATGCAGCGACCGCGACTCGTAAATACATCTCCTCGAAATCCAGGGGAACAACATTGTAAGCTCTACCCTAGGAGTGTGCCAGAAGGCATCTGAACTGAGGGCGGGTCCAACTTTGCACATGTACGAGAAATTTTCAGCTCAGCTACCACATTTAGGCATGTAGCAGAACTACAAACGTACCAGAATCCACTAGACGCGAGACTGTACATATATGATGACATTTCGGAAATGTACCCGGGGACGTGCAGAACACGTCTGAAGGTTCACGTCAAACTCGTTTCGCGTCAAACACGCCAAAAGGTAACACCTGTTTTCGCAAGTTTGTTTTCGCCAATAAATCCCCAATCCGTCACAGGTGCGATAAACCTCGCTTTATTGGGTAACCCTTCATCCCAGGCACTGTACCCCGCAGCGTTACTGTACCTTGGCAAAAGTCCGAATGGTGCACTCGGAACTGGACAGGAAATGTTTGGAGTTTGCCCTGGGGTACAGTCAAGTCTGACTAGTGCATGACGTAAAAATAACGAAAAAAACGGGAGTGTGCAAAGTTGGACCCGCCCTCAGCACTGATTTTGCTGATGGCGAGTTAACTAAACGCCAAGCCGCGCAAATGCCCGTTAGGATGAAATGCCAGCGGGGAAGATGCAGGCCAGAACGACTTAGCAGTGCAACCAGATATGCCTAGGCGTGCACCTTGGACGTTAACTTACCCGTCCTTATATTCTAGCACATCTCGACATTCGGCCAAATGTCGTGACTCTCCAGGTCATCGTTCGCCTAAGCGTTGCACTCAGTGAACTTACCTATGAAGGTTCTTCTGGACGGCTAAGCGCACCAGCGCTCGCAATCCGGCTGCAGCGGCTGGGAACTGAGCACCATAGAGCTCTCCGTCAGGCCACCCAGTTTTCAGTTCGCTAAATTCTCTGGCTGCAAGAAGCTGTCGTCATCAGTTCTCCACGTCAGCTGTCATCAGAACTCATGTACAAACAGACACCCTTTGAAGCACTCAGCCGTTCCCCCAAACTTTTTGACAGGCGCTGGCTAATCCGCTCGATGTAGAAACACATAGAAGCCGCCCGTATCTCGCGACCATCATTTATGATTGCAAGCCGCAATACTATAAACGTCTTTCCTTAACAGGCGCTGACTGGTCCTTTCGATGTAATAACACCTAGAAGCCGCCCCAATCCCGCGACCATCACCTATGATTGCTAGCCTCATCATTGTCTGATCGTTTTCTTTCCTTCCGCATTACTCCACTGGTCATTTGCGCCCCAGTAGGCCCCAGGGAAAAGTGAGCCTCTTCGACCAGCTTAAAGAAGATCCTGCTCTCGACAAGGAAACGGAATCGTGACAGTGGCGACCGTGTCCTGAAACGGCGCTCCTTGGTCCGATTTAACAATGGATTTATATCCAAATATCCACTTTATCTATGCGTTGGAGAGCCAGCACACCAGGTGCTATTATCACTGTGCCCTTTATCTAGCTGGCAGAGGAATAAGGACGACACCCAGACCAATCCCCTTCAATCCAAGATCACTGATTTTTTTAGAAAATCAGGTTATTAGAAGGTTCTAAAATCTCCGGGTGCTGGATTTCTTGCCTTAGCTCAGCGACCGCGACTCTTTTTGGGAATACCAAGACCAATTCCGAAAATCTGATGGACTGGCTACCTTGAATTTCCCCGTTCCCTCGTCGATCACCCGCGGCTCACTCTCGAGAAAGTCTCTACTATTTGATGTCTCGTACGGGTCTTCCTTTCTTCAAGGATCTCTTTACCCCTTCTGTGCCTCTGGCCAGCAGTGACGATTGAGGAGCCTTCAAGATAGTACCTATCTTTCGCTTTCACCTTTGGGAAGCTTGAAGTCTGGATTGAAGTGCGAAAAGCCATGGATTCCTTCAAGGTGTACATTTCAGAGGAGGAGGAGGATTGCCTATCTCCATCCACCCTCCCCTCCGTCTCCCCGCCTTCCTCGCCGTCATCCCCGGGGTCATGGCTTCGCGGTCCCCTTCTCGGCTGCGGAGCCTTCGGAAGCGTCAGCCTCGCGATTGACGGCACAACCGGCCACCTGATGGCCGTCAAGTCGGTGACGGCTAGCGGTGACAGCGACCGTCAGCAGTCGCGGGAGCTGCAGGCGTTGGAGAACGAGCGGCAGATCCTGCAGAAAGTGAGCTCGCCGCGGGTGATCGAGTGCTACGGCGCGGATTGGTCCGAAGAAAACGGCGTCAAGTCAAGAAATCTCCTCCTAGAGCTCGCGTCAGGCGGCTCTCTGGCCGATCTGCTGAAGAAATTCAACAAAGGGGACGGCTTGGATGAGGTTCTGGTGAGGAGGTTCACGCGGGGAATCACGGAAGGGCTTCGGGATTTGCACGCTCGCGGGATCGTGCACTGCGACGTGAAGGGCCAGAACGTGCTGCTGTGCAAGACTGGCGTGAAGCTCTGCGACTTCGGCGCGTCGTTCCAGCTCGACTCGCCGGGGTCGTCGAGGGATTCGTCGGGGACTTCTCCGCGAGATTCGTCTCAGTCGCTGGATGTTAACGAAGATCGGGAAGCCGGTGTTACCAGGGACGCGCGCGCTCGCGAAGCCGGGTGTGCAAACGTTGCGGGGAAGGCGAAACTGTCGGGAACGGCGGAGCGGAAGCAGATGAAGGGGACGATTTGCTGGATGGCGCCTGAGGTGGTCGCGGAGAAGGGCGCGACTCCCGCTTCTGACGTGTGGTCTCTGGGATGCACCGTGATCGAGATGCTCACGGGACGTCCGCCGTGGGTGTCAAGGGAAGCGGTCACGCAGAATCGCCAATCTCCGAAATCGTTCATGTCGGTTTTGTACAAGATTGGCTGCTCCGTCGAAGTTCCTGAATTTCCGGCGAGGATTTCGGCTCAGGGACGGGATTTTCTGCTGAAATGCCTGGATCGCGATCCTGACGGACGGTCGTCTGCTGAGGATCTGCTGCAGCATCCGTTCATTCGAGTCGCATCAGGCGAGATTGACGTGGCTCTGACGGATCAGTTAACGTCTGACACAGCGACAGATGCGAAGTTCGCTCAACCCTCTGTTTCCGTCGTGGATGAATTTAATTTCTTCACCAGCAGCCCAAGGGATGCAGATTTCAACCAGGCGGATGGTGACAGTGTTGCTGGTGCTCATGCTGCAGACTGCTTGATCACTGACAGCTTCAACATACAGCCCAGGGAAGCTGCATCAGGGACAACCAGTAGCAACACGACTCCGGTGGACCATCCTCGCCCTGCCTTCACCATACCTCCGCCTCTCAATCTCTCCTTTGACTTCACCAGCGAGCCCAGCGTTGGACCCTTGACAGCACGTGAGGATGGTCCTAGCTGCTTTGAAGGTTTCTTCAGCCCCACCAGCTTTGATCAGAGTCCAACATCTGTGGATGATTCACCGAATGTAGACGCCACTGAGGCTGTGGACCATGCTGCATTCAAACTATTCGACGATGCATTTGCTTCTTCTTTCCTCTCGGGAACACCCTCTCCTCATCTCTTCTCCCCGCTGCACGAGGTAGCACGTGCCTTCAGTGGCGGTTCCTTCTCAGACCAGCTTTCCCCATCAAACCAGCTCTCTCCAGGGAGCCCTTCTGATGAGCCGCTGTTCCCCCCTGCACGCTCAGCACCTGGGTCCTTCCATTCTCCCCCTCAGCCTAAAGAATCTCCCTCTGCAGCACCTCCAGCTCCCTCTTCCTCTCTGCTCTCTCTCTTCCATGACTTGGGCTCTTGTGAAGAGTCCACTCCTGCTCTGCCTGTAAGGGCGTTCCCTCTAGTTTCTGAGATTTCTCTTCCTCCCCAGCTTAATGGCTGTGATTTGTCGACGCAATGCCGGGATTCGCCACCAGCAAGTGAAGCTGCTTCTGAGCGTGATGCCGACAGCAATTGCTGCTGTGCTGTTGATAGTCGTTGCTCCAAGGTTCCTTCATGGAGATCTGCACCTTCGATGCTTGGTGTTGAAGAGTCAGAGCATACAGATGCTTTTGGGTGGCAGGTGTTTGGGACTGAAGTTGGTCAGATGGCAAGGGATTTTTTTAGGGCTGAAGCTAGTGTGGGTTGATTGTACAGTGTACATATGTCAAGCATGTGCAAGCATTGCTGTTGTATGTTTATTTCTACTGATGATCTTACGCACTATCAGACTTTGAAAGAACCAGAGGTACCGGTATAGCGAATATACAATTCACTAAACCTCTACCAGAGTTTGTATAAAAGATTGTACATGGTGTGCAACACCATAGCCTCCCCAACATGCCCATAGAACATGCCATTTTTGGTGCCTTCTTTCGCCTTATGGCAAGTGTAGTGCCGATCCTTGACACTACATGTATCAAAGTACCTTGGGATCTCCACCGGCCACCCATCCAGATACCCAATCCCGTACCGCCGAATTTCCGTCTTGATCATCCCATTCATGTGTTCAATGAGCAAGTTGGTCGGAACCAAAACCCCGCACTCCCCATACGGCTTCCACGGGACAATACTCCGGTACAGCATCCATGGCTTCCCGCTTGTTCCGGTAGGAGCTTCGTTCTCCTTGCTGTGCTTCGCATGCCACTTCTGCAGCCTGTCCTGTTGACGCCTGGCCCAGGCGACGTACTCGGGGAGGTGTTTACTGAAGGCCTGTTCCGGCTGGAAGCAGTTGCAGGTGGCCCAGAAGCCACCGTCGATTATTGTCACGTCCGCGGAAAGGGACAAATCAGGGAAGGTGTTGTTGCGGTGTGACCAGAACCCTCGGCGGCTGTAAGAAGGGAGGGAGGTACAGAGGAAGGGAGGGGGGGAGGGAGGGAGGGAGGGAGGGAGGGAGGGAGGGAGGGAGGGAGGGAGGGAGGGAGGGAGGGAGGGAGGGAGGGAGGGAGGGAGGGAGGGAGGGAGGGAGGGGGAGGGAGGGAGGGAGGGAGGGAGGGAGGGAATGGGGTCATGAGTTGGTACGACGGTGGAGAGAAACAATAAGATCGTTGAAAGCTATGGTAGATCTATCGGTGTTTGGAGCCAGCAAACCAATGATAGGTCTTGCGGCGTTCGACTTGGAAAATAACAAGAAGAAACCAAGGGAAATAAAAAAGGGTGCTCCAGGAAATGGAATGACTCACGTGCATCCGTACTCGTCGTTATGGTACATTCCGTCCACCCAATAAAAATTCAATTTCAGCGGCTTTAAGTCCGCCCTCCCCTTGGGCGGCGGAATGTTGATAACAATATCCCCGTGGAACTTCCAGAGGGCATCGTCGACGTCGTGCATAACGAGGTAGTTTAAAAAGAGCATAAGAAAGCGCTGGTGCGAGTCGCCCACAAAGCTGATCTCCCGAATGCCCCGCGCTGCCAGCGCCTCCACCCACTGTGATGGGGGTGGCACCGGCGAGGCACACGGGAAGAAGCGCCACCTGGGATGGGAGGAGGGGAGGGAACAGAGGAAAGCGGGTTGAGGCAAGGGGTGGGGCACACCGGAAGAAGCGCAACGTGGGAGAGGAAGTGGTAAGGGGAAGGAAAGTGCCAGAAGGGTAAGGGTGAGGTGCGGTGCAGTGCATGAGAAGAAGCGCCACCTGGGAGGGAGGAGGAGGGGAGGGGAGGGGAGGGGAAGAAAAGTGCCAGAAGGGTAAGGGTGGGGTGAGGTGCACGAGAAGAAGCGCCGTCTGCGAGACAAGAGGGGGAAGGGCAGAGGCTGGAGGATCTTTTGAGAATTCTCAAAAGTCACTCCAATAGGGCAGAGGCCGGAGGATCTGATTTGGGCACGGAGTGAGGCGCATGGGAAGAAGCACTACCTGCAAAGGGAGGAGGAGGGAAAGGGATGGGGGAAAGGGGAAGACAAGGGCAACGGTGAATTGGAGATGGAGGCCGCATGGGGAGAAGCACTGCTTATGAGAGGAGGGGGGAGGTCGGAAGGAATGGGAAGCAGTCCTGACTAACATTTGAATGTTACGTTGTATCTTTGTTTCCGTTGTTTTATTAGTGATTTGACTGAAAATTGGTCGGGGGCGACGCACCTAGCTTGATGGAGCGTAAAAAGATGGAACATTCACTTTATGGAACCTTTTAACTCATGGAGCGTCGAGGAAAGAAGCACGATGATTGCAGGGAGGGGAAATTTCGTAATCTGTAGGATCCACCCATGTGGGAAGCTCACCCGTAGGTGGAGCCACCTCATCCACGTGGAGCCACCTCATCCACGCGGAGCCACCTCATCCACCTGGAGCCACCTCATCCACGCGGAGCCACCTCATCCACGTGGAGCCACCTCATCCATGTGGAGCCACCTCATGTCCACAGACAATTGCCCTAGCACACTCAATGCCCATGTAAGCATACAACATCTGACCGTGGCCACGTCACCCACCTGTAGGCTTTGTCCACGTGGAGCCATCTGCCAGCTACAGCCTGATCGCACGGTGCTTCATGCCACTCCGCCTCAGCCTCCGCCAGCCAATCCCCCCCTTCCTCCCCCTCCGCTCCCCCCTCCTTTCCCCCTTCCGCTCCCCCTTCTGCTCCCCGTCCTGATCCCTCCTGCCCCCCCGCCCCCCTTTCTGCTAATACCCGCTCCACTTCCCCCACGGCTTTCCCCCGTTTCCCCGCCATTTCTGTCCTGCTACCATGATTCTCTCGCAGGGGAGGGTTTGCCGGCAGCTGGGAGGAATCTCCAGAGATTGGAAGGTTTGCAAATGGGTGGGCGACGGTGAGGGTCCAGTTGGCAAAGGGCTTGACGCCTTGCTTGGCGAATTTCGCCGTGTAGTTGAGATTGGTGCAGCCGGATATGACTGTGACGCTGCGAGGGGAGTTGGGGGGCGGGGGATGGGGTGGGGGTTTGAGTCAACTAAAAAAAGGGTCCAGTTGGATAAGGGCTCAACTCCTTACTTGGCGAAAGACGCAGTGTAGTTGAGATCGGTGCAGCCGGATATGACTGTGATGCTGCGTGGAGGAGAGGGGAGGGGGGAGACGGCGGGTGGAGGGAGGTGGATGGGAGAGAGCTGAGTGAGATTGGTGTAGCCGGATATGACCGTGACACTGCACCAAGGGGTATGCGAGGGGGATTTTGAGTCAACAAAAAAAAAAGGTCCAACAGTAGAATTGACGGCTTGTTTGGCGAATTTCTGCAGTGTAGTTGAGATTGGTGCAGCCGGATATGACTGTGACGCTGCACCCGGGGGGTGGGGTGGGGTGGGGTGGGTGGGGTGTGGTTGGGGTGGGGTGGGGTGTGGTTGGGGGGGAAAGAGGAGGGGGTTGGAGAAGCGGGAGGGGGAGGGAAAGTGTTGGGGGGTAGGGGTGGAGGGAGGGTGGATAGAAGGTGGGAGGGAAAGGGAAAGCAGAGTGAGAGGGAAAGAAGGGGCAGCGAGTGAGCTGAGATTGCTGCAGCTGGATATGACTGACGAACTTGTTGGGTCGAGGGGAGCAGGGTGTTAGGCTGGGGGTGGGGGGTGTTAGGGTGAGGGTGGGGGGTCACTTCAGGTGTGTGTGAGTGGTAAGGTGAGTAACATCTGAATAACTCACTCACACCAGAAGAGTTAACTCACGTGTACTCCCCGGCGTCCCAGACTCGGTAAGACACTTTCCAACGTTTGCTGTCGCTCCCAATGCGCTTCACGTCCGCGTACGCGATAGAAGGACCCCACAGCTCCACTATAAGAAAGTCCACAAACGCTTCTGTCGCCGCAAACACCCATTTCGCGGGCGGTCTTATTTCGATCTCGAAGCTACACCACTGCCCCGCAACGCACCCCGCGCACCCGCTTCCGAACATCAGCACCCCCCCGCGCCGCTGGCCGGAGTGCTTCCGCTTTTTCCGCCGCCGATCGCGGCTCGCGTCGTCGTCCCAGCCGTACCCGCCGTGGTCGCCGGACCACCAGCAGAGCGGCTTCCCGCCGAATTGCACGGCGCGAGCGTCAAACACGGCGGCGGATGCGGCGGCGGACGCGTCGACAAGATCGCGCGCGCCGATAGCGACGGCGTCGGTGCCGCCGCCTTTGTCGCACGGCTGAGCGGTTTGTAAGGCGGCATTTGTGGGAGAATCAACGACGAAGCCACGCCAAGCTGAGGTGCCATCGCCGTCAATTAATACGAGAGGGCTGAACCAAAAGGCTAGAGCTAGGAGCCCCCCCGCTAAAAGCACCAGCTTTAAGAACTGCCGCGCGTATTGCGAAGCGGGATGGACCGCCACAACCCCGATCGCCATTTTCGTGATATTCTAAACTCAAAAACGGAGACCGGGTTTCCCGTCCTCTAAAGTCCAAACCGCCAGCTTTGTGTGAACCTATCTTTATCTCGAATCGGCTCTGTTGGAAATGCGTGCCTTCAAGGAGAAAGCCTAGGCGCGGAGGTGCAGCTGCAAGAAACCCATTTTCGTCGCGGTGCGGCACAATGAAGGCACCATCGGGATCTCGTCCTGTCACGTGTGCGCATTCCTCCAAGCAGGCACCCTGCAGTGCGCGTCGGCTCTTCCGCAGCACATTAGGTGGTGGGTGACCTGACACACAGATACAGGGAGAGCCTCCGTGTTCAGTTCCGTACCGTGAAATGAGGGAAGAGGAGCTGAGATGAGAGGGAGAGAATTTCAAAGCGGGAGAGCTGGAGAGAACGAAATGGTGAGGGAGGAGAGGAGAGGAAAAGAGAGGAAGGAAAAGATGGGGTTGGGGTGGGTTGGGCTAGGTGGGACGTTGGAGTGGGGTTGGGAGGTGGTAGAGAGACCATAAGGAGAACAGTAAAGGAGGGCGCTAATGGGAAACAAGTAGACTATTGCCGACTAAGGTGCTTACGATAGTAGAGATCCCGAACACACCCATGATAGAACAGTCATTCACACCATGTGTCTCGCCATAGTGTGTCTGAAAAAGAAAGGGATTGGAGAAAGAAAGGGAGAAGGGAAAATAAAACTCCCAAAAAGAACCCAAATGCAACACACATAAAACCCCCCCTCAAGTTACCCAATCAAAACGCCCAGTCAAGACACCCCATCAAGACATCCCATCCCACGCCCCATCCCCCCCCCCCCCCCCCCCCCCCCCTCAATCACATCAACGTATTGACCATGTACGGGGCCTCCACCCAGAGAGCCCCGCCTTCCACATCGACATCGTCCCTCTCCCGATCCGCCAAATCTACGTTAATCCCCCCCATGGAAGACGCCGCTCGAAGCAGGATGACACGGGCTTGCGCACGTTGTAACGCCACCCCGATGAGTGCCTCCAGTGACCCTAAAAGATAAGCCAAAAACACAGAGTCGTCCTCTCAACAAGCTCCCCGCGACACAGCTAGCCCCACATGCGCATCCCCCTGCTGACGAAGCCACCGCTGAAAACGACCGCCGAGACATCCCCACGTCTCAACTATCAAAGGGGTGAACTGCACGCCCCGTTTGCGTGCAAGCAGAGGCGCGTAATCACTCGTTTTGCGACGCTCCCATTCCCTTGCTGTCAGTAGATCTGCACTGTGGATGCTCGATTGATCATACGGGGGGTTACAGCGCGTTTGCCTGGGGGGTTATGGGCGCACTCTGACCCGCTACTGAAACAAACCCTTTTATCCCAATGGTCTAGTGGTTGGGATTCTGGCATGTTATCAGAGCGAAGGTCTCGGGTTCGAATCCCAGTGTGTGCACATCGGGCATCCCAGTGTGGGAGGGTGTCAGTGGATCTGCACTGTGGATGCCCGATTGATCCTACGGGGGGTTACAGGCGCGTTTGCCGGGGGGGTTATGGGCGCACTCTGACCCGCTACTGAAACAAGCCCTTTTATCCCAATGGTCTAGTGGTTGGGATTCTAAAATGGTATCAGAGCAGTCTCGGGTTCGATTCCCGGTGTATGCACATGTAGGCCGGTGCCGCTGTGCTTAGTCCTGGGCCTCCCAGTGTGGGGGGGTGTCAGTAGATCTACACTGTGGATGCCCGATTGATCCTGGAGAGGGTTACAGACGCGTTCGCCTGGGGGGTTATGGGCGCACTGACCCGCTACTGAAACAAGCCCTTTTATCCCAATGGTCTAGTGGTTGGGATTCTTACATGGTATCAGAGTGGTCTCGGATTCGAATCCCGGTGTATGCACATGTAGGCCGTTGCCGCTGTGCTCAGTCCTGGGCCTCCCAGTGTAGGGGGGTGTCAGTAGATCTGCACTGTGGATGCACGATTGATCCTTCGGGGGGTTACAGGCGCGTTTGCCTGGGGGGTTATGGGCGCACTCTGACCCGCTACTTAAACAAGCCCTTTTATCCTAATGGTCTAGTGGTTGGGATTCTGACACTTGCCGCCACACCTATTTGACGCCCGCACTGTCCCAGCAGTGATGGAGACAGCGATAGCGGCTCCGCGACGCTGATCTCTAGGGCGTGAGCCTCTCCAGCCATTGGACGTCGCACCGCCACATCAACCCGCTTCCCTTGCAACACCACACTATCCTCCAATGTCACCACCCCCCCCGACGCCTTAGAGATCTTCGCCACCGCAAACTTCACCTCATCATGCACCCGAGAAGGACCATGCTGGTGCCTGCATCTCAGGGCATGGTGCGGCGCAACAAAATTTTCAAAGTCACCTGGCTGAATGACGCGCATGGTGCTCTGATTGGTTGTAGGAATCACATCAATAGTGAGAAGCCTTGCCATCTGCTCTCCGACAACACTCTTCAAACAAGCTGGTATATCGTGTAGCTGCATGTGTAAGCGAACAGATATACGGTACTACTGACCAAAGTACAGTAAAACGTATTGTAAGGTATTAGAATTTGCAAAAGGCTATGATTCCCACAGGCTGCACAGCGGGTATAATCTGTCAATCTATTATCTTGGAGCAATTAGATGAAGCAATGCAACATTTACCATCGTCCAAACAAAGACATTATGTACTATCGGGGAAAGCAAGATAAAAGTGTATTATTTTTGCTGCTGTACTTTTAGCGAGCATGCACTTTTCCAACCGCCAGCAGTCTGCTTTTATGGGGTAAGTTGACATGCAGCAGCAGAAGTGTGTCGGCAGCAGGTCTCACGTCAGCAGAGAGATGGGCAATCCCAAGAGGTACTTCAGCGCCGCCGATGTCAGTCACTTTCAAGTCAAGACCCAACGGCTTTAGCTGGCTCCACTTGAGGGTTATTTTATAACGGCAGGTTGGAGAAGAGTCAAGTCCCATCCTAGCTTACGCTGACTAAGACCAGAGACAGCCGTGAAGTCTGTCGCATGAATCTGTGGTCATCCTTGCTTCACTATAACCGTTGGAAGCGTAAACGACTCCACTCGAGGTGACTTTTGAGTTGACTCAAAAGTCAAGAAAAGAGACAGCCGTGAAGTCTATCGCATGAATCTGTGGTCATCCGTGTTTCACTGGAACCGCTGGAAGCGTAGACGAATCCTCTCGTTATGAGTGACAACAGCTGTGTCGTTCCGGTACGGTATGCCATCTGATCGTCGCTAATGCTTACTACATCTTAAATCTAGCCCTGACAGTTGCCTGAGGGAGTCTGTAGCTCCGTTTTGAGTCGTCCCGCAACAGATTTTGCCATCGCAGGTCTAGCCCTGGCAGCCTGAGGTTATCTGTCGCTCCTGTATTGAGTCGTCTCCTGCTCTGACGAGATTTGACTCAGATTTGTCTCTCCTGCGTCACCGCCTGCTCATCGTATCACTGTCGCTGATCCGCATGGTAACGCCACTATTGTATCACCACCACTGTAAGTTAACCACGGAAACACTGCAACCATGGCGGCGGTTAACCCCCCACTCCTCTCCGGCGTGGCCGTTCGCGGACGCGCTCAACCCAGGAAAACTCCCAGCAAATCGTCAATATTCTCCGGAAAGCTTCCATCCTCTCCAGGCCTGCTCCTTGCCTCTCCAAGGTCTCTCACTGCTTCCGGGTCTCAGAACGAGTTCTTGACCAGCCAGGGCTCGAACCCGGGTCGGGTGTTTGCCACGTCCACTGGACGAATTCTGGGAGGCAGAAACAGACCCGAGGTACTTCGAAACTCTTCGGAGGGACCTAACATGCTTCCGAGCGGAGCTGCACCCGGCAATCCCGAGGGTATTGGGCCAGAAGAAGGGCCAGAATCCAGGAGAAACCCAGACGAATCAAGCCCGAATCCGGATGCACTGAGGCGCGATTGCACTCTCGTGCAAGGATCCGGGTGGATTATGGATGGATTGGCGCAGGAAGGAAACACTAGAAGCATTTTTGAGGCGCCTAAAAGGTCGTCTCGTCACACAGGATCCTGGCGCAATCCCCATAGCTTGAGGCGGGATGGTGGGTGCGGTGATAGTGTGAGCGGGAGCAACTGCAACGGGGGGAACAAGGGCAGAGGTAGCAGGAGGAGAGGCGGCAGCAGCAATAGAAGCAGCCGGAGTAAGAGCAGCAGCAGCAGCGTTAGCAGCGGCAGCTGTAGCAGCAGCAGTGGCAACAGCAGCAGCAGCAGTGGCAGCGAGAGTAGGGAACTTCCAACTTGGAAAGTTCCCTCTACAACTGTCACAAGCGATTCGTTACAAGGACAATCCGGTCCCGTTACAAGCATCCCTCAGAGGGACACATCATCGCCACAGAGGGCGAGGGCTCTAGAAACGGTCGTCCGTTATAGTCACGGGGAGAAGCCCTCTCTGCTGATGGACGACCAGGCCCTGCAGAACCTCCCGTTACAGTCACTTCGCACCCGTCACACTCCATACAACAAGGGGTCCGATGGTGGTGAACGTGACTATAGCGGCAGCAGCAGCAGGGCGAGTGGGAGGGGAGGGGTCAGGGGGAGAGGCAGGGGAAGAGGCAGGGGGGAAGTGGGGAAGAGTGGGAAGGGGAGGGAAAGAGGGAGGGGAGAGATAGTTCCGACGGGCAGACAGGAGAAAGCGTGGGTGAGACGTGGTAGACCCGGGGAGGGAGGGAGGAGGGAGGAGGAGGAGGCAGATGAGAGAGGTGCGAGAGCGAGGGCTGCTGCGCTGCAGAAATGGCTGGAGGAGGGGTACGCGCTCCTGTATGGCTCCCATAACCTTCCTGATGCCCATAGTGCCCCTGATGTCTATGGTGCCACTGATGCCCATAGCCCTCTTTATGACCATGGTGCTTCAGATGTGCATGGTACTCGTGATGGCGTTGGTGGCAGTGATTATGCTTATGTTGTGCATTCAGAGAAATCGGGTACATCCACAGGAAAATCAACGGCAGAAGCAGCAAAACCAGCACCAACAGGCCTGTCACGAGCAGACCCATCAGCACCAGCCCAACAAGCAGCGACAGAATTAGCACCACGAGCGTCAGCAGAGTTATCCTCGTCTAAGGGTGCTTCGTTTCTGCAAGTGCCGTTTTTGGAGGTGGAGAAGATACCGGAAGGGCAGAGGTCGGCTGTAGCGTCAGCTGTAGCCAGGGAGATGTGGACGGCAGGCGCCGCCCATATCGTGGCGGAGATCTGCCGCCAGGTAACCCCTTCCCCGCTAGCAGCCGAGCTTGGCCGCTCGGTCCTGCCCTGGACGGCCCACGATGACGCCTGGCTGTTTCCTTCTGCTCCTGCTTCCAGTTCTGCAAAGGGTGCTGCTGGTGCTGGAAGCAGGAGCAGGAGCAGCAGCAGCAGCAGCAGCAGCAGCAGCAGCAGCAGCAGCTCTGCTGGTGACTCTGGTACACCGTTTACTCGTGCTCCTGCTCGTGGTGCTCCTGCTCGTGGTGCTCCTGCTCGTGGTGCTCCTGCTCGTGGTGCTTCTGCTCGTGATGCTCCTGCTCGTGATGATGCTGCTGCTGGTGCTGGTGGTTTGAGCATGGGTCGGATGAAGATGAGGAGAAGAAGTACAAGCCTTGAAGCTGGTGTGCAGGAGGCAGCAGCAGGCGGCTGGCATGCCACAGAAAGTGGGCGGCATGCATCAGCAAGTGGACGGCATGCCACAGAAAGTGGGCGGCATGCAGTGGCTGAAGGTGAAAGGCAGATGAGGTGTGGTGCTTACAGTCAGAGATGGAGTAACGGGGAAACGGGAAGAGAGATGGATATGGAGGAATGGAGAGGAGGAGGGGCTGGTAGGGATGACGAGAGGGAGGCATGGAGGGAGGCGTGGAGGGAAGCAGGGCGGGAGGCAAGGAGGGAAGCGTGGGGGGAGGCAAAGAGTGAAGCAGGAAAGGATGCAGGGGGTGGGGAGGAGCAGGAGGGTGGGATTGAGGAGTGGGGAGCAGAGAAAAAGGGGAGAAGTAAGCGAGGGGGCAGCAAGAAGCAGAGGAGTGCGAGTGAGGGGCGTGTGGGGATGGAGCGTGCGCGTGCAGCTATGGGGGAAACTGGTGCGGCATGGGAGAGAGAATCTGCAGGGTTCGGTGGTCGGTTGAGCCAGGAGGAAGCGGAGGCATACAATCGTGTGATGAAGGTGAGTGAGTGGGTGAGAGAGAGGGAGTGCAAGTGAGGGGTGTGTGGGGGGGATGGATGGTGTGCGTGCAGTTATGGCAGGAAGTGGTGTGGCATGGGAGGGAGTATCTGCAGGGTCCGGTGGTCGGTTGAGCCAAGAGGAAGCGCATTTTCTACCTTTCTCAGTTCTTTGTCCTTGCTCTTTTTCTCTTTCTCAACTGAGACGAATTTTGAGGCGCCTCAAAAGTCGTCTCAGTTCTCGTGGTTTTTGTATCGAGAGGATTTTGAGGCACCTCAGAAGTCAATTTCTTCGCTTCTCAGTCCTTGTCCTTGCTCATTTTCTCTTTCTCAACTGATTCCCCTGTTGCACCACGATACCATAGGTATGTGTACCTTGTCTACCATTCCCATCCCATCTCCTTATTCCCATGCCTATTCCCACGTCCTCCTCTCGTCAACTGTTTTTCCTCAATTCCGCTTCCTCTTCCCCCTCACTTGTGGCTCTTCCCTTTCCACCTGCATGCTCGCTTCTTCAGGCAGTAGTTCAGCTCAACGCTCACCAGCGCCGAGTGGTCACCAGCAGCAGCGGCACCGGCGGCAGCGTGAACAGCAGCAGGAGCAGCAGCAATAGCACCGATAGCAGCAAGAGCGTTGGCCGCCACAACAGCAACAGCGGGCACGCATCACCACCACTTGAGCAGCCAGGGTTACAGGCAGCAATCAATGCAGACATGCATGGTGTGGCGTTGGACCACTCAGATGAAGCAACAGCTAATGACAAGCACCATTCCCGGGACCTCGTGCACCTGTAACCACCAACCCCGGCTTATAGCCCCCTTAGCTCTCTACACCCCGTGCTGCATACCCCGTAGCTCAAAACCCCTTTCGCTCCTGCTGCCTTAGCCCAAACCCGTTTCTCGACCCAAGTACCCATGGCCTAGCAGCGTCTGCTGGCTACGTGTAAAAAGGGTAGTTTTTAGTGTAAAAGAGACGTCTCAAAACTACTCTTTTCACACCCGAAGTACCCTTGGCCTAGCAGCGTCTGCTGGCTGCCCTCTCAGGAGAGAGTCTCTTAAAACAGCTCCCCTTTATTTCCCCTTCTTCCCTTGCCTCTGCCCTCCGTTCCCCCTCATCGTCCCTCCTCCGCTGCCGTTTCACCTGTGTACACGCAACCCCCCAGTGCGGCCCAGGCGCCCTTGGCCCAGCAGCGGCTCGTGGCGGCTCACTCAGGCCTGGTTCCTCGTCCTCAACACGCCGACCACCCATCCTCCTCCTCCTCACCCTCGACCGTCCCTCGTCTCCCCTCCCACACCCCCTACCCAGTGCGGCCCAAGCGCCCTTGGCCCAGCAGCGCCTGGTGGCTGGCGGCTCACTCAGGCCTGGTATCCTTTTCTCAAGACCCTGACCATCCTCCCCTTTTCCACCCACCAACTCTCTCTCGTTTCCCCCCCCACCCCCCACCCAGTGCGGCCCAAGCGCCCTTGGCCCAGCAGCGGCTCGTGGCGGCTCACTCAAGCCTGGTGCGCTCCATTGCTCGCCGCTTCTTCGGGCATGGGGTGTCCCTCTCCGACCTCTACCACGTGTGTGAGGGGATGAAGGGGGGATGGAGCGGGGGACTGGGGAGGGGTGAGATGGGTTGGAGCAATGGAGAGACTTTGATTCGCCTTGTGCCGGCTCATTCAGGGCGAGTGCGCTCCATTGCGCGCCGCTTCTTTGGCCACGGGGTGTCCCTCTCTGACTTCTACCACGTGGGTACAAGAGGGAGGGGGGGGGGGGGGGGGTGATGGGGGTATGGCACTGAGGGTAGAGATGGGGCAGACGGCTTTCTTCGGCCACGGGGTGTCCCTCTCCGACCTGTTCCACGTGCGTACACGCTTGTGTTGGGGGTTGTGGTGTTGGGGAGGTGGTTTTTAAGGGAGGTGGTTTTGGGGAAGGCAGGAAGAGGCTGGGATGGTGAGACTGCTTCTTCGGGCACGGGGTGTCCCTCTCCGACCTCTTCCACGTGGGTAAAATACAAGAGAGCGAGGGAGGGGGGGGGGGGGTTGATGGGGGTATGGCACTGAGGGTAGAGATGGGGCAGACGGCTTTCTCGGCCACGGGGTGTCCCTCTCCGACCTCTACCACGTGTGTGAGGGGATGGAGTGATGGATGCACTTAGGGAGGTGGAGGTGGTGGGGGCTGAGATGCCTAAGATGGGTGATATGGGGGTTATGATTATTTCAGCCGCGGGTTATACCCCACCAGACAGAGCTTGGTTTGGTTTGCACTGTCCCCTACCTGCGCCTTGCTGCCTGCCTGCCTGCTTGCTTGCCACCCAGCATCTCTTTCCGCTCTCCTTCCCATCTGCTCTCCCCCACCTTTCTCAATGCTGCATCCTCTTCCTCGTCTGCTTCGTCTTCTTCCTCGTCCGCCGCTTCCTCCTCCCGCCATTCTTTTCCACCCTTCCTCCGTTGCCTCCTCTCCTCTCCTCTCCTCTCCTCACACCTATTTCTCCCGCCGTTGCTTGGGCACCAGGCGGGAGTGACAGCCCTGCTGCGAGCAGCAGCAACCTACAACCCCACCCTCGCCTCTCCAGCCTCAGGTTGATCCCCCAGTCGACCTGGTAGTAATTGTTTTTTTTCTCTCTCCCACTCCCATTCTCTGCACCAGGCGGGAGTGACAGCCCTGCTGCGAGCAGCAGCAACCTACAACCCCACCCTCGCTTCTCCAGCCTCAGACCCCTCCTCGCAGCAAACCAGTGCAACCAAACCAGCCCAGTCAAGGGCACGAGGGGAGAAGGAGGAGGAGGAGAATGAGCGTGTGTTGAAGGATGAGAAGGAGGGTAAGGTGAAGGCGTGGCAGGAGGACGAGTATGGCATGAGGAAAGGCCGCTTGTGGGCTCTGCCAGGACTGAGGCGGAAAGCCCGTGTGGAGAGCGGACGGGGAGAGGCAGTGAGTGGGGGAGGGGGTGTAGAGGCCGGCAGGGGAAAGGGTGAGGGGATGAAAGGACTCAATGAAGGGGGTGGGGCAGGCCAAGGGGTGGTGGCTGCACGGCCAACTCACATGTCGCAGGAGGCGATGCAGCGCGAGGTGCCACAGCAGGTGCTACAGTCGGTGCTACATCAGGGGCAGGTGGAGCAGCGGCCAACGGAGCAAGGGCAGCTTGAAAAGGACTTCGCAAATAGCGAAAGTGGAAAGCAAGGAGAGTTGGTGGAGGAGAAGCAGGGAGGATTTGAAGAGCAGCAGGCAATGTCCTTCTCATCATGGGCCAGTCGTCTTGTTTACCAGGTGAGCCCCATCCTCCTCCCTGTAACCCACAACCACCCCCCTCTCCCCTCACCCCTCCTCGATTGAACCCATCTCGCCCACAACCCCCTTGCAGTTGCCCGCTCACCACACCCTTGCTCCTCCTACTCCCACCTCCCTCCCACGAAGTGCCGGCCGGTTACCTGTCTTCTCCCACGAGGTGCCGGCTGGTTACCTGTCTTCTCCTTGCTGTGCCCCTTTCTTGTGTTCTACGAGCTGGTTTTTGAGAATTCTCAAAAGCCAACCCTCCCACGAGGTGCCGGTTACCTGTCTTCTCCCACGAGGTGCCGGCTGGTTACCTGTCTTCTCCTTGCTGTGCTCCTTTCTTGTATTCCCGCTTGACCACACAGACCACCCAATTCCATCCGCTCCCCCTCCCTCCATTCCCCTCTCCCTCCAATCTCTTCTCTCTCCCTCTCCCGCGCAGACCCTCCAGCAGGAGGTGTGGCGCCGCTCACCAGACTTCTCCTTCCCATGCTCCTTGCTTGAATGCCCGTTTGAAACCCCCTTTGAAACCCCCTTCCACTCCCGCCTCTCTCCCCTCCACCTCCACTCATCAGACCCTCCAGCAGGAGGTGTGGCGCCGCTCACCAGTCTTCTCCTTCCCACGCTACGCCTACTTCCAATACGCTGAGATTTCTGCCGCCTATGCTGTAAGCCCATGTGTCATTCTGTACCATTCTGTGCCATTTCGTGCCATTGTAACGAGGTGAGTAGTTTTGAGGCACTGTAAAAGCCATTTGCCTGTTTCTTCCTTCCCATGCTACGCCTACTTTCAATGCGCTGAGACCTCTGCTGCCCTGCATTTTCGGAGTGAGAGAGAGAGAGCAAACATTTACGCCTAATTTCGTGAAACGTGTTTGCTCTCGCTCTCTCTCTCACTCCCAAATTTCCAAAGCCTTGCATACCCTTTCGCTTTTCCTTCCTGTCTCACCCTCGCGTTTCAGCTATTCCTGAAGCCATACTGATGCAAGGCACTCAGAAAGAGGCAGAGAACTTCTATGAGTTCATTGGATTAGTGAGAGCTCTTAACCTTGCTTCCACGATTTCAACCTATACCCTCCATCTGCTCTCTCATCTCTCACACACTCTCTCCTTCTCTCCCCATCGCCCCTCACCTTCTCCCCCCACGCAGTCATTTCGGAAGCAGCACGGCCAGGAGCCCCCTCTCGCAGCCCCCTCAGCCACCACCTAGTGACTTCAAAGTCGATTCAAAAGCGCCTCTCTCCCCTTCCCCCCTCACCCTCGGCCCCCACCCAGTCATTCCGGAAGCAGCACGCCCGGGAGCCCCCTCTCGCAGCCCCCTCAGCCTCGTTTCCATGCTCTCACTCTCCCATCTCCATTCCGCCTCTCTCTTTCTATTGCCCCTCACCTTCTGCCCCCACCCAGTCTTTCCGGAAGCAGCACGCTCGGGAACCCACCCTCGCAGACCTCTCAGCTGCCACCAGCCTCTCACCCCAACGGGTATGCGGCGGAATTCACCCGTGAACCTTAGGGTAGCTGCGGAATGTGCCCATTAACTCAAGGGGTAGGCTGCGGAATGTGCCAATGAACGCAGTGGGTGGGTATGCCGCCGATTGTGCTCATGAATCCATGGGTACGCTGAGTAATATGCTCACGAATTGCTGCAAGTTACCATCGCTCACCTCCCTGCCATGCCATCCCTCTCGCCCACCAGATTGTGACTGTATCGAGGGCCATGAGGCGAATAAAGAATTGCCTTGTATGTGTTTTGTTACACTCCTCCCACCAGATTGTGACTGTCTCGAGGGCCATGCGGCGAGTGAAGAACCCTCTCTCCTTCGACGTCTCCTTGCTCCCCAACCGCACCCATGCTGAGACCTTCTCCAACGACAAAGCGGACCCCTGGCAGGTGGGTTTGAGATTGGACTGAGAGGAGGGATGAGAACAGGGATGAGAACAGGGATGAGAATGCGACAGTAACAACCTCCTCTCCTCCCCCCCCGCACCCCCCCCTCCTTCTACTCCTCCTCTTCTCCGCCCAACAGCATCTACTGGACTCGGAGCATCTGGTCCTCCTCTCACACGCTCTCTCCTCGCTTCCCTCCATCTATCCGTCTCCACGTCTCCTCTATGTCTTCCCTCCCTCGCTTCCTCTCTTCCCCATCCAACAGCATCTCCTGGACTCAGAGCATCTCGTCCTCCTCTCACGCGCTCTCCCCTTTTTTTGAGCCGGCAAAAACAACCTCCCCCGCCTCTCCTTCTACTCCTCCCGTTCTTCTCCTCCTGTCTTCCCCATCCAACAGCATCTCCTGGACTCGGAGCATCTGGTCCTCCTCTCACACGCTCTCTCCACCCTCGACCCGCACCGCCGCCTCGTGAGTGCACTTTTGCTAACACATGGGCAGAGGCGGCGGGTACAAATGGGTAGTGGTGCGTACAAATGAGCAGAGGCGGTTACAAATGGGCAGAGGCAGGTACAAATGAGGGTACAGAGGGGCAGAGGTGGGTACGGATAAGCTGCAATTCTCTGTGCATGTGCCGTGTTTTCATGCACCTTCCCTAAGAAGTCATATTTTGAGTCGACTCAAAACACGACTCAATACAAGCAGAATCAGCTGCAATTCTCTGTGCATGTGCCGCGTGTTCATGCACCTTCTCTAAGATCGTTGCAACGACGTTCGCCGTTCCTCTACCTGACTCGCACCGCCCTCGCCCCCTTCGTTTCTGCACCCTGAATGAGCAGATTCTGGAGCTTCGGCTTAGCCTTAGGGGTTCTCGCCGTGTGCCATGTGTTCCTGTGCCCCTTCTCCGCACATGGTGTAATCTCTCCCTACCTCTCTCTCCCTGTCTCTGACCGTCCTCGCCCCCTTCGTTTCCGCACCCTGAATGAGCAGATTCTGGAGCTTCGGTTTGGCCTGCGGGGGTCTCGCCAAGTCTCACAAGAGGAGGTGAGTGCATGCTTCCATTTGCCCTGATTTGAGTCGACTCAAAGCAGTCTCACAAGAGGAGGTGAGTGCATGCCTTGGTGTGGCCTGCATGCATCATTCCACTTGATGCACCATTTGACATATGACGATGCACTGCGTTTACTTTTGAGTCGACTCAAAAGCCACTACGGTGTGGCCTGCATGCATCATTCCACTTGATGCACCATTTGACATATGACGATGCACTGTGTTTGACATTCGTTTTTGCGTGTTTTTTCGCAGATTGCTGCAGCGTTGGGGATGACACCCAAGATGGTGTCTTACTTGGAGGTGAGTGTGTGTGTGAAGGGGAGAGGTGAAGCACCTGGTGCTGACGGTGAAAGGCTCCCCTTTCCCAAGGTGGCAGGGGACTTGGAAGAGGAACGAACACAACAGACCATACAAAATTTGTATTCCAGACGTATCATATGTGCTTGCCATGTGCACATCACAATCGAGGGGTGTGGTGGGTGCGGGCGTGTGCATGTGTGTCATTGTGTGCGTTTTGCTTATTTCGTGGTTATTTTATACTTTCTAAGGTGTCATTTGTGGTTGCTATGTTTTGTGTGTGTTTGTGGTGGTGGTGGTGGTGGTGGGGGGGTGCGGGCGTGATTGAGTGTGGGTGCGTGTGCGGAACGCACGGGTGTGTGTTTGTGCGCACGTGTGTGTGAGTCACATTGCAGGTTTCAGCATTGAAGCAATTGAGGAAGGCATGTGTGGGTGGCACAAATATAAAGTGATAGTGCTGTTATATATACTATCCCCATCTGTGAAAAAAAACAGTGTTCACTTGCTGAAGCTGGTATGTTGTATTCCTGTGTGAAAAGTGTTCCGAATTACGGTACCTGAAAGTAGTTATTTAATTAATCAGCTCCTTCCACCTGATTCCCACCCTCCCACTCTCTATAATCACACTAGTGTGAAGCAGACTTTTCCAGTGTATTATGAATATGGACCTAACAAATGAATCCAGAAAATCCGATGTAGTTTTGATCTGGAGGCTGAACATCAGAGGAAATAAGATTATTGACACACTACACTAAGATTTCCATGTCTGTGCCATCACCATACATCCTATTTCTTAGACTTAGAGCTGTAGGAAGTTTCCTTGCAGAACCTAAGCTTACCAACCACCTCCCCCTGTAACATTCAAGATTGACAGTAACCACGCCTCCATCATGCTATCACTGTAGCAAAAATCAATTGGCTAAGGGTGGGTATTGATTGAGAGCCCGCATTGAAAGCCTGAAGCGGGCTTTGTAGCCGAAACCGAAGCAGAACAAGCGGCAGGCAGGAGTCCTTCAAAACGAAAAGAGAAGCATAAGGTACCCCTGCCTCACAGTGCCTCACCCTGCCTCACCCCTTCCTACCAACCTTGAGAGAGACCGAATGAAAGAAAGTTTGCAGTACCTTTCAACAAGGCCCAATCATGCTTATACCCACCCACCAACACCATCCGCTCTGCCCCCCCCAAATGAAATCAAACAGTGCACAGTGCGTGCTCATAGGCTGCGATCCCACCAATCCTTGACCTCGGAGAGTCGACTCGAAAATCAATGATGCATGCTCATAGGTTGCTCGTAGGTGGCTCATAATCCTCATAGGTTGCGTTCCCGCCAGTCTTTGATCATGGCGCGCACGGCATGGTTGGGCACGAGGTCCTTGGAGGGCAGCTGCTCATTGGTCATGGGCGAGCGGTCGCTGCTCTCCAGCCACGACTCTATCGCCTCCTTCTCGTACGTGTGCCCGTCCGCTGCCAGCACCGGGTTCACCATCATCTCCTGTGCGGTTGAGAGCGGTGAAAGGGGGTGGAAGAGGGTGCCAAGATGGGGAAGAGGGGGTGAGAGTGTGGACAAGCTAATAGTGGAGGCTTCTCGTAGGTGTGCCCGTCCGCCACCAGCACCGGGTTCACCATAATCTCCTGTGCGGTTGCAAGGTGTGAAGGGGATAAGTGGTAAGAGGTTTGAGAAAGTAAGAAGGCTTCTCGTACGTGTGCCTGAACGCCGCTAGCTAGCACCGGGTTCACCATCATCTCCTGTGTATGGGAGGATAGGGAAAAGGTTGTGGTAGTGTGAGAGGGGTGGTGGTGTGAGTGGGTGGACAAGCGAATATTATAGAGAAGTTGAAGTCACCGAGGGCTTCTCGTACATGTGCCCTTCCGCTGCCACCACCGGATTCACCATCATCTCCTGTGCGGGGTAGTGGAGGGGTTGGGATGTGGTGGGTAAGGGTTTGAGAGAGCATCAAGGCTTCTCGTATGTGTGCAGGGGAGGAGGATGTGCAGGAACGGGTAGAGAGGAAGACAGAGTGGAGAGTTGGAGACAAAAAGTAGACGGGGCACAAGGAAACCCAAGCTTGCCTGAGTGATGGGGCAGAACAGGCTGCTGGGCGCATCCCCAATCGACCGCTTCGCCGGCGTCTTCCTCGCCTCCTCCTCCGCCTGAACCGCTCGCGCCCGCGCCCTATCCAGCACGGGCATCACATGCGTCTCCAGATCCGGCCGCTTCTTCCTCCTCATCTCAGAACACTTCACCGCAATCTTAGCCACTTCCATGACCATATCCAGCGGCCAGTTCCCAGCGCGTTCATCTAGAAACTCCCTCATGGCCTCCTCGTCCCCGTCGTCCACAGCTTCTTCTAACCCCTCGTACACGTTGGGCTTGCGGCCGGTGAGGAGATCGAGGAGCACGATTCCGAGTGCGTAGACATCGGATTTGGGGCCGAACTCGCCCGTGCGTTGGAACTCCGGGTCGACGTACGCGAAGGTGCCGACAGGGACCGATTCTCGCATGTAGGTTTGATCCATGGACAGCCCAGGCATGAGCTTCGCCAGCCCGACGTCTCCGAGTTTCGCAACGAAGTTTTTATCGAGGAGGATGTTGCCGGGCTTTAAGTCGCGGTGCACGATAGGCACGGGGCGCGTGTGGAGGATGAGGAGCGCGGAGGCGATTTCGGCGGCGACGCGCATGCGGGTGTACCAGGGGAGAGGGGGCGTGTTGTTGGCGCAGAGGAGGCGGTCCTCGAGGGAGCCGTTGGCCATGAACTCGTAGACGAGGCAGTACCTGTCGGGACAGCAGCCCAGCAGCATCACCACGTGTGGGTGCTGAATCTGACTCAGCACTTCGACCTGTGGGAGATGGGGGAATTGGGGGAGGGGGGAGCGGGAGGAGAGGAGGAGAGAAGGCGGAGGGGAGGCAGAGGGGAGGAAAGGGGCAGGGGGAAAAAGACAGGGGAAAGGGAGGGGGAGGTTGGGGAAGCGACGGCGGAGAGATGAGGCGTGTTGTTGGCGCAGAGCAGGCGGTCCTCGAGGGAGCCGTTGGCCACGAACTCGTAGACGAGGCAGTACTTGTCGGGACAGCAGCCGAGGAGCATCACCACGTGCGGGTGCTGGATCTATCTAAGCACCTCCACCTGGTGGGGGGATGGGGAGGATAGGGAAGGGGAGGAAGGGATGAGTGGGAAGAGAGGTGAAAATTGTGGGAGTGCGTACAATGACTTGCCACAAACGTGTGGGAGCTGGATGTGACTCCACCTGGTGAGAGGGATGGGGAGGGGGAGAGGCGGGGAAACGGGAACAGAGGAATGGGGGCACGGAAAGTCGAAGGGTGAGGGTGGTGGAAGGGAGGGGGTGTGATGATGGGGAAGAAGAGAAATGAAGGTACTGGATCTGACTCAGGCACAGCCCAACACACACGTGGCCCAGCCGTCACCCACCTCTGCTATGCTCACTAACCTCTTGTTGGAACTCGTGCGCGGCCTGCATGGCGTCTGTGTTCTTGAGCACCTTCACCGCCACGGGCGTGGGTGAGGTGGAGCGTGCTACACCGCCCCACCACCTTCTGGCCTACCTTTCAGCGCAATACCCCTTCTTTCCCACCCATCTTGCACCAAAACCCTTTGCTCCGCGCACCTCTTGTTGGAACTCGTGAGCGGCCTGCATGGCGTCCGTGTTCTTGAGCACCTTCACTGCAACGGGCGTGTGGTGCAGCGTGCCTGAGAACACCGTTCCAAACCCGCCCTCGCCCAGCTTGCGGTCCGTCTTGAAGTTCTCCGTTGCAAACTGGGGGATGTTGAATGGGGGAATGCGGGTGGAGAGGGAGGGCTTTAGAGCATGATTTGTGCCCTGAGGAAGTTCTCCGTAGCAAACTGCCATTTCATGGGGAGGAGGAAACACAAGTAGCTCGGGTGCTTGAGGAGTTGATCTCTGGGATGAAATTTGAGTCCACCGAGAAAGTAACCCGCTCTCGCCGAGCGCTAGAAGTTCTCCGTCACGATCTGTTATGCATGGCAGGGGGAATCAGCTTTTGAGGCGCCTCATTCATGTGCATGCGTGCACGCCCACCCCACATTCACGAAGGCACGCCTCACTGTGCAAACGGATAGCACCAACACCCTCCTTCACCAATATACCAACTCACCCACCCTTCCACCTTCCACCTCCCCTCCACTCACCACAATGTTGTCTCGTCAGACGAGTACTCGCGGTAGTTTGTCATCACGCGCATGTGTTCATGCCCACCCCACATTCACGAAGGCTCCCCTCACTGTGCGAACGGGCAAAAACACCCTTCTACACCAACGTACCCACCCACACACCCACACACCCACCCACAGACCCGCCACTCACCACAACGTACTACAAGTAATCGCGGTACTGGGCCATCATGCGCATGCATGTATGCACATAACCACCTTCTACGCTCGGGGTGATTTTGGTGATTCGCCTCTTCAACCTTCCCCCGCCACTCACCACAATGTCGTCGTACGAGTACTCACGGCAGTTGGCCATCATGCGCATGCATGCATACACGCATGCACCCAGGCAACCATCTACTCACCCGTCCACTCACTCTCCAACCCACCCATTCATCCACCCACCGATCCACTGACCCACCCACCCACCCACCTATCCAACCACCCACACGCCTACCACTCACCACAATGTACTCACGGTAGCTGGCCGTCATGTGCATGCATACCAAGCTTCTACGCTGCTGGTGATTTTGGTGACTCCGCTCCTGCTCATTCACCTTCTTATCATTTCCCCATCCACTCACCATAATGTCGTCGTACGAGTACTCCCGGTAGTTGGCCATCATGCGCATGGGTGCATGCACGCATGCACACATCTAACCATCCACTCACCCATCCACCCACCCTCCAACTTACCCATTCATCCACCCACCCACCCACCAGCCACTCACCACCACAATGTCGTCATAAGAATACTCGCGGTAGTTGGCCATCATGCGCAAGCACCCATCTACCCATCCACCCGTCTACCCATCCACCCATCCACCCACCCACCCATCCAACTATTCAACCATCCACGAGCCCTCCACTCACCACAATGTCGTCATACGAGTACTCGCGGTAGTTAGCCATCATGCGCATGCTGCCCTTCTCCGATTTCGCCTTCTTCTCCGCCTCCTGCCGCCGCTTCTCCTCCAGCTCCAGCGCCGCGCGCGTCATCGCCGCCTGCTTCATCGCCACCTCCGTCTTCTGCGCCTCCAGCTCCGCCTGCTTCCGCGCCTCCTCCGCCGCCGCCATGGCGCGCGCCGCCTCCTGCGACGCCATCTCGATGCGCACCGCCGTTTCCAGCTCCCGCCGCTTGTTCTGCGCCTCGACCTCGCGGAGGGAGCGGTCCGCTTCGGAGAGCGCGCGCTGCGCGCGCTGCTCCGCCTCCAGACGCGCCTTCTCCGCCTCCGCCGCGCGCTGCCGCATCAGCTCCAGCTCGCGCCGTAGGTCGTTCTGAAGGGGGTTCCGGGAGGAATGGGGGAAAGCGGGGGGAAAAGGGAAAGGGAAGGGGAGGGGAGAGGGGGAAGGGAGGGGAGGGAAAGGAGGGAGGGAAGGGAAGGGAGGGAGGCAAAGGAAAAGGGAGCGCTTTGTCTCGTGAGCTCCAACTCGCGATGAAGATCGCTCTGAAATCAAGGCGTGGGGATGCCTTGAAGTAAGGCGTACTTATCATAGCATGTGGGTATTGGGAATGTAAAAAAAACAACTGGTACACGACGATTGTGTGCGGTATGTGAGCATGTGGGGTGTGCGGGAGGGAGAGGGAGCGAGAGATCGAATGAAGTGGGAGGGAGAGGGCGCTGAGGAAGCCGGCGTGGGAAAGCAGGGGGGTTGGGGGGGAGGAGGGGGGGGGGAGGAGGGGGGAGAAAGGAGAAGGAGATGAGGCAGCATACTAGGCTTATACGTTGATCTCCTCACCTCAACGCCGCCACCACCGCCAACAGAAGAAACGTCCGAAGCAGCCGGAACAGGAGCAGGAATCGCCGCAGGGTACGCATGCTGCATTCCTCCCCCACCACCACCATCACCCCCCATCTCCCCTCCACTACCGCCCGCAGGCGACCCTCCCCCTCCTGCCCCTCCGCCTTCCCCCAGCTGCAGCCCCGCGAGCGCCGCGCGCGCCTTGCTCATGCGCGACTGGAGATCCGACATGAAGTCCTGCTGCTGCTGAAACGTCGCCGCCTGATTGGCGCGCTTCCACGCGTCGAACTCCGCGAGGTAGTCCGATTGCAGCTTCTGCCCCTCCGCCGTGTTCGCCGCCTGCTTCGACCACGCCAGCGCCGACAGCGCCGCGGCTTGTTGGATATCGCTCCCGCCCTTGGGACCTCCGCCGCCGGGAGAGCTGTCCATGCTCCCGCCGTCCATGGAGAAGCGCGACTGCAGGCTGCCGGATCCGCCGCCGCCGGACGCGGGCATGTAGGGCTGCATGGGTCCCGAGCCTTGCGGGCTCGAGTCGTTGCTGCCGTACTGGCCTCTCGGCGCCACTCCTCCCCCCATCATTCCCCCATATGGCGCGTTCATTCCTCCGCCGCCGCCGCCCCAGCCCCCCCCTTGCGGAGCTCCCCCGCGCGCAGGGTACTGCTGGTACTGGCCGTAGGATGAGCCAACGGGTGCTCCGTATCCTCCGCCCGATTCGTCGTACTCGCCGCTTCTTCCTCCTGTGAATTCGTTTTTCAGGGATAGCAAGAAAAACACAAAAATGACATCATTATTTTGATTGTTCAATTCTGCCTTCCTCGCCCTTCCTGAATCTTCACCTTCCCGGATTTCAGAAAGGTCTGATCTGCCGTCATTTCTCATTTTCAGAAATCCCTGCATGATCCGAAATGAGATCATATTAGACAGCAAATTGCCACTGACGTAACGCTTACCCGATTCATTGAACCCGCCGCTGTAGGTCGGCTCGAGAGAACCCGAGCCTTGGCCGGACCCTCCCGAGCCTGGCATCAGACGGCCCGAGCCAGCAGGACTTCCCGAAGCAGATGACATGGGCGAGCCTTCCGATTCCTTGTAAAGAACGACCTTGTCCTTTTGAATCACAAAAACGGAGAGACCATGAGGCTTATAACGAACGCAGTACGCTCCGGTACTCGATGACTTGCCCCGCCTGCCAAGTCAAACACAGATCAGCACGTGAGACGGCTTCCAGATACTCTTTCCAAGGTGCATATCTTTTTAAAAAAGGCTCCCGAAGAAAGCTTGAAAAGGAGTGAAACAGCGGGCACGATGCTTACATGCTGAACATTCCTCGCGCATTGGTTCCTAGAACCAGCGTCGTCGCTTTCAGCTTGCTCGACTCTTCCACGATTCCCTTTTCTCTTGAGTTGTTTCGGCCAACCTTCAGCTCCAATTTGATCTGCAGTATCGAATGGACGACAAAAAATGAATGAAACAATATTTTGATCCTCTCTCGTTTCAAAACCGGGTCATTGTCCAGGAAAACCGCAACTCGGAACAGAATGGCTGCAGTCACTCGTATCACTACCACGAGAGACATCAGACGCGATATACCTTGGGGTCGACGAGTTTTTTCAGAGAGAGCATCATAGGCTGCACGATGGTGCGGACATAATGCACAAACATGGTGTTGTTGACCTCGCTCTGATACATCTCCACCGCTCCTGCAACCAGAACCAACCAGAAGAAATCATTGTAGTCAGCGCAGTGAGCACGCAGAAACTGTGTAACGCCATGTAAGGAGCTTTGAAAGATATTCAGGAGAAATGAGCATGCGGATATGGCAGGTATTAAACGCCAGCAATGCACTAAGTTTTGTCAAAATGGATGAAATTGCAGATTTGAACGCCGTAATGACTGCATCTTGACAAAAACAGACGAGTATGATTTTTTTTATCTAAACGACTTAAATACCTGCAACTTGCCTTCCCGCTCCTCCATAAGCACCCATACCTGATCCGTGAAACAGGAATACTAGTTAATGTTGTGCAAGCAACAATAGAAGCACAGACTTACGAAATGCGCACTTGAGGAAACAATCATCCAGTTTAGGAGAAAGGGAGCCATAAAACTGCTTACTTGGGCTGGGAATCTTAGTGACCACATGGAGCAATATAAGAATGTCGTCTGGGCTGCGAACTTTATTCGTGATGGCCCATTTGATGGCTTCTTTACACGATGGGTCCTTACTAACTCCGACAACGACCCTCTCCCCGCCAAACTCAAAGCCGTCACCAGGCGCCATTTCGAGCTCAAGTGACCAAAAGCATCGACACCGCGACCCGAAAAATGAAAAAAAAGGCGAAAAAAAAACTGCGTCTGGAAATCGCTACAGGAAGAAGCCGCGGATAGTTGGAATGTTACAGCTGGCTATCTTTCCCTGATTGCGTGAGGGCTGGGTGGAAGGGATCCAAACCCTAGCCTCTCCGTTAGCAGACTGGAAGCCCTAGGGAGTTCAAGCAGCCACAGCTGGAGGGTAGTACGAGAAGAGGTGAGTGAGGGGGGCGGGGGGGGGAGTCGCGAGGGGAAGGTTGTGGGGAAGCAGAAGCATGGCGGAAAACGGGGACAGCCAGAGGAGAGCAGAAGGCGAGCGGAGCGGAAGGGAAGCAGGAGAGTGGCGGAGGGCAAATGAAGCAGCATGGAGTGGAGGGCTGGATGTGTCCATTGCCCCTTGAAGGGTCATTCTCAACAACCAAAACATGGTTCTCCATGGTTCGGCTAGTTTTTAGACGGTTTATAAAGGACACGTTTGTTCTGGAAACCTCGGATCATGGATATATGCACACAGGGGCAGTGACAGCAGGGGCAAGGGGAGGTGGCCTTGGAGTTGGGACGAACACAGACCACGATCATGACGAGGAACGGCTGTGCGAAACAGGTAACTTGATCAAATGTTACTCTCACATCTAGATATCAACCAAACTAGATATCATAAGACTGTTTATTTGCTTCTTCACGAAACAAACCGCTTCGTTTCTATCTTTCGAAAATGCTCGAATAAGGCCGTTACCAGCTCCCATCCAACCCTTGCATTTTTGGGTGGCATTAGGGACGAGGATGAAGCAGATGTACGGTGGACGAAAGTGTTGTCCGTTTGCAGAAAAGGACCATTTTCACTTGTCCGGCAGTGTTCGCTACCCCAACGAACCATTTTGTAACGTCACGTAGCTGGTGTTCTCGATATGTTTTGGAAATCCCTGCCAGTTCAGAGTTTTACACCCTATTCATCCTGCCCGTTGATGTGTTCTCGTTCTTACATCATTTACTGGGTTCCTTCTGCCCACAGAAAGCAGCCAGTGTTTTTTTAGCCCGACACTAATGTTCACGGTCACAACCAGGTTGCCAGGCTTTGTGAGGGGCAAGGGTGACGACACCAGGCTTTGGCGTTTGCGTGTTTTGCAGCATCTATATTGTCTCTTTTGTGGGAGTAGACTTGGCCAATTGGGGATTTTTTTTTAAAGGGGGTGTAACATGTGCGCAAGAACTAAGCTGGGCCGTGCTGGGCCGCTACGGCCCAGGGGCATTTGCACGGACCAGAGCGGACCAGCACGGACCAGCGAACGGCCCAGTTGTGGACACGGACCAGCATGTACAGTGCGAGACGCACGTACGAAAACGAGGCTCGACACGCATGACCATTTCCAGAGCGACCATCTCGCATGCGAAAACTGCGTTTTGATCGTGCGCCAGAAGGAGCTGCTTTGTGCGAAATCTTGTAAAGGACGCGGTACAGATGCAAATATCGCAGGATCGTCTGCACATATCGATCCCCACAATTGATTGGGCATATCGATTGGCGAAGCGTAGCGATCGCGACGTTGTAACGAACGCCACTGAAATTTTGATAGAGCTCCCGCGATTTGTGATCAGTCGCATTCACACACTGTCCAAAAAATTGGGCCAAAAAGAGTACTGTAGCATAGTTACAACGTGGAAAATAGGGTAACCGTTTTGCACATCGATCACGACTGACGATCGATTGTCTACTTCGACCGCGTCCTAAGGCGCGACCTGGCTCACTTTTGTTTTCGTCAACACTTCGTTTCGAAGCTGCAATGCACTGTGCATAGCTGGTCCGCCGCAAATGGTCCCCGGTACCACGCGGAACCACTTTTGGAAGCGATCCCTCTAAAATGGTGGCCACATGTATTCGCTGGTCCATTTCCTTGTAAATGGACCAGCGCGCAATGTAACACCCCCTAAGAATGCGTTCTCCATCCACTGGCTGGCTGATGAGGTAGCAGTTTCGGTGTGTTCCATAGCACTGGCAGCAGTATGTTGTAATTCGCAATCACAATATACAACTATGATACGCAGGGTAAACATGGCAAACAAACCTGGCTCCCAGAACCCTGCACGTCACTCCAGTTGAGGTGAGCCTGGTCACTGCCAACTCATGCATTGGCCCAAGGTCCATGTCCAGTCAGCGAACCGCGAATTTCAAATCGAGCCGCATTTATTTCTTACCGTGTCGCCTTCTCGCATTTTGCACGTAGGAAATTGCACATCCCTTCGAAAATGTGACATGGATGGGATGAGATTGTAGAGGGCTCGGTTTTGTGAAGAGCCCTTGGACATGGCAGCAGTATCACTGCAGCACAGCACGAGTTTGCTACGCAGGCGTGTACAGATATCTTGCTGTTGATCTTGTTCTGTACGGCTGTTAGCGAATAGTAAGTACACTGATGCAGTTGTTTACTTTCATCCCTTCTGTGAGGAGGTGCTGCAAGGACACACCTGGCGTGATCGTTGCTTCCTTACGGGGTTGTATGGCTTCGTGAGACACAACTGTTCCATCTTAGCTGTTCTGGTCGAACCAACCCCGCTCCCGCCTTTTTCCTTTCCCTATCACCGTCTGTACATTCCCTCGATACAAGTTTGCCCTCCACTCCTGTCCAGCCCATAGTCGAAACCACACTGTTTTGTGACCCTCGGGCTGCCATCCGGCTAGATTGCCAGACGACCTACGAGGCACGAAAGCATCACAAGCCACTTCATAGCTTCTAGGCCTCCCTGTTCCGGCTATCCAAAATTGAGGGTGCTTGAAACCAGCGAACCCGCTAACGAAACGGAGAAGTAAGGCCACACAAGGACAGCCCGCGAGGTTGCAACCATTAACCTAACTACCGTATCACTCGGACGTGGTTATTGCTGCTGATTTAGTAGTCACACCTTTGCTTCAGCCGGTGTGGTCTAACAAGCCAGTCAAAGCGGCAGCATTAGCGTGCAGCGAATGCCCGCACGCATCTTTAGTTGGCTCCTACAACATCACGTATAGCAACGACTGAGCGTGTTTAGTTCCACCCATCGACCATGGCGTCGTGCGCTTCGACTGCTTACCGAGTGCCGTTCTAGCCAGATTTGTCTAAACAGCCTGAATCCCTAGGCTTATTATTGCAACGACGAGGCCTAGTAGCTGAGGCTAGCCGACCACGCGACATGGCTATAGGAACCGTTTATCCGGAACATCGAAATGAACCACCCAATGCCATCGTGCCACCTGGAAGCCCCAACTTGAGCGCAATCGCGGCGACGGCGGCATCTCTAACCACTGACTCGTACAGCATCCTTGCCAGCGCGGATCTGACGTCAGCGCTCTCTCTGGCCGAACACGTGGCACGCCTGACCGCGGCTCCGCACCTTTACGTGCATCGCATCAGCGTGGAGAAAGTCGCGGTGTGCGTGCGACAGCTGCTGCCGACGCTCCATCTTCTTAAAAGCTCCGCGCCGTCGCTCTCCTTTGATCCGCGCTCCGCGTTCGTTCTCCGCCGCCTCGCATCGGAGCTGAAAGACGTTATCGCGTTGCTCAAGGCGTGCAAGCTGACTATACCAGGGATGTTTTTCAGCCTTGGGCATCATCATAAGGGGCTGGCGCGCAAAGCAGACGCGTGCGTGACGGAGATTCGACATTGTCACACCGTCTGCTCGATGCTGCTGGGACAGGCTTCGAATACCACCAATGCCAAAATCGCCGCCGACCACGGGCCGCTGTCGACCTCGTTGGTGTCACAAGCGCCACCGCCGACGCAGCAGAACCACTTCCCGTTACGAACCGTCTCATGCAGTCACACTAGCGGGTCGAGCAAGGAACCTTCCACGTTCCTGGAGTCTTACAGCGGGAGCGGTATCACCGGCGGAAGCGGAAGCTCGGTAATGTTTCCCGGCGACGGGGCGGAACAGCCCGCGCGGGTTCTCCAGCAGGTGGCGGAAATGTTTCCCCAGAGCCCCATGATCGGCCCCTCCGCCGCTACGTTTTCCGCCAAAGACTCCCCAAGGCCTCCCGGGATGATGACGTGGCAGCAGATGCAGGTGCGCGGGATCCCCCCGAGGTCGATCTCCGCCTCCGCCGCTTCCGGGTTTCGCGGGCCGCCTGCGGGGGGACTGTACGGGAGAGGTGGGTCCGCGGGGCGGCAACGACCGGGGATTTTAGCAGGGGCGCCGCCGCTGGCGCTCCTCGGGGGGGAGCGGAGGGAGCGCGATAGCAGTGCAGCCGATGCTGCAGCGTCCGCGGCACTCGCCTTGATAGGAGCTAACAACGGCGGTGGCGGCGGTGTTGGAGGGAGCCGGTTCGCGGGCCCGGGCCGAACCTACACCGTCTCCTCCGCTTCCTCCGGCAGGATGCAGCCATACTACGGCTCGATCGCCGTCTCGCCTCGTCCGCTCAGCCCCGCGACCGCCGCCGCCGCCGCCGCTGCCGCCGCGTTCGCCGCGCCAAGGATGTTCTCCCCGCGACGCCCCCGCGCGTCGTCCCCGCTGCCGTCCGCGCTCAATCGGTCGAGCATCTCCGCCGCCGCTGCGGCGAGCGCGAACGTGTGCCGGCTAGTGGACGCACTGGCGGAAGGATCGGCGGAAGAGAAGCGCGCGGCTCTGGCCTCGCTAATGGATGTGATTGTAACGGATGAGGGGAAGCTCCAAGCCGCGGCGGCGGGGGCGGTGCCGGTCCTGTCGGTGCTGCTGTCGTTGCCTGAAGACGACTTCCTTTTGGACGACGAGTCAGCGTTACCCGGTTGCGCAGACGACGATGATTGGTTCCAAGGAGGGGGGGTGCTCTCCGCCGGGGGAAGCGGGGGTGGAAGCGGAGAGGGGAGCAGAGGGGGGAGCGCGGGTAGCCGGGGAACGGTAAAAACAGGCAAGGGCAGCGGGGGTGTGGAACGGGGAAAACCAGGAGGGATCAGTTGCGGAAGGGGCGCGGTGGCGGCGTTGCTTCCGCTTCCGCCGCTTCCGGAGCCCCCTCCACGCGAATCGCTGAACCTTCTCGTGGCGCGCGCTTTGGTGCAGCTTTCCGCGCTTCCCGCTAACTGCCAGGTCATCGCTAAGGCGGGGTGCGTGCCGTCGCTAATCGCCATGCTTCGCGGCGGCAACCCCGAGGCGCAGGCGGTCGCGGTGAACCTGCTGCTGAACCTTGCGACGGGCTGCGACAGCGACTGCGACAGCAAATCGCCAGCGATCGTCGCAGGCGAGGCGATCCCGTCGCTCGTCGCCATCGTCCATTCAGCGAGCGAGGCGAAAGTCCGGCGACAGGCGATGGAGGCCCTCGCGCATGTCGTCGCGAAGGCCAAGGAGAACCAAGACGCCGCGGCGCGAGCCGGCGCGATCCCGATATTGACAGAAGCGTTAAGAGAAGGCTCGCTGCTGGTACAGGAAAAAGCGGCGTTTGCGCTGGGCTCGATAGCGGAGGATAACGACGAAAATAAAGTAATGATTGCTGGGACGGGAGCCGTGCCGCCGCTGCTAGATCTCCTTCTGTGCGGGCCGGCAGATATCAGCCTGCAGGAGCGCGTTTCGCGGCGGGCGGCGTGGGCGTTGTTTGCGCTGAGCTCGCATCGTTTGTCCGCTTCGTACATCGTAGCCTCTGGCGGGTTGGACGTTGTGAAACGAGCTAACGAGGATGGGCCGTTGGATACGAAGGAATGGACGGCGAAGATCATCCCGCTTTTGGAGCCAGTGGCGGAGCAGCACCAGCAGGAGCAGCAGCAGGCGGCGTGGCAGCAGAAGTGGACGAATCAGCGCCGGGGGGGAGCTGAAACGGCCCTGCGAAAATCGTACGATGACGTGGCATCGTTTCAAGAAGGTCAGCGTCCGAACGGGCAGAAACCTTCCAGGTTTAAAGAGCGGGATAATAGCTGCCCAGATGGGTCAGAATTGGGTGACAATGAGACGGAAGATGGGCAGAGGAGGAAACAATTGCAGGAGGACGAGCAGATGGAAGCGAAAGTTGACAAGAAAGTGGAATCTAGTGAGAAAGCGGAGTGCGAAGTAAAGAGCACGGGTGGTGAGGAGGAAGCGGCTTATAAGGTTACGAAGAGTCATGATTTTGGAGAGAAAATTAAGAATGAGAAGCAGGCTCTGGAGAAAGAGCAGACACAGCCACAGAAGCACAAGCAGGAGGGACAGCAGGAGCAGAAGCAGCCACACCACAGGAAGCAGCAGCATCAGCAGCAGCAGCTCCAGAAGCGACCAATGTGGCAGTTCAGTGTTCATCCTTCATCAAGCCCTGGTGGAAACTTCAGGCAGATGTGCAAGCAGAAGACGCAATCACCACTGCCACAGCAGCAGCTACAACAAAACAAGGCGGCCAGCAATGTCAGGTAAGGATTGAGGTAGAATAAATCCAGTGTGTGACAAGCAAACAGTGTGAGTACTCTAGTTTTTCTACCTGGAAGAATGACCATGCACACTATTATGCTCTCCATTCTACAAGTTTTCCACTCTAGGGACTGAACCACGGCATGCTTTGCCGTCCAATTACCATATATGCTTAAAACACTCCTTGATTCCCGTTTTCAGGTCATGCAGGGTTCACAAACAGGAGTTGTGACCTGGAAGATGCGGCCTTCTAACAACTTACCCATGCACCTTGTTTCGTCCCAAGGCGGAGAGGCTCTTTTGACTGACCTATGGCCATTCGCTACGTTTCTTTTGATGATAATGACCTGACAATCTGAAGTGGTAGGCTTCTTTTTTCCAGTTTGCATGCTTGTTTAGACTAACTTTCATTCATGCTTTGCTGAAGCTGTCCATAATGTTGCGTGCATTTTCGCAAAAAGTGCGTATAGTGCTTGAGATGGCTGCGTTCCCTCTCGAATGGAGTCAAGTGACAATATTACCAGTACACTTCAAATTCAAAACACCTGCTAAGCTGGAACACGCTATTGACTTTAAGGATCTTGTAACGGGTCACCCGTTAGAACCTACAGCACTTTGTCCACGAATCGGCGACACGCTAGTTTTCGGTGTGCTGGGCAATCGGGTACAGTAACGGACGGAAGCCATGTGATGGCAGGTGTGGTTTAGGTTGGAAGACTCGCGACAAAATTTGGCGAGGCACGGTGGAGGTGTGAAGAAGGAGCTGTAGAGGAATGTGGAACCAGAGCGGGCAGTTTCACCAGCCTCGTGCTTTGTCGTTGACAAACAAACTCGAAACGGTTGGCAGAAACGCCCGTTACTCGGTTATTGAAGGTTCGTTGTATCATACACATCTCAAGCGGAAAAATTATTTCGGTAAAGAAAGAAGGTTTTTGCCTTCAAGAATGTGTTGCCGCTTCTACTCGCGTTTTTGTTTGGTTTCCATGTTGTAATCTTGCAAAATCTTTGGGTAATTCGCTCCATCGCAGCCCTTTCTCCTCCACGTTCGGACGGCCATCCTGTACCGTGCCGCTTTCTTCTGGCTGATGCCAGTTTTTCCAATGGTGAAAATCTCTCCATCAAAAGAACTTATGTTAGCTTGTCCTTTTCTCCAGCCTGCCTTGCTTGCTTAGCTTATGGAACACAGCATTGAGAGACCCATGGCTGGAACAGGAACGATATCACAACAATCTTGCATCAACAATCCCGCTAAATAGCTCGCGCAGCATTGCGATCGTTCGCGTGGTGCGATATAAATAGAAAGCGAATGCTTGTACATAGAGCCGTGATCTCGCCTTCCCAACTAGCTCAAGCTTTTTGTTCCCACAAATTTCGTGTAATTCGAGTAATGTTACGTTTTCTGTGTCGACAAAAAATGAAAGCTCAAGCGTGAGAGTCTTCGCATTGTCATTTAGAGCACGGCGATAAGCTATTTCTTCCTTAACAGTGAAGCCTGGGTACCGTTAATTCCCTCAAAAGCGTGAAGACCACTGGTGCACCAGTGACATAACGCCAAGGATTGCCAGGGAATGCCACGGATTGCTTTTAGAACTCCTGGATGCTTTGGTGATGACGAAAACTCGAGTAATGGCGGGCGAACACAACGAGTCTCTTCATAAGCTATCGGATAGTAACGGCGCTGGCTATAATGACGGAAACACTCTCTCTTGTCCAAGCTGTTTATATCCTGCGCGGTTAGCCATTATTCTCTCGTTCTAAGAGCTCGCCACGTGGCGCAAGGACCAGCACTTCATAGTCTCGTCATTGGACGATCCTGTAGGGTTCGTGGTCGCGTCAAATCAGGGATTGATCCAGCGGGTATCGCGGAGCCACGCGACGACTATGTTACACGCAACAGTCGCCGACGTAGCTTCCAGCCGTGCTTCACCACCCTGTCTATCTCCCCGCGATTCACGGCGACAGCCTTTGAGTTACCGTTGCTGTCGCGGAGCGAATCGACCTGAAAACATGCGCACTAGCTGCGACTCACAGCGACAGCAGCTACCGCGTTTTCCGGAGCTCCTGACGAGCCTGATAGTACCGTTGCTGCTTCTGCTGCTGCTGGCACTGGCAGTCGGTCAAGCAGAAGGTATGCCCGGAGATTTCGGTTCTAGATTAAGTTAGGGTCACTTTTGAGAATTCTCAAAAGGTATGCCAGGAGCTTCGGCTCAAGATGAACTTGGAAAGGTTCTCTTCGGTTCAGGATTGATGTGGAAAGGTTCCTGGCGGTTCAGGATCGATATGGGATATGGGAAGGTTTCCAGCTCAGGATTAGCGTGGCTGCTGCTAGTCTGTCTACAGACGGTCCTTTCTTGCCATCCCTTTCTCACCCTACTGTCAACCCACCTTCTTACTCACCCTCTCCCTTCCCCTCCCTTTGCCTCTCTCCCCAACCCCCTCCTTCCCTTTCCCTCTTTGATCCCCTCGTTCTCGCTCTTCCCATCCCTTTTCCCTCCCACTTCCCCCCCACGCCCTCCCTCCCCTCCCTTTTCCTCCGTTTCCCCACTCCCCCCTCCCCCTCTTCCCGTCTCTCTCCACCGCTTCGCATCCCTTCCCACTCCTTTATCCACCAGCCGCGTGCCCGCTGCTGCCGGAGGTGCATGTGGACGCGACAGCCAGCAGCCAGGCCGCTCAATGCTGTGGGGACTCCGGCAATCCCTGTGGTGAGCTGCTGGAGAGTTTGCTAGAAACTATGTTGTAAAGTGTCTGTGAGATTTGATCCCTGGCCCTCCGTTTGTCCGTTCAGTCACCTCTTTCTCGCTTTCTTAAATTCACTTGTGATATTTTCCTAAAACCGAATCTTGCTCTCTTTTGCTCCGTTCCCACACTGACCCCTCTTCCTTCCCTCTTCCCTTGTCACATGTCTTGTCTTCCCTGACTTGCGTCCGCCCAATGTCTTTCAGGCACAATCGAACAGGCTCTTACCATGTAAGTCCCCTGTCTCTATCTCCAAACCTCCGCTCCCCCCTTTCTCCCTTGCCTCCCTGCTTCCCCAACTCCTCCTTCCCTCCCTCTGCCCCTCCCTCCATTCGCCCTCCGCCCGTCCGTCCCTCCCTTCGCATTCCTTCCTTCTGTCCTTTCTCCAGTCACGCTTCTTATGAATCCCTTCACTGCCCCTTGCTTACTACACCACTCTCGCTTTCCCCCACACTCACCCCAAATTCCCTGTCCCCACCACCTCAACCTTTCACCCCTCCACTCTCCCTTCTCTTCCCTCCCCACCCCCACCAGCATCCCCCCCAACAGGTTCCACCATCCTTCTCTCTCCAGACACTCACCCTGTCCCTCCCTTCGGCCTGCAACTGGGGGGTCTTCCCCCTCACCATGCTCACCCTCCCCCACACTCACTCCAATCACTGCGCCATACACACAGTCTTCATCCCTGTACCGTCAACCTTTCACCCCTCCACTCTCTCTTCCCTTCCCCATCCACTTCCCCATCCCCACCAGCATCCTCTTGCAGGTGGCACGGTGGTACCTACCATCCCCCTGTCCCCAGGCACGCACTCCGTCCCTCCCTTCGGCCTGCAACTAGGGGGATCTTCTCTTCCCCTCACCATCACTACCGCCTCATACCCTTCCCCGTACCCTTCCCCAACCCCACGCACCAGTATCCCTCCTACAGGCGGAACCATCCTCCTGTCCCCTGGCACTCACGCTGTCCCTCCCCTCGGCTTGCAACTGGGGGGTCGTCCCCTCACCATCACTGCTGCCACTGCTACTGGTGACACCTCCGCCCCTCCCGTCATCAGCTGTGAGAGCAGCAACGGCAGCAACAGCAGCAGCGGGTCGTGTTTAACTGCCACGTGTGCAGCTTCCAGCACTGGAGCAGGGGGCGGGAGCATTTGCAGTGAGCAGCAGGCGAAGCTGGTGTTGCGGGGAGTGGTAGTGGCCAATGGCAGAGCAGAAATCACCAGCAGTGTTGGCACTGGCAGCAACAGCAGCAGCAGCAGTGCTGGTGGCAGCGCAGGAAGCGGGGGTTGTCTGCTGGTGCAGGGGCAGGCAGTGGAGGTGACAAACTCCTCGTTCCTCAACTGCACTGCTGCTGACGGTGGTGGGGCAATCTTTGCTGTTGATTCCCCCAACGTTACCATCTCTGGCTCTCGCTTTGAAGGCTGTAAGGCTCTTGGCGGCCCCACTGCCACTGCTGGCGCTGCTGGTGGTGCCGGTGGTGCTGGCGCCGGTGGTGCTGGTGCTGCTGGTGGTGCAGCTGAAACCATTGGCAAAGGAGGAGGAGCCGTTGCTCTATACAGCGTCGCCCACGTGGAGGTCTCCGATTCGTCCCTTCGCGACTGCACCTCCTCATCCACCAATGGCGGCGGCCTCACCATCGTCTCGTCCAACGCCGCGCTGACAGCTGTCCGCTTCTCGGGCTGCTACGCTCAGAACCTGGGCGGCGCGGTCTCGTCTTCTCTCTCCAACATGACTGTAACGAGCTGCGAGTTCCGCAACTCGCGGGCCATGCGGGGAGGATGCTTCTCGGATGATTCCTCCCCGCTCGTCTCCATCTCCTCGTCCTCGTTCCTCCGGTGTAACGCGGATGTATCTAAGGAAGGGGATGTTTACAGCAAGGTGAACGGCGGTGGGGTTGCACTCAATGCAACCGCCTCTTTCGCCATCCAAAACTGTACCTTCTCCCGCTGCCTCGCGGTTATGGACGGGGGCGGTCTCGACGCTCTCGATCCCGGAAACCTCACTATAGACTCCTCCACTTTCCGCTTGTGCTCCGCGTACGATAATACTGGCGGCGGCGGGGGAGCGGTGTCGTCCCGCGGCGGGAACATCACCATTCGGGGAACTCTGATGGAGAAAAACTGGGTGAACAGCACTATGGTTGGCTTTGGCGGGGCGATCACTATTATGGATACAGAATTGGGGATTTTTAACTCGACTTTCCGGGAGAATATCGCGTACGGGCATTTGTACGGAACGCTGAGCCAGGGAGGGGTGATTAATCAGCAGTGGACCAGACGGGACGTGGTGATTCCGCTGGTGATGGAGGAGTGTGCGTTTGAGAGGAATGTGGCGGATTTCGGAGCGGTGGGGTACTTTGAGGGCCATGTGACTGTGAGGCGGTCGCGGCATGAGAGGAACGAGGCGCAGTTCAGATACGGCGGCGCGTGTGAGTATATGGGGAGTATGAGGGTGGGTGGGAACATGCGTTGTTTGCTGCAGCTGTAGAGGGCGATTGCCGCAGCAGCCTCACTCCTTCCCATCTACCATCTCCCGTGCTCCCATGCACTCCCGTGCTCCCATGCACTGCCGTGCTCCCATGCACTGCCGTGCTCCCATGCACTGCCGTGCTCCCATGCACTCCCGTGCTCCCATGCACTGCCGTGCTCCCATGCACTCCCGTGCTCCCATGCACTGCCGTGCTCCCATGCACTCCCGTGCTCCCATGCACTGCCGTGCTCCCATGCACTCCCGTGCTCCCATGCACTGCCGTGCTCCCATGCACTCCCGTGCTCCCATGCACTGCCGTGCTCCCATGCACTCCCGTGCTCCCATGCACTCCCGTGCTCCCATGCACTCCCGTGCTCCCATGCACTCCCGTGCTCCCATGCACTCCCGTGCTCCCATGCACTGCTCTGTGTAGAATGGTTATTTCTGAGACGTCTCAAAAATAACCTATCTACACGTGGCGTGGCATCTACCATCTCCCGTGCTCCCATGCACTGTTCTGTCTGAACCCTCTCCCTGCTCTTCCTTGCAACCCATTCCCCCCGTCCCCCCCCAGACTACGCCACCGTGAGCACCACCATAGAGGATTCTCTCTTCGCACACAACACCGTGCTGCAGGACGGGGGGGCGATCGCCACAGCCTTCACTTCTTCATGCTCCCATGCACCGCTCTAAACCACCTCATATCCCCCCTAATCCCTCTCCCCCCCAGACTACGCCACCATGAGCACCACCATAGAGGATTCTCTCTTCGCGCACAACACCGTGCTGCAGGACGGGGGGGCGATCGCCACAGCAGGGCTGATGGCCACGGTGGTGCGCGGGTGTGTGTTTCGCAACAACACCGCCATCTCTGGGGAGGGGGGCGCGATCGTTGTGCTCGAGGTGAGTCAACCCAGTCAATCAAGTCAACATATAAAACGGGGTGGTCACATGACCTGTCTCTGGGTTCTTGAATTGAAAGTGATGCGTGTCTGTTCCATGCGCGCCTTGACCCGCCCTCTTCATTTCCCGCATGCTTCTATCTCCTCTCTCCTCCCTCCCCTCTCCTCGCCCTTCTCTCCTCTCTCCTTCTCTCCTCTCTCCTTCTCTCCTCTCTCCTCTCTCCCCTCGCCCGTGCAACAGGGAACGGAGGGAGCAGTGGAGGTGGAGGGGAGTCGATTTGAGGGCAACACAGCACCGGCATCCAAGGGGGGTGCCATCTCTGCTGCCTCTGCTCGCCTCACCCTCGCCCACACCACCTTCCACCACAACCGTGCTCTTGTCAAGGGCGGTGCTGTTGCAGGTGGGTTGACTGGAAGGGGATGGTTGACGGGAAGGGGGTGGTTGACTGGAAGGGGGTGGTTGACTGGAAGGGGGTGGTTGACGGGAAGGGGGTGGTTGACTGGAAGGGGGTGGTTGACTGGAAGGGGGTGGTTGACTGGAAGGGGGTGGTTGACTGGAAGGGGGTGGTTGACTGGAAGGGGGTGGTTGACTGGAAGGGGGTGGTTGACTGGAAGGGGGTGGTTGACTGGAAAGGGGTGGTTGACTGGAAGGGGGTGGGCTGTCTTTTAAGGGAAATGTTGTGATGCTATTGTTCGCCTCACCCTCGCCCACACCACCTTCCACCGCAACCATGCTGTTGTGAAGCGTGGTGCTGTGGCAGGTGGGTTGGAGTTGAACCGTTGAACGGCATGCCACGTGCCATCGGTCATTCTTTTGTTTTTCTATGTTGAGTTTACTAGTTTACTATGTTGAGAATTCTCCGAAGTAAACTCAACATAGTTGAACCGTTGAACGGCATGCCACGTGCCATCGGTCACTCTTTTCCTTTTCCCTTTCTCTCTCTCACGCATCTCCTTCCCTCTATCTCTCCCTGCCTCTCTCTTCTCTCCCTCCCCTACCTCGGCAGTTTCGCACCCAACTTCTCCTCCCAGCGACAACACCACCACCACCACCGGCAGCAGCAGCAGCACCCTCCCCACAGCACACTTCTCAAACGTGACCTTCGGTGAAAACAGCGCCACGCTGGGGGGAGCAGCGCTGCATCTGGGCATGGCGGCGCGCGCTGCACTCATGGGGTGCCGCCTGGAGGGCGGGCAGGCCAGCAACGGCGGCGGTGTGATGCTGGAGGAGTTTGCACAGCTGCAGATGGCACGATCCGAGTGCACTGGGAACAGGTGAGAGGAGGCTGGGGGCTGTGCTTGGGAGGTGGCTCGGGTGAGTCAAGAGCTGCTTGGTTGGTTGGAGGGCAGGCTAGCAACGGTGGCGGTGTGTGTGATGCTGGAGGAGTTCGCACAGCTGCAGATGGCACGATCCGAGTGCACTGGGAACAGGTTAGGAAGCATATAAATTCTCAATTTACATACTGATGAAGTATCCTCCCGTTTGCCACTGCCCGTTTCCTCTCCCCGTTATTTGAGATGTGTTTAAATATATATATCCCTCTTTCCTGTGCTCCTGTCCTGCCCTTTTCTTTCCCTCACCTGTTCCCACTTTCCAGCGCGCCATCTGGGGGAGGCTGCATCTCCATGAGCGAGCTGGCCTCCGTTACAATCACATCCAGCAATGTCACGTCCAACCAGGGCGGCAACGAGGGTGGCGCCATCCGGGCCACAGGGCAAACCCGCTTGACCATCACGGATTCTCATTTCTTCAACAACTCGGCCATGGATGGCGGCATGCTCTGGTCCGAGATGAACTCGCAGGTGTGTGTGCACTGCGGCTCTCCTTCCGCCTTTCCTCTGTCTCGTTTGACCCCTTAGCACATGTTGCGCACTCCACACGGCATTAAGGGCCATCTGAGTTCTTCAACAGCTCGGCCATGGATGGCGGCATGCTCTGGTCCGAGATGAACTCGCAGGTGTGTGTGCACTGCGGCTCTCCTTCCGCCTTTCCTCTGTCTCGTTTGACCCCTTAGCACATGTTGCGCACTCCACACGGCATTAAGGGCCATCTGAGTTCTTCAACAGCTCGGCCATGGATGGCGGCATGCTCTGGGCCGAGATGAACTCGCAGGTAATTCTCTCCCTCCTTCTCGTTTGACCCTTAGCACCTGTTGCGCACGGCCCATCAGAGCCATGGGGCAGTCATAATCCGCTTGACCATCACGGATTCCCATTTCTTCAACAACTCGGCCATGGATGGCGGCATGCTCTGGTCCGAGATGGACTCGCAGGTATGTGCGATGCAACCCTTGCTTGTCCCTCCCAGGTATCTGTGGCGAAACTCAGACCACAGAGCAAATGTTTGAAGTAGTGTTTTGAGACGTCTCAGCGACCGAGCCCTCCTTTCCACTGCCCTCACCTCCTCTCTCTCCTCCTCCCCACCTCCCATGCCCATCACCCCCCTCACATGCTCTCACATCAGGTGCACATCTCCTCGTCTGTCATGGCCCGCAACAGCGCCACCATCCAGGGCGGGGCGCTCTACTGCATTCACAACGCGCGCCTCTCGCTGCTCGCCTCCTCCCTGCGCGCCAACACTGCCGCACGAAGAAGGGAAAGGGAGGGGGGGTGGGGCAAAACCACTATATCTCACCTCTCTTTCTCACTGTCCTCAACTCCCTGCCAACCCTCTCTACCCATACCCTTCACTCACCCCTTCACATAATACACCAGGTGCACATCTCATCATCAGTCATGGCCCGCAACAGCGCCACCATCCAGGGCGGGGCGCTCTACTGCATTCAGAACGCGCGCCTCTCGCTGCTCGCCTCCTCCCTGCGCGCCAACACTGCCGCACGAAGAAGGGAAAGGGAGGGGGGGTGGGGCAAAACCACTATATCTCACCTCTCTTTCTCACTGTCCTCAACTCCCTGCCAACCCTCTCTACCCATACCCTTCACCCCTTCACATAATACACCAGGTGCACATCTCATCATCAGTCATGGCCCGCAACAGCGCCACCATCCAGGGCGGGGCGCTCTACTGCATTCAGAACGCACGCCTCTCGCTGCTCGCCTCCTCCCTGCGCGCCAACACAGCCGCACGCGGCGGGGCCATTCTCGCGGAAGGGGGAGTCCGCCTGCTGGTCGCTGTGCGGGTGGGCAGCAAATCGCCCACGGTCTTTGAAGGGAACTCGCAGCATGCGGTGGTGCTGCAGGGGCAGGCAGTGGGGTCTTTTTACGGGCCGGTTCTCTTTCGGGGGAATGCGGGGGGAAGCACGATGGACGTGGGGGATGGAGGGGCGATTTTTGCCACGGATTCGACCGTAGTGGTGGTGGGGGGTGGAGTGGGGTTTGAGGGGAACACGGGGCATAGAGGAGGTGCGATTTTCTGTGATGCAGAGAGCTCGCTGAGTGTTAGCTCGCGGGTGGATGATGCTGCTGTTGCTGCTGCTTATGCCGCTGCTGGTGGCGCTGCTGCTGCTGCTGCTGCTTCTACTGCTGCTGCTGCTCGTTATGATGAGAGTGCTACAGTCACAGCTGCATCAACTACAGCATCTGCTGCTGCTGACCCAGCACCCACGCCCCAAGCACCCATGTTCTCAAACAATCAGGCGCAGGAGGCCGGCGGGGCAATCTTTGTGGCCGGCAACACGTCCCTGCAGATCTCCGATTCGATCTTCGAGTCCAACCGGGCGGCGATGGGGACAGGTGGCGCGATCCTAGTGCTCGACTACGCGCACGGGGACCTGCGGAATTGCGCTTTCCGAAGCAACGAGGCAGGCTCGGACGGGTCGGCTGTGTACCTGGATCGGGGAGGCATGGGGGGAGGTTCGGGAGGAGGAGCGGGTGGGGGTGAGGAAAGAGGGGGAACTGGGGGAACGGGGGGGGTTGGGGGAAGTGGAGGAGGTGGGGGGGCGGGGGGAACGGGGTTTAGCAAGGCAGCGGTGGGGGCTGTGGTTATGGCGTCTGATATTGCAGGGTTGCTGCAGGCAGGGAGTAACCTTGGCGCTGCTGCCAATGCCACTGCTGGTACTGCCAGCACTAGCGCCAACGGTAGCAGCAACACCATCACCAACAGCAGTGCCAGCGGCAGCAGCGGCAGCGGCAGCGGTGGTGACGGTGTGAGTGTGAGTGGCGGGCTGCTGCCTCTGAACGTGTCTGGTCTGTCGTTCTACCGCAACAGAGTCACTGGTAACGGCAGCATCCCAGCTCTTGCCAGCGGTGGCAGTGCTAGTGGTGCTGGTGGTGGCAGTGGTGCTGGGGGGAGTGCAGGTGGTGCAGGAGGGGGAGGGGCAGGGGCAGGGGCAGGGGCAGGGGCAGGGGGAGGGGGAGGGGCGGGGGGGATTGCAATGGCAGCAGGCGGGCTTGGGTCGGCGTTTCTTGACGCGACGTTCCTCCCTGCCATGCGGTCGACGTGTGTGGGGTGTGAGAGCAAAGACAAGCAGGACACCATCGGCACTCTCCCTTCCTCCTTCCGTCTCCAGTGAGTCTCAGTCACCCTCATTCCCTAACTCCCTCACTCCCTCACGTCCCCATCCGTGGCTCCCCGCTGCTCTGGTCATCATGTTTCCACTTATTAGCTCCACCCTTGTGACTTTTGAGTCGACTCAAAAGTCACCTCTGCTCTGGTCATCATGATTCATGTTTCCTCTTATTAGCTTCACCCTTGCCTCCTTCTCCCTCCCCCTCTCCTTTCCCATTCCCCCTTCCCCCTTCCCCCCAGGTGGTCAGGCCAGAATGACTCAGCAGCAGGTGCCACCACAACTGACATGGTATTTCAGGTGAAGGGCGATTGCGCTGCCACTGCCACTGCCACTGCCACTGCCACTGCCACTGCCACTGCCACTGCCACTGCCACTGCCACTGCCACTGCCACTGCCACTGCCACTGCCACTGCCACTGCCACTGCCACTGCCACTGCCACTGCCACTGCCACTGCCACTGCCACTGCCACTGCCACTGCCACTGCCACTGCCACTGCCACTGCCACTGCCACTGCCACTGCCACTGCCACTGCCACTGCCACTGCCACTGCCACTGCCACTGCCACTGCCACTGCCACTGAATCGGTATACAGTGGCAGGGCTGCACGTCACCGTGCTGGACGCCGCAGGCCTCATCCCAGTCAAAGCCTCCGTCCTCCCCACCCCCTCTCTCCATCGCACTCACTCGCCTCTCCCCTTTCCCATGCCTCGTCCACCCCCCTGTTCCGCTGATCCCCTCCCCACAGGTGGTCAGGGCAGAACGATGCATCTGGAAGCACCACGCCATTCCAGGTGAAGGGAGACAGGGCTAATCCAGTGACAGGGCTGCATGTCACAGTGCTGGACGCAGCAGGCCTCATCCCAGTCAACGACTTCCGAGCCAAAGCCTCCATCCTCCCCACTCCTTCCATAAGCGGCCTCCTGCAGGCCATAGCAGTCAACGGCCGCGCCACCATCCCCCCCGTTTCCATCGTCGAACCACCCGAATCCGGGAATCTCTCGCTCACGCTGTCGGTTTCCTCGTCGTTGGATGCGTTTCCGCCGATCGCACGGACGGTCGAGATCGTCTTCTGCCCGCCCGGGCAGTTTTACACCCGCCCGGGGATGACCTGCGAGGTCTGCCCAATCGGGAGCTGGTGCGGGTCCGGGCGGGGCGCGGAGCTCTGCCCGCCGGGCAGCTTTAGTTTTTTCCCGGGCACAGCATCCCTCACCGATTGTTTACCCTGCCCGATGACCCGCGACGTTCTTAAAGACACGCTAGCGGTGACGTGCGAGCAAGGGAAGATGACAGTAGAGGAGGGGTTCTGGTTTGACTTCAACAGTATCAGCTCTGGCATCCCTGCCGTGTATGCCTGCGACGTGTTAGATGGATGTGCAGGGCTGGTCTACCCTTCCAACTCCTCTGAACCCACTGTGATTACTACCCAACAGCCGCAGCAGCAGCAGCAGGCGGCAGCAAATGCAACTCTGGAGCAGCAGCAATGCAAGCAGGGGTACAACGAGAATCGGCTCTGCTCCAGCTGCGCGCCCGGATACTACTCAGTGCTCAAGTTCTGCTACCAGTGCGCACCCACCTTCCAGCGCCTCTTCCCGCTGCTGCTCCTGCTCATCGTGCTCGCCTGGGTGGCCATGGGGATTTTGTCGGACTCGTTTCACACCATTGCTATACTCGCTATAGAGCTGCAGATGCTGACGTTTATCGGGTCGTACAACCTCCCGCTGCCCTCCTGGGTGAACACCATTATTCAGTACTTCCAGATCGCGCTCTTCGTACCGGTAAGCACTGCTCTCGACCCAGGTGTTGTCGTTGTATGGCTCATCCCTTCCCCCATCCTCAGGGCATCATTGGGCCAGGCTGCACAGTCATAATGGGCGGGTTGTACTCCTTTGTACTCCTTTGTGCAGCAGTGGGCAGTCACGATGGTCATCCCCATAACCACACCAAACTCCGTTCCCATGATCACTTCTCACCTCATCCATCTGCCCATATTCCCCTCCAATCCACAGGACGTGATCGGGCCAGGCTGCACAGTCACCTACTCATTCGTGCAGCAGTGGGCAGTCACCATGGTCATCCCCGTTTTAGGCGTCCTCGTTTACGCCTGCCTCTACCTCACACACCGCCTCTACTCCCACACCATCACCCGAATCTACGGCACCCCCAAGAACCACCCCATCACCAGCACCACCAGCTTCACCCCTTCGGCCGCCGCCTCCGCTGCTGCTGCTGCTTCTGCTGCTGCTGCTGCGTCTGCTCCCTCTCTCCGCACCGATATCGACGGCACCAGTTTCTCGCGAGCTCCAAGCAGCATCGGCTCTCGGGCAGACGACTTGGGCGGGCACGTGACGACAAAACGCGAGATGTTTGACAAGTACGAAAACACGCTGATCCACGGGGTGACCAACTGGCTCGATCTCAGCTACGCAGCTGTAACCTTCCGGTGTTTCCAGGCGTTCTACCGGCACTGGTACGGCGCGGACGTGATGGGTGCTGCGCCGTATATCGGGTGGTTTTCCGAGACGCACACGGTGGTGTTTGCGCTGTCGGTGGTGATTGCGGTGGTGTATGTGGCGGGTGCGCCGGTGTGCTACGCGCTGGTGCTGTGGCTGGGGAAGTCGAAAGGCTTGCTGGCAAGTCATACGTACAAGATGCGATGGGGGTGGATGGTCAGCCGGTGAGTGACACATGATGGGTGGATGGTCAGCCGGTGAGTGACACATGATGGGTGGATGGTCAGCCGGTGAGTGACACATGATGGGTGGATGGTCAGCCGGTGAGTGACACATGATGGGTGGATGGTCAGCCGGTGAGTGACACATGATGGGTGGATGGTCAGCCGGTGAGTGACACATGATGGGTGGATGGTCAGCCGGTGAGTGACACATGATGGGTGGATGGTCAGCCGGTGAGTGACACATGACTTTTGAGGCGCCTCAAAAGGGGTGGATGGTCAGCCGGTGAGTTTTGAGGCGCCTCAAAAGTCAGCCGGTGAGTGACACATGATGGGTGTTGCATAGCATTGCAGGCATGCACTACGTTCCCCTCACGTGTGAGCTGCATTGCATGGTGCATGGCACCTCATGGCATGTGATTTGTGTTTTCCCACCCTCCCGCCCGCACATGTGTGGTGCATGGCATTGCATGGCATGTGATGTGTGGTGCATTGCATTGCATTGCATGGCATGGCATGGCATGGCATGGCATGGCATGTGATGTGTGGTGCATTGCATTGCATTGCATGGCATGGCATGGCATGGCATGGCATGGCATGGCATGGCACAGGTACGAGTACGACTACTTCTGGTGGCACCTCACCTGCTATGCCCGTCGCATCATCCTCGTCTCCATCACCGTCTTTGGCGTGCAGTCACCCCAGATGCAGGTATGCATGCGTGTAGTGACGGAGGTGGGCATAACAACTCTTCTCTACTTCATTACAGTAGTGACACAGTTCGAAGATTCCACTTCCCCACTCCGCCAACACTCTCCTCTTTCCCCCCCCCCCCCTTCCTCACTTGCTCCCCCACTATCTCCCCCCACCTCATCAGGTATCAGTGACTCTCCCTCTGCAAGCCATTCGCATCGGCCTGCAGTACGGCGCATCCCCCTTTGCAGCCTTCTCGCACGACGTGCTCAACTCGCTGCTCGCTGCCCTTCCCTTCTCGCCTCCTTCCTTATCCATCTTGCCATCCCCTCCCCCAATCAGGTATCAGTGACCCTCCCTCTCCAGGCCATTCGCATCGGCCTACAATATGGAGCCTCTCCCTTCGCAGCCTTCTCGCACGATGTGCTCAACTCGCTGCCCGCACTCGCAGAGCTGCTCTTCACGGTGGTGCTCACGGGCTTTAACTTCACTTCTGAGGCCCCTCAAGAATAGCCAAACAGCCACCCTGCGGAACGGTACATCCCGCTCTCCTCTTCCTCAGTCCTTTTGCCTGATCCACCCCCCTCCCCTCCCCACCCCTCCCCTCCCCTCCCCTCCTCCCCCCAATTCAGGTATCAGTGACCCTGCCCCTGCAAGCCATTCGCATCGGCCTACAGTACGGCGCATCCCCCTTCGCAGCCTTCTCGCACGACGTGCTCAACTCGCTGCTCGCACTTGCAGAGCTGCTCTTCACGGTGGCACTCACGGGCTTTAACTACATCGGCATCACCACCGGGGCCAACGTCCTCTTTGCCTTCTCCTTTGCTCTCGTCTTCCTCCCCACGCTCCTCATCCTCTGCTACGAGCTCGTCAACTGGTAAGTTGTTGTTGTTGTTGTTTTTTTGTTGTTTTGTTTTTGGTTGCATTTCACAGCCCTTAACTCTAAACTTTAATAGCTGCCTTTTTGTTCCTGCCCACGCACCTTTTCCTCGACGACAAGATGGTAAACTGGTTAGAGCAATTCCTGTAATTTTTTTCTCTGAACTCCCTTCACTCAACTTCTCATCTTTCCCTTCCCCTTTCCCTCCACTATCCCCCCCCCCACCCCCCTCTTCCTCCTTCCTCCTCCCCCCCCAACAGGTACATCACGCACTGCAATCTCAACAGCTTGTGGCAAAGCGACAAGGCCCGCAAGTTCCCCACTTCTCATCCTCTCCTTCCTTGTTCCCTCCACTTCCACACCCCCCCCAACAGGTACATCACGCAGTGCAACTGCTGCGAGCTCAGCAGCATGTGGCAGACCGACAAGGCGCGGAAATCCCTTCAAACCCCTCTCAAATCTCCGCTTCCCACCCTCCCCCTCCCCCTCCTCCCCTCCCCCCCCAACAGGTACATCACGCGATGCAACTGCCGCGAGCTCAACTCCATGTGGCAGACGGACAAAGCCAGAAAGTCTCTGCGCTCGCGCAAGCACCTGGCAGCCCTCTCAGTGGACAATCTCGTGCATCCCTCCGACACCTCCTTTCCCCTTCCCCTCCTTCTCCTCCCTCTCCCCCATCTTGCAACAGGTACATCACCCACTGCAACTGTCGCGAGCTCAACTCCATGTGGCAGACCGACAAGGCGCGCAAGTCTCTGCGCTCACGCAAGCACCTGGCGGCACTCTCAGTGGACGATCTCGTGCATCCCTCCGACATCGCCCGCTGGTTCCGCCCGCACGTGCTCTCCGCCTTCCTCTTCCACTACTCCTCTGGTCCGCCTCCCCACCATTCACTTTCCGTTTTCCCCAACCTTCCCCCCTCCCTCTCCCCTTCCCCCTCCCCTCCCCCCCCCCTCCGCCCCGCCCCAACAGGTACATAACGCGCTGCAATTGCAGGGAACTGAACAGCATGTGGCAGACAGACAAGGCCCGCAAGTCCTTACGTTCGCGCAAGCACCTGGCGGCACTCTCAGTGGACGACCTCGTGCATCCCTCTGACATGGCCCGCTGGTTCCGCCCGCACGTGCTCTCCGCCTTCCTCTTCCACTACTCCTCCGCCTCCCCCGCTTACCACGCCGCCCGCCGCAAAACCCTCTCAGACGAAACAGGCTTGGAAACCGGCACTGCTGGTGCTGGTGGTGGTGGCGGGCAGTTTCAGCACGTGGGTACGGCGGAGATGCGGCGGCGGCGGCGGCTGCTGCTGCGGCTGCGGGACCGGTTTGAGCGGATCCGGCTGGCGGGACCCGGGGATGCGCAGTGGATGAAGCACTTAAGTAAGAGTCAGATGTACGGGGTGCTGTCTCAGGCGCTGCTGGGAGCGGCGGTGGGGGAGGTGACTGTTGCGAGAATGCCTGTGAGTAGTGGGAGTGAAGGGCTGCTGGAAGGGGGTGCTGCTGCTGCTGGTGCCACCGCTGGTGCTGCCGCTGCTGGTGCTGGTGCTGCCGATGCTGCCGATGGCGGCGTTGGCAGCGCTGGTAATGCTGCTGCTGGTGGTATTGCTGGTGGGTGCTACCATAATAGCCCTTGGGGGGGACCTACTGCTGCTGCTGCAGGGCATGCTTTCAGTGGCAGGCTGGTAGGGGATAGCAGCCGGCTCACTGGCACTTCCACTCCCACTAATAGGCTAAGCTCCTCCGAAGCTGGCTCCAGGAGGCTCGGCACCCCCGAGGCTGGTTCACGGAGGCTTGGGACTCCCGAGGCTGGTTCACGGAGGCTTGGGACTCCCGAGGCTGGCTCGCGGGGGCTCAGCACTCCCGAAGCTGGCACGAGGGCTGTGTCGAGGAGGCTCGGCACGCCGGAGCTAGGTTCCGCGAGAAGAGTGATGGCTTCGGGCTCAGCAGAAGGGGGAGAGGCACGGTTGGTAGACTTGGGCGCGGCAGCAGAAAGAGCAGCTGCAGCAGCAGGAGGAGGAGCCGGAGAAGCAGGGGGAGTAGGGGGGGCATCACCAATGCCAGCGTTTTTGTCTGCATCAGGGAGGTTGGATGTGACAGGGACGGGTGCAGCTGGGGTGGGTACACCTGGAAGAGGTACACCTTTTGGGGGAGGTACACCTGGGCGCAGCACACCTGGGGGAGGTACACCTGGGGGGGGCACGCCTGGAGGGGGAGGTACACCTGGGCGCGGCGTGGCACGATTTGGGTCTCGCAGCCTATCGAGACGAGAGCGGTGGGTGCAGCCTGAGGTGAGTAGAGGTGGTGAGGCGAATAGAGGTGATTCGCTTAGAGGTGATCCGTTTAAAGGTGATCCTTCTAGAGGTGTAGGGGATGGAACAGGGGGAGTGGAAGGGGCAGGGGGAGGGGGAGGAGGAGCGGGAGAGGGAGGGATGGGGCGTTTGGGAGCGGTTGGGGGGGTGGAAACGGGAGTGGGAGCGGTGGGATGGGATCCAGATGAGGAGGACGAGGAGAGAATGCTGCTGGAGTGGCCGCCCAGGCTGGACCACCACGTTAGCTGGACGGCAACTAATGCCGCAGGCGGCGAGCTCGAGCGGCGGGGTTTGTCTGGTAGTGGAGCGGATGTGCTGGTGAATGGGGAGGGGGAGGAAGAAGACGGGGAGGAACTGGAGAGGAATGGGTGGCGTGGGGAGGAGGACGGGGAGGAGGAGGGGGAAGACGGGGAAGAGGGTGAGGAGGATGAGGAGGAGTGTGAGGGGGATGAGGAGGATGGGGCAGATCTAGAGGAGAGAGCAGAGCAACGGCGGCATCAGCAGAGGGAGCAGGGTGGGCAAGGGGGTTATAGAGGCGGGTACGGGGAGGGGCAGGGAGGCGGGGAGGCGTACAGGGAGGGCAGAGAGGGCGGAGGGGGCGGAGAGAACGGAGGGGAGGGCGGAGAGGGGGGGGAAGGGGGCTATGTGGAGGCTCGGATGAACATGGCGGAGCTCACGCTGCTCTTCCAGCGCCACCTCGCTCTCCTCGTGCGCTCCGAGGCCCTCCGCCGCCCCACCTCGCTGCGCCTGCTGCTGCAGTCGGAGGCAATTCCAGACCTTCTAGCCTGGCTCACCTCCCCCCACTGGTACGTCTGTGGGCGCTTGCTCATGGTTCTGCTGTTGTTGGGGGCACGGCACGGGCACCCTAGGCCGTCTGCCGCCACACCTCCCTGCGCCTCCTGCTGCTGCGGTCGGAAGCCATCCCTGGCCTGACCTGCTCGCCTTTTGAGACGTCTCAAAAGTCTGACCTGACCTGCTCGCCTGGCTCACATCGCCCCACTGGTGGGCTCGAATGCTGTGCTGTGCCTCATGTCCTCCTACCCGACCCCTCTTGTTTGAGATTGATTTTGAGAATTCTCAAAATCAATCTCAAACAGAATGCTCTGTGCCTCATGTCCTGACCCCTCTACCCGACCCCTCTTGTCATGCCACACAATTGAGACAGAGGACCAGCATGTCCCCTCCTTTTCTTACCTTTCCTCCTCCCCCCCTCCCCCCACATGTCACACCAGTGAGGCGGAGGACCAGCAAGTGTAGAGGGATGCGGTGGCAATGGCGCGGTCTGCAGCGGATCTTACCTTTTCCTCCCTCCACCCCTCGTCTCCTCCCCCCCTCCCCCCACATGTCACTCCAGTGAGGCGGAGGACCAGCAGGTGTTGAGGGACGTGGTGGCAATGGCGCGGTCGGCAGCGGTTCTTACCCTCCTGCCTTCTCGCCCCTCTCTGCATTGTGTCCCTCCCCTCTCCTTGTCACTCCAGTGAGGCAGGGGATCAGCAGGTGCTGAGGGACGTGGTGGCAATGATGCGATCGGCTGTGCTCCTTACCTTCCCTCCACCCCTCCACCCTTCCTCCCCTACTTTCCCCTCCCTCTCCCCTCCACAGTGAGGCGGAGGACCAGCAGTTGCTGAGGGACGTGGTGGCAATGATGCGGTCAGCATTGCTCCTTACCTTCCCTCCACCCCTCCACCCTTCCTCCCCTACTTTCCCCTCCCTCTCCCCTCCACAGTGAGGCGGAGGACCAGCAGTTGCTGAGGGACGTGGTGGCAATGATGCGGTCAGCATTGCTCCTTACCTTCCCTCCACCCCTCCACCCTTCCTCCCCTACTTTCCCCTCCCTCTCCCCTCCACAGTGAGGCGGAGGACCAGCAGTTGCTGAGGGACGTGGTGGCAATGATGCGGTCAGCATTGCTCCTTACCTTCCCTCCACCCCTCCACCCTTCCTCCCCTACTTTCCCCTCCCTCTCCCCTCCACAGTGAGGCGGAGGACCAGCAGTTGCTGAGGGACGTGGTGGCAATGATGCGGTCAGCATTGCTCCTTACCTTCCCTCCACCCCTCCACCCTTCCTCCCCTACTTTCCCCTCCCTCTCCCCTCCACAGTGAGGCGGAGGACCAGCAGTTGCTGAGGGACGTGGTGGCAATGATGCGGTCAGCATTGCTCCTTACCTTCCCTCCACCCCTCCACCCTTCCTCCCCTACTTTCCCCTCCCTCTCCCCTCCACAGTGAGGCGGAGGACCAGCAGTTGCTGAGGGACGTGGTGGCAATGATGCGGTCAGCATTGCTCCTTACCTTCCCTCCACCCCTCCACCCTTCCTCCCCTACTTTCCCCTCCCTCTCCCCTCCACAGTGAGGCGGAGGACCAGCAGGTGCTGAGGGACGTGGTGGCAATGATGCGGTCAGCATTGCTCCTTACCTTCCCTCCACCCCTCCACCCTTCCTCCCCTACTTTCCCCTCCCTCTCCCCTCCACAGTGAGGCGGAGGACCAGCAGGTGCTGAGGGACGTGGTGGCAATGATGCGGTCAGCAGTGGTGGCGGAGGCTGGCAGTGGAAGGTGACGTGTGCCTCGATCCCCACTCTCTTTCTCCTCCCCTCCTCCTTTCCCCCCATCCACAGTGAGGCAGAGGACCAGCAGGTGCTGAGGGATGTGGTGGCGATGATGCAATCAGCAGCGGTGGCGGAGGCAGGCAGAAGATGATAAATCATCCCTCCTCTCCTTCTTCGCCTCCCTCCCCTCTTCTTGTAACGCCAGTGAGGCGGAGGACCAGCAGGTGCTGAGGGACGTGGTGGCAATGATGCGGTCAGCAGCGGTGGCGGAGGCAGGCGGTGGGTGATGGGACATGCCTTTATCCCCTCCTCTCCTTCTCCTCCCTCCCTCTATCTCTTCCCTCTTTTTTTTTACTCCAGTGAGGCGGAGGACCAGCAGGTGCTGAGGGACGTGGTGGCAATGATGCGGTCAGCAGCGGTGGAGGAGGCAGGCAGCCGATCTTGAGACGTGCCTTATGTCCCCTCCTGTCTCTCATCTCCCTTCCCTTTGCTCTGATCACTGCAGTGAGGCAGAGGACCAGCAGGTGTTGAGGGACGTGGTGGCAATGATGCGATCAGCAGCGGTGGAGGAGGCAGGCAGCCGATCTTGAGACGTGCCTTATGTCCCCTCCTGTCTCTCATCTCCCTTCCCTTTGCTCTGATCACTGCAGTGAGGCAGAGGACCAGCAGGTGTTGAGGGACGTGGTGGCAATGATGCGGTCGGCAGCCGTGGAGGAGGCGGGCAGAGGATGGGACAAGGTTTCAACACCTCTCCTGCCCCTCTCCCGCCCCCCTCTATTTTTGTTATTGCAGTGAAGCAGAGGATCAGCAGGTGTTGAGGGACGTGGTGGCAATGATGCGATCGGCAGCGGTGGAGGAGGCAGGCAGCCTGCATTGGTCGAAAGGCTTCTGGGCCTTCTTCCGCACCCACTCCGTGCTGCACCGCGCCAAGACATGGTGAGTGAATCACTAGGAGCCCATGGCATGGTGAGGTGTTGCAGTGCTGTGAGAAGCAGGCAGCCTGCACCGGTCGAAAGGCTTCTGGGCCTTCTTCCGCACCCACTCTGTGCTGCACCGCGCCAAGACATGGTGAGTTGGGGCACGGTGAATTAAGGCATGGTTAGCCTGGGCAATCACAGGCGAGCCCAGGCAATCACAGGCGAGTCCAGGCAATCACGGGCATGGTGACCCCAGGGCATGGTGCGGTGTGCACGTGTGTTGGCTGGCTCTAAGCGGCAAGTGTGCACGTGTGTGAGCCCTGCCCGCCTGCACTGGCCGCACTGATTCTTCCACACTCACTTTGCGCTGCACCGCGCCAAGACATGGTGCGTGAATTGACATTTGAGTCGACTCATATGTCACCTCGCTGCACCGCGCTAAGACATGGTATGTGAATCACGGTAGGAGCCCATGGCATGGTGAGGTGTAGTTTTGAGGCGCCTCAAAACTAGAGCCCATGGCATGGTGAGGTGTGTAAGTGCTGTGAGAGGCAGGCAGCCTGCAATGGTGTCAGGGCTTCTGGGCCTTCTTCCGCACCCACTCCGTGCTGCACCGCGCCAAGGCCTGGTGAGTTGGGGCATGGTGAGGCAATATCTGAGAATCCAGGTCGTTGAGGTGTGCGAGTGTGTTGGCTTGTCGAGGCAGGCAGCTTGCACTGGTCCCCCGGCTTCTGGGCATTAGTTTGCAGTCACTCCGTGCTGCACCGCGCCAAGGCCTGGTGAGTCAAGTGTTGGTGAGGTGAGTGTAGGGCATGGAGGGATGGACTGCCCTTAAAATGTCTGCTCTGCCTTTTCTTTTTCTTTCTATTATTGTGTCTCTCGACTCGTGCAGTGTGCAGCCTTGTCTGCCGTCAAAGCCGCTGCTGGAAGATGACATGTAATGCAACTGCTGGAGGATGACATGTAATGTAACTGAACCGGGATGACATGTAATGGCTGCTGGAAGGGGACGTGTAAGTAACTGAGCTGGGATGACATTTTATTTTCATTGGTGTGAGGTCATTAACTGATTTCCTAAGTTGGGAGATGAGATGTAATATAAGGTAACTGATCTGGGATGACATTTGAGGATTGCTGGGAATGTCACATGTGCTGTAATAATTCAGTTTCATTATGTATCATATTTGACACTTGGGAGGGTGCTGCCAAGGCTGATGCTTGGAGTGAATGGATGGATTTCAAATTAGAGTCTTGGCAGGTTCACGGAATTGGTATCGAAGCTGCTGGAATTGGAGGTTTCATGAGGATGGGTGTGTGAGGGCTTAGAGCACATCCATAGTTACCTCAAGCAGCATGAACACAAAAGTAGGCATCACATCACTGCATAATTTTTTCGAAGGGAAAGTATATGTATCGATAAACACCTTTGCCTGGTATACATTTGAAAGTAGGGGTTCAAAATCCTTAGGAACTTGAAAAGTTGCCCCAAAACTGTGAGGCACAATAAAAACCCTGAACCTCACTGACAAATGTAAATTGGAGCTACAAAAGCTGGGAGCGAAAGAATAAAACGTGTTCAGCAGGACTCGAACCTGCGCGGGCAGAGCCCAACAGATTTCTAGTCTGTCCCGTTAACCACTCCGGCATGAACACATGTACGTCTATTCTTCTGATATTAATCTAGCCTATAATTTAAACACGCCTTCTCATTGAACGCGCTTCGTCCTTGCATGGCGGCTCAAACGTCCTTAGCGGATCTTACGGCAGACTGCTTCGCGCACTGCTGCCGATGGCTCTCTCCCCGCGACCTCGTGAATCTCTCCTTTTGCTGCTCGTCGCTTCGCCAACTTGCCAATAGCGATGCACCGTGGGCATGCTACGTGGCACATCAGGAAGAGCTACCCCGTCAGGTTCGCATATAACTCGTGTACTCAGCACGTCAGTTCTCTCATAGTTTCTGGGAAAAAAAATGTTTCGGAGGTGAGTTTTTGAGGCGAAGTCCCTTCACGTTCTCCTCCTTCTTTCCCTTCCCCTCCCACTCCCCTTCACCTTCCCCCTCCCTTTCTCTCCCCTCTCCCCTTCTCCCTTTCCTTTCCCGCACTACATGCCCCATGTTTCCGTGCTTCAGGCTGCGCTCCTCTCGGGATTCCGTCAGGCCTTCATAGAGCGCCACGTGGCAGCACAGAAGCTGCAGATCGCCGACCCTGCCACGTGCGCATGGCCCCTGTCTGGGGACGCAAGGGGGGACGCAGCCGCAGCAGGAGGCGGAGGAGAGGGGGACGGGGGAGGGGAAGGCGCGGCAGCAGCAGCATGGGGATGGGGTGGGCCAGGGGGAAGGGGAGGGGGAGTTAGGGGGGGAAGAGGTGTGGGGCAGGGCGGCGGGGGGGAAGGGGAAGCGCAGAAGCCTGTGAGCGCAGTGGTGGCGCTACAGGGGGGCGGAGGCCTTTCCGCCATCCCTGCTTTATCCTCAGTTTCAGTCCCAGGCGCTGGGGAGGGTGATGAGTGGGATGAGGAGGGAGGGGAGGAAGGGGAGGGGAGGGGGAAGGAGGGGAGGGAAGGCTGGCATCATGTGGTGGCAGTGCAGGTACGCTCCTTGGCTCTGTTTTTGTCTCTTTGGCTCTGTTTTGTTTTTGTTATTGTTTTTTTTTCCAGTTCCCCTTGTACCTCTTCCTAGTCGTGTTTATCCATTCATAGCTCGGGTTTTGTTTTCTCGTTGTTATGTTTTGTTCTCTTTTTTTCTTTTTCTTTTCTTTTCTTTTCTTTCTTTTTCGGTCTTGGTTCTCTCCGTCACCTTTTCGTGTTCGTTCAAGCGTCGCTCACTCACACTCCCCCCCCCTTCCCCCCACCCTTGCAACAAGGCGCATCACAGCAGCAATAATCCACTCCGACCACCTGCCTTGCCTTACGATTCGAAGCCAACCCAACCCAACCCAGCGTCAACGGTATTAAATCTACCCAACCCAACCACCTCCCTTGCTAGCAGGGCTCCAACGTCATCCTGTGGCGGGCAGCAGCGCCAGCAGGAGGGGTGCAGCTGTCAGCAGTGTTCACAGCACACAAGGGGCGCATCACAGCGCTGCTGCTCCCAGGGGACCTCTCGCCCTTCCCTCCTCCCCACTCCCATGACCCCTGCACCCACCTCCCTTGCATACAGGGCTCTAACATTCTCCTGTGGGGAGCAGCACCAGCAGGACGGGTGCAGATGTCAGCAGTGCTCACGGCACACAAGGGCCGCATCACAGCGCTGCTCCCAGTGGACCTCTCGCCCTTCCCTGCCGCTGCCCGCCTCGCCCCGCCCCTCCCCGCCCACACCTTCCTGCTCTCCACCAGTCTGGACCGCACTCTGCGCCTCTGGGGCAAGGTGAGAGGTGAGGGCAAGTGAGATGGTTTCATCCTGCTGCTTGTCTTGCCCCGCCCGTAGCCCCTAGCCCCTCATCCCGCCCGTAGCCCCTAGCCCCTCATCCCGCCCGTAGCCCCTAGCCCCTCATCCCGCCCGTAGCCCCTAGCCCCTCATCCCGCCCGTAGCCCCTAGCCCCTCATCCCGCCCGTAGCCCCTAGCCCCTCATCCCGCCCGTAGCCCCTAGCCCCTCATCCCGCCCGTAGCCCCTAGCCCCTCATCCCGCCCCGCCCCTCCCCGCCCACACCTTCCTGCTCTCCGCCAGCCTGGATCGCACTCTACGCCTCTGGGGCAAGGTGAGACCGGCAGCTCGTTTTTGCATTCCATCCTCACCCCTCGCCCCGTGCCCCTCACCCCCCACCTTCCCCTCCCTGCCCACACTTTCCTCCTCTCTGCCAGTCTGGACCGCACTCTACGCCTCTGGGGCAAGGTGAGAGATACTTGCAAGGTGAGAGATACTTGCAAGGTGAGAGATACTTGCAAGGTGAGAGATACTTGCAAGGTGAGAGATACTTGCAAGGTGAGAGATACTTGCAAGGTGAGAGATACTTGCAAGGTGAGAGATACTTGCAAGGTGAGAGATACTTGCAAGGTGAGAGATACTTGCAAGGTGAGAGATACTTGCAAGGTGAGAGATACTTGCAAGGTGAGAGATACTTGCAAGGTGAGAGATACTTGCAAGGTGAGAGATACTTGCAAGGTGAGAGATACTTGCAAGGTGAGAGATACTTGCAAGGTGAGAGATACTTGCAAGGTGAGAGATACTTGCAAGGTGAGAGATACGTGCAAGGTGAGAGATACTTGCAAGGTGAGAGATACTTGCAAGGTGAGAGGGTGAAAAAGGTAGTGGGGGCACACAAGTCGGGGCCTTCGTCCTTCTTTTACCTTGTCCCTTCTCTCCTATCTTATTGCTCCTCTCTACCCTTCCTCTCTGCTCTGAGACACATTCTCAGCACCTCACGCCCTTGCTTCCTCCCGTGATATACCACCCTCTCTGCCCTCTGCTGCCCTCTCCACCTTTCGCCACCTCCTTCCCTTTCTCCCCTTTGCTGCCCCACCCAGACCACCTGTCTGCGCTCCTTCTCAGGGCACACAGGCCCCATCCTCTGCCTCTCAGACCGCATCATCGGCACCTCACACCCTTGCACGGGGAGCAACAGTGATGCTTCGAGCGCAGCTATCCCTTCCTCTACTTCCTCGTCCTCCTTCCTTCCGTGCGTCGCGACTGGAGGCAGCGACAGCACCGTTCGTGTCTGGTCCCTCCTCCATCAGGTATGTGGTCCCTCCTCCCATCAGGTATGTGGTCCCTCCTCCCATCAGGTATGTGGTCCCTCCTCCCATCAGGTATGTGGTCCCTCCTCCATCAGGTATGTGGTCCCTCCTCCCATCAGGTATGTGGTCCCTCCTCCCATCATGGTATGTGGTCCCTGCCCGTCTCCCATCAGGTATGTGGTTCCCTCCTCCCATCAGGTATGTGGTCCCTCCTCCCATCAGGTATGTGGTCCCTCCTCCCATCAGGTATGTGGTCCCTCCTCCCATCAGGTATGGTGGTCCCTCCTCCCATCAGGTATGTGGTCCCTCCTCCCATCAGGTATGTGGTCCCTCCTCCATCAGGTATGTGTGTCCCTCCTCCCATCAGGTATGTGGTCCCTCCTCCCATCAGGTATGTGGTCCCTCCTCCCATCAGGTATGTGGTCCCTCCTCCCATCAGGTATGTGGTCCACTCCTCCCATCAGGTATGTGGTCCCTCCTCCCATCAGGTATGTGGTCCCTCCTCCCATCAGGTTCCATGTGGTGTGGTCCCTCCTCCCATCAGGTATGTGGTCCCTCCTCCCATCAGGTATGTGGTCCCTCCTCCCATCAGGTATGTGGTCCCTCCTCCCATCAGGTATGTGGTCCCTCCTCCCATCAGGTATGTGGTCCCTCCTCCCATCAGGTATGTGGTCCCTCCTCCCATCAGGTATGTGGTCCCTCCTCCCATCAGGTATGTGGTCCCTCCTCCCATCAGGTATGTGGTCCCTCCTCCCATCAGGTATGTGGTCCCTCCTCCCATCAGGTATGTGGTCCCTCCTCCCATCAGGTATGTGGTCCCTCCTCCCATCAGGTATGTGGTCCCTCCTCCCATCAGGTATGTGGTCCCTCCTCCCATCAGGTATGTGGTCCCTCCTCCCATCAGGTATGTGGTCCCTCCTCCCATCAGGTATGTGGTCCCTCCTCCCATCAGGTATGTGGTCCCTCCTCCCATCAGGTATGTGGTCCCTCCTCCCATCAGGTATGTGGTCCCTCCTCCCATCAGGTATGTGGTCCCTCCTCCCATCAGGTATGTGGTCCCTCCTCCCATCAGGTATGTGGTCCCTCCTCCCATCAGGTATGTGGTCCCTCCTCCCATCAGGTATGTGGTCCCTCCTCCCATCAGGTATGTGGTCCCTCCTCCCATCAGGTATGTGGTCCCTCCTCCCATCAGGTATGTGGTCCCTCCTCCCATCAGGTATGTGGTCCCTCCTCCCATCAGGTATGTGGTCCCTCCTCCCATCAGGTATGTGGTCCCTCCTCCCATCAGGTATGTGGTCCCTCCTCCCATCAGGTATGTGGTCCCTCCTCCCATCAGGTATGTGGTCCCTCCTCCCATCAGGTATGTGGTCCCTCCTCCCATCAGGTATGTGGTCCCTCCTCCCATCAGGTATGTGGTCCCTCCTCCCATCAGGTATGTGGTCCCTCCTCCCATCAGGTATGTGGTCCCTCCTCCCATCAGGTATGTGGTCCCTCCTCCCATCAGGTATGTGGTCCCTCCTCCCATCAGGTATGTGGTCCCTCCTCCCATCAGGTATGTGGTCCCTCCTCCCATCAGGTATGTGGTCCCTCCTCCCATCAGGTATGTGGTCCCTCCTCCCATCAGGTATGTGGTCCCTCCTCCCATCAGGTATGTGGTCCCTCCTCCCATCAGGTATGTGGTCCCTCCTCCCATCAGGTATGTGGTCCCTCCTCCCATCAGGTATGTGGTCCCTCCTCCCATCAGGTATGTGGTCCCTCCTCCCATCAGGTATGTGGTCCCTCCTCCCATCAGGTATGTGGTCCCTCCTCCCATCAGGTATGTGGTCCCTCCTCCCATCAGGTATGTGGTCCCTCCATCAGGTATGTGGTCCCTCCTCCCATCAGGTATGTGGTCCCTCCTCCCATCAGGTATGTGGTCCCTCCTCCCATCAGGTATGTGGTCCCTCCTCCCATCAGGTATGTGGTCCCTCCTCCCATCAGGTATGTGGTCCCTCCTCCCATCAGGTATGTGGTCCCTCCTCCCATCAGGTATGTGGTCCCTCCTCCCATCAGGTATGTGGTCCCTCCTCCCATCAGGTATGTGGTCCCTCCTCCCATCAGGTATGTGGTCCCTCCTCCCATCAGGTATGTGGTCCCTCCTCCCATCAGGTATGTGGTCCCTCCTCCCATCAGGTATGTGGTCCCTCCTCCCATCAGGTATGTGGTCCCTCCTCCCATCAGGTATGTGGTCCCTCCTCCCATCAGGTATGTGGTCCCTCCTCCCATCAGGTATGTGGTCCCTCCTCCCATCAGGTATGTGGTCCCTCCTCCCATCAGGTATGTGGTCCCTCCTCCCATCAGGTATGTGGTCCCTCCTCCCATCAGGTATGTGGTCCCTCCTCCCATCAGGTATGTGGTCCCTCCTCCCATCAGGTATGTGGTCCCTCCTCCCATCAGGTATGTGGTCCCTCCTCCCATCAGGTATGTGGTCCCTCCTCCCATCAGGTATGTGGTCCCTCCTCCCATCAGGTATGTGGTCCCTCCTCCCATCAGGTATGTGGTCCCTCCTCCCATCAGGTATGTGGTCCCTCCTCCCATCAGGTATGTGGTCCCTCCTCCCATCAGGTATGTGGTCCCTCCTCCCATCAGGTATGTGGTCCCTCCTCCCATCAGGTATGTGGTCCCTCCTCCCATCAGGTATGTGGTCCCTCCTCCCATCAGGTATGTGGTCCCTCCTCCCATCAGGTATGTGGTCCCTCCTCCCATCAGGTATGTGGTCCCTCCTCCCATCAGGTATGTGGTCCCTCCTCCCATCAGGTATGTGGTCCCTCCTCCCATCAGGTATGTGGTCCCTCCTCCCATCAGGTATGTGGTCCCTCCTCCCATCAGGTATGTGGTCCCTCCTCCCATCAGGTATGTGGTCCCTCCTCCCATCAGGTATGTGGTCCCTCCTCCCATCAGGTATGTGGTCCCTCCTCCCATCAGGTATGTGGTCCCTCCTCCCATCAGGTATGTGGTCCCTCCTCCCATCAGGTATGTGGTCCCTCCTCCCATCAGGTATGTGGTCCCTCCTCCCATCAGGTATGTGGTCCCTCCTCCCATCAGGTATGTGGTCCCTCCTCCCATCAGGTATGTGGTCCCTCCTCCCATCAGGTATGTGGTCCCTCCTCCCATCAGGTATGTGGTCCCTCCTCCCATCAGGTATGTGGTCCCTCCTCCCATCAGGTATGTGGTCCCTCCTCCCATCAGGTATGTGGTCCCTCCTCCCATCAGGTATGTGGTCCCTCCTCCCATCAGGTATGTGGTCCCTCCTCCCATCAGGTATGTGGTCCCTCCTCCCATCAGGTATGTGGTCCCTCCTCCCATCAGGTATGTGGTCCCTCCTCCCATCAGGTATGTGGTCCCTCCTCCCATCAGGTATGTGGTCCCTCCTCCCATCAGGTATGTGGTCCCTCCTCCCATCAGGTATGTGGTCCCTCCTCCCATCAGGTATGTGGTCCCTCCTCCCATCAGGTATGTGGTCCCTCCTCCCATCAGGTATGTGGTCCCTCCTCCCATCAGGTATGTGGTCCCTCCTCCCATCAGGTATGTGGTCCCTCCTCCCATCAGGTATGTGGTCCCTCCTCCCATCAGGTATGTGGTCCCTCCTCCCATCAGGTATGTGGTCCCTCCTCCCATCAGGTATGTGGTCCCTCCTCCCATCAGGTATGTGGTCCCTCCTCCCATCAGGTATGTGGTCCCTCCTCCCATCAGGTATGTGGTCCCTCCTCCCATCAGGTATGTGGTCCCTCCTCCCATCAGGTATGTGGTCCCTCCTCCCATCAGGTATGTGGTCCCTCCTCCCATCAGGTATGTGGTCCCTCCTCCCATCAGGTATGTGGTCCCTCCTCCCATCAGGTATGTGGTCCCTCCTCCCATCAGGTATGTGGTCCCTCCTCCCATCAGGTATGTGGTCCCTCCTCCCATCAGGTATGTGGTCCCTCCTCCCATCAGGTATGTGGTCCCTCCTCCCATCAGGTATGTGGTCCCTCCTCCCATCAGGTATGTGGTCCCTCCTCCCATCAGGTATGTGGTCCCTCCTCCCATCAGGTATGTGGTCCCTCCTCCCATCAGGTATGTGGTCCCTCCTCCCATCAGGTATGTGGTCCCTCCTCCCATCAGGTATGTGGTCCCTCCTCCCATCAGGTATGTGGTCCCTCCTCCCATCAGGTATGTGGTCCCTCCTCCATTTCAGCCCATCAGGTATGTGGTCCCTCCTCCCATCAGGTATGTGGTCCCTCCTCCCATCAGGTATGTGGTCCCTCCTCCCATCAGGTATGTGGTCCCTCCTCCCATCAGGTATGTGGTCCCTCCTCCCATCAGGTATGTGGTCCCTCCTCCCATCAGGTATGTGGTCCCTCCTCCCATCAGGTATGTGGTCCCTCCTCCCATCAGGTATGTGGTCCCTCCTCCCATCAGGTATGTGGTCCCTCCTCCCATCAGGTATGTGGTCCCTCCTCCCATCAGGTATGTGGTCCCTCCTCCCATCAGGTATGTGGTCCCTCCTCCCATCAGGTATGTGGTCCCTCCTCCCATCAGGTATGTGGTCCCTCCTCCCATCAGGTATGTGGTCCCTCCTCCCATCAGGTATGTGGTCCCTCCTCCCATCAGGTATGTGGTCCCTCCTCCCATCAGGTATGTGGTCCCTCCTCCCATCAGGTATGTGGTCCCTCCTCCCATCAGGTATGTGGTCCCTCCTCCCATCAGGTATGTGGTCCCTCCTCCCATCAGGTATGTGGTCCCTCCTCCCATCAGGTATGTGGTCCCTCCTCCCATCAGGTATGTGGTCCCTCCTCCCATCAGGTATGTGGTCCCTCCTCCCATCAGGTATGTGGTCCCTCCTCCCATCAGGTATGTGGTCCCTCCTCCCATCAGGTATGTGGTCCCTCCTCCCATCAGGTATGTGGTCCCTCCTCCCATCAGGTATGTGGTCCCTCCTCCCATCAGGTATGTGGTCCCTCCTCCCATCAGGTATGTGGTCCCTCCTCCCATCAGGTATGTGGTCCCTCCTCCCATCAGGTATGTGGTCCCTCCTCCCATCAGGTATGTGGTCCCTCCTCCCATCAGGTATGTGGTCCCTCCTCCCATCAGGTATGTGGTCCCTCCTCCCATCAGGTATGTGGTCCCTCCTCCCATCAGGTATGTGGTCCCTCCTCCCATCAGGTATGTGGTCCCTCCTCCCATCAGGTATGTGGTCCCTCCTCCCATCAGGTATGTGGTCCCTCCTCCCATCAGGTATGTGGTCCCTCCTCCCATCAGGTATGTGGTCCCTCCTCCCATCAGGTATGTGGTCCCTCCTCCCATCAGGTATGTGGTCCCTCCTCCCATCAGGTATGTGGTCCCTCCTCCCATCAGGTATGTGGTCCCTCCTCCCATCAGGTATGTGGTCCCTCCTCCCATCAGGTATGTGGTCCCTCCTCCCATCAGGTATGTGGTCCCTCTTCCCATCAGGTATGTGGTCCCTCCTCCCATCAAAATCAGCAGCGGCAGAGCACTCAAAAGTGAGTTCGTGTCTGGTCCCTCCGCCCATCAGGTATGTTACTCCAACATGACCTCACCTCTCCTCAAACCGTCCTTGTATCATCAATGCCTCTCCTCTCTTCTGTTGTTCTTGTCTATGTTTCCGTTTGGGTGGTATCCAGTCATCCTTTTGAGTCGACTCAAAAGTCACTCCGTTTTGGGTGGTATCCAGTCATCCTCTTCTTCACACCATTACCTCACTCTCAGTCTTCCTCACTACACCCTCCTCCCAAACCCTCCTACTAAACCCTCCAACCAACCATTCTCACTATTCCTTCCCTGCTTCCCTTATTCCAATCCCCCCCCCTCTTTCCCACCTGCCAGGGAAGGGGCGGTCAGCATGTGTTGCCACACTCAAGGGCCATGAGGGGCCGATATCGGCTCTGGCTGTTGCCACGTGGGTGATTTGTTTCTTCCTTGGCTTGACTTCCGTCCTCGTGTGATTGAACTCTTGAGAATTCTCAAAAGCTGCATGCTTGTACCGTACACCAGCATCGTCCTGTCGATGCAATAACTGCCCTGCCTGTTGCTGCATGGGTGATTTCGTTCCTGGCCTCGTACTGCCACATATTGCCAGTTCTGTTCTCCTTACATGCAAGACCACCAGCATGGGTTACATGCTTTCACCATGCATATCAGCATCGTCCTCCTGTCCATGCAATAACTGCCCTGGCTGCTGCTTCGTGCGTTTCTTTCTCCCTCCCTCAACGTGTTGTTACTTGCACAAGCTTGCACGGCACCAGCGTTCTTTCCCTTTTCATTTGTCCTTCTCTCGACTCCCTCGTGCCATCATACTCCCTCCCTCCTTCACTCGCCTTCCTGCCATCCTCATTGTCCCTCTCCCTCTCCCCCTTCCCTTTCCCCTCGCCCTTTCCCTCACTCAATTGTTGGTAGGGCACCGGACTTGTTCCCCTGTTGAGTGTAGGCCGGCTACAGTAGCGTTCTAGAGGGTTATGGGTGTGCTAGACCAGACAAACATGCCCTTTTGAGTTGAAACCCAGGCGGTAACAGGCTGAGTCGTCGTCATCATCCGTGTCACTTTAACTTACCCTACTCATGCCCCTCTCCTCTCAACATCACCCCTCGCCCCCCGCCCTCCCTCATCGCAGTCACAACCCCTTCCTTCTGGCCAGTGTTGCTCGTGACGCCAAGGTGAGGATTGCTCGGGAGTTGTTTTTCCCAGGCACCTTTATCCATGATACCGTATTTGTGGTTCAAAATTCTCGCACTGATTCATAAGCAGGTGATTCACATCCACACCACCACCCTTCAGTCGATTAATTAATCTGCCTGCACGCACCCTCTCTTCCTTGATGTTTTGTCCACCCTCTTTCTCACTCGCTTTCATAAGCCGGACTTGATTGTCTTAATCAATTTCTTTTGTTTCATCTGCTGCTTGTTTTGTTGTCCCATCATCCCAAGCAGCTGCGACTGTGGGATTGCCGCCACGTGATTCCATCCTCCATCACCATGGTTGCCGCGGCGCACAAGGCGACTACTTCTCTCTCCCCAACCTCCTCCTCCTCCTCCTCGTCGTCGTCTTCCTCGCCTTGCATCGGCACGTGTCGCACGCCCACAGCCCCCTTTGCTCTCCTCCCCCTCCCGCCTCACCCCACCCATGCGCTGTGCCTTGTGGTGGGCCGAGGCGGCATAGCGGCTCTGGACTTGCTTTCAATGAAACAGGTATGGCATGGGAGGTGCAGCACAGGCACGTGTCGCACGCCCACAGCCTGTTCTGTGCCTTGTGGTGGGCCGAGGCGGCATAGCGGCCCTGGGCCTGCTTTCAATGAAACAGGAAAGGCACTTGTAACTTCCTTACCACTGAATCAGGCATGGTCCTGGCAGCGTGCACAGCCCTTGGAGCATGTTTTTGTGAGAATTCTACAAAGATCAGGCATGGTCCTGGCAATGTGCACAGTACTTCGCATATGTGCTGTCTGTCTGAGTCGTGTACAACGACTGCATTAAGGATCTGAACATTAGCGTACACCTGTCTTGTTGCCAACGCTTCCTTTGCCCGCCCCTCACCCACTTCTCTTTTCCGCTCTCCCCACGCCCACACTCTCTTCGCCCACACTCAGGTTCTCGCCCTCCCATGTGGGTCCGCCCCTCTCTCCTCCTTCGCCTCCTCTCCATCGCGCTGCATCTTTGCAGCAGGCTCTGAGGATGGGTGTGTCAGGCTGTGGCGCATGGGGCAGGTGCGGGAGGAAGGGGCAGCGGAAAGAATAAACACTGCAGGAGCAGCTGGGGCGGGAGGGCAGCTCTCAGCAGGCATGCGAGAATCTAAAGTGCTCTCAAACTGCTGCCAGGCAGGCGTGGCTGAGTTCACGCTGCTCGCCTGCTCAAAGGCGCACATCAGTACAGTGGATTTACTGTACGTGGACGGTTATAAATGCATCAGTGGGAGCCGAGGGGACGGAGTGTTGTGTGTGTGGGATGTGGAGACTGGGGAGGAGATTCGCACGTTGGACGCTACTGTTCTCCCCCCCTGGCTGGTGGAAACCGATGATGCTAGTAACGAGGGTCATGGTGATGGTGGTGGTGGTGAAGCTGCTGCTGGTGGTAACCTTACAAATGCTGGTAACAGCAGCGATTCAACAGCGGATGTTGACCTTATAGGGGAAGGTGGTGCTACAGCTGATGTTGCGACTGCTGGCGAAAGTAGGGGCAATGCTCCTGAGACCGTGAGGCGAGTTCTAGTGGAGAGTATGCATGCATGTGGGGGTGTGGTAGTTGCTGCCTTGGTGAGCTATCGCAGGAGGGCTGTGCTTGGGAGGAGGATGCAACAACATGTGGTGGAGGAGGTTGAAGGCAGATGGATGCGTTTGTGGGATTTCACTTGTGGGAAAGCTTCATTGTTAGATGATGGTAATTTTTTAAGGGAAGAGGATGAGTCTATGATAGTGGGTGGAGGAAAATTCTGGTAGTACTGGTGTTAGAGCCTGGTGTATATGCCTTTTTGGTGATAATTAACTTGGGATGTCGGATACTGATATGTAACTTGGGTTGTCTGCAGGTACCTATGTGCTTCGTGGTTATAGCGGAATACTACAATTCGCGCCGCAGGCTGTCCTCGACTTTCGTCAACGCTTCACCACCAAAACCAATGAAAATTTGTCGCAGACTCGGACGAAAATGCTGCAATGCCGTACCCATGCCCTGCGACTGATCGAGACTTGTCATGCTCCTTGCGGGTATGTCTTCAAAGTTTAGGAAATTCAGGCAATCTAGCATTTCCTAAACGATCCTACAAGAAGAGTTCATGCTGGGAATGTAAATGGTCGATGATCCGTCATCCCCTTGCAAACCCATTTTGCCCGCATGCTCTCGAAAGGGCTTCGATGGGGCCAACCAGCCATCAAAGACGTGGGTAGTTTACAGTCTTAGCCTGCAAAATGCAGAATACCATAAAAACAGAAATCAAAAGGTTCAGGGCATTGAGGGCATTTTACACCTCGTACCAACAGCCCTTCTCCTCACCACTAATATTCGTTGCCTTCGTGCGGGGCTGCGGATTGGCCATCATCGGCCAGGTCAAGGACCACAACGAGATGACTCTCGTGGATTTCAATCCAAGGCACACAGTTCCCAATGCTGTGGAGGGAGGGAACCGCATATAACCTTAACCTTGCTCGTCTCGTCCAGTCCAAGCCGGACTCATCATCAGCTGTGCTCGTACTCCTAGCGAAGGAATCAGTGGATGGGGTGAGGGTGAGGGGAAGTTGACATTTCTGCGACGCTGTTGTGACGCTGAACCGAACGCAGACGTTTTGTTCCTAGTGCACTGTCCTGGACTCTGCAGGGCTGCACTCATCCTCACTCTAGGTCTTTCTCTAGCTCCAAGCATCGGTGACGGTGTTATTTGCGAGAATATGCACGACTGACGTTCTTTTCCGCGGCTGTGTTGCTTGCGGTGTGGGTCTCACCCCCCTTGTCCCCCACGTTCTGCCAGCTTATTATCCCTTGCGCTGCGACGCAACATAATCACGCGCCGATGTGGTCACTATCCGGCATTAATTAACCCAACAGGGCAACGTCTGTCATCTCCATGGCCTTCATTTATTTATTAACCGAGTTTTAAGTACTCCCGCGCGAGACCATTCACCATATTACATTGCAACCCTAATGCGGGGGTACCACGCGTCGGCGCCTCCATCTTTGTGTTTAGGGTACCAAGCAGCAACGAATATTTTTGTTTCAAGAATCCACTGAAACTCGCCCGGTGACGGCAACGATCCGCTATCGCACATCTCGCTGCTACAAATAATCCTCACCGCGTCGTCTGATGCCTCGAGGGAGAGTCCAGGCATCGTCGGTGCGTATATTCTGCGCATTGTCCCGCCCCTTACCTTCTCTGAATCCGCTCGTGTTCCGTTCCACCTCGGAACCACAAGTATAAAATGCTTCCGCATTCGTGGTTAGGGTTTTTTTTTCGTGTTGTGTTTTGCCCCTTTTTCAAACATATTTAATTTATATTTGATCTAATTTGGTTGTGTGAGGACCGCAGGTGGCGTCGACGAAGAGGGTGCGGCAACAGCAGCAGAAGCAGCAGCATCAAATCCCGGAACCTCCGTCATTCTACCGCACCGCTCAGGACACCTCAAAAAACGCCCGACCCCAGCTCCCCGCCTCCTCCGTGCCTCCAGCCTACCCTTTCGAACCTCGCGATTCCTCTCCTGATCATCTCGCTTCATCTCCCGAGCCTCCTGGGCCGACGCTTCGTTCACACGGTCCGCACGCCGAGCCTCCTTACAGTCATATTGTCGAGTCACGTTATAGCGAGTCTTCCCACCCAGCACGATCACAGCAGAGTGAAGATCGGCAAACCCAAGGCCGTACTTCGAGGGTTGATAAGGTCAGACATTACAATGATTCAGCACCACAGCGGGATTACATGCCACAATCGAAGCAGAGTATACCAGAGGGAGCGAACGGCACGAGCTGCAGGGGTCATGGAAACAGCAGCGGTGGTAGCAGCAGCGGGTTTCAAACTCCGCCGTCCGATATTAGTCCCGGTTCTGCATCCCCGTTATTAGCTCAGCGTCCATCTCAATCTACGGCTCACCGCATCTCTGAACCGGAATCCGGCCGTCAGAATGGTAACGGCCGCGAATCAGAACGGAACGACGGCCGTCGGGGAATAAACGGTCACCGTCTTCATGACGCTGACCGTCATTACCAGCCCGCTGCTGCGGCTGAACCCGCAGAAATTTCTTTTCGAATGCACTCCCCTTCGCATCCGAACAGAACCGTGTCTCCCCCCGGTCCAGAAACAGCCATTCGCAACCCATTAAGGCCGTCCTCGCTGAGGGCTTCCTCGGAAAACACGTTCCCCGGCCCCATTGCTTCCCCCTCAGGTGGACCGTCCAATTCCGTCCTCACCGATCTCTCCTCCGCCATTGCTCTCTGCAACCGCATCGTCCATCTATCAGGCCCTTACCCTACCTCTACTTCCCCTCACCGGCACTCCGCATCCCTCCCCAGTTCCCCCTCCGCCTCCCCTTTCCACGCGACCGGCCCCCCTCTTCCGCCCATTCGGAACGCCGCCCTCCGTGTATCTGCCGAGCGTGTTTCGAAACGAACCAAGCAGCTCCTGCCGATCCTAATTCAGCTGCAAGGTCCGGCAGCCGCGAACCTCGCTTCCGATCCTCGTGCGATATTTATCATCCAACGGCTGTTAACGGAGCTAGAAACCACTGTAACTGCCCTCGAGGCATGTAACAGATCGAGCAAATCTCCATTCGCAGGCCTGTTCCGCTTCTTTGGCAGGCAACATTTGTCTTTATCCGCCTTCTCTTCCAAACCCCGTACTGGTAGCCATGCCAAACCTCTTGCCGAACCTAACCCGGTTAATTTGGATGACCCACCCCCCCTCTCCCGAGCCTTATCCTCAGGCTCGACCTGCTCCATCCCTTTCACCTCCTCCGCTTCCTCCTCCTCCGCTCTTGCCTCTCAGCTAAAAGCGTGCTTAGCTGAGATTCGCCAGTGTCACACGGAGTGCCTACTCCTGCTCGGACAGGGTTCCACGGTTTATAGGCGCACTCAGAGCGTTGGTGGGAGGAGCTCAGTGGGAGGGGAGGAAGACGGCGGAGGAGTCAGAGCAGGGGGAGGCGGATATGGAGTGGGAGGAATGGGAGGGGGAGCACGAGGAGGGGGAGATGTTGAAGGAGGACAAGGAGAAACAGGTGAAGGGTATGGGTATCAGCAGCAGCAGGAGCAAGAGCAGCAGCAGCAGCAGCGCGATCGGAGGAGCTTAGAGGACGTGGCGCTCCCCTCAAGTTCCATGGTTGATAGGTCGTTATTTATGGCAGGCGGCCGAAACAGCGCTGAGGCTGCTGGGGGGGGTAGAGGCGTGCAGAGCGGTAACAGGGCTGCTAGCACCTCTGCTGCCTCTGCCCACACTCCCACATCCCCTAATGCCGTCCCCGCCGCCGTCGCAGCTACTGCTGATGCTGCTGCAGCTGCGGCTGGCGCTAGTGACGATGGGGGCAGGGGCCGCGCAGCCGCTACAGCCTCAACACCTGCTGCGGCCACTGCTCTCTCAGCTCCCAGTAAGCAAACTCCCAATAGGCAAGGTTCCAGAAACAACCGCACTCACAGCGGAACCAGAACCTCCAATTCAGCCCTAGCAACCGCCCTCCCAGGGACGCTCCCCCCTCGCTCCCCGCCTACCCCTCTCACCACCTCCCACCCACCGACCCCCCCACACCAGCCCACCCGCCTTCCCCTCTCAGGCGCCTCTTCCCCTCGTAGTTCTACCGCCACTGGAACTTCTGTCTTTTCTGCCGGCCCAGCTGCCGCCCGCCAGCTGGTCGTCTCGCTCTCCCGGGGATCTGCGCTGGAAAAGCGGACGGCGCTGAGGGCGCTTCTGGAGTTATCTGAGTCGTCGGATGCGGGGAAGCTGCACGTGACTGCAGCAGGGGTGGTTCCTGTGATTGCTGTGCTGCTCAGTCATCCAGACCTGGGAGCCAGCTTCGGCAGCAGCAGCTTCGGAAGCAGCGGGGGGGCAGCGGGGATAGGTGGTGCAGGTGGCCCGGTTATCGCAACCAGGACTGGGAGTGGTACCAGGAGTGCTAGAACGTCGAGCATAGGGGAAGAGCTTAAGATAGTCTCTTTGCAACTGCTCCTATCGCTCGTATCTCTTGATGAGAACCGAGCCGTGGTGGCGAAGGCTGGCTGCGTCGCGATCCTAGTCAGCATCCTCCGAACCGGATCGCCGGACCTGCGCGCCGTGGCTGCGCGGGTGCTTTGGAAGGTGGCAGTGGGAGGAGGGGGAGGGGGAGGGGGAGGGGGAGTGGGAGTGGGAGGGGGCGGCAGCGACAACTCCAGGGCGGCGATTGCGGCGAGTGAGGCGATTCCATCGCTGGTGGCGATTCTACAGTCGCAGACAGACGCTGCAGTGAAGCAGGATGCTGCTGACGCCATTGCTCACCTCACAGCCAACAACGAGAAGAACCAGGTGAGAGTGAGAGAGGAGGAGGAAGGGGCGGGAGAGTGGGGGGCTCTGGGCTGGGCAATGCGTGGGCAGTGGGTGAACAGAGAGCAAAGCAACAAAGGGGATGTTTAGTGTCAATGCAAGCATGGAAGAAGGGTATAGGGCATGGCACCCACCCTCCCTGGGGGCGGCAACTCCAGAGCAGTGATCGCGACGAGTGAGGCGATTCCATCGCCGGTGGCGATTCTGTAGTCGCAGACAGACGCTGCAGTGAAGCAGGATGCTGCTGATGCCATTGCTCACCTCACAGCCAACAACGAGAAGAACCAGGTGAGGCGGAGAAGGGGGGTGGGTAGTAGTTAAGGGTTTGGGCAGCGTGCAGAGTGCTAGCGCGATTGTGCACCTCACAGCCAACAACGAGAAGAAACATAGGTGAGGGCGCGAGAGGGATAAGGGTGACTGGGTTTGGGCTCTAGTCTGGGCAATGCGTGGAGGGGGTTTGGGCATGTGCGGCTGCGATTGCACACCTCTCAGACAAAACGTAAAGAAACAAGTAAGGGCGCGAGAGGGGGGAGGGTTGGGCAGTTGTGGAGGGGGTGTGACAGTGCGTGCGTGGAGGGGGTTTGGGCAGTGTGCAATTGCGATTGCACACCTCACGGCAAACAGCGAGAAGTACCAGATGAGAATGAGAAAGTTAGGGAGGAGGGGAGGGGGGATGGGGCAGTGTGGGGAGGGCTGGGCTGATCTGTGAGTGGAAGAAGCAGATGCGATAGATAGCACACTTCACAGTTTACAATTATAAGATTTGTGAACCGTGAGAGGGGGGACAGGGGGGCCGAGAGGGTTTTTGAGGCGCCTCAAAAATGGTCTGTGAGTGGAAGAAGCAGATGCGATAGCACACCTCACAGTTTACAATGAGAAGATTTGTGAACCGTGAGAGGGGGGACAGGGGGGCTGAGAGGGGAGAGGGAGGGGGGAGAGGGGGGCCGAGAATGGAGGGAGAGGGAGGGGGGAGAGGGGAGCCGAGAGTGGAGGGAGAGGGAGGGGGGGAGAGGGGGGCCGAGAGAGGGGGGATCTATGCTGAACGTCAAAATGAGTTGGGTGTGGGGGGAAAGTGGAGTTGAGGGGAAATATTCACAGCCGTGCAGCTGCCACAAGTAGCAATGAACAGAACAAGTTTGGGACTTGCAGGTGAGCGAATCACCCGACAGCAAGTGTGCGCGTGTTTCAGCGAGACGGCAGCACAGGCAAGCAGGCAGCACAGGTGAGCAGGAGAGGTGGGCACGCTGGCAGTAGAGGTGGGCACGCTGGCAGGAGAGGTGGGCACGCTGGCAGGAGAGGTGGGCACGCTGGCAGGAGAGGTGGGCACGCTGGCAGGAGAGGTGGGCACGCTGGCAGGAGAGGTGGGCACGCTGGCAGGAGAGGTGGGCACGCTGGCTGCTGTCTCAGGGAGGAACAGCAGCGACAACAAGCTTGCCATTGCTGCTCTTCCTCCCTCCATCGCATACCCTCTTTCTCACCCTTCCATGCACACACCGTCTCTCGTCTCTCTCCACCCGCCCTACTCTCCCCTCATCCCCACTTCAGATGGCAGTGGCGGAAGCAGGGGCCATCCCAGCGCTGGTAACCATGTTACGGGATGGCAGCACGGGCGAGCAGGAGAGGGCGGCTCTGGCGGTGGGCACGCTGGCAATGAACACCAGCGACAACAAACTCACCATTGCTGCTGCCTTACTCACTCCCTCGCATACCCTCTTTCTCACCCTTCCATGCACACACCCTCTCTCATCTCTCTCCACCCTCCCCACCTCCCCTCTCTCCCCCCATCCCCCCAACCCTACCCCAGATGGCAGTGGCGGAAGTGGGTGCCATCCCAGCGCTGGTAACCATGTTACGAGATGGCAGCACGGGCGAGCAGGAGAGGGCAGCTTTAGCGGTGGGCCCGCTGGCAGTGAACAGCAGCGACAACAAACTCGCCATCGCTGCTGCCTTCACTCCCTCGCATACCCTCTTTCTCACCCTTCCATGCACACACCCTCTCTTGTCTCTCTCCACCCGCCCTACTCTCCCTACCCCCCCCCCCCTCTCCCCTCATCCCCACTCCAGATGGCAGTGGCGGAAGCGGGTGCCATCCCTGCGCTGGTAACCATGTTACGAGACGGCAGCACGGGCGAGCAGGAGAGGGCGGCTCTGGCGGTGGGCACGCTGGCAGTGAACAGCAGCGACAACAAGCTCGCCATCGCTGCTGCCGGCGCCGTGCCTCTGCTGCTCGACCTGCTCTTCCACTCCGTTGCTGCTGCTGCTGCTGCTGCTGCTGCTAACACTGCTTCTGCTGCAGGGCGATCAGGGCGAGAAGGGCGAGAAGGGCGAGAAGGGCAAGCAGAGCAAGCCTTCTCTGTCGAGCCTTCTCCTCGAGCAGCCACAGCATCGGTCTCTCTCCCACCCTTCCACTCCACTTTTTCGTCCTCCTCCGCGCCTCCTTTGCCTGCCGCCATTGCCAAGACCTGCGCCTGGACGCTCTACGTCCTCTCCTCCGACTTAGTCTCAGCCTCGTTCATCCTCGCTAATGACGGGCTCGAGATAGTGTATAAGGTGTACAAGGAGGGCCCGTCGGAGGCGCAGTTCTGGGCGGGACACATGCTGCAGCTGCTGGATCCCACGTTCCGCCGCCCGGAGAAGCAGGCTAGCTCTAGGAGGTATGCCTGGACCTCTCCTTCGTTGTCCTTTGTTCTGAAGCAGCAGCAGCAGCAGCAGTTGCAGGTGCAACAGCAGGCAGTGGTGCCACCGGTGCCGGTGCAGCAGTTTCCAAGAAACTTCTCAACTGATAGTCTTCAGCGTTCGCTCGCAGCACAGCAGCAGCAGCAGAGCCAGAATCAGAATCAGAATCAGAATCAGCAGCAGCTGGTGGCACGGGGTGCTCCCCTGCGGCCAAAAGTCCCGCTGCAGCATTCGCTTTCAAAGATTGGGGCAATGAAACAACCAAAGTCGCGATTTGTAACGCAGCGGTAGCGTCATGAGCTACGGTTCTTGCAAGAGGCGCCTCAGATCAGAAGCATGTGCAGTTGAGGATTGGGGCACTGCGGTGGAAGCCAAGGTCAATTTTTTAGGCCCCAAAAAAGCCATCACAGTTGTGTCGGATAAAAAAGCAAGTGCAGCATTCACAGTCGAAGATGGGGCATGAGGGCACTGCGGAAGCCAAGGTCGCAACTCAAACGGCAGCAGTAACGCCGCGAGCGAGCGAGCCGTGATCCGAGACGGGGGAGAGCTTTGCTTTGCAGTGCTTTGAGGCATCTCAAACCTCAATTTGCAGTGCCGATTGGCATCATGAAATGGGGAGATGATTGCAATGTTAAGGCTGTGGGGAGTGGGGGGAAAGGGAGGGTGGGGGGGAGGGGGGGGTGAGGGGAGTTTGTTGGAGAGCCAGGGGAGGAAGGGGGAGTGAGGGGAGCTTGTGGGAGGAACTGTGGCTGTGGGAGGAACGGTTGGGAGAGAATTGTGGAGAAATGTAGGGGGGGTTATGAGGGGGAGTGTGGGTGTGACAGCGAGTGAATGCGCAGTGGAAACATGGTCTTCTATGCATGTCAACATGCAATCATGCGGGCATGCAGTTTCAAGAGCAGGGACTGCACTGATAGGCAGGTAGGTAGATATGTGTGTGCTGCACTTATGGTTCATCTGTGACACAGACTGAGTTGGCAACTGTAGGTTCGCTTTCTTGAAGGTGCCTAAAGAATGGTACAAGCGATAGGCTGGATGTTAGGCTTGTGTGTGCTGGCTGATACGCTGGCACTTCAGTGTGGTAGAAGCTGTTTTGACATCTGTCTGTAGTTTGTAGTCTGTAGGGCTTTGCTGGTTTCTTGGCACAGCCAAATTGATGTCGTTTCTTTGGCTGTAGTTGGGCACAGGTGCTGGTTGGTTGTATACATGTAGCTTGGATAATAAATATTTATAGGCGAATGCCTTAGTGTAAACAGAGTTTGGAAACTCATTTTTTGGAAATTTCTCTATCAATGCAATATTCCATCCATGCACATATATGGTTCTAACTTCCTGAGATGCCATGTCACACAAATACCCCGCACCACAAACTGGTGCGACTGCTGTTGTTGGCACTGCTGCTGCTGCTTCCCAACCCAACGCCCATCACTTCTCCCTTCTCCTCACCCTTCTCCTGGCCCACACATCCGTTTCACCTGCCCAGCACCACTCACACCCTCACTCATGACCGCACCGCCCGTAGCCATAACCCCACCAGTGCTGCCCATAACCCCCGTGACCCCACTCCCGCCTCCACACTCCACACCTTTCCTCTTCTTTCCGCTCTGCTCTTGATCGCCTTCCCTTCGTTCCCCTTGCCCCTTTCCATCCATACGCATCACGCCACTGTCACTGCCCACCCCACCACCCATGACACCACCCACCCCACTGCTTATGCCACCATCCATACCACCGCCCACTCCACTCCCCACCCTACCACCCATCACCATCCCACTCCCAACCCTGCCACCCAATATCACCGCACTGCCTACCGCACTGCCCACCCCACTGGCTGTGTTAGCAGGTTCAGATCCACCCACTCCTCCACTCGTCCCTTCCACCACCCCTCCCCGTCTCCCTCCTCTCCTCCCCCTTCCCATTCCCCCCTGCGCGCTTCTCCTTCCACCCCTGCCTCTTCCGCCCGTGGCCCTCCCATCCTCCGCAACAACCACTCCCATCCCTTCAGCCCTTGCACTCTGCAAGCCCTGTATCCCCTGAATTCCCTGTATCCCCTGCGTCCCCTGAGTACCCTGCATCCCCTGCTGCGCGCCATTCTCGCCCTGCGCCCCTACAAACCGTGCATCCTGCAAGCCTTGCAGCCCCTGCACGCCCTGCATCTCGTGCGCACCTTCACCCCTTGCACCCTGCAACCCCAGCATCCCCTGTGCTCCCACAAGCCTCGAACCCTGCTCCCTCTGCTCCCTCTGCCCCGCCTCGCTCTGCACTACAGGCGATGCGTCCCGCTGCATGACCGGTGACGTGGCTAGCTGTGCTGAGAGCATGGGAGCCCGCTGGGATAGCAACAACACACTGCCTTGCTGCGGTAACGGTAACCACGTTTGAGGGGGCTGAGCTGGAAGCGCCTTGGTCTGCTGTGTTGGATTTGCTCCCAGACTATCCCTCTGCTGCATATACAAGGGCATGGGAGGCCGGTTTAATGAGGCAGGCGTGTTGCTGATACCGATGCTGTTGCTGATGCTGTTGCTAATGCTGCTACTGGCGGTCTGGTTACCAGTAGGAGGGTTACTGTTGCTGGTGTTGCTGGCGATCTGGTTACCAACACAGCTAGTGTTACCAGGCGGAATGGAGTTACTCTTATTCCCGCGCCCCCCACTCCCTCTACCACGACTGCGTCCTCTCTTACCCTCCCCACCTGCTCCTCTCCCCCTTCCACCCGCTCCCCCACTGCCTTCTGACCCTCTCTTACCCTCCCCAACCGCTTCTCTGCCTTTTCCAACCCCTCCCCCACTGCCATCTGACACTTGGCTGAGTGATTCCTGGTTCCCAAGAGAATTGGAGATACGGTTCAAAGGAGTGGGATTAAGAGAGGTAATTAGTGGTTGGTTAGGGATAAGAGAAAAGCGGTTAGTGGGAGGAGGAGGGTGCTGGGGAAAATGAAGGGAAGCGGTTGGTACAATTTTAGAGCCAGCAGCAGCACCACCACCAGCAGCAGCAACCCCAACTGCAGTACTTGCTCCGTTAGTGACTGCTCCATCATTAATACTCGCACCCAAACCCGGACCTGGATCCGAGCCTGACCCCAGGGCATGAACCAGAGGTCCAGGTGCCGAACCTGCTGCAGGAGGCGGTTCAGGTTTGGCATGAGGGTCTGGCTTTCTGGCGGGAAGAAGAAAATAGAACCGTTTATCCCCCACCTGCAGCAGCTGCTGGGATTTTAGCGGAATCGGGTCAGATCCAGAAGATTTCGACTGCCCGTCCACGTACACGCCGTTCTTGCCGAGCACCTCCAGGCGAAATTCGCGAGCGGCGAAATCGTAGAAGATCCTCGCATGGTTTCGCGAAACGTTCATTCCGCCGCCGAGCGCGGAGAGGTCAAGATCGACGGACGACTTTTTGCTGTTGCGACCAAGCACGACGGAATACGACTGCATGAAAAACTCGAAATCTTCGCCGTGAAGCTTCGCGAAACCCGCGCGAATCTGCGTCGCGAACGGCTGCGACGGCGCCGGCGACTGCGACTTCGCCTTCGGCGGCGGCGCGATTTGCTGTTCGCCCTGCGCTGGCCGCTGTTGCGGCTGTTGCGCCGATGGTTCCGCCATTGGCGGATTCGATGGGGGGACAGACTGCTGCGGGAGGAGCGGGAGCTGAAGCGAAGGCGGACGGAGGAGCGGATGTAGCTGCGGCTGCGGCTGCGAATGTGGCTGTTGCTGCGGCTGCGGCATGGCTCTGAAACGGACAGTGGCGGCTGCTGTACCTGGCGTTGCTGCTGCTGCTGCCGATGGAGCTGCTGCCGTGGTGGCTTTTGTTCTGAAAAGACCCGACGACCCCGGACATAGGGCTTTTCGAGAGTCGCTTTAGTAGCAGCCGTGCATTGGAGGTCAGGTGGACGGGGAGGAAGGAGTTCCTGAAACAGATTTCATATTTTCAGTTTTGAAGTTCAATGCATCTGAAATGGCCAAGATGAGTTTGAAAACCAGCGGGTGGGGTGGGGAAGGGGTGCTCCCTCGGCTCTAGCCCAGAAAGTGCGCCGTGTGTGGCGTACTGTAGTGCGTTTTGGTGTGGTTTGTTGTGGTGTCTTGTGGCGTGTTATGGTGCGGTGTGGCGTGGGTGGCTTCTGGCGGGTGGAGGGTGTTATGAAACGCAACAGCGAAGACGGAGAGTACCAGGGCAATTATGCTCCGAGCATGTTACAGTGTGACTGGATGAGCATTCTAAAACCGGAGGGCCAAGAAGGCCCAAATTGCCTCAACCTTACTAACCTTGGGAAGACCTCGCCCGAATCCCTCCGCGAAAACCCGTTCGCCCCTGCGGGTTTTCCTCGGAGGGATTTTCGTTTTCCCGCAGTCGCCTAGCGGGGCACGCGAGGGGCGGGAGCCACCCCCCCCCTCCCGCCCGAAAACGGGCAACCCCAGCTGGCGCCAGCTGCCGATGACGCCAGCTGCCCGCGCCCTCGAGCTGGCAGTGGTCCCCCTCCCAACCGAGCCCAACCCCTCGCTCGGTTCGTGGACGGGTTCCGTCCGGTAACCCACCCATCCCTCGCCGAGCGACGCATCGCCGACGGAACCAGTCCGCGAAATTTCGCCGGCCAGACGAAATCGACGCCCATCTGCGCCGCGCTCCACCGCTCTCGCCCTAGACGGGCCCGTTTCGTTCAAGCCGCTCGATCTTGGTGACGTGTCGAGGGCCCCCTCCCGAACCTTGGAAGGGGCCTTTCAGCTGCATGCAAGGCGGCCCACCCCATGCTACCAACAACCAGGTTTCACGTCGAGGCCAATAGGGCCCCGCCGGCCTCCGCGAAGAGCTCCTCCCTCCTCCTCCCGTGTCTCGGAACGCGCCCTGCCTCCTCGCCCTTGAACCCCCCTGGTCCGTCGCGGTGGGAGGGATGGCAAACAGCTAATACCCTGCGTCCGGTCTCATTTTGTTGATGTGTCCGATTTTTACTTCCCTACTTCCTAGTCCCTGCTAGTTCCCAACTCCCCTGCGCGCCCGCCCTCTCCACTGTTAGGCCTGACATGGCTACGGGCTCCGCCTCCGTACCCGTCATGAACGAGGCGACGGTTCGACGCGGCCTCATCCTTAGTGCAGGCGGGGTTGAGGTGGAGGTGTACGAGGACCAGCTGAATGCGATTAGAGAGGCGCCAAAAGGGGAGCTCGATGAGAGCATGATGGTCGCAGGCGTCGTGTACGTGTCCTGTCGAACATTTTCGGTTTGCCATGTTTGCCATTTCCGCTGACGTTGCCTTAGCTTTCCGTGCAGCCTGTTCTGTCATGAGATGCTGTCCGTCGAGCAGCTCCCCAAGGTGTCGATCGTGACTCCAGGGCGTGCGCGTGAAGAGATGGCCCGTCCCACCCCGGTCGCTTTTGCGAACAACCACCTCGACGGCCTCCTCGGCAAGCAAGTGGTTTTCGTTCTACTGCGGACACCGTGAGTTCGACACTCTCCCGTCGCCTTGCGTGCTCCGTCTCTAGCCCTGAACCCGTTCTCACGTGCATTGGCTTTGCATGCAGACTGAGTGTGCCTCCGTTCTCCCACTCGAGCCTGTTTGTGGTATCGCGCCCCGACGATCTGCTGGCTCCGAGGCACCGTGGCAGTCGAACTCGAATGATGCACTTCGATTCGAAAGACAAGTTTCCCGATATGAACCACCAATCTTCTCTGGCGCAAGAAGTTTTCGTGTGAGTGACAGCTTTGCCACCCTGCTGTCGAGCTGCTGTTCTCGACAATCTTACTCTTCTGTCCGCTGCGTCGCAGGTGGATGAAGAAGCAACTTCGCGCCGAGTACGCGATGACCCACCAGGCTCTGACCGAGTACGCAATCGACGGAGACGTCAACTGCGGCCGACCTGTCGCCTCGTCGGTCTGGTACACGCTGGAGGGCTAGAGGGTCACACAGGGGGGGGTGAAGAGTGGTGAGTTTTGGGGCTTAATGGGGGTGAAGGTTATCATGGATAGCACCGCATGTTTGTACCCCTGCTGAATTAATACAAAGGACCGTTTGAGAGAGAGAGAGAGAGAGAGAGAGAGAGAGAGAGAGAGGGAGAGAGAGAGAGAGAGATAGAGAGAGAGAGAGAGAGAGAGAGAGAGAGAGAGAGAGAGAGAGGGTCTGACTGCGGAGGGGGTGCAGGGGGAGCAGGGGCTGCCCGATCCACCGACGCCAGCAGTGGCAGATTCCCCGCCAACTCTCGAGGAGACTGAGATTGCGGCGGTCGTGGCTGAGGCAGCGAGGCAACAAGGACAACCCCCGAGCGAAGCGGGCGCGCCGAGTGCCGCTGTGTCCGCCGGAATGCCTGCTGCTGCTGCTGCGGCCGCAAACACGCAGGAGCTCGGCCAGGCGGATGGTGGAATTGAGGGCCCCGGCGAGGAGGAAGACGAAGTTGCGCGCGCAGCCAGCATCGAGGCGGTATGGAGCAGAGCCGGGACCTGGGGCCCCGGGACCCCTCCTGGGCTGGCTTCGGCAAGGGCAGTCGCCACCAGAGCAAGCGCATTCGTTGCCATCAGCGCCACAGCCTGTGGAGGGACCCAGCATGAGGAGCAATATGGGTGAGGTTGGTCAAGCACAACGGGGCGCCGAGCAGTCTAGTCCGAGGCAACAACCAATTATCACACCCACGACCCAGCAGGAAACTCACTGAGAAACGCGGAGCTCAACGCAAGGCCGGGGAATCGTGTGGGGCAGGCCGTCAGGTGCGGGACGAGCGACTATGGCAACCCCCTGGGTCTCGGCTGGTAGGGGTTTAAGGTCTGCATAGGAGAGCGCGAGGGGCGGCGGTGACGGCGTACTCCCCGCGATCCCCCGAGGAGGAAAAGGGGGAAGGGGAGGGACACGCAGTAGGGGAGGGACACGCGGAAGGGGAGTTGCTCTTCTGGGGGGAGAGGCCGCGATCGTGAGATCAGGCACGTGGCGTGATCGCCACGACCGTCCAGAGCAGGTGGTTGCACCTGTGATTAGGGGCGAGGATGTTTCTGATAACTCCCAGAATGGGAGCGAGTTTATCCCGTCGCACACTGAGGCATCGAAGGAGGTCTCGCTGGGCGATGACGAGAATCAGATAGTGTTTGAGCAGAGGCGAGCGAGAAGGGGGGAGCAAGGTGGTATGCCACATCCCCCCAATATGCCGGCAGGACAGGCCGCAGATGCGCGTTCTCGGCCTTCCGAGAAATCACCCGCTGAGCTGGCGAAGGATGACTCTATCTGGAAACTGGCCAGCATTTGGGATACCGCGCCACTTCAGCGAGCAGACCAACCGTTTCTGGTGAGACGGTTGCCTCCAAAGGTCCTGGAAATCTACACCCTGTGCCTTCTGGCACCACTGTTGCGGCTAGCCACACACCCGGACTGCGTGGGGGCGTGGACTGTGCTGCAGTTCTTGCCCCGTTTGACCCTTCGATCTCTCCCAGAGCCAGTGGAAGGGAACCGCTGGATAACGATTGAGACTTGGCTGCACCACTTCCGGCTTGGGGACCTGGCCGATCTCTACAGTGCGGCGTGCGTGATCCCCGATACTGGAGCTCCGACACGCCATCAGCCAGACGAGGCAGGCCTGTGTGCGCGAGCAGAAGGGCTGATAAAGAAGGCCAACATTTCAAAAGCAGTGTCTGCGTTGCAAGTGACCCCGCTAGCGGAACCAATACCCGCTATACTCGCGGCCTTATGGGCAAAACACCCTGTTGGGGAAATACCAATTCCGAGCTGGATAACCACTGGGGCGCCAGCCTCGTCTTTGAACCTGACCCCAAGCGACGTTCGCGAAATACTCGCGAAGTGCCCGAATGGAGTTGGAGCTGGGCCCTCAGGCACCTGTTTCGAGCACTTGAAGGACCCGGCCCACTGCAGCGCGGAAATCCTCCTACTCCTCACCAAGGTCATCGGCCAGCTTCTTAACAGCGCACAAACGAGAGAGATACGGGACATCCTCCTTCCGTCCTGGCTGATAGCACTCAAGAAGCCAGGGGGGGGCGTACGACCTATCGCTATAGAAGAGGCCCTGCTTAGGGTAGCAGCAAAGGCGGCACTACGCGAGTTAGCCCCAACGATTCGCGAATTCTTCCTCCCTGTACAGTATGGTGTGTCCGTGCCGGGCGGAGCCGAGTGCGTCATCCACACTGTACGCGCTGTACTCCGGGTACACGAACACTACGTCGCGCTTTAGCTGGATATAGAAAACGCGTTTAATTCGGTTGAGCGGGAGGCGTTTTTCTCGGCACTAGAGATCTCGGACCTGCACCAGCTGCTGCCGTTCGTCGGAACTCTGTATGACTCACCATCACGTCTTCTGGTCGACCCGGCCCTAGGAGTGGAGCACATTATGAGCTCCCGCGGCGTGCGTTAGGGTGATTCCCTTGGTCCACTCCTCTTTGCAGCGGCGATCCAGCCGGCCCTAATGTGCACAGCAACTATGCACCCAGGAGTAGCTGTCGTAGCGTACGCCGACGACATCACAGTGGTGGGGCCACGGGAGGATGTGTTCAACGCCTTTGATGCCATGGTCACAGAGTTGGCAAAGCGCGGGCTACAGTGCAACGTGGCAAAGTCATCGGCATGGGGACCACAGGAGGGGGATGAGGGGCAGATGGGACTGCCACATGGTTTGCGGATGAGTGCGGAGGGGATCAAGGTGCTTGGCAGCCCCATCGGCACACCAGAATACTGCACCTGGAGGTCCGACAGGCGCTCACCAAAGCATCGGCACCCGTCCCTCTTATCGCGCAGCTACACCCGCAACACGCCCTACTACTTCTCTCTCGCAGCATCTCGCGCAGGATCTCATACCTGCTCCGCACCACACCGAGCAGCGCATTGAAACGTGGGGAGTGGCGGGCTTGGAGCGAGTCACTGGTGGGAGCGGCGCTTGCTGCAGCCAAGCTACAGGTCCAGGCCAGCGAGCTGGAACAGAGCCTCCTGTGGCGACAGGCTACTTTGCCCGTGCGCCTCGGGGGGCTGAGCATCATCGATCCCATCTCCGAGGCACCGGCGGCATACATTGCGTCACTGTCAGCTGCACATCACCTGCTTCAGCAGATGAACCTGCGGGAGCGGGAGCTGCTAGAGCGAGCGGAGACACTGCTGTCCAGAGAGTGGAACCCAACGCCCCCAGCGTCAAACGTGCTGGTTACTGTGGTGGAGGGGCTGCCGGCGGAGGCACGGTCGGCACTACAGTCCTACAAGGAGGGCCCTCAGGGGCAGGGTAACTTGCAGCTTCTCCTGTCCAAGCACATCAACGCGGTCCGGGCCAGGGAGCTGCTAGCTGACACTTTGGTTGACAAACCAGGGGAAGACCAGGGGCACGGGGTCCGGCTGGTCAGTTTGAAGGGAGTGGGAGCCGGGGATTGGCTACACGCAGTGCCAACGAGGTCTGACCTTACATTTGCCCCTGGTCAGTTCTCGTTGGCGCTCAGGTTCCGCCTCGGGATGGCCCTACCAGTCACGGTCAAGTGCCCTTGTAAGCGCGACAACTCGGATATCAAGGACACTAGTCTGGCGAATCACCTGCTCCGGTGTGGGGAAGGGGGTGATGTGGTGAGGACGCACAATGCCCTGGTCTACACGGCGCTGAGAATGGCAAAGGAGGTGGGCTTCAATGCTTTCCACGAGACGTCGGTGTTTTCCCCCCCGGTGCACCGCAAGAGGGCGGACCTCGCATTCCAGGATAGGGAATCGGCAGAGACCTGGGTCATGGATGTAACGGTGACAGACCCGGTGCTGCAGAAGCGGGACCCTAGGGTGCGGAAGCCGCCTGGGTGTGCCGCCAGGGAAGCTTCTGAGAAGAAGCACCGCCTGTATGAAGGCCGGCCTGACTACGTGGGGTATTTCGGCCTTGCAGGAGAGACCTACGGGGCGTTGGCGACTGACACGGTGCAGTTCCTTAGGTTGCTAGCTGTAGCCACGGCGAAGAAGAAGTTTCGGCAGGGGCCCCTCACTACAACGGCCTCTAGGCTCAATGCACACTACCGACAGCGCTGGTCGGTTATGCTACATCGCTCCCAGGCCATTTCATTCCTCAACAAGTCCAACATGGCAGCGAAAGCGGCTTTCCCACAGGCTGCCATGGACCCCTGGGAACCTAGTCTAGGGGACTTGTGGCAGGTGCTAGAAGACGACATGGCTGGAATGTAGAGGCTGGTAGGAGATGCACAGGGGTGAAGGTGAGGAGAAGAGGGAGGCGGTATCCAGGACAGGGTTGCTAAAGAGCTGCAGTGGTTGTTAGCAGCCGTTCAAGAGGGTGACCTGTATGCCGGCCAGCTTGCTCGTATGCCTGTAGTTTGATTGCTTGCTTAGTTGCTAGCCAAAGTGCATAGAGTAGCCAACCTGTCTAGAACCTGCCGTTGCATGCCTGTATTCTTTTACCAACATCAATGAAGGACCGCTTGAGAGAGAGAGAGAGAGAGAGAGAGAGAGAGAGAGAGAGAGAGAGAGAGAGAGAGAGAGAGAGAGAGAGAGAGATAGAGAGAGAGAGAGAGAGACAGAGAGAGAGAGAGAGAGAGAAAGAGAGAGAGAGAGAGAGAGAGAGAGAGAGAGAGAGAGAGAGAGAGAGAGAGAGAGAGAGAGAGAGAGAGAGTCAGGATTCTCTTCGAGTGGCTCCCGGAGCACAAGTCGCCCGTCTGTATGCTGCCCAACTTCCGAAAACAAGCGTAAGTTGGTGATCATGCATGCTCGTCTGAAGTTACTACTATAGTAATAACACTACTAGTACTATTACTATAGTAGTAACTTCAAGTTGACAACTACCAACTAATACAAGCGCAAGTGGGTGATCATCGATGCCGTTCAACTACCAGTACTAGAGACAAGTACTAAGACTCGTACAGTCGGATTTCTACAAGTGAACACGGGCTTCATGTTTCGGGCTGGACTCGAACTAATACAAGTGAACACTGGCTTCATGTTTCGGGCTAGACTCGAACTAATACAAGTGAACACTGGCTTAATGTTTCGGGCTGGACTCGAACAAATACAAGTGAACACTGGCTTCATGTTTCGGGCTAGACTCGTACTAATACAACTGAACACTGGCTTCATGTTCCGGGCTGGACTCGAACTAATACAAGTGAACACTGGCTTCATGTTTCGGGCAGGACTTGAACTAATACAAGTGAACACTGGCTTAATGTTTCGGGCTGGACTTGAACTAATACAAGTGAACACTTGCTTCATGTTTTGGGCTGGACTCGTACTAATACAAGTGAACACTGCCTTCATGTTTCGGGCTGGACTCGTACTCATACAAGTGAACACTGCCTTCATGTTTCGGGCTGGACTCGTACTAATACAAGTGCTTCGGAAACACTCACCGAAAACCTTTCCTTTCACCACAGGCTTGAGGCTTCGAAGTGAGACCCCTAGGGGCGCTACATGTGGGAAGGAGCTTGAGAGAATGGGCCTCTATAATTAACGGGCAGGCACACACAAAGAGAGAGAGAGAGAGAGAGAGAGAGAGAGAGAGAGAGAGAGAGAGAGAGAGAGAGAGAGAGAGAGAGAGAGAGAGAGAGAGAGAGAGAGAGACGACGCCATCTGGCAGATAGCTGGCACGTGGACCATTGACCTTCTCCAACGAATGGACCAACCGTTCCTAGTCAGATGGCTACCACCCCAGGTGTTAGAAAAATACTGCCTGTGCCTCCTCGCGCCACTCCTACGGCTGTCATCAAACCCAGAATGCCCAGGTGCATGGGCAATCCTGCTTTACCTCCCGAGGCTGACGCTGCGTCCACCACCAGAGCCAGTCACTGGCAGCCGATGGGCATCAATTGAGGCTCGGCTGCATCAGTTCCAGTTAGGAGATTGGGAGGGGTTGTTCAAAGCTGCTTGCACCATCCCCGACACAGTTGCTCCGCTTAGACACCAAAATGACGACGAAGGGGTTTGCACGAGGGCATAGGGTTTGGTTAAAAAAGGCAACATTTCGAAAGCAGTTGCAGCGTTACGCACCAGCCCTCTCGCCGAGCCGAATTTGGCGACGTTGACTACCCTGAGTGCAAATCACCCGTCCTCTCACACCCCAACGCCAGCCTGGGTTACCGGGATCACTGACTCTGAGCTCAGAATCCTAAGAAGATGTGAACGAGAATGAATGAACTATGAATGAAGTGGGTACAAGTACTAACCCTAATTGGGTTGTACCCCCTATGGGATACCCCACTACAGCCTACACAAAAGTATAAGCTATAATGTTCTGACACACCCCCATAGGCAAAGTGGGGGAGAACAAGGGGTCACAAGACCGGTCAAGCAAAACAAAGCAAAGCAAGCTCAGGGTGGATCACAACGTCACCACACATTCTGAGCACAAGTTCAAGGCCACAAGGCCAGTTCACATGCAGGAGTACAAATATATATAAGGCTAGACAAGCAAGAGCAGGTATATATATATATATGTAATAGTACAAGCAAGGTCAAGAGGTGAGCAAGTGAGGCAAGACAGGGACAAGACCCAGCTGAGTGCAGAAGCGCTGATGATCACAAGGCGGAAGTGCCTTGGTGAAAACATCAGCAGTGTTGGCCTCAGAGGCCACGTACGCAAGCCGCAACTGACCACGCTGCTGTAGCTCACGAGCAAGGAAGTAGCGGAGAGCAATGTGCTTTGTTCTGTGCTCTAGTCTCTGCTCTCGACACAAGGCCAACATGGCCTTGTTGTCTACGTACAGGATTGGAGGAGAATGAGGCGGCTCTCCAAGGTTGGTCAGCAGGTAGGTGAGCCAGCGAAGCTCCTGTGCAGCCATGGCCCCGGCGTAGATCTCAGCCTCACAACTTGAGCCGAGAACAGAAGACGAGCGAGTAGCCCGCCACGAAACAGAGCCGGAACCAAGGCTGAAGGTGTAACCCTGTGACGACCGCTGAGTAGCCAGGTCATCAGCCCAAGAAGCGTCCGCGTGCCCAGTGAGGACCACTGGACTCCGCCCTCCAAGCACTAGCCCCATGCCCGATGTACTGCACAAGTAGCGCAACACCCTCTTCGCTGCAGCCATGTGCTCTGGTCGATGTCTCCCAGGAGCAACGTAGCGTGCAAGAATGCTAAGAGGGTATGCAAGGTCAGGTCGTGTGCAGGTCATCAGGTACATGAGGTAGCCAACAAGCTCTGGATACGGGCCACTCGACTCTACGGACTCATCCGAAGGCAGAGCTGAGAGTGAGTGGCGAGTAGGCAGAGGAGTGGCCTGAGGCGAGGAGTACGTGAAGCCGAAGCGCTGAAGGACCTGCTGCACCATGTGTGACTGAGTCAGGGTAATGGTGCCGCGTGCTCTGTCCCGCGCGATCTGCAAGCCAAGGTAGCTGCGCAGTTCACCCAGGTCTTTGCACGTCTGTCTCTTCTGCAGCTCGGACTTCACGTAGGCGAGTCCAGCAGTGTCAGCTGTGGCAAAGACCAAGTCGTCGACGTACACGAGGATGTAGAACGGCGGCAGAGAGGTGTCGGTGCGCAGAAACAGCGACAGGTCGGCAGTAGCAGGAGCAAACCCAAGAGCCGCAAGCGTAGTCCTCAGTGTGTCGTGCCACTTACGTGGCGCCTGGCGGAGACCGTAGACTGGACGCCGGAGACTCCACTGGGTACCAGGAGGGAAAGACCCAGTGAAGCCAGGTGGGCGGCGCAGCCAGATCTCCTCGTGCAGGCTGCCCTGCAAGAAAGCTGTGCTGAAGTCCAGAGAGTGCAGCTCGTAGTCACGGTGAGCAGCAACGTGCAGCACTACCCGAAGAGTGGTCATCTTCGGGGTGGGGGAGAAGGTCTGAAAGTAGTCAACTCCCTGCTGCTGACTGAAGCCACGAGCCACGTAACGCGCCTTGAAGACAGGCGGAGAACCCGGCGGCCGCTTCACCCTGAAGATCCACATGCCACTGACGATGTTCGCCCCAGGAGGGGGGACAGCGTCAACGTAGGTGCCTGTGGACTTCCAGGAAGCCATCTCTGCATCCATAGCTGCCTGCCACTGAGAGGAGTAGGGACCCTCTATCGCCTCCGCGTAAGAGCGCGGAGTCGGGATGTCAAGTGCATCCGGGTCTCCCTCAAGGGTAAGCAGTACGGACACGAGATAAGGTGAAGCAGCTGCCAGACACTGGAACTCCTCCTGCCTGTCCTCAAGGACGCCCGTGCCAAGGGCAAACTCACCCCCGACGGACGGAGGACAGACAGACTCAGACTCAGCGACAAGACTAGCAGCGTAGTCTAGGCGACAGGAGCAGCAAAGTCGACGAGCTCAGCAACTAGGGCAGACGCAGCAGTGGACTCGAAAGAAGGGTCAGTGACGACAGTAGCAAGGAGACGCGTGACAGTGGGACTAGTAGCACGAAGAGAGTCCGACTCTGGGTCGGCAAAAGCAGGAAGAGAGGACTCAGGAGGAGAAGGCAAAGGGGCACGCAGAGGAGCACTGGATGGACGCAGGGACATCCTATGCGTGCCAGGGACAGGAGGAGGACGCGGACGCGAACCACGACCACTAGTGCGAGCAGGACGGACGAGCGACGTAGGGCAAGACGCAGGCTCACGACGCTCAGCAAGACCGCCAGTAGGACCAGTGTAGGGAGAAGGAGCAGGCAAAGAGGAGGTAGGCTGCAACTGTAACTGTGACGGGTCAGGCTGTGGACACTCTAAGGGAGGAGGAGGACTAGGAGAAGGTGGAAGACCAAAAACCTGCTGCAGGAGAGGAACGAAGTACGGTCGAGGCCGCGCGGCGACGCCAGAAACAACAGGGACAGCGCAAGTACTCGTAGCAGGAGCACCCGCTCCAGCAGCACCTCCAGCAGCTCCGGAACCTCCAGCAGCACCAGGAGCACCCCCAGCAGGACCGCCAGCGGTAGTCTCAGTGCCAACACCCTCAGCAGCACCAGCTCCAGTCGAACCTGCAGGCCCAGCAGCTCCAGTACTCCCACTACGAGCACCTCCGGGACCCGCGACAGCAGCACCCTTAGCAGCCGAAGAACCTCCAGCACCAGCAGCACGGCGCCAGTGCCTGGCAAACCACTCGCGCAGCTCCTGTGGAGAGAGTGGCTCCCGGCGAGACGAAGCACCCGGTGAACCTCCAGGCGGAGCACCTCCAGGCTCAGCACCCCTAGGCGTAGCACCCCCAGGCTCAGCACCCCCAGGCTCAGCACCCCCAGGCGTAGCACCCCCAGGCTCAGCACCCCCAGGCTCAGCATCCCCAGGCTCAGCACCCCCAGGCTCAGCACCCCCAGACGTAGCACCCCTAGGCTCAGCGCCCCCAGGCTCAGCACCCCTAGGCTCCGCACCCCCAGGCTCAGCACCCCCAGAGTCAGCACCCCCAGGCTCAGCACCCTCAGCAGCACAACAGTCACCAGTGACCTCGACAGGCTCGACTGCGTCTACCTGGGACACACCTGAAGGGGCAGGACCCTGAGGGGGAAGGGGGTCTACCAGGGGGGGACCTGGTACAAGGAAGAGCGGGGGCGGGGGGAGGGACGGAGTGCGGTAGGGGAAGAGGCGGTAGTAGGGGACCGACTCGTCAAACGTGACGTCTTGGGAGGACACAACACGGGGAGAGGTGGGGTGGTAGAACTGCCACCCAGACGCGTCAGAGGGGAACCCCAGGAAGACGCAAGGAGCAGCACGAGGGGACAGCTTGTCCGCAGACAAGTCGCGGACAAACGCCCGAGATCCCCAGACCCGGAACGCCGACGCATCGCCAACCTTCCTCGTCCACAGCAAGGCCGGGGAGGTCTCCGGTCTGGAGACCCTGGGGTAAAGGTTGATCTGATGCGCCGCGTACCTCACCGCAAACGGCCACAGAAAATGGGGGGCAGCCGCATGCATCATAGACGTACGAGCGACGTCCATGACCATGCCAATGCGGCGCTCAGCATTCCCATTTTGTTGCGGAGAGTCTGGAAGCGTGAAGGTCTGACGGATGCCTCGTGCACAACAGTAGGCTTGCAGAAGGCCAGAGGAGAACTCTCCGCCTCTGTCCGAGTGCAGACGCAAAACAAGAAAGTCCGAGTCAAAGCTCTGCCTGAGCTGGAGACGAGCTGCGCGGATCAAGAAGATCAGCACCTCAGTGACATCACCCTTGCTGCGCAAGGGGAAGACTGTGGTGTAAAGCGAGTAGTCGTCAACAACGAGCAGGAAGTAGCGCTCGTGACCCTGTCCACGGACGCGGGCTGGGCCCCACACGTCCATGTGAAGCGTCTGTAACGGGGCCTCTGTCGGAGGAAACTGGGAGGAGTGAGGGGCAGCACGCTGGCGCCCCTCGACACAGGGGACACAGGTAGGGCCAGGGCCTTGAGGAAGGGGAGGGAGGGACCGGGGGGGACCAGACACAAGAAGACGGGAGGCCATGCCTCTGAGCCGAAGCAGAGAGGGGTGACCAAGGCGGTGGTGCCAGAGGAGAGTCTTGTGAGACAGGAGACGACACGAACAGGGGGCAGACTCAGGACAAGACCTGGACGCTGCAGCAAACACCTGGCCCAACGCAGTGACCCTACCAGACTCAGCAACGGGAGGAGACGCAGTGGTCAGTGTGTACAGGCTCGACCCCGGCTGACGGGTAAACGTAGCCAGGTGTCGGCTTGTGCTAGCCTGTGTGCAGTGCGTCACCCGCTGGCGCGCAGGAGTGAACTGGTGTACTTCTGCATCCTGTAGGTCGGCACCACTCACCAGGTTCGTAGAGAACGAGGGGAGGTAGAGACCAGACAGGGTGCCAGAGGGAGCCGCCGGACACGGGAGGACTGTGGAGAAGCGAGACAGGACAGGACCCCCAGAGGGGTCAGCCAGAGACACCGCAACCGGCCGACTAAGCGGCGTGAGTGTGGTACGGTCTCGAAAGAAGGAGCGAGAAGCCCCAGAGTCAAGGGTGAAGGTGAGGGAGGCCGAAGCCGACGCAGTACCTGAGAGCGCAGACTCACCAGTACCTGAGGACGCAGACGCACTAGCACCTAGAGCAGTAGCGTCGCAAGCACCTAGGGCAGCAGCCGCACCAGTACCTAGAGCAGCAGTCTCAATGCCCAGATCGGGCGGGAAACACCGGTAACAATTACCCTCATCACTAATAGACACAGCATACATGGCAGAGAGAATAGCATCAAAGTCAAGATCATAGATGGCAACACCCGCCCTAGACAGCTCGCCCCAGCAAGGGATCTCTATGGCCTCCGGGAACTGGTGACGCCACGCGTCCGTCAGGCGGCCAAAGCAGCGCTGGGTGGGGTGCGCACCCCCACACTGCTCACCCGCACGGTCGCCGGTGCGCAGGACGTAGGTGCACGGACCAAAACCCCCACCCCGCTGGCGTGCAGTGTACCACTCACGGAGCTGCTGAGGGGACAGGGTCTCACGACCGCGCTGCTGCTGCTGGCGTGAGCCACCACCGGAGCCACTCCTCTGCGAAGACCCGCGACCAGCTCCACCGCCACCCCCGCCTGCCTCCGCCGCCTCCGCCTCCACTTCCGCCACCAACCCCTCCACTCCCACCTCCACTCCCACCGCCACCCCCACTCCCCCCACCGCCTCCACCTCCACCTCCACCGCCCCCGTTCGCTCCTCTAGTGCCCTTGCTCCCCTTGACCTTGCCTGAGCGACGTCTCCCGCTAGGGGAAGACGCCGCACCGACCGACTCAAGACCAACGAGGTCGGCCGCAGTAGCAGAGGCAACAGAGGGTAGAAGGGGGGAGGGGGAACACCCCTCAAAGATGGGGGTGCGCGGGTCACCACGAGAAGCCCCTACAACGACGATGCTCTTCTCGGCCGCTAGGAGGGACTTCTCGAGGAGGTCAACAGTGAGAGTGGTGGGACAGACTGAGAGGAAGTGGTCCCTGACTACGCGAAGGGAGTCAGGGAGGCGAGTGACTATGTAGTAGAGAGTGATGTACATGGGGGGGGGGGGGTTCTTGGCGCAGAAGTCAGCAGGAAGTGCAGCGCGGTAGCGAGTGTCACTAGTGCAGAGGTGCGTAATGAGGTCAGCGACTGTGGGAAAGGCAGCAAGGTCAGGGAAGAGGTACGGTAGCATGAGACGGCTCAGTGCAGCAGTGGCAGGGGAGGAGTAGCGCGCAACTACAGCGTCGTACAAGGTCTGAGCACTCTTGTACTGACTAAAGTGCGCACACTCGGAGGTAGGGAGGTGGCGACGCACAACAAGACGTGCAGCAGCGTCGCGCGTGGCCCACTGGGAGCGAACAGTGGCGTCAGCATCAGCAGCAGGGGCGGGAGAGGCGCCAGAGGTGAGGTCAAAGAGAGAGAGACCGTCTGCCCTATTGCACTGTAAGTACAGCTGCAGGTCATCTACCCAGACCTCAAAGTCAATGGCTCTACCCTCAGCGTCAAAAGCGAGGACACTAGGGGTAGCCATGACCTCAGTAGGCTAGCAGTGCAACAGTAGGGTGGGGAGGGCAGTGCAGTAAAAAAAAGGCACTGTGCTCACCGGACAGGGCAGCTCGGGCGGCTCGGCAGTAGGGCGGCTCGGCAGCTCGGCGGCTCGGCTACTGGGCGGCTCGGCTGCACGGGCGGCTCGGCTGCTGGGCGGCTCGGCTGCTGGGCGGCTCGGCTGCTGGGCGGCTCGGCTGCATGGTGCTGGGCGGCTCGGCTGTCAGGCAACTCGGCTGCTGGGCGGCTCGGGAGGTCGGGCGGCTCAGGTGGCCGGCGTGGTCGCTGGTGGCGGCGGGCCGCAAGGGTGGGCGGGGCCGCGGTGGCGACGGGGCCGAAGTGGAGCCGTAGCGGGGCCGCAGCGGGGCCTAAGCGGGGCCGAAGCGGGGTCGAAGCGGGGCCGTAGCGGGGCCGACGGGGCCGACGGGGCCGACGGGGCCGAAGCGGGGCCGTAGCGGGGCCGACGGGGCCGTAGCGGGGTCGTAGCGGGGCCTAAGCGGGGCCGTAGCGGGGCCTAAGCGGGGCCGATGGGGCCGTAGTGGGGCCGTAGCGGAGCCGTAGCGGGGCCTAAGCGGGGCCGACGGGGCAGACGGGGCCGTAGTGGGGCCGTAGTGGGGCTGTATCGGGGCCTAAGCGGGGCCGACGGGGCCGTAGCGGGGCCGTAGCGGGGCCGTAGCGGGGCCTAAGCGGGGTCGACGAGGCCTAAGCGGGGCCGTAGTGGGGCCGACGGGGCCGACGGGGCCGTAGCGGGGCCGTAGCGGGGCCATAGCGGGGCCTAAGCGGGGCCGTAGCGAGGCCTAAGCGGGGCCGTAGCAGGGCCGACGGGGCCTAAGCGGGGCCGTAGTGGGGCCGACGGGGCCGTAGCGGGGCCGTAGCGGGGCCGTAGCGGGGCCGTAGCGGGGCCGAAGCGGGGCCGTAGCGAGGCCGAAGCGGGGCCGTAGAGGGGCCGACGGGGCCTAAGCGGGGCCGTAGCGGGTGGCTCGAGGGGCAGTAAGGGCGGCCAATAGGGGCCACTAAGGCGGCTCGAGGCGCTACTCGGGTTAGGAGCTAAGTGCGCTCCGGGCAGGAAAAAAAAGTTTGTGGTGGGCCCTAGGAACAGTTCCCACAGGGGAACCTGCTCGATACCATGAGAAGATGTGAACGAGAATGAATGAACTATGAATGAAGTGGGTACAAGTACTAACCCTAATTGGGTCGTACCCCCTATGGGATACCCCACTACAGCCTACACAAAAGTATAAGCTATAATGTTCTGACAAATCCCACTAGAAGCTCTTCGCAAAATTCTCGCGAAGTGCCCGAATGGGGTGGGAGCGGGGCCTTCAGGCTGCTGTTTCGAACACCTGAGAGATCCAGCCCTAGCGAATGAGGAGATCCTTCTGCTCCTCACAAACGTGGTTACTCGCCTCGCCAGTTCCTTCCAGAGCCAAAAAGTCCGCGACCTTCTACTCCCCTCCCGGCTCATAGCATTAGAGAAGCCCGGGGGAGGAGTTAGACCGATCGCAATAGGCGAGGCTTTACTACGCGTGGTAGCAAAGGCGGCGCTACACAGTTTAGGCCCGAAAATCCGAGAGTTCTTCCTCCCCGTTCAGTTCGGCGTAGCGGTCCCTTGGGGCACGGAGTGTATTATCCACACGGTTTGCTCCCTACTCCGAGATGACGAGACCCGCATAGCTCTACAGCTGGATGTGGAGAACGCTTTCAACAGCGTAGAACGCTCGTCATTTCTAGCCGCCCTTCAATGGTCTAGCCTCAACCTGCTGCTCCCGCTCGTTAGGAACCTCTACGATGGCCCCTCGCAGCTTTTAGTGGACCCCCGCCTGGAAGTGGAGCACATCCAAAGCTCCAGGGGTGTTCGCCAAGGGGACCCGCTGGGACCTCTTCTTTTTGCAGCGGCGATCCAGCCTATTCTGCTCGGCGCGGCTTCAACTGTTCTGGAGGTGGCAATAGTGGCATATGCCGATGATATCACAATCGTGGGGCCCCGCGAAGCAGCGTGCGTCCCTTTCAACACGGTCGTTGCGGAGCTGGCTTTGTGTGGTCTGCGGTGTAACCTGGCAAAGTCTGCGGCATGGTGCGCAATGCGGGAGGAAGGAGGGGACGGCTTGCCACACGGCCTGCCCATCCACCCAGGTGGTTTGAAGGTGCTGGGCAGCCCGGTTGGCAGCGATGCTTTCTGCACCGACCAGGTCCGGGCGGCGCTTGCGGAGGCAGCTGCGCCGCTACCCCTCGTCGCCCAGCTCAATCTGCAGCACGCCCTACTCATGATATCGCGGAGCATTTCCCGCCGCATCTCGTACTTACTTCGCACAACACCGGCGGAGGCACTGGCCCGTACGGAGTGGAGGGAATGGAGCGAGGCATTGGTGGGAGCAGGTCTCACGGCGTCGAAGCTACAGATCCTGCCAAGTGAGCTAGAGCAAAGCCTGCTGTGGCGCCAGGCAACGCTCCCCGTTCGGCTGGGGGGCCTGGGAATCATTGATCCCATTTCCGAGGCCCAAGCCGCGTACCTAGCCTCAACTGCAGCAGCGCACCTTCTACTGCAGCAGCTGAACCTGCCGCCGGACTACCTACTCCAAAGGGCCGGGGATCTTCTTTCCCCGACATGGACCCCACCTCCCCCCCGAGTGAACCCACTGTCCCCGCTCGAGGCAAGGCTCCCAGCACAGGCCGCGGCGGTGCTACACAGCTACAGAGAGAACCCCAGGGGTATGGGCAACCTGCAGCTGGGGCTCTCCAAAGCCATCAATCACACGTGGGCGGAGGAGCTACTGGCAGATACGGAAACTGATAGGCCGGGGGTGGACCGGGGCCATGCCATTCGGCTCATTAGCCTGAAAGGAGTGGGAGCAGGCGACTGGCTCCATGCAGTGCCCACAAAGGCTGACCTCTCAATATCCCCTGGTCAGTTCTCCATGGCACTAGGCTTGCGCCTTGGCATGGAAGTGGCGGAGGTCTGCCCCTGCAAGCGGTCCAACTCCAAGATATCTGACAAGAGTCTGCCCAACCACCTGCTACGGTGTGCCGATGGTGGGGATGCTGTGCGCACCCACAATGCACTGACCTTCGCTGCACTTCGCATGGCACAGGAAGCCGGGTACAAAACCTTTCACGAGACGACCGCTTTCTCTCCCACGGTCCAGAACAAGCGTGCTGACCTAGCCGTCAGGGACCAAGAGTCGGGAGAGACTTGGGCGACGGACATGACGGTGACTGACCCGGTCCTGCAAAGGAGGGACGTGAGGGCGCGGAAGCCGCCGGGGTGGGCAGCGGAAGAGGCATCGCAGGCCAAGCACAGGCTCTACGAGGGGCGGCCTGGCTATGTGGGCTTCTTCAGCTTGGCGGTTGAGACCTACGGGGTGTTGGCGACTGACACTCAACAGTTCCTTCGTATGTTGGCTACCTATGCGGCGAAGAAGAAGTACCGCCAGGGGCGCCTCACCACCTCAGCTGCCCGCCTCAACGCACACTACAGGCAGCGGTGGTCGGTGATGCTCCAACGTAGCCAGGCGACATCCCTCCTCTCCAAGTCTAACCGGGCAGCAGAAGCGGCATTCCCTCAGGCTGCAGCGGACCCTTGGGCGCCCCGCCTGGGAGACCTCTGGCAGATGCAGGTGGACGAGTATGAGGAGCACCAGGCACCAGCTAGAGCGGCTTAGAGGGCTGGGGAGGAAGGAACTCGGTGGCAGGGGGGGCGGCTAGGGGGCAGAAGGGGTGGGATACAGGGGCGTGGTGAGGGTCAGGAAGAGGAATACAGAGTTGGCGAGGCTTCAGTGGGGGCAGGGAGAATGGAAGGTGTCTCAGGGAAGTTGCGAGGAAGCTGTTGGGTGAAGGAGGATAAGGGGTGGTCCTATGGTATGGGAGGAACAAGGGATAGGCGGATTTTGGGGTTCTCGGGGACTTGTGCTGCGGTGGACCGGGCTGCTCTGAGAGCTAGGTAATCGGTGTGCTTTGGCTAGATGGGTTTGCTCGGTTTGTTTGTTAGTTCTGTTTTCCTGGCTGCTTCCATGTTTAGTCACAATAGTTACCACCATTTGCCATGCCTGTACCTTTGTGACCCATATCAATACATGACTGCTTGAGAGAGAGAAAGAGAGGGAGGGAGAGAGAGAGAGAGAGAGAGAGAGAGAGAGAGAGAGAGAGAGAGAGAGAGAGAGAGAGAGAGAGAGAGGGAACCCTTAGCCTGTTCCCTCAGCCTCTTCCCTATGTCCTCATCCTTCCTTGCCTACTTAAAGGGTGCTAGTGTCTTGCTTCTGTCATTATTTCGTGTGTGTTCATTTTCGACGGCTCGTTCGAGAGAGCGAGAGAGAGAGAGAGAGAGAGAGAGAGAGAGAGAGAGAGAGAGAGAGAGAGAGAGAGAGAGAGAGAGAGAGAGAGAGAGAGAGAGAGAGAGGGAGAGAGAGAGAGAGGCGGACGTGGGACCACCGGAAGGGCAAGAGCCCCGCTGCTAGGAGGAGAGGCGGTGATCGAGAGAACAGGCACGTGGCACGAGCGACACGACCGCCCTGAACGGACACTGGAGCCAGCTAATGGGGGTGAAGCTGCTTCTGACACCTCACCAAACGGGAGTGAATTTGTCGCGTCCGGCTCAGATGCATCGGAAGGAATCTCCCTGGGCGACGAGGAGGAGTTTCACCACGAGGGAGGCAGGGGACGGGGGAGAAGGACAGGAGCCGGTGGTATACCACAAGCCGCCAACGCAAGTGCTAGGCCGGTGGAGGGAGAGGTGACACAGCCATCCGAAAAATCCCCCGCTGATCTGGCAAACGACGAGAGCATCTGGCAGCTAGCCAGTACCTGGGACGTGGCGCCACTGGTGCGTGTGGACCAGCCCTTCCTCGTGCGCCGAATGCCCCCTAAGGTCCTGGAGGGTTACACGATGTGCCTCCTAGCGCCCCTTCTGCGTCTGGCGAAGCACCCCGACTGCAAAGGAGCATGGACAGTGCTATAGTTCCTGCCACGTTTGACCCTTCGGCCCCAACCAGAGCCAGTGGAAGGCAACCGATGGATCAAAATTGAGACACGACTGCACCACTTCAGGCTTGGAAGCCTCGCGGACCTCTACAGTGAGGCCTGCGCTGTACCCGTTACGGAAGCCCCGACACGCCACCAGCCTGATGACGCTGGGCTCTGTGCAAGGGCCGAGGGGTTGATTAAAAAAGCAAACATTTCCAAGGCCGTGGCTGTGCTACAAGTGACCCCGTTAGCGGAATCTACACCGACCACACTTGCGGCACTAAGGTCAAAACACCCCATCGGCGAGAAACCTATCCCAAGCTGGGTTACCAGCAGCATGGGCTCATCAATTTCGTCAGTATCTGTGACCCCTGACGATGTCCGCGAAGTCTTGCAAAGTGTCCAAATGGAGTGGGTGCTGGGCCTTCTGGCACTTGCTTCGAACATCTCAAGGACCCCGCTCACTGCAGCGAGGAGGTCCTGTTGCTCCTCACAAAAAATGTCCGCCAGTTGCTCAACAGTGAACAAACGCAGACTGTTCGTGACCTAATCCTGCTGTCCCGGTTGATAGCCTTGGAAAAGCCGGGAGGCGGCGTCAGACCGATAGCGATTGGGAAAGCATTACTTAGGGTGGCCGCTAAGGCAGCACTGCGGGAACTGGCGCCGGCGATACGGGAATTCTTTCTCCCCGTCCAGTATGGTGTCTCCGTGCCTGGCGGGGCAGAGTGCGTCATAGACACAGTGCGCGCCCTGCTCTGTGAAAATAAACACCATGTAGCACTACAGCTCGACGTCGAGAACGCTTTCAACTCGGTCGAGCGTGAGGCCTTCTTCTCAGCACTCCAGATCTCTGACCTGCATCAGCTTTTGCCGCTTGTGGGAACGCTCTACGACTCGCCCTTGCGACTCTTAGTCGACCCAGCGCTCGGCGTGGATCATATCATGAGTTCCAGAGGTGTCCGCCAAGGCGATCCCCTCGGTCCCCTCCTCTTTGCGGCGGCGATTCAACCGATTCTGACGTATGCGGCATCAACTCACCCATGAGAAGAAGTGAACGAGAATGAATGAACTATGAAAGAAGTGAGTACAAATAGGAAACCCTAATTGTGTTGTACCCCCTATGGATACCCCACTATAGCCTACACAAATAAGTAAGCTATAATGTTCTGACACACCCCCATAGGCAAAGTGGGGGAGAACAGGGGGTCACAAGACCAGTCAAGCAAAGCAAAGCAAAGCTCAGGGTGGATCACAAAGTCACCACACATTCCGAGCACAAGTTCAAAGGCCACAAGGCCAGTTCACATGCAAGATCATATATAGAGATATACAAGAGTCAGGCAAGCAAGAGCAAGAGTATATATAGGTGAAGGTACAAGAAAGGTCAAGAAGTGAGCAAGTGAGGCAAGACAGGCACAAGACCCAGCTGCGTACAGCAACGCTGATGATCACAAGGCGCAAGTGCCTTGGTGAAGACATCAGCAGTGTTGGCCTCAGAGGCCACGTACGCAAGTCGCAACTGTCCACGCTGCTGTAGCTCACGAGCAAGAAAGTAGCAGAGAGCAATGTGCTTTGTCCTGTGCTCCAGTCGCTGCTCTCGACACAAGGCCAGCATGGCCTTGTTGTCTACGTACAGGACTGGAGGAGAACGAGGCGGCTCTCCAAGGTCGGTCAGCAGGTAGGTGAGCCAGCGAAGCTCCTGTGCAGCCATGGCTCTTGCGTAGATCTCAGCCTCACAACTGGAGCCGAGAACGGAAGACGAGCGGGTAGCCCGCCACGAAACAGAGCCGGAACCAAGGCTGAAGGTGTAACCCTGTGACGACCGCTGCGTAGCCTGGTCGTCAGCCCAAGAAGCGTCCGCGTGCCTAGTGAGGACCACTGGACTCCGCCCTCCAAGCACTAGCCCCATGCCCGATGTACTGCACAAGTAGCGCAACACCCTCTTCGCTGCAGCCATGTGCTCTGGTCGGTGTCTACCAGGAGCAACATAGCGTGGGAGAATGCTAAGAGGGTATGCAAGGTCAGGTCGTGTGCAGGTCATCAGGTACATGAGGCAGCCAACAAGCTCTGGATACGGGCCACTCGACTCTACGGACTCATCCGAAGGCAGAGCTGAGAGCGAGTGGCGAGTAGGCAGAGGAGTGGCCTGAGGCGAGGAGTACGTGAAGCCGAAGCGCTGAAGGACCTGCTGCACCATGTGTGACTGAGTCAGGGTAATGGTGCGGCATGCTCTGTCCCGGGTGATCTGCAAGCCAAGGTAGCTGCGCAGTTCACCCAGGTCAGTGCACGTGTGTCTCTTCTGCAGCTCGGACTTCACGTAGGCAAGTCCAGCAGTGTCAACTGTGGCAAAGACCAAGTCGTCGACGTACACGAGGATGTAGAACGGCGGCAGAGAGGTGTCGGTGCGCAGAAACAGCGACGGGTCGGCAGTAGAAGGAGCAAACCCAAGTGCCGCCAGCGTAGTCCTCAGTGTGTCGTGCCACTCACGTGGCGCGTGGCGCAGACCGTAGAGTGGACGCCGGAGACTCCACTGGGTACCAGGAGGGAAAGACCCAGTGAAGCCAGGTGGGCGACGCAGCCAGATCTCCTCGTGCAGGCTGCCCTGCAAGAAAGCAGTGCTGAAGTCGAGAGAGTGCAGCTCGTAGTCACGGTGAGCAGCAACGTGCAGCAGTACCCGAAGAGTGGTCATCTTCGGGGTGGGGGAGAAGGTCTGAAAGTAGTCAACTCCCTGCCGCTCACTGAAGCCACGAGCCACGTAACGCGCCTTGAAGACAGGCGGAGAACCCGGCGGCCGCTTCACCCTGAAGATCCACATGCCACTGACTATGTTCGCCCCAGGAGAGGGAACAGCGCCAACGTAGGTGCCTGTGGACTTCCAGGAAGCCATCTCTGCATCCATAGCTGCCTGCCACTGAGAGGAGTAGGGACCCTCTATCGCCTCCGCGTAAGAGCGCGGAGTCGGGATGTCTAGTGCATCCGGGTCTCCCTCAGGGGCGAGCAGTACAGACGCGAGATGAGGTGAAGCGGCGGCCAGACACTGGAACTCCTCCTGCCTGTCCTCAAGGACGTCCGTGCCAAGGGCACACTCACCCCCGACGGACGGAGGACAGACAGACTCAGACTCAGCGACAAGACTAGCAGCGTAGTCTAGACGACAGCGCGCAGCAAAGTTGACGAGCTGAGTGACAAGGGCAGACGCAGCAGAAGACTCGAAAGAAGGGTCGGTGACAACAGTAGCAAGGAGACGCGTGACAGTAGGACTGGCATCATGAAGAGAGTCCGACTCCGGGTCGGCAAGAGCAGGAAGAGAGGAAGCAGGAGGAGAAGGCAAAGGGGCACACAGAGGAGCAGTGGACGGACGCAGAGACATCCGGTGCGTGCCAGGGACAGGAGGAGGACGCTGACGCGAACCGCGACCACTAATGCGCGTAGTACGAACACGCGACGCAGGACGAGACGAAGGCTCACGACGCTCAGTAAGACCTCCAGTCGGACCAGCGTAGGGAGAAGGAGCAGGCAAAGCGGAGGCAGGCTGTAGCTGTGACCGCGACAGGAAAGGCTGTGGACCCTCTAAGGAAGAAGGAGGAGGAGGACCAGAAGAAGGTGTAAGACCAAGAACCTACTGCAGGAGCGGAACGAAGTACGGTCGGGGCCGCGTGGGGACGCCAGAAACAGCAGGGACAGCACCAGTACCCCCTGCAGGAGCACCCGCTCCAGCAGCACCTCCACCAGCACCGGAACCCCCAGCAGCACCTCCAGCAGTCCCAGAACCTCCAGCAGCACCAGGAGCACCGCCAGTCGGACCGCCAGTGTCAGTCTCAGCGCCAACACCCTCAGCAGCACCAGCTCCAGTCGAACCCGCAGGCCCAGCAGCTCCAGTACGCTCAGTACGAGCACCTCCGGGACCCGCGGCAGCAGCACCCTCAGCAGTCGAAGAACCTCCAGCACCACCAGCACGCCTCCAGCGCCGAGCAAACCACTCACGCAGCTCCTGTGGGGAGAGTGGCTCCCGGCGAGACGAAGCACCCAGAGAACCTCCAGGCGAAGGACCTCCAGGCTCAGCACCCCCAGGCAAAGCACCTCCAGGCGTAGTACCTCCAGGCTCAGCACCCCCAGGCTCAGTACCCCCAGGTACAGCACCCCCAGGCTCAGCACCCCCAGGCTCAGCACCCCCAGGCTCAGCACCCCTAGGCTCAGCACCCCCAAGCTCAGCACCCCCAGGCACAGCACCCCCAGTCTCAGCACCCCCAGTCCCAGCACCCGCAGCAGCACCAGAGTCACCAGTGACCTCGACAGGCTCGACCGCGTCTACTAGTGACCTCGACAGGCTCGACCGCGTCTACCTGGGACACACCTGAAGGGGCAGGACCCTGAGGGGGGAGGGGGTCTACCAGGGGGGGACCTGGTACCAAGAAGAGCGGGGGCGGGGGGAGGGACGGAGTGCGGTAGGGGAAGAGGCGGTAGTAGGGTACCGACTCGTCGAACGTGACGTCCTGGGAGGATAGAACACGGCGAGAGGTGGGGTGGTAGAACTGCCACCCAGGGGCGTCGGGGGGGAACCCCAGGAAGACGCAGGGAGCAGCGCGAGGGGACAGCTTGTCCGCAGACAAGTCGCGGACAAACGCCCGAGATCCCCAGACCCGGAACGCCGACGCATCGCCAACCTTCCCCGTCCACAGCAGGGCTGGGGAGGTCTCCGGCCTGGAGACCCTGGGGTGGAGGTTGATCTGATGCGCCGCGTACCTAACCGCAAACGGCCACAGAAAATGGGGGGCAGCCGCATGCATCATAGACGTACGAGCGACGTCCATGACCATGCCAATGCGGCGCTCTGCAATCCCATTTTGCTGCGGTGAGTCCGGAAGCGTGAAGGTCTGGCGGATGCCTCGCGCACGACAGTAGGCACGCAGAAGGCCAGAGGAGAACTCTCCGCCTCTGTCCGAGTGCAGACGCAACACAGGAAAGTCCGAGCCAAAGCTCTGCCTGAGCTGGAGACGAGCTGCGCGGATCAAGTCGATCAGCACCTCAGTGACATCACCCTTGCTGCGCAAGGGGAAGACTGTGGTGTAACGCGAGTAGTCGTCAACCACCAACAGGAAGTAGCGCTCGTGACCGAGTCCACGGACGCGGGCTGGGCCCCACACGTCCATGTGAAGCGTCTGCAACGGAGCCTCTGTCGGAGGAAACTGGGAGGAGTGAGGGGCAGCACGCTGGCGCCCCTCGACACAGGGGACACAGGCATGGCCAGGGCCCTGAGGAAGGGGAGGGAGGGACCGTGGGAGACCAGACACAAGAAGACGGAAGGGCCATGCCTCTGAGGCGAAGCAGAGAGGGGTGGCCAAGGCGGTGGTGCCAGAGGAGGGTCTCGTGAGACAAACGGCGACACGAACAGGGGGCAGACTCAGGACCAGACCTTGACGCTGCAGCAAACACCTGACCAGATGAAGGGACTCTACCAGACTCAGCACCTGGAGGAGAAGCAGTGGTCAGTGTGTACAGGCTCGACCCTGGCTGACGTGTAAACGTAGCCAGGTGGCGACCTGTGCTAGCCTCTGTGCAGTGTGTCACCCGCTGACGAGCAGGAGTGAACTGGTGGACACCCGCATCCTGTAGGTCAGCACCACTCACCAGGTTCGTAGAGAACGAGGGGAGGTAGAGACCAGACAGGGTGCCAGAGGGAGCCGCCGGACACGGGAGGACTGTGGAGAAGCGAGACAGGACAGGACCCCCAGAGGGGTCAGCCAGGGACACCGCAACCGGCCGACTAAGCGGCGTGAGAGTGGTGCGGTCCCGAAAGAAGGAGTGAGACGCCCCAGAGTCAAGGGTGAAGGTGTGAGAGGCCGAAGCCGACACAGTACCTGAGAGTGCAGACTCACTAGTACCTGAGAGCGGAGACTCACCAGTACCTGAGAGCACAGACGCACTGGCACCTAGAGCAGCAGCCTCAGTGGCACCTAGCGCAGCAGTACCAATGCCCGGGTCGGGCGGGAAACACCGGTAACAGTCACCCTCATCACTAACAGTCACGGCATACATGGCAGCAAGGATAGCATCAAAGTCAAGATCAAAGATAGCTACACCAGCCCTAGACAGCTCTCCCCAGCGGGGGATCTCAGAGGCCTCCGGAAACTGCTGGCGCCAAGCGTCGGTCAGGCGGGCAAAGCAGCGCCGGGCGGTGTGGGTGCCCCCACACTGCTCACCCGCGCGGTCGCCGGTGCGAAGGACGTAGGTGCAGGGACCGAACGCCCCACCACGCTGACGCTGCGAGTACCACTCACGGAGCTGCTGAGGGGCGGGGACGTCGCGAGAGCGCTGCTGCTGCTGCTGCTGCTGCTGGCGCTGACCACCCCCAGTGCTGCTCCGCTGGGACGAGCCACTCCGACCACCTCCACCACCGCCACCCCCGCCTCCGCCGCCACCGCCGCCAGCGCCACCCTCGCCCCCACCGCTCCCACCGCCACCTCCACCGCCACCTCCGCCGCCACCTCCGCCTCCACTGCAGCCACTAGTACCTCCACCCCCGCCACCACCTCCACCGCCACCCCCACTCCCCCCGCCGCCCCCACCTCCTCCGCCACCGCCCCCGCTAGCTCCACCCGCTCCCTTGCCCCCCTTGCCCTTGCCAGAGCGGCGCCTACCGCTGGGGGCAGACGCCGCACCGACCGACTCTAGACCAACGAGGTCGGCCGCAGCAGCAGAGGCGACAGAGGGTAACAGGGGGGAAGGAGAACACCCCTCAAAGATGGGGGTGCGAGGGTCACCACGAGAGGCCCCTACAGCGACTATGCTCTTCTCGGCCGCTAGCAGGGACTTCTCGAGGAGGTCGACAGTGAGGGTAGTGGGACAGACAGCGAGAAACTGGTCCCTAACTACACGAAGGGACTCAGAGAGACGGGTAACTAGAAAGTAGAGGGTGATGTACATGGGAGGGGGGTTTTCGGCGCAGAAGGCAGCAGGAAGCGCAACTCGGTAGCGAGTGTCACTAGCGCGAAGGTGGGTAAAGAGGTCAGCGACTGTGGGAAAGGCAGCAAGGTCAGGGAAGAGGTACGGTAGCATGAGGCGGCTCAGTGTAGCAGAGGAAGGGGAGGAGTAGCGCGCAACTACAGCGTCGTACAAGGCCTGAGCACTCTTGCAGTGACTAAAGTGTGCACGCTCGGAGGAAGGGAGGTGGCGACGCACAGCAAGACGTGCAGCACCATCGCGTGTGGCCCACTTGGAGCGAACAGTGGGGTCAGCATCAGCAGGAGGGGCAGGGACAGCGCCAGAGGCAAAGTCAAAGAGAGAGATGTCATCTACTGAATCGCACTGCAAGTACAGCTGCAGGTCCTCGACCCAGACCGCAAAGTCAATGGCGCGACCCTCAGCGTCAAAGGCCAGGACACTAGGGGTGGCCATGATAGCAGCCGACAGTCTCACCAGAGAGGAAGGGTCGAGCAGCTCAGCAGAACAGCAACACAGCAGCTCAGCAACTCCGCCGGCCCAGGAGCAGTAGCAGCCCCACAGAAGCAGGAGCTCGGCACCTCAGGCGGCTCGGGCGGCTCGGGCACTCAGCGGGTCGGGCGGCTCGGGCGGCTCGGGCGTACAGCGGCACAGGCGACTCGGGTGGCTCTGTAGCTCGGGCGGCTCGGGCGGCTCGGCTCCTCAGGTGCGCAGGCGGCTCGGGTGACGCGGGTGGCACGGGCGGCTCGGGCGTCGTCACGGGCGGCTCACGAGCGGCTCGCGGGCGGCTCACTGACGGCTCACGGGCGGATTACGGGCGGCTCACTGGTCGGGGTGGGCGGCTCACGAGGCCGGGACGGGCGGCTCACGGGGCCGGGACGGGCGGCTCACGGGCGGTGCACGGGCGGCTAATGGGCGGCTAAGGGCGGCGCACGGGCGGCTCACGGGCGGCTTAGGGCTGCGCACGGGCGGCTCACGGGCAGCTAAGGGCGACGCACGGACGGCGCGTGGGCTGCCTGGGGCCTAGCGAGCGGCGCGCGGGCTGCTTAGGGCGGCGCGCGGGCCGCTTAGGGTGGCGTGCGGGCTGCTAAGGGCGGCGCGCGGGCTGCTAAGGGCGGCGCGCGGGCTGCAAAGGGCGGCGCGCGGGCTGCACGGGGCCTGGACGGGCGGCGCGCTAGCGACTAGGGCGGCGCGCTGGCGGCGTGAGGCCTGAACGGGCAGTGCGCGGGCGGCAAAGGGCCGGTTGACAAAGGTAAGAGAGAGCCCGGAGCGCGCTCCGGGCAGAAAAAAAAAAGGTTCGAAGTAGTGGTGGGCCCTAAGCACAGTTCCCACAGGGGAACCTGCTCGATACCATGAGAAGAAGTGAACGAGAATGAATGAACTATGAAAGAAGTGAGTACAAATAGGAAACCCTAATTGTGTTGTACCCCCTATAGGATACCCCACTATAGCCTACACAAATAAGTAAGCTATAATGTTCTGACAACCCAGGAGCGGCAGTCATAGCCTACGCCGACGACATCACCGTGGTGGGGCCGCGCGAGGTGGCCTTCCAGGCTTTCGACGTCATTGTCACGGAGCTTGCGAAGTGCGGGCTCCGTTGCAACATCGCGAAATCTTCGGCGTGGGGACCGGAGGGGCACGGGGAGGGACTGGAGGAACCTCCGCACGGCCTGACAGTGAGCCCAGACGGCATCAAAGTACTTGGCAGCCCGATTGGCACGCCAGCCTACTGTTCCACTCAAGTCCAACAAGCGTTAACCAAGGCAGCGGCTCCGGTACCACTGATTGCACAACTCCACCCCCAGCACGCTCTGCTCCTGCTCATTCGCAGCATCTCACGCAGGATCTCATACCTGCTCCGCACAACCCCGAGTTGTACACTTGAGCGGGAGGAGTGGAGGGCGTGGAGCGAGTCACTGCTGGGGGCGGCGCTCGCTTCGGCCAAGCTCAGAATCCCCTCAAGCGAACTCGAGCAGAGCCTCCTGTGGCGGCAGGCGACACTGCCCATACGCCTTGGCGGCCTGAGCATCATTGACCCAATCTCTGAGGCCCCTGCGGCTTACATTGCTTCGCTGACGGCTGCCCATCAACTGCTGAAGCAGATGCACCTGCCCGATTCGGACCTCCTCGCCCACGCAGAGACCTTACTCTCCAGGGAATGGGCTCCTCCCCCGCCAGCGGTGAACGTGATGGCGGCGCTGGAAGAGGGACTGCCGTCGGAGGCGAAAACGGCTCTGCAAAGATACAGGGAAGGGCCACAGGGGCAAGGGAACTTGCAGCTGCTACTCTCCAAGCACATCAACACGGTTAGGGCAAGAGAGCTGCTAGCAGACACGATAATGGATCGGCCGGGAGAGGATCAAGGGCATGGGGTCAGGCTAGTCAGTTTGAAGGGAGTGGGGGCGGGGGATTGGCTTCACGCGGTGCCAACGAGATCTGACCTTACATTTGCCCCTGGTCAGTTCTCGTTAGCACTTGGGTTCCGCCTCTGTATGGCTATGCCAGTTACAGTCAAGTGCCCCTGCAAGAGGGACAACTCCGACATCGACGACACGAGCCTAGCTAACCACCTGCTACGGTGTGGAGAGGGAGGGGATGTGGTACGGACACACAACGCTTTGGTTTATGCGGCCCTGCGAATGGCACGGGAGGCGGGGTTCAACACTTTCCACGAGACCGCGGCTTTCTCACCCCCTGTCATCCGCAAACGCGCGGACTTGGCCTTCCAGGACCGGGAATCTGCGGAAACCTGGGTCACCGATGTCAGTGTAACGGACCCGGTGCTTCAGAAGCGGGACCCAAGGGTTCGGAAGTCGCCAGGGTGGGCAGCCAAAGAGGCTTCTGAGAGGAAACACCGCCTCTACGAGAGCCGCCCGGACTACGTGGGGTTCCTGGGGCTGGCGGTCGAAACGTATGGGGCACTGGCGGCCGACACGGTCCAGTTCCTCTGTCTGCTGGCCATGGCAACTGCTAAGAAAAAGTTCAGACAGGGGCCGCTCACTACCACAGCATCCAGGCTCAACGCACACTATCGGCAGCGCTGGTCGGTGATGCTGCAACGCTCCCAGGCCATCTCCTTCCTCAACAAATCGAACATGGCAGTGGAAGCGGCGTACCCTCAAGCACCCATGGATCCCTGGGAGCCTAGCCTAGGGGACCTCTGGCAGGTGCTTGAAGACGACTTGGCATGAGTGTAGAGGCCGGGGAGCGGGAGCAGTGGTGGCAGAGGCGGGTAGCCAGGTTCGGGAGGAAAGGAGGCCTGTTGGATGAGGATGCTGACACAGGGAGCTCTCGGATGTGGGTTATGCTTGCTTAGGACGCCCTGTGCCTTGTGTTTGCTAGTGTGCTTGTCTTGCCTACCCATTTGCTAGCATGCCTAGAACAGCCAACTCGCTATGTCTTGTCCCTGCATGTCTGTACCTTATTAGCAACATAAATGCATGACCGCTTGAGAGACAGAGAGAGAGAGAGACAGGCACCTAGTGACTTAGCCTCTCAAGCCTCCCCTCAGCCTCCCCAGCCTCTCTAGCTCTAGTATAAAGGCCTTCGAAGTCTTGTCTCATCTTCATTATTCGGTTGTGGGTTCAGTTCTTCTCCCAACCCGAGCGGGAGAGAGAGGAGAGAGAGAGAGAGAGAGAGAGAGAGAGAGAGAGAGAGAGAGAGAGAGAGAGAGAGAGAGAGAGAGAGAGAGAGAGAGAGAGAGAAAGAGGCACATAGTGACTTAGCCTCTCAAGCCTCCCCTCAGCCTCCCCAGCCTCTCTAGCTCTAGTATAAAGGCCTTCGAGGCCTTGTCTCATCTTCATTATTCGGTTGTGGGTTCAGTTCTTCTCCCAACCCGAGCGGCTCGCGCCGGCCGCCGCGACGGCGCGGCCTACGGCCGCGCGTGAGGGGACGGCAAGCACGTCACCAGCATCATCAACTTATATCAAGGCATACACACATGGCGGGAGGTTACACCTACTAGCTACAACATGAAGCAAGCACGTGCGGATCCTACATCTGATCCGCGTCAAGGACGGCGAGAAGACCCGTCAGAGAGCGATGAAGCTCGCGCACCACCACCGTGGTTGCGCCGATCAAGTCGACTGCAGTCCCTGCGCGCAAAAACCGGCGCAGCCCACGGACTGCCGTCCCAAGCTGTCCAACGCCCGCAACTCCACCCCGCGCGGGCGCAGCCAACACGGGCGCCAGGAGCTCGCCCAGCCGATCAGCGGCATCTAGGCACTCGTCCCGATGGCCACTGTCCAGAGGAACACCCTGGGCGAGAGCCGCGTGACCATACACCTGAATCAGGTGAAAAGCCCGCAGGCCCTCAGAGAGGCGCCACAGCTGCCCCAGAGACGCCTCCGGCACCACAGCGGAAGGAGAGTGCCCCACCAGCGACTGTTGAGGTAGCGGAGCAGTCGGCAGAGGGGGATCGACAGGCAGCAGAGATGGATACTGACCAGACACGGGTCCCCCTGCCACAGGAGGAACCCACGGCACGCGCACACGGTTCCCACGTGCAGCAGCAGATGCAGAGGGAACATAAGGAGGAGGGACGGCTGATGGGGGAAGAGGAGGCGCCGGCGCATAGGGAGCAGATGGAGGAAGAGACGCATGCGTTGGAACGACGCGAGGCGAATTGCTCTGGCTCGCCTGCCCGTTCCGCTCCTCGCGCACAGCAGCAGAAACAGCTCGCTGCAGATCGGCCATCGACATCGGCCGATCATACCCCCAGTCACCACCATGCCCGCGCCCTCCCCACCAGCCACCGCGACCACCGCGGGACGCAGCCCAGCTTGCCTGGGAACCACGGCGGCGGGAAGAGTCGCGACGCCGACGCGTCGTCTCTCGCTCGTCCTGTGGCGCCGGGGAGTGAGGCCGATGCTGCCGGCGGCCCGGAGTTGACTGACGCTGAGCAGGGGGAACAGCAGCGAGCGGCGCAGGATCAAGCACCGCCTGGACGTTTGGGAGCGGCACACAAATCGCCGCAGCTGGAGGGGCGGGAGCTTCAACAGGTCCCACCACGAGGGACTGGCCGGCAGTGGTGGCGGACACCGCCGGTTGCGACACCACCGGCGCGGCAGAGCCCACGGCGGCAGCCGGCGCAACAAGGGCAGCGTCGAGCGGCGGGGTGCCAAGATCGACAGGAGGAGATAGAACAACAACATCAGGAGCAGGGGGAACTGGGGCAGCGATAGGAGAAAGGGGAGCCGGGACAGCAGCAGGAGCAGCGTCACAAAAAATGGGACGCCCAAAAGCTGTCAACAATTGGCATATCCAGCAGGCATGCGCACCCGGGCATGGCCTAGAAAGCTGTTAGCACACATAAAGCAATCATTTCAAGCCAAGGAATGCAGATGCACTGTCAGAGTGTAGCTGAGCAATGGAACCCCTTTCACATTGTGTTTCCTGGAGGGGTGCGTGTTTCATTTGGTTCTTCGTTACAGCAGGCCTCGCATGTTGTTTGGAAGTACAGTTCTTTTTCCGAAAACGTCAAACGATCGTGACAGAAGAGAAATGTGCATCAGATAAGGCGTTGCTGACGTGTCAGAAACGGAGTGGATGATCTCTGCGGTGTCACAACTGGAGATATGACAGCGCGGATGAGACTGGGGGCTTGGTGACGCACGGCCTGCAAACCCAGGGTTTCGTCAGCCATTCTTCGCCAGCCTTCGTCACGCGGATGCTGGATCCATTTTCGTGTTACACCCCACAATAACACGTGAACTTTCTGACTTCGCAAAACAAATCGTCAGTTTCTCGCCAACCTGCACGTGCGACACGACACCACATCAACGATTGTTGGTGTGCGAGGATCTTCGTCATACTTCAAAGTGCATCCCCAGCCCTCCTTGCTTCATTTTCTCGCCAAATCTAGGCTTCTCGAATCATGTGCTCCTCCCTTTCTCATGGCCTGTGCCACTTCAGCTTCTCGAGTCATTTGCTCCTCGTTTTCTCATCACCAGCGCTAGAAGTTCGGACGTTCCAAAAGCTAACTTTTTCTCTTCTTGGTCTTGTGACCTCCCGCCGCCAGGTCGTCGAGGGACTGCTTCGCAAGGAAGTATTAAGGAAGTTATTCCGATAGCTTCATAGCGATGGCGTTATAGAAAGACGACCAACACTCGCTGCTTCAATCGAAGGAAGGTCAGGTGAGTATTTATGCATGATGCATCCATTGCCTTGTATATTTCCAGGATAATTACTTGCGTAACAGGCTGCAGGAGCATTCTAGAAAGGCAGCGCAGCAGTGTCTGGGCCTTCTCGCTTCAAAACTAGGCCCATCTCATTTCAGCTTCATTTTTACCAAAATTCCCATGCTCCTTTCCTTACCTTCATCTCAGTTTCCTAGTACACTGCTCTAGTCGTTCCACTTCTCCGCTCTTTCCTACGCTCAAAGTTCTAAAGTCCAATTCTTTATTTCTTGTTCATTGTCTTTTGTTCCCCCTCCACCAGGTCCTTACATGGTAGCGTGCCGGTATGAAGGAGCTTATCCCGCCTGCGTCAATATTGCGACGGCGTGATAGACAGAGCACCTACCCTCCCTGCATCAGTCTTCTGGAGATCAGGTAAGTTTTTATTCCAACGACGAATCTCTAAACATGCATCTTGTCTGTGTCTGTTATACTCCCAGGAGTAATCCGTTCGTAACAGGGTGCAGGAGCATTCTACGTGCCTTTTCGAATTTGTCCCTGCTTAAGCAGTATATACCATACGGCGCAACAGTTTCGTTCAACATCTACATCAAGCAAGTTAGGTAAGTCTACCATACATGCTCGTTGCTCTTTGCTGCCTAACTCTTCTTCGTGTGTTTGGTCTTTGCTGTGTAGCTCGGCTGCGTGTGTGGGTTGGTTGCAGATTTGAAGTGTCGGCCTGTTTGTTACAGTAGTGCATGCTGCAATTGTGGGTGTAATATTGTTTTGTACCGTTGTCAAACTGGTCGCTACTTGATTGCCTTGGTTATTAGCTGGACCATATTCTAAATTTGATTATATAAACATATCACGTTAGGTTTGCAGCAACGTAACTCTGTTACCAGAGTCTATTAGGTATAATGGAAACCCCTGTAAACCCTGGTGCCTACACCGAGTGTGCTGCTAGTTGATGTTCTTTTATGTGCCTAGTTACCTTCGTTTAGCGCGGCTCGTTTGCGTCACAAACTGTCTGTTTCATATGGATGTCAATATTTTGATGCCATGCTATACCGAATTGGCTAATGGCAGATACACCAATCGACACACGTGTAAGCTTTTACTGCATCGAGTATGAAGATTGCTCCGTGTGTTTTGGCAGTCCTTGCCGAACGTGCGGAGGAATCTTTGTCCAATCATCATGAGCACTCCTACAACACTGCCCTTCGAAATTGGATTGCTGAAGATAGACCTCCAGCAATGGTCCCTGGGACATAGACTGAACATTGTTCTGACAGTCTTTGAGCATAGATTTCCCGCCAATTTTTTGTGACGAGGGGGAGCGGGAGCAGCGGCAGGAACCTGTCCTGCGGGAGCAGGGACAGGAGCAGGGGGAGCCGGATGCCGATCAGCAGCAGC